>OV651820.1:38103242-38788242 GCA_927349885.1 Psylliodes chrysocephalus | reverse complement strand
AAATTTAAAAAAAACATTTAGGAACATAAACACTTTAAAATGATCATGAACGAAACCCATATTTTGTGATAGTGTGTAAGTAGCTTACAACTAGTTGATTAAATTAAAATACACCTTTTACACATTCGCAGAGTTTAATATGTGTAAGTGTAGTTATAATCTTTGCAGTCTATTTTATAAACTACATTTCTTGTCCTTTTACATACCTATAGCAATTTAATGTTTAAAAAAGGGTGCCACACCAAATGTTACAGTGATAACACTTTATGCTTTTGACTATTTAAGTACCAAGCTATTTATTTAAAATAATAAAACAAGGTATTTGGTTTAGGTTAAATAATGAAAGTTTTGGAGGCCACAAATTATGGACATATTCAGATGGCAATAGCACTTTTAAATATATCCAAAATATTTTGTAGTTTTAAATGTTAATTAACAATTTTGTAAATGGTTTATTTTCAAATAAATAAAATTTACTTTAATATTTAGTTATATTTTAATCATTTTGATTAGAAATTCATTAATTTTTAGTGAAAAAAAAAATTAGTAATAAAGTTGTATTTTTTTTTAAGTAGAACAACAAAAAAGCAATATTTACCAATTTATAATATTGCGGAAAAAATGCTACCATTCCTGAGGCTTAAATATAACGATTTAGCCCAACTTATATCAGTCCAAAAGTGGATGATTTCAGAAATACAGAGTGTTTAAAGTTCAATTTAGTTTTTCATAAATAATTTTTTTAATAATTAATGTATTTTTAAAATATTTGTTTGGGAGGGGTTTGTGGGGTAAAATATTTAAAGCTGCTCCCATTTTTATTGTAAAATTTAAAGGACGCCTTCTTTATAAATCCAGATTTCTCAAAAACGGCTGCTCAAATCTACTCTTACCACGTATACCTTGCAGAACAAGAATTTTTAAGTTAAATACAGACTGGCACTTAAATGTGTGCAAGATACAACAATTTTACAATAAAAATGAAAGCAGTTGTAATTTTTTATACTACACTGTAGTTTTGTATTTTTTTTTAATATGGGTTAGAAAAACAACATTTTTATTTTGTAAATTTGTTATAATATTTTAATTAATAATAAAAGTTTGAAAAATAAAACAAAAATACATAATAAGTAAAAAGACAAAGTACATCTTGACATTTACATTGAATCAGAAACAAAAAACACTAAGTACTCAATATGTTAATCTACATCAGAAGATTCGTTGTGTTTTTAGCTGCCACCTGATTTATTTGTGCCTCTATCAATTCTATGGGATTTAACTCGCAGTGATATGGGGCAGCCACTACACAACTTTATTGGTTTCTTTAGCCTTTACATCGACAACATTCAAATTATGTGCATCTTTATGTTGCCAAATTAGGTGTAAAAGTTGATATCACTTGATATTTAAATAAATTTAATATTTTTAGTTTTGTAACCATTCCTGTCAGATTTTCTTGATGACAAAGGAATTTTTTCAATTTTTCGACTATGATATGATACATTTTCCATGACAATCATAGCATAATTAGAAAACTTTGTAAAAAATGTAGAAAACCAATTCTAAAATACTTCGGATTTCGTCTCGTCAAGGTAAATGCATTTTCTACCAAACCTTCAGAATTAGCACGTATATTAAGGCACCTGCTTTTGGCTTTTCAGGTCTGTTGATAAACCTTATTATGATCTTCATCAAAGTAGAAGCTTGGTCTGTTTTATTTTCTATATTGTTTGATGGATTTTAAATCTACGTATATAGTGTTCTATCAATACACTTTGACAATTTCTTTTCAAATATCTAAAAAAATATATACATAATAAATAAACAGTACATTTGACTGGTCAAAGTTACAAACTTACTTAGTTATTATATCTCAAGAAAGTATATAAAGATGAATAATATATTTGTGGCAAATCTAAATATTTCAATTCTTGCAAAATTTTATTCAATCTAGATAACTCATTTTTGAAAAATAAATCGTGTACTAATCTTCGAATAGCATTTATCATCATCATCATAATCAAATGTTTTTAGAACTCCTCGTCTTCCATAAATACTTTTTAGACTAGACATTGTTCCATTATTGCGGTATTATTTCAATAATCGGTAAGTAGTTGACTTTGACCTGTAAGAAAAATATTGAGCATTTAATATTAATTTTAATTTGAAAGTAATGAGTAAAACTTACTGGTAGCTTGAGAAATTTTGGATATAACATCAACAATTTTGGTTTTCGTATTATTATCCAATACCTATTTGTACATATTTATTATTTACTGCTTTTCTGAGAGACGAATAGCCTAAACTCATTCGTTTTCATTGTTTTGATGGACTCCGCGAGGAACTGTTATAATAGTATTCGATGTAGAAGGATCCATAATCGTAAAAATTCAATACAATTGCTTACTAAAGTTTTGGAAAGAACTGTTATTAAAGAAATAAAATAAAAAACTAAGTAATAATGATGAGATATCAAAGCAATAACAAAACTTAAATTATAAAATGTCAGAATCGAAAATAGAACTGCCAACCCTTGTCAACAGTATCTAAAAAGTGATGTGTGAAACTGACTTTAATCTGACCAATTAGAAGTCTACAGAATTGCCAACTTATATTCAAATCGCTCCTCTTAGTTTAAAAACAGAGTATAGTACGATTATGTTCAACAATTCACAATACATCTTAATTGTATTTGGTGTTGCCTAAATTCAGTAAATTACATTTGGTAATATTTTGGTTGTGACTACTATTATGTACATCAGGAATTATAAAATTAAAAATAAATGCACTCTTAAACTCTTTATTAATAAAAAATAACATTGGAAATATTTAGATAAAACAAATATCCAGTGGATTTACACCAAATTGCCGACTCTACAACGAAATAAACTAAATCTTACTATTTTACGGCCACCAAAGAATGTTAGCTATTTACTACTCCCAGCACTAAATGGCGTTCAGGTGGGGGATAATGTCAATAATTCTCTTGTCATCGTCGGTGGAAATTTTTGGGGGTTTTATACAATTTTTATAATCCTTGGCATTTTTGAAGACTGCGCAATTCGCTCTACAGTTCTCATAATTTGTCAGATAATTTCCTATTGTGCGACAAGATCCGCAATCTTTAAGGTTTGTCTTGTGTAGATCACACCATGTACATGGATGCGATGCTGAGTGGCCCATGAAACCGGAAAGGATGTTTGCCAATTTCAGAGCAGTGGCTATTGCTCCATCAAAATTGTTGATTTGTAAGAGATTTCATAGAGCGGCGATATTATTGTAACTTTTTTGAGTCAATTTTCCAATAGCCAATATAAAAAGTCTTTTGGGATTTTTTCATTTAATTTAATTATTTAAAATTAATTCTGTTGCCTTGCTAGGATTCCCCACTCGACCATTCACTGTTGGGTACTAATTAACAGTGCTTTTCCTAAAGTGGCGCTGGAAAACAGTAACAAAGCCTACACAGAACACGGGGCTAATAACCATAGCAGTTGATGCCGATGACACGAAAAAAAATCCTTCAAATCATTTGCTAAAACACCGTCTGTATATATCTGCCTTTTCTCAGGGACAACTTCCTCTTTATTCAAATTTCGCGTTAGCACTGAGCAGCACACTTTCAAAAATCCACCTCCACCGTTAACTCCAAATTTCAACTAAATATCTCGTTCTTTTCTTCCACGTACTGCAAAACGAACATCGCTACAAAAAACAACCATTTTTGGTGTTTCTTCCAGCTCCTTTTCTATAATTTTCACGAAATCAAACTGTTCACATTTGAAGAATCTTTTAACGTAATGATTTTTGGCATGTAGGTACGTTTTTAAGCCGAATTCAACGATATTTAGAGATTTTGTTGCAACCCTCACTGCACTAGCGATTCCAAGGGTAACTTTTCCACTAAGGTTAAATCTGGTCCCTATTTTAGAGAAGTCATAAAATGAAATCACTCTGGGAGCAACATTTTCTCGGGGATTGACACATATTTTCATTTGTATTCCGCCATTGCGTTGACTCAGAGACAAACTTTTAGAAGATCCAGGTTCACTGTCCGGACTTTGGTCTGTGATTTGCAAATCTTTGATGAGTGCGCTCACAAGTTGTTCCTTCTCTTTCACTTCTAGTTTTTCCGCTTGTGCCTGGATACTCACAAATTTCTTGTCAGTTGATCGCTTTTTACCGACCACTCTTGAACTACGATCACAGTTTTTGACAGCAGATTTAATATTTCCGAAGTTTGGACTGGGAAAAATCGATTGTCTAGCCAGAAGACACAGGTAGCACATGCAAGATTTTTGGGCCCTTGTCATGATTTGCTCCCAGTTGAACACCGAAAAGTCTGGTAAATCCAATTCCTCTAAATATCCGTGAGAATTGTATTCACTTATTTTTTTACACACAATTTTTCTACGGTTTAGATACAGTACATTTGTAAGTCTGGAATCGTCCAAGTATTGGTCAACTTTGCCATTTGTCACTTTTTAAAGATGTTTCTGCAGTGCCCCGTTTATTTCATAGTATTTTTTTCTTGAGACAAATTAGACACAACTTTTTCCGATTTTCTTCATGAGACAAAGAATGACCAGCGTGCCGTTGGATTTGAAATGCCATTTCAACACGTGACAGTGACCCTTCTTCTATGCCCTCAGGGTGAATACTAAATAATAAAATTAAATATAAACAACCGGCATACTGGACAATAACAACATCACAAATACACACACATCGCTGTAGATTCACATAAACAGACTAATAGTACCAAATGTAAACAAATCCTAAACGTTTGAGAGGATTCACAACAATAAAGATTTTTGAATTGAATAAAATAGCTACCAGGATCGCGAACATTTTTTTTTCAACATTTGAAACATATAATTTGCGGAAAAATGGTCTCATTCAAAAATAGCCCAGTGGTTTGAGCTGAAAATTGCTTATTTCTACTTGGAATGACTGAAGGAACAAATCTCTGAAAGAAAATTTCACGTCCCAGGACTTCGCGGTTAAACCAAGTTCAAACCACCCGTGAGTAGCGATGTAAAACTCGGGGGTTATTATCTATGTAAAAATACCTTAAAAATAAAGTAACATTCGACCCCTCTTTCTATTTAAGTTTCTAGGGGTGAGTCTCACCCCCGCTAGAGGGTTTCCGTTCAGGGGATGAAACTTAAAAAAAAGTTTTTCTCCTAAATGACCTGTAGAATAACGTTCTTTGCAGTCAATTTTATATATATTTGGTTAATTTTTTTTATTGATTTACATTTAAAATGTGTATTTGTTTTATTTTCTAGATTTTTATGTTATTTTGACATCTGTCCTTAAAATATCTTTATTTTTATAAATTCTAAAATGTTTACAAATAATCAAAAACCAGTGGAAATAATTTTTAACGAGTTCAAATGGCCTTGCATTCTTTCATTTAATTGAAATTTTCTGCTTTTCAACCGAAAGATAGATACAAATATATTGTGAGCACTGAAATAAAGCAGAAATGAGATAATTACGAGAATAATTATATAGATTGTACTTACTATTTTAACACTGCCTTGATTTCTTATTGAGAAAAGGTTTATGATACTTACCTGAAACAAACAAAAAATCGCATTACAATTTTATTTAATTACAATAGTTTTGTCTTTTTATAAAGGGTGGTTGTATATTCGACCGACAACGCTCTACTTAAGAGAGCTCTCGTTAATTGATGAATTTTAATATAGGAACATGAAATCCTAAAGGTCTTAGTTACCGAGATACAGGGTGTTAAAAATTTTAAATCAATATTTAAAATTTACCATAAAACAAAAACGTCTCTAAATATTTTTTTCAAATTTGATCCACCAAGATCTTATCAAAAACACAAACTATAAACAATTTGAAACGTGCTTACTAGATTAAAATTTAAAAATATTGAGTCCTTACAAGTGATTAAGAACATGTAGACTTTTATTTAGAAGCAAATTTCTGTTCATTTTAGCTCCATAAAAAGTTAACTTTTTATTTACTAAACTAAACAGAGAATTAAAAAAAAATAATAAAAAAATAGGAAATAATATTTTTCCCAGTAGCGTAAAAAATGGGGGGGAAAATTACAACTAACCTTGATAGCGCGTCACTGGTAAACATTTTTAAAAGTACGTTTATGTCAAAATATTCCTTTATTAAAAAGCATAATGGTCACCAAATTTGAAATTAATATTTGTAGGCGTTTTTGATTTATGGCAAATTTTAAATTTTGATTTCAAAGTTGTAACACCCCGTATTTCAGTAACTAAGCCCTGTAAGGGTCCATGTTCATATATTAGAATTCATGATTTAGTGAAAGCTCTCTGGGGTAGAGCGTTGTCGGTCGAATATACAAACACCCTGTATATAGATAAAATTATTAGCGTTGTATTAAATTAAAATATAAAATTAAAAAGCCAAAAACAATAATTTTAAAAATCGTAATAATTAAATTAAAAATTAACTTGTGTTTAAATTAAAACATTTGGCTTAGAACGCCCCGGTCATTTATAGAAATTACTTAAAAACAATGCGTCACTCTTCTTTGCAAACCTCAAATTGTTAAGAGGAAAATTTACATTACGAACTGAAAGACCTGCGGGGCAACGGTAGTTTAGTAGGTATAAAAATTACAACTTTAGGGTGGAGCCTAAATACTACAAAATTACTTCCGAGACTAAACAAAATCCGCATTCATTCATAATTTTAACAATTGCCTGTAGATACGAGGGATACGTATTCCAAACTCTAACGCGCGAAATTAAGACAAAGGAACCGAAAAATCCTAACACGGCTGCCGACGTTCATCCGTTTTTGAGTGAGTCAGAGTTACCTAAATTAGGGGAACTAGAATCGTATTTGCTTTTCTCGGTGCATTGCGAGATATTGTTATAACGCAGTTCGATTTATTAGAGGGTTTTACATTATTTTAATATTTTAATTTTGTGAATAGGTTTAGTTAGATTAAATTACATTTAAGAGTATAGAGTTGTGAAATATAAACACAAATAACGAAAAAATAAACGATTGGTTCGAATAAGGTAATATCAATTAATACAGGGTATTTATTAATTGAGTGCCGATACTTAAGGGTGTGAATCCTTTGGGTGTCAAAGTTTTAAGAAAAAAAAAAATAACTATTTTATCATAAGTTTCTTATCACTCTAGATATTTTTATGAAATTTTTGTCCAAAAAAAGTGTTTCCACTCATGGTGGGTTCCTACCAAATTTCAACAAAATATCAAAAGCAGTTTCAATACAGTGAGCATCTTAAGTCTTACCCCCCCTAACTAACTCGTTACTGGGGTCTTGTTAGGAAAATCGCCAAGACAGGTCGATTTTTGATTTCTACAATGTACATTTTTGCATGATTAGTTAACCCTTAATTTCATCCCTTACTGGAGGGTAAAAACACCTTCGAAAAATTTAAATGGCATGGAGTGGTGAGTAATAGCTCATTTGAAAGGCAGTTTTATTCTCTATTCAACCGTGTAAAAATTTTTTGAAATTTGCATCATTACATGTTGATTTATTAATGTTTAAAAATAACAAAACCTCACAAAATAGGAAAGCAGCTAGACTAACAGTGACCTTCTAATGGCAAAAAGTCTTACTTCACGTCTGAACCAAAACCAAAGTCATGCAGGCCCGAATTTTAATTCTAAGGATGAGTGCGCTACGTTAATTTCCGTTATTCTGAAACAACAATTAGTCGAGAATTAATGAAGCAAATTTTAAATTTTTTTACACGGTTGAATAGAGAATAAAACTCTCTTTCAAATGAGCTATCACTCACCACCCCATGCCATTTTAATTTTTCGAAAGGGTTACTCCCCTCCAGTAAGGGATGAAATTAAGGGTAAACTATTCATACAAAAATGTACATTGTAGAAATCAAAAATCGATGTGTCTCGGCGATTTTCCTAACAAGACTCCAGTAACGAGTTAGATAGGGGGTAAGACTTATGGTGCTCACTGTATACTGGTTTTTATTTTCTTACCCGAAAAGGGTGCTTCGTACGAAAGTACGTCATAAACCAAATTTGCTCCAAAATAAATAAGAATTTTAAAGATAATTTTGGTTTTTAGAAAAAGCAGTGGCGCGCCATATTTTTGTTCAAAAATATTCAATTCAAACCCGGCACGGACGTCACTGGTAAAAATTTAAAATTCTTTTACGACAAAAGGCGAGATTGAAAGTGAAAGTTTAGTCTGTTGATACATAATATACTATATTTATATATCTAATTTTTATTATTACACTGAATGTGACATGGCTTTTTTGTTTGCCTTTTTTGGATCAACAAAATATTATTTTAATGATTTAAAATAAACTGCCAGTAATAATAATAATTATCTGTACTTAAACATATGCAAAATGAAATCATAAAACGACGCATCAAGAAAGCACCAAATTATTAAACTTTTAATTTACGTAAGATGTATTGAAAGTAATTTTAAAAAACTGACTTTAAAATCGTGCAGATGCCATCACCACATCTAAACCAAATTTATATGGGACCACCCCTGAGGTATCCCCCTTACTAACGAAAAGAATTATAGAAATAAGACAAGGTGGTAAAGAATTATCGGTAAACATACATAAAAAATGAAAAGTTTGAGGATTTTCCCATTGACCCAATTATTAAATTTTGACCAAATTTATATGGGACCATCCCGGAAGTACCCCTTTCAAGCAAAAAAGAATCATTTAAATCAGACATTGTGTTAAAGAATTATCGCTGAACATACATAAAAAAAATATATACAGACGAATTGAGAACCTCCTCCTTTTTGAAGTAGGTTAAAAAGGATATTATAATCTATATTATTTGTATTAACTAAAAAACTACTATGTGGAGTTATACATATACATCTTCTTAAATTAATCTTATATGTAAAAATGTGGGTTTGGTTCCTAGAAGAGTACCTAGTGCAGCCAAATTTATATTTATGGTACATAATTTTTTGAATAAATAAAGTTTTAGGTTTAATTAAACACCAAGTTTTATCAGGAATAACATTTTCTTAAAAAAGTAACATAAAAAAGCAGACTTTTTGCGAGCCACTATATATATTTTAGAGGACAATCCATATTATTTTAGAAAAATAAATAAAAGTTTTGTATAATCACATAAATGTGATTTATCTTTTAGAATATTGTACCTATATGTTTGTCAAAGTTTACTAATTTAAAAAAAAAAAGAAATATTCTTCAAAAATTTTCTTAAGTTTCTTAACACGGTACAAAATACCTTAATCCGTTTATAGTTATCGAACTTAGTAAAGAATTATAACTCGTTTAAAAAGCGTTCTTTCTCTTTCCATTTCCTATAAAAACTAATAGACCTTTTTGAAATCGGTATTCGGTGACTTTTCTTCTATTTTATTGCCTTGAAAATGATATGATTTACATAAAAAACAAAAACTGACTTTTATTTTTGTGAAATAAAAATTTGTTGTTATTTTCACAATTTTTGACTACTTTTCGTTTCCAAAAAAGAAGTACGATGTTCTTCTGTAGATATTAACACATTGTTTAATTGGCTTTTTATTTTTTTAAATATTCTTTAGTATTTTCATAATTTGGGAAACAGTATAGCATTGAAATTGTGAGAACGCTTTTAATTAATTGTCTGTTTTTTATCTCACAATGTCTCGATAAGAAGTTATATAGAAAAAGTTAGTATTCAATATCATCCAGACAAAAAACAAAAACATGTTTAAATGAATATATTAAATAAATTATGAGTATTTTTTATTAGAGATATATTTATTTGTATTACGGAAATAATGTTTATGTCAACAAACTTATGTTCGATATTTGTATCAATTTGTAAAAATAACTCTTGTATAATGATAATATTACATTTAAAGGTTTTAAGTAAGGACTTGTAGATATCACAATTAGAAATTCTTTTTATTGGCCATAATACTTTTTTTGAAATGAAAGCATTAGTTTCTGTTTTTCAGTTAAGCTCCATAAATTCATATTTTAATCTGAACGCTACTTAAGCAAAGTAAAGTTGCAACAACTAAACAATATAGTGAACTTTTCGAAAATTTCTAAGTTAAAATTAAAATCAATTTATATTTAAAATTAAATAAGTTAACTAACTAAGTTATAAATAACGTCGTTACAAAGATGTATGTTTGAATTTTAAATTTCTATTGATGATAGTTACTCATCTACGTGTTACAATAACAATACCTACATGACTTGGCTTTGACACAAAACCCTGTATAGTAAAACTTCTAATCCGAATCAAAATATTAATACTATTATTTGGGGACTTAAAAGCGTGGTCCACTAGTTGGTGTAGCCTTTTAAAACATTTGGTATAATAATAATTATATACCTATCATCAATTACCACTGCCACTGGTAAAATCCTAAATTTAAAATAGTGTAATATAATAATAAGAAATTAATCATATCTTAAATGGATCGCCTACTACCATGTTTTAGAAATAAATAAAATGTAATTCTTAAATTAATAAAAATATTCAAAATAATTTAAGATTCCTTGCGTTATGTTAATAAACATTAAACAAAATTTCTCACGAATTATTTAATATTCTGTCCCGTACTTCCATGTCTCTATTGCTTCGCTGTCAACAAGTTCCGACAAGACATATTGCATATAAAAATTTTTTATTTTATTTTGTATCTTTTCTTCTCAAAAGCTGTCAACATGAGATATTTTCTCCACTTCTATTCCTCCAGAAGTCCAAAAGCACAAAATGCAAAAATCCATTTGTATTATGTGCAGCTAGCCCTGAATTTAAAAATACCAATAGTGGTTCTCCCTAATGGAATTGTTCTTTTTCCAAAAAGTTATTTCTCTACTGCATATTTCTTCTGCTACAGTCAGCACTTCAGCTCCATATGGACATTTTAACTCTATCATAGAGTTTTGTTTTTTTTTTTTTAATTCCATCCAGACTGGCAGCAACATAATCAAATTCGAATTCAATAAAATGTCCACATTTAAAAACTTTTACTTGCAAATAAATTTCCAAATCTTATTTTGCTCTGAATTTATGATCCATGCCATATCGGGTGGCTTTAGAAATAAATAAAAGATTTTACGAGATTTTTTACAAATTTCTCCAAATTTTAAAGCAGTGACTCGTTTCCGTCTTCTATTGTGCCACAATGCACAATCAGCTTGTCACAATCGTTTTTCTCTCATTTATAGACATTGGCTAACTTTTTAGAAAATGTTCTCTTGCAACGCGCCTCAAAGGGTGCGACAAATCAAAGCCATGCTCGAAAGCAAGAAAAAATATTTACATTACTTTAACGGATTGAAGAGATATTAACATGCTGGAATTAATAATTATTGTTGACTCGAAGAAGTATTCATTAAACAAAAACATATAATTCACATCTCAGTGTATACCTTCCAATTTCGTATATATATATTTTTTTAAATAAATAAATGATAAAATTAATTTAATATAATTGAGCGAAATTACTGTATGTAAAAAATAACAACATGAATTCAAATCACTTACGTACTGTTTATCACTAAATAGTAGAAAAAGATATATATTTTGTTGGTGTCACCTTCTAGATGAAACAGCTTTTAACGTATTTCTATTTTTATTGTAATAAAAATAAATGCTCCTGTAGGAAAAAATTAAATATATTGTTCTCTTCTAGCATTTTTTAACATTTCTATTTCTTCTCGTTTCTTTTCTTAGATTTTTTCAAAAGAGACTGATTCATATTTTGAAAGTAAATCCAGAGAGGTATGGTTTAAGCCTTTACCTGTACTTACATAAAATTTCTTTTAGTAAAATTAAAAAATAATCCATAAAATTGGTGTACTATGAAACCCTTGCATATAATATATATGCCAATCTTAGTATTACAGAAATAAATTACGTAAAAAATAAGGTGTACAAATACGTAAAATTTATTCATTTCTCGTAAAACATCAGTAAAATATATTATAAATTGTTTTCATTTACAAATATTAATTTCTTAAAAATCTAACAGAGGCTCCACTTTCCAGACGAAAAATCTTGCAACGTAAGGGTTTCGTAGTACCCCACTTTTAAAGTTTGTTTTTAACTATTCTTAAAAGAAAAAATATTTACGTGTAGGTAAACGTTAAATCTATGTTCCTGTGGAGCCACTTTTTCAAAATTCAATTTAGTTTTTTTCTACAAAAAAATTGAGAAAATAGGTATAAAAAAAAGTCGAGTTTTGTATTTTTTTTTTTGAAAAAACAATTTTAAATTTTGAAAAAATGTTTTCAGAGGAGCATAGATATAACCTTTACCTACACGCGCATATTTTTTTCTTTCAGAATAAGTCAAAAATAAACTTAAAAAGTGAGGTACTACGAAACCCTTGCATACTCTGCTCTAAAACCAAGTAAATACTCCTCTTAAGTGATAGTAACTTTAAAATATTGTAAAAAATTTACGGTCCTTTTTGTGCTTTTCTATATTTCTATATAATAATAATAATGTCTCCTTCTTGCTGACGAGTCCTTATAAACGAGTCCAAGAATAGCGTTGTTCTTTGTAAATAAAATCAAAATTGGAGTTTTGAAAATACCATTCTGTTCTGCTGTTTGTGTTTGGATATGTATAATCCAATGCCTGTTGTAGTATAAGCTAAATGAGTCGTTTATTTTTTCAACGGGAAACGCCCGCTCATATTGTTTTAACATTTTTTTGTGTTATGTTCAAATTAAATTTTATGCAATAATTTTGTGTATCTTTATGAAGGAAATATAATAATTATCTATATTTTGCTCAACAGAAAATTAAAATAAAAAACAAGATACATTTTTTGTAAACATATAAGTAATTCATTTTTTTTATGAAAATTTTATATTTATCAAAAATTTTCTTTCTGTAACATCTCTTTAAAAACAGATGAGTAACGTACGTAAAAACATGTACGATGATAGCATTTTTATCACAAATTATAAATAATTAGTTAGGTACCGATTAATTAAAAGTAAATGTGTATAGCAGGTACATTTTTTTTGTTTGATTCTCTTTGTATTATGTATATTATAATTATATAAAATACCATAGTGCTTATTCTTCAGTACGATTTAGTAGCTCGCACCACAGTTTTCTGGGACGGTATTTTTTGAGCAGTGTACTGAGCCTCTTGAAAAAATTCGACTATGTATAGTTCAAAATGAAGAGTTACATATTAATATGTTCACTTTTATTTCTACACTTTGGTAAGTTATTAATTAAATTTTATATATGTTGTTAAATATGTTGTTTTGGAATATTAACTAGGTATAATAAAATTTAGCAAATTTTTTTCAAATATAACGTGTGGAGGCCCAGTAACATTTTTAAGAGAAACAAGTTTTATTTATGTTTTATTAGGATTTTGTATAGGCATAAAACTAATAACTATTTTATTACAGTTATATTTTTGTAGATAATAAAGCAAAAAAAAATACTTTTTAGGACTTTCCAGTTTTAAAAAGTTCCTGCTACACTTTTTAAAGCGTTTCATAAAACAATAGTAAAAACGAAATCCTCAATAAAACATTCATAAGTTCAATCAGACGGGCATAACCTAACCTCACTCTTGAGCTTCTTATTTACTCTACGAACAAGTCATTCAAAATATAAAAATTAGTAATAATATATTAACCATTTTTCTCTTTCACTGATCATTTCCAGAATATTAGGAGCCTAGGAATGTTTTGATATTTGTTAAACAATGGAAACTTATTAAACACTGAGGAGAAGGAGAAACATATACATTTTTTTTTTCATTCTCTATGGAAATTACCACTTTTCTTTATTTTGAACAATTTATCTTTCAACGTCAACATAATGTGATTGGGTTGAAGCGCAAGGTTATCCTCTAAAACAAACTTTAGTTCTTTTTAAAACTATGTAGTTTTAAAAGAGCCCTATGGTTTACTAGATTAAATATATAAGAGTTATGTTGTAAAATTATAAAAAATGTACCTAGAGTGTTCTGGGATCAATTTAATTTAAAGGATAATCCTAAAACACTTTTTAAAACTAAGTTTTAAAACTTACTTAAGGTAACTGCAAAAAAGTATGCCTCTTTAACACCAAACACACCTTAGGAGTATCTTAAAACTAAATAGTTCTAAAATTACTTAATTAATTAACTCTTACAGGACAGCGATAAGGCATAGTTTACTTTAAGATAAACTAGTTTTTTTAAGCAGGTTTAAAGAATCTATGAAATCAAGTAATAAGATCAATTTATCCTGCAGTCCTATTAGCAAAAAAAACTGTAATAAAATAATTGTTAATTTTATGCTTTTAAAAAATCCTAATAAAACATAAGTAAAACTTTATTCTCTTTAAAATGTTACTTGGGCTGCCACTTTCGACTCTTCTATTTGTTCTGTTACAACTTTATATGGCATATGGAAGATATATTTTAGCGAGATGGAGTCCATTTTCGCTTAAAGCAGTGGGAGCGTATCGAACGACTCCTGCCAAAAGCGACGTGCGGAGGCGTGTCATTGTAATCAGAGCAACCCCCTTGATGTAAATGTCAAGGATTTAGACTAAGAATGACTTCCATGACTGGTCGGTACGGTTTTCATAGCTCCTGTTATGTAGTTATTCTAGATTACAGAGAGCTGTCATTTTTTGGGTTTTCGGTACCTAGACAACTGCACCGTATGTTAGCATAGGTCTTATAATGGCCATGTAAGTCTATGCGAGGACTCTCGGGAAGAAATTCCAGGTGTGCCCCTCGCTTCGGAGAATAAAGTAACGTGAGGTAACACTCGACCAACTAGTTAACATAATGAAAAGTTTTACTGACAAAAATATAAAGACGAAGATTCTCAGGTGCTGGAATTGCGGTGAACTGGTACATCTACGCAGTTTGTGCAAACGCCCTAGGGACCCAACAACTGAAGACAACAAGCCGCAGAAAAACTAGAGCGGGTTGACCAAGAAGGGGCAGCTTTGCCCCGAAACCGTTCCAAAGGCCCTCTCAATCTGATAGCTCCTTTGAAATGTCGCGATGATGGTGTATACGTAGACGGCGAAATAAATGTTAAAAAGTATACACTGTTGGTGGATACTAGAGCAACTACGACCATTATACGATCAACAACCATAACTAACCGCAAGAGATTTCTACCAACAAGATTGCGACTGTGGTTTGCCCCAGGTGAAAGTGCCAACATTCATGGGGAAATCCAGCTCCAATTAGGAATTGTTACTGAAAAGTTCACTCATACTGTTATTGTCGCTGATATCGAAGAAGATGTTAATCTTGGAATGGATGTAATAAACTTACATGGTTTCCAGTTGGACTTTAAAAACAAAGTGATCAAAGTTGGTGCCGAAGAGGCATTCCTACATCCATATGGAGACAATATTGTGCCAGTTGCTGTACACGGTGGTACCTGGCCAAAGTAAAACTATTATAGTAGCACGGCTTCAAGAAACTATAGAAGAAGGAACACCTGTAATGATGGAACCTTGGAACCACGATAAAGAGGTTGGACGATGAATTCTACCGAAAAGCAAGACATGGTGTTAAAACCGAGTAACAACAAGATCTGCTCATGGTTCCTAAAAACTACTCGCTGATCCATAGCACTTCTGCCAACATCAACGACGCTCGAGGTCTAGCATCTGTGTTCTGGAAGAAGTTTGGTCGATTGCCAGAACTTCAAGGTCAGTTACCAGCCTCTGGAAAAACATTGAAACTTCAAGATGGATCGCATTATCTTTTCTATTTGGTAACGAAGAACACCTTCCGAGATCGTTTCACTTATCATGATGTATGGAAAGCATTACTAAATCTGAAGAAGCACGTACTGGAGTTCAATGTACATAAACTAGCCTTGCCCAAGACAGAGAGCAACCAGCTAAATTGGAGGATCATTAGAAACATGCTGGAAGTTATCTTTCAAGATTCAGAAGTCCAAATACTGGTCTGCAGCCCTTCGCCTAGTATCCAGGTTTCAGCAAAAACCATCTCTTGTTATTTCTATATAAATGGAAATTGTAAATGTGGGTCCAGTTGCAGATACAATCATTCAGTTTTTGTTCCAAAAGTAACTAAGGACAAACGCATCGCTTCGAGATGCTACCGGATAGATTCCTTTGCGGCGTATGAATCATAAAGAGGCAGTTTTCGATCGTTCTGGAAACTGTAATAAATTAGAATTGTAAATTATAATAGTGCCTAAGAATTGTATAACTTAATTATTACTTTATAAATAAATTGTAAATAAAGTGTGTTAAATAAATAAACTATAAATAAATTAAACAATCGTTGCAATACAAATATAGTTTAGAGTTTTTGAGATCATTGAACCCACTATGACAAATTTCTGGCTAGGCCGTTGCATATATTCCATGGAAGTATTCACAATGTATTTTATCTTCCGGCGCGGAAAATAAAATCGAAACAAGATACATACATTTTGACTAAAAAAAAACGACATCAATTTGTAGTTCGCAGAAAATTCATATTTGGGAAATACTGCGCAGTTTTGTGTTCGTTGTCGACCGAAAAAATATTTTATATTTTGAAAGGACGTAGGTACTTCAAAATGTTTAATGCAGCCGAGTTGTTCTGGATTTGACGCAAATATTTCAAAAAAATAAATAAATAATGAGATCCAGATCGTTAGGTAGACATCCGTTTATAAAATGGGCGCGCAATTTAGAGTTTTAAATTGGCACAGTGGTAATAGACATTCGGTATCGGTTAATGTATATAGACTTATTAATCTGGTAAAGTTTTTATTAGTGGTTAAGGCCATATGAGAGAGGCTGAAATTAAGTATAAAGACATAGAAAGCTCCCTTAATTCTCACTTGGTCAATTTATTGGCGACCAGCTTCCAATTGATTACTTCATCATCAGGTACACCTAAATGGAGTTAATGCATTGAAAGGTGTAAATTATTTAATATAAAAATAAAAATATAAGAAAAAAATAAAAATAGGGAAGATTAATAATAATTGAAGGGTTTGGTGCAAAAACCGGTCAACTCCATTTTATACCCAAATTTAGTTACGAGGGTCATTCAATAAGTAAAGAGACAAATGGCTATAGCTCAAAACCAGTTTATTTCAATCTTTCAAAATTAAGGCTATTTTTCAACATAATCACCCTTCACAGTTATGTACTTGTTCCATCTTTCTTGCAGCTTCCTAATTTCCTTGACAAAGAATTCTTTCGATTTACCCCGAAGCCACTTTTGCAGCGCTTCCTTAACTTCCTCATTGTTAGCAAATCTTTTTCTACGTAGGGCGTCTTTGAGTGGTCCAAACAGGTAAAAATCAGATAAAGCGAGGTCGGGACTGTAGACAGAATGAGGTAAGACCTCCCAACCAAATTCTTGAAGCTTATCACGGGTCAGCTGGGCTGTATGAGGGCGGGCGTTATCGTGCTAAAGAGTGACTCCTTTTGACAAGAGTCCACGGCGTTTGCTCCTGATAGCTGGTCTAACTTTGTGTTCTAGAATCTTAAAGTAGTATTGGGTATTGATAGTTCGCTGATCTTCAAGGAAATTGCAATAGACTGGACCTTGTGAGTCCTAAAAGATGGTCAGCGTCACTTTACCGGCGGAAGGTTGAACCCATCTGGCTTTTGTTTTTCTGTTCTTTTAATTGTTCAGAATGACATTTTGAACAGTTCCAACACTTACTTGAACTTCCTTAGCTATCCTTTCAACAGTAATTCTTCTGTTATCACGAATAAGTCCGTCAATCCTAGATTCCAACGAGGGACCAGAAACTTCCACTGGACGTCCACATCGGGGTTTATCATCTATACTTGTTCGGCCACTTTTAAACCGATCAACCTACTTGTAAAAATTCGCATGGTTCATATATTTTTTACCGTACTGTATCAACATTCTAAATAAAATGTCACTTGGTTTTATACCTTCTGCGACTAAAAATCTAATGACTGAGCGCTGCTCTCCTAAGGTGCAATCTTCTAATGGACTTGCCATGGTGAATTGAAAATTTTGAGGTTATGTATAAAATGATAAAACAGCTGATTAGAGCATATCTCAAGGTTGCCAAATAACACCCCTGAAAAGATTGTACACATTCATTGAATAGTTATAAAATTATAGAATTTGTCTGTTTACTTATAGAGTGACCCTCGTATTTTATACATCTTATAGAACAAATATTTGCGCATCTTTCGATGCAAGAATCAGCGATCTCCAACAAATATTAAAGTAGATACATAGGCCACGGAGTTGACTGCTTCAATACTTAGGTGCAAAAATCAGTCAACTTCAGGAGATGACTGCTTCTTGCCACCAATGAATGCCCACATTGGCAACATCCGAAGATCAGGCCATGGGCGACCACGACGGCAAGCGAAACAGCATTCCAGTAGTTGTTTTTTGTTGCAGTAATCGTTCATTAATGCTTGCAGTGGTACCTCAGTAAGAATAACGTGTAAAAATAAGATCGTTTTAATATGAATAGTAGCTCTATTAGTGAGATTAGTGAGGAAGAACCTTATGCAGATTCTGCGACTGACTACGTGTTATCATCTGAGTCCTCTGAGCCTGAGTTACCGGATACTAGTCGAGGGCGACCAAAGCATTTTCTTATTGCTAAAAAGAATATCCGTGCAAGTAATGAGCAACAAGAAAGGTCTGTGCGTATTAATAGAGGAACTTTAAACATTCAATCCGTTAAGAAAAAAGGCAAGGAATGGGTAGGGATTCAAAGTAAATGGAAACGAAATGTTGTGAAAACTAAGAAGGCTAGAGGTGAAGAATATATTAATTGGGCAAATAAAGTAATTCCAAAGATAAGTACAGGACCAATTTCCAGCTGTAGAAAAAGATGTTTTACAAACATAGATGATATCCAAAAAAATAATATACTTCAGCAGTTTTATAGTACGGAAGATAAAACTAAACAAGACATTTATCTAGAAGAATCAGTGTGGCAAATGTGCAATGAAAACATCCAACTACAGGAGAAGGCAGAGAGAAAAACAGCAGCTATCAGTATGGGGCAAAATATGATAATTGGACCTAAAATGTTTTTCTTTTGTAGAACAAAAAAAAATCGATAGTCCCATACACACTTTCACCCCCCGTTTCCCACCCTTAAAATGTAAAAATCCAAAAACCCTGAAACACGTCATTATTTATTTTTGCTTAGTAGCTGTAATTTCAATTATCATGTTGCTAACTTTAAAGAACAAAGAGTTTCATTAAAAGCTCCCTCCCCCCATTTCCTCACATTTCCCCCCTTTAAAGTTAAAATTTTTAAAAATCCTTTCTTAGCAGATGCTTACGTTATAAAATAAACCTATGTTCCAAATTTCAGCTTTCTAGGCTTAGTAGTTTTGGCTGTACACTGATAGGTCAGTCAGTCAGTCAGTCAGGACAAACAATTTTATATATATATATATAGATAGATGACAAAATAGGTATTTCGTTTTTTTTTTACTTTATTCAGAATGCCATTTTTGGACTAGTAATGTTCTTTGACTCGTTGATTCAATTGAAAACGATTAAATATTACAAAATGAGCATCCAATTTTTGTATTTAAATAATTTTAGTTTTTGACTTTACACTTAATATTAATTCTTTTGCAGCTAATCCTAAACAATGCACGTCGTGTTCTGGAAAAAACTGCAATGCGCAAATAACAGTGAAAATATGTTCAACAAGCGAATCTTCAGTAGATGATAATATATTTAAAGCTAACAATCCTGATGTAATTTGTATTTATAAGGAATATTTAGATAAAGGTAAGCTACTAATATTATTATTATTATTATTATTATTATTATTATTATTATTATTATTATTATTATTATTATTATTATTATTATTATTATTATTATTATTATTATTATTTTTTTATTTTGGTATCATCGGCATCAACTACTAAGGTTACTAGCCTCCCTATTATTATTAATATTCTTATTAATATAAAAAATTATGAGTATTACAGTATTACCCGAAATAAACAGTACTGAACTGTATTTTTTTTATTTATTTAAGAAATGCATATTATTGACATTTTAGTACATGTTCCAAATGTGCACCTCCTCGTTTGAGACTGACTTCATAACGATGTTCCAAATTTAGGAAGAATTGATCATACACGTATCGCAGACTTGCACTATTAAGTCGTCGGCTTATTCCGTATGAGCGAAAATAAGACTCTACCAGAAACACTTTCTCCTCTCTACCTATTCTTAACAATAAGACCCTAGTAGTTTTTTTTTGGCTTGGACTTTTGTCATTCAGCCAGTCACTTAATGAATATAAATAATATAATATAAATAATACAATACAAAATAAATGGTAAACAACAATGGCAACAAAAATAACAATCCATCGGAACAAAATCAATCTGTCGCAACAAAACTAATCTATCGTAACAAAACCATCCTATCACGTCAAACAAAATTTAATAAGACAATAGTTTTCAAAGGAAATAGACAAGGACACTCGTTTCTCGTCCAGGGACCCATCAGGACATTTTTTTTTTAAGGCACACTAGAAATAGGCCACGGAGTGGGTAGGGTAATATAACAAAGGTAATTAGGATATATCAAAAACAAAGGTAACAAATCTACTACAATCTTATATCTGCTTTTGACAGAAATTCTATCAAACAATCAAAATTTTCTTTTTTAGATGAAGCCAAAATTGACAATGCATTAAACGGAGCAGTTATATTTACGTTGCACAGTTTTTTATATAATTCATTTGACAGATTCTGATAAGTTGTGCATTTAAAGAAAATGTGATCTAAATAACCTATAACTCCACAGTGTTCACAGTTGTCACTAGGTATAACATTTATACGAGAAAGATGTTGGGGATAACATGCGTGTCAAAATTTCAGTCTACTTATTGTTGTGATAAATCTGCGAGGAATATTAAACTGCTTTTGCCAATATTTTGTGGGTATGGTCGGATGTAACAATGTGTAACTTGTTGCGTTAGTGATAGAAAATTCACTCCATGAATGCGACCACATTAAACGTAGTTTATCGACATGTTCATTTTCCGCTAGGCCTATATGAGCTTTTATCCACAAGAAACGAATTAGTGTACCAGTTAGAGATAAATCTGCGACAAGTGATTTTAAAGATGTATGGGTTAAAATTAACAGTTGGGAGTTTTGTATCTTCCAAGGCCTTTAAAACAGATAGAGAATCGGAAACTAGTACTGCACTGTTGTGATTAATCGATTTGACATATAGTAAAGCTTCATATATAGCTACAGCTTCGGCACTAAAAATAGAAAATGCAGAATTCAGGCTGTGTGATTTCTCTATGTTTCTAGATGGAATATAATAAGCAAAACCTGTTCCAGTGGAGGTTTTAGAAGCATCAGTATATATGATTAGGGCGTTTTCCCAATTAGATAGAAATGATCTTAATATATTTCTACTTAGATGTACATTAGAGTCATAATATGGTTGAATGATATGATTTTTATGAAGAAATAGAGGATAGTCAACAAGTTGTTAGATCATCAGTTTTATATATGCTGGGCAACTAGTAATTAGTTGTTCAAGGTTTACTTGACAGGTCTATACTAGCTACCTTGGGTATAATAGCGGGCGTAAAGAGACACTGCCAACTTAGTTTTAGTACTGTTTATTTCTGGCAATACTGTATTTCGAACAAATATTTAAAGGTGATTCCTACTATCAAATTAAACAGCCACCCAAAAAAATTTTTTTTTTGATTTGGGGATCAGTCTGCGTTTTTATATGTTATTAGGGTTGCTGAATTTAAATCTGGGGTCCACTTTACCCTATCACGTCAGGGTTTTGCCATAACCTCAAAAAACCCAATAATTGAGGCTTTTCAACACTTTCAAACGCATATAAGCCTGTGACTCCAACTTTAGATACAAAAATCCAAGCTACTAACTCCAAATCCTTAACCGTAAAATCTCATAAAACTTCATAATGCACACCGACCCAAATAAGATTCCAGACCTTTTGGATTTCTTAATTCTGAGGAAAATTTCACCAAACTATACGCAAGAAGAAGAAAACTTTAATATGTATTCAGTCCATTCTGCAGTAATCCTTACTCTAAGTGATAATGTTATTCAAAAAGAAGCAAAAGCGACCCTAGCAAATAGGAAAACTAAATGGGAAGGTTTTCAAGAGGACTTAGCAAATACTATTAAAACTGACCATAACACTAAAAACGAAAAATCAGCTAGATGAAGAACTGGAAAGGTTTATAGTTGAAATCCAGCAAGCTACATGAAGGAACACACCAAAAGTAAGAAGATTAACAGCTGGAAAAAACTATCCTGTCGAGATAAGAGAACTGGTAGCAGAAAAAAGAAAACTAAGAAAGAAATGGCAGATGACAAGATCACCAGAAGATAAAAATATTGTTACGCTAGTTTTTGGTATCACAATTTATTTTAACCGAACTTTACAATAACTATAATTCAACTTTGACAATAACTTGACAACTGACAACTTGACAACTGATAACATTCACGTTCAACGTCTATCATAAAACTAAAACTTTGACGTCAGGTCGTCGACTTATATAGCTTGTTGACCTTCTCGAACCTTCTCGAAATGTCATCTAGAATTTTTTTGACGTGTAATGACATTTCTGGACATTTCTGGAATAGTCTGTCTTCTTTTGCTTGTACTTTTACATATGACGACCCCAGCACACTGTAAAGCGATGAGTAACATTCCACTTTTTCTTCTATCTGTACGTTTCCTATGATAGCCACAGGCTACTACAGGGTGCTGCGTAACAATATATTAAATAGGGCTACCCAAAGACTGAGAAGAGAAATCCTAAATCACAAAGAAGAATCCTTCAACAGATACCTAGTAGGGCAAACAGATGATAAAGACACTGATTATTCACTGTGGAAGGCAACTAAAAAGATGAAAAATTCGTGTAAACACTGTCCTCCAATCAGAATAGTAGATAACAAATGGGCAAGAGACAATCAACAAAAAGCTGATATTTTTGCTGACCACCTACAAAAGACGTTCCAATTAGATGAAAATCAAGACACTCCTAATGAGACCATCCATAATATGGAACAACTTGAAATTAAGCTAGTTACTCCCAATGAAATTATGAAAGAACTTCAGACAAACCTAAACTCACAGAAAGCCCCAGGATATGACTTTATTACTGGAGAAATATGAAAAAAACTACCATGGAAGGCTATTGTTAAATTGACATACCTCATAAATGCAGCATTTCGCCTTAAATATAAACCTGATACGTGAAAAATGGATGAAGTTATTCTAAATCCTAAGCCAGGAAAACCTCTGAATGAAGTGTCATCATATAGACCTATATCATTGTTACCGATAATATCTAAGTTATTTAAAAAACTACTACTAAAACGACTAAAACCAAAAATTGAAAATAAAAATCTTATCCCTTCGCACCAATTTGGTATTAGAAACAAACACTCGACAATAGATCAAGTACACAGGATAGCCGATATCATCGAAAAAGCTTATGAAGAAAAATATATATACTTGAAAAAATGCTCCCTAGACGATATGTCGACATTCTACAATCATATCTAACGGGAAGAATGTTAAGAGTAAAGCATGACGAGGCATACTCCGAAATGAAAGAAATTAAAGCAGGTGTCCCACAAGACAGTGTGCTAGGACTGGTTCTTTACTTATTATACACCAGCGATATCCCTCAACAACAATCTGTTAAAATAGCAACATTTGCGGATGACACTGCAATATTGGCAGTTGACGGAACTAATACAGAGACCTCAGAAAAACTTCAGGAAACCTGCAACAGAATCAATCGATGGACAGAAAAATGTAAAATAAAAATAAATCAAACTAAATCAGTGCATGTTGATTTTACTCTTCGACCAAATGAACAAAAACAAATAAGAATAAACAATTATGTCATTCCGCATCACGATTCGGCCAAATACCTAGGGATGAACCTAGATGTAAAACTTAAATGGAAAGAGCACATAAAAAAAGCGTAAAGAACTTGAACTTAAATTTAAAAATGTATAGGGTCCTAGGAGGAAAATCCAAATTGTCAGTGCACAACAAACTGCTGATTTATAAACAAATCCTAAAAGCAATCTGGATTTATGGCATACAGCTATGGGGAATGGGGATGTGCCAGCAAGAGTAATATCAACATGATACAAGTTTTCCAAAATAAAGTCCTAAGATGCATTGTTGATGCACCTTGGTTCTACCGAAACGATTATCTTCATAGAGACCTGAATATGCCAACAACCGAAGAAGAAATAAAGAGGTTTGCTGCGAAACATGAGGGTCGACTCCACTCCCACGTCAACGAAGAAGCGCTGCAATTACTGGACAACTCTACACTCAACAGAAGGCTCAAAAGGAAGAAGCCATTTGAGTGCAGTGCAGTGAACGTTAATGTTAGTGTTAGTGTAAAACAGTGTAATAAATCGTCACGCCAATTTGTGGTGCTTTTCTATAGAAACAATTAAGACAGCCCAATGGGGACTTCTTAGTTAAGTAATTAGTTATAAGATTTTTAGATTAAAATTGTAGGTTAATCAGTAATGACTAGTGACAATTTTTTTGGGTTTGTGGATCAGACTATGTTTTTGGGATCGCTGGATTCTAATCCGGGGTCCGCTTAATCCGATCACGTCAGTATTTTGCTATAACCTTAAAAAATACAATAATTAAGGCTTTTCAGCACTTTTTAATGCATATATGCCTGTAATTCAAACTTTAAACAAAAAAGCCATGCTGTTAACTATAAGTCTATAACCCTATAACACCATAAACTCATAACCTCTTAATGCAATAACCCTATAACTTTGTAAGAACAGGTCAACAATAACAAATTTTTTCTCATTTGCACAATATAGTTCGACAATAGTTGATGGTGGCGATCAACTAGACAAACTCGATCATAAAATATTACTTTAAAAGCTTGGCACGTTTGGATTATCCAAGCCTATCATACTTTTTTTTTATTCTTACTTGACAAACAGAACTCAGTTTGTTGTAGTGAGTGAATTTAACATCTTAGTTACCTCTGGCGTACCTTAAGGCTCGATTCTGAGACCGCTTTTATTTATACTATTCGTAAATGACATCATTAATGACGTTAACGTAAAATATTTAATCTACGCAGACGATGTCAATTTTTTTTATTATGTAGACATCTTAAACGATTGTACTTAATTACAAACTAATATTAATAAAATAAATAATTGGTGTTTAATAAATAATCTTCCATTAAATTCAAGAACAATTGTAATACAGTATCATATACAAAAAAGATTTTTCATTTCTCTATAATTACTGTTTGGATGGTGTCATATTAAACAGGCCTGATTTTGTTATAGACCTTGGTGTAAAGTTAGATAGAAAACTTACTTTTAATGAATATATTGTACAATGCGTTCGTCAAATCAAAATTAGAATATGCTTTATTTATATGGAAACACACACAGACATCATAGTCACATTTTATGAAATTCACATAAGTGCTCTTGAAAACATTCAAAGACGATATCAAATTCTTGGCATTTAAGATAGACGGAACCAATTAAAATAAATCACATATTGCTTTTAAATAGATTCCAAATGTAAAGCTTAGAATGTAGACGAAAAAATCAGCCGTTAATATTCCTGTATAAACTTATTAACTACCAAATTGATTGTTCCGAGTTATTGGAAAAACTTGTATTTAAAGTGCCAAGAATTGAATCTCGAAACAACTTAATCCCGGAAAAATTTATTAAAAAACTCGCCGTCGTATTTTATGCATAAAAACTGCAACAACCTGGAAGGTATAATTGATTTATTTTTTTTATTGGTACCCTATTTTACTTATTTAAAGTACGCCTCAGCGTGTTTAAAACGAACTTTAAAAAACGCGAGTGTTTTAAAGTTACCATGCCAACATCAACAACCCGAGAAACGTAATGTCTAAATGCCAACTTTTTAAATATTGATCTGACAGGAGTGCCTTGTAATGTCAAATAAAATATTTCTAAAAAATTTTTCAAAAAATTTATTCAAATATTTTTTTACATTCTTAATTGTTTAAATGAATGTGGAAAGTACAGTTAGTATTGTTTGAAATATTAAAAATTCGGTTTTTTAAATCAGAGGATATACTGTTCAAATTAAGATTGTTAATATTCTTGGAAGTCAATGAAGTTGTACTTTCATTAATAGCACTTCCAATAATATTTGAAACATTCTTCTTATTGCTAATGCTATCTTCAACGTAACTAGTCGCCGATTTCCATTCTACTTGTCGTTGGATTTGATCTATTGTCATGTCATTATTCGCCATAATGGTAGCGGACGTATGTCGAAATGCATGTCCAGTATATTTCTCAGGATCGTCCAATTTAAGATACCGTGCAATTTGATGGGGACATAATACAGATGTATTAATACCAACCACTTGATTGGTGTACTTCCCCTTATGATACCGTAAGAAAACTCGGTCTGTACTTATATTTTGGGGGCGCAATGATAAATACTGCTTCACCAAACGCACATATCTAATTGCATCACTATCGGCAACAGTCGAGCCTTCACTGTCTTAGATGGTCGGATAGTAATAAGCAATACGCTTCCTTCATCCTTGATATCAGCTAAGCGTAAATCGCACAATTCACATCTTCTACAAGAGCCAAAGATGCCACAAATAGCAACCACCTTCAAAAATAAATACGTAATGTCCGGTGCATCTGTAAAAAACTTCCGCAAATCGTCTTCCTCGAATACATATGCCTTCTTGACCACCTCATTTTTGCTAATTGCCTTCATGAATGCATGCATTTTGACGAACGATTTTATATCAACCCCTTTGTTTATCCTCAACATACTTTGTAATTTTGAACGGATAGTCCACATTGTCGATACTTTATACTGCTCCGACATTTTCTGGAGATAAGCGAGAACAACTCGTTTATCTATATGTGTAACCATTTGCTCTTCCATCCACGTGTTGAATTTATCGTATTCTTTTTTATAAATCGCTTCGGATTTTTGTGGTATTAAGCGCGATTCTACTTTATTATTTAAATACTCAATATTTAAACTCATTTTAAATAATAACAACTGTTGCGACAATTAATCTTACGTGACAGATCAAAAATAAATTTTTGTTTGTCTCATTTTCATGAAAACGAGATATACTGATGTTACATCACAAAATTCAACCATTTTCAGTTATTAGTTCTTATTTCCATTTCTTTGTAGAAATAATATCAATATTTAGGATTTCAAAGTATACCAATAAAAAAAAATAGCGTAAAGTATTCGTGGATAACTGGTCTTTAAAACACTTGCTCGCCGTCATGCTCGAAAAATCGCGCGTGTTTTAAAGACCGTTGTATCCACTTATACTTTAATATACTATTTTGTAAGCTTTCGCAGCTCAAAAAATTGTAAAGCTGTTTTGGCTGTGCATAGTCATTAATTTATTTAATTTTTGTCATATTGTGTTATTTTTGTTATATTGTGTAATTTATGTTATATCCAAATTATGTCTTATTATGTAATATGTTATATTCAATTTTCCAGCTCTATAACTAGGCATTTAGCCTGTAGAGCAGTGTATTTAATAAACAAATAAATAAATAAATACCACTAACAACAATTTTTCGAACTTAAATCAATTGATTAATATTTTTTGTTTCTTTTTAGATATTACATTATCTCAAGAAGAAATGTTTTTGAAATGTGTATGCAAGTCATTCCAAGAAACCGTAGTTGTGTACATATGCGACGTGCCTTCAAATCATTCCTTAATTCAGTACCTGAAAAGTTTCTCCTCTACACACGCAGAAAAATATTCCGCTAATAAACTTGAACTGAAACAAGCACTAATAAAGGACAAACAAAATAAAATGTTCGTTACAACAACGAGTTCTTCGAAATCACATTTACGATTTTTACCAAAAACTGATGAATCTTTAAATGAAACTTATCATTCATGGATAATTCTTCGTAAAATACCGGTACAGTCTCAAAATGGTATTTCGACAACAGAAAAAATAAAAGGACATGCACGTTCTGTAGAACATATTTTTCCAAGAAATCCATGGCAACCAATAGTAACAACTACAAGAAACTATGGTATAGGTATCAGTGAAGGTATTGTCGATGACCCCAAAAAGTTTGAACGTGATTTAAGTTCTTCACCAGTTGTAACGAATCCCATGTATGAATATTTAAACGCAACAATTAACTGGAACTCATTGGTGGAAAAGTCAACTACGTCACATTATTGGCACCATTTGATGGAAAAAAGTAGAGAAATTACAACAAATAGCGTACTCGATTTACCTCTAAGAGAAAATATCTCGACTCCAGAATCTTCAACATCTACTTCTACTTTTTCAACCGTTAACGAACAAATAACCAATCTGTCTTGGAATAGTTGGTACCGATGGCAGATGGATTTATTGGAGAACCAAACAAATGGACTGGACACTTTATTAAAAGATTTAGATTACACTACATCTAATCCGATCACACAAACAAATACTACTGAAAATAAACTAGAAAATTCTCAAAATGGGGCAGTAACAAATAACGATATTGGTTTAAATACTGTTCTTTCAACAACAGTAAAGCCTGAATTAGCCTTTAAGAATTTTTTACACGCGAAACTTCCGAATTTTCATGATTTAAATAAAACCGCGAACCGATTTAAAAGAAATGTTAACTCGAATAAGAAGCGGTTAGTGAAACCCAAAAAAATCCAACATAACAGGATAATAACTTCCTCAGCACCGCCTTCACCTTCTTCCGTCAATAAAATAAATAAACTCAATTTTTATATACAGGCTTTATTTAACGAATCATTAACAACGCAAAGTCCACATTTGGATCCCTTAGGTAAATTTGTGAATTTAACGGTAATTTCTAATAATACCAAACATTCCGAATCAATAACGACGACACATTCATTAAATATTAATGGTATGACGATAACTACTAAGCATACACCTGATATTTTAGATTTTGTATTTCCAAATCAATTAAATTTATGGTCTCCTAATGATGATGATGATAACGATGATAACGGTATGGTAGAGAAAGAATCCCCTCCACAAAAGACTACACTATCAATAAATGATTACATAGGTCATCTATTTACTACACCAATTTTAACTACTTCAATTAAACCCACTACCCAGACGGTACAGGTTGAATCACAAACATCGAATTTTTCAGATATTTTAGACGTGTTGAATACGTTGCCAACAACTCCTCGAACCACGACTCATAATTATTTATCAGATTCACTTAATTGGCGTTTTATATTTGGAGTTGATAATACAACAGAAATAAACAAAAACAACCATTGGAACAATTGGTATGCCGGTCCTTTTACAGAAGAGACTACACGTAATATTCTTGACAACACTTTACCATATATTTACGAAAAAAATCGAGAAAGAAAATTAAAATATAATTTAAATGCCGTTTCTGTTAACGTTGCTGCCAATGTGGCCAAATCTAATAAAAACAAGTTGGCTAGCTTTTTAAGACGTCGCAGATCTCTTCATCCACGACGCTCAAAGAAAATTTTAGATAAGAAAAACATTGCAACAACAATTCCAACAACCCTAGCAACTTCTAGTACAACTCTCACCACAATGCATAATTATTTGCAAGATTCTGTAAACTGGTCTTATATATTTGAAAATGATAAAACGAAATTTACTACAACTGAACCACTAGGAACTACAAGTGTTTTTGAATTAATATTACAGAAATTTTACTGGACTTCCTTGCCTAATGCTACTAACTCTTCAAATACGGAATCTGTTACGGTATTTAATGAACTAGCATCCACCGAATCTGTAAATACTAGTACCGATTTCCTAATTTTAAATAATAAGAACCAGTCAGAAACTAAATACATAATATCCAATTTATCTAGAAAAATAAGGTCGGATTCAGATATATTTTCGGATACTTTGAATAAACTACCTACAACCATTCGTCCGACAACTCATAATTATTTAAAAGATTCAATAAATTGGACCTATCTGATCGGATCACAAAATGTACAACAAGTTAGTGATGCATCTCTAAAGGGGACGAAGAAAATATTGACCACGACTTCTGTTCTTGATATATCTTTACCAGCATCGTTCTTCACAGAAACTAATTTAACTGATAACTTAACAAACTCGATAATTTTTCGAGATTTTTCAACAGAAGGGCCGGTAAATATTAGTTCCAATTTAAAATATACTAGTAATGTTACATCTATTCAGAAGGAATCTGATTTTAGAGGTAAATTACCGTCCGATGGGTCGAAGTTAATTAGACGAATCAGATCTGCCACTAAGCGGCGTTTGAAGAAGATTTCTACTACTACAGTCCGTAGAAGGAAACCCGATATTAGTAATAGTACTACAAGTTCGCTAATAGAATCTAAAGTGCGCCATTTAATGAGCGCTCTTTTAATTAACACTGAAGCACCAATAGAATCTGTAACTAGAATGCAAGCACTGATTCCTTTTGAGGTTCTTGAAAACGATTTTACAAGCACAGTATCAGAACATCCAGATGAATCATTTAATGATCGATGGTTCGTTCACAGTACTACCAGTGTCTTTGATTATATGCTAAATACATTACCAACACTGAAATACACAACTCACAATTATTTACAAGATTCTGTAGATGTGGGTTTTATGGAGAAGACAACTGAGAGTCCTATCCCGTGGTATCTTACAACTCCAGAAACAATAGAAGAGACAACCAGTATTCTTGATAAATATATTCCAAACTGTTTAATGATGGAATCTGCTAGTGATAATTCTAAATCTTTAACAAGAACGACATCTACTACTACTACTAGTACGCCAAAACCAATCAGTGATTCTTCATTAGAAAGTTTCATATTGGAAAGTACGACGGCAAAAAAGTTTTTAGGTCTAATTTTGGATTATGACTCCGATATTGATGTCGATACAAAGTCTAGAAGTATTACAAAAAGAAATCTCATGCCATTTCGTAATGATAAAACGACAATGTCATTTGAAATGTTAAATATATTGAAAACTCTTCCAACAAATTTCCCTTCAACTACACTTAGTTATTTAAAAAAACCTCTTGATTGGGATTCTGTAACAAAAAGAGAATATTTACTAACTAAGATTAATTCAGTTACTTCAAAATCAGATGACATAAAAAATAGTTCTGTACAATTCTCAAAAGTATCTGCAGTACATAATGTATCTCTAAATCATACGGGTAAATATATTAAAGATTATTTCAACCAATCAACGAACACAAAAACTCCCAGCTATACCGATAAGTTGCAAACAAATTATAAAACGACCCATTATTATAATACTTATTTAAATAATTTGGGAGAAATTTCCAATCAAATTTTCACAAATAAATCATCCAATATGACTATTGAAAATTTGGATACTGCTAAATCTAAATTTAATTCTCAAGTTTCAAAAAATTCGAAAATTAAACCTAAAACATCCACAGACCATAAATTAAACAAAATTATACGTAAACTATTTTTGACTACTTCATCTCCTTTGAATTCCTCATTTAAAATTAAATCAACTACTAAAGCAGACTCAATGGAAGCAATTTTATATTTAGGATTAAACGAACTTCCAAAATATTCATTTCAAACTTCTCAATCAAATTTTTCAACAAACAGTTTATCTGGTGCTGTGTCATATTCCGAATTCTCAAATTTGTCAGACTCCGAATTAAACAATACTGACTCCATAGATACGCAAGATAACTCTACTCAATTATCAACATTATCTCTTATTGATAATTCAATCACTCATTCTAATCAGAATTATAGCAAATTAGATATAAATCTTACAGATATTTCAGAATCAGTGTCAACTTCATCTTATTGGTTAAAACCAACTTCTACGTTAGAAATTCCCGAAGTAACTGAATATCCTGACAAAAAACAAAACTATTTTTCAATATTTTTTGCAAACCTCATTGATTTAATTTTATTAGACAAACAATTTTTAAATATTGATGGTTTTGAGTTTAACACAACATTTATCCCAAAATTAAATAATTCTATAACTACTAATAGACCACCTCAAATTAAATTTGATTCATCTTTAAAATCCGTTAATACTGATGGTTTTAAAAATGTATTACCTAATTCAACAAAAAGTAATTTTTCTCATGTTGTTTCTCCGTTAACTTCAGATAACTTAAATATAAGTGTGCCCGCATTACTGATTATTAATAAAAAACTTGCAGATTTAAACGCAGGAAGATATGAACAACCTAAGTATTGGATTAATAAACGAGCTTTAAATCTAACATCAAGATACAAAAGAAGTTCAGCTGTGAAATCAGAACCTGATTATATTTTTTCTCTTATGACTACTTCAGGAGTTCCTTCGTCCTTACCTGATTCTTCGAAAATTCCATTTTATAGAGCTAGACGTTCAACTATAGCACCTCTAAGAAATAGAGAAATAAATTTTAAACGAAATGCAAATTCCATTTTCATAGAAAATATTACTGAAGAATTTCCTACTAATACGAATTCAAATTTTACAGAAAACTATAAAAAAGAAAATATAATACCAAATAGCTTGAGTAATCTAATAAAAACTGACGCAGGAAAAAAGCAATTTGTTAATCGTTTTTCAAAATGGGTACCATTTATAGCTATTAATCAATCTTTTTCACAATATTTTTTTGAAAATTCGTCTAAGGAAAATAAAAATAATACACCCAGGGAAGTTACTGATCCATCGACATCTGCAAGTATTTTTCTTAAACGAAAAAATGCAACGTCGCGTTTAAATTTTAGACCAGCTATTATTAATCAACCGATAACTCTGAATGTTATTATAAATAAGATGCTCCCAAATAAATATAAAAGTCTAATTATGGGTATAACACCTCGTTTAGCAATAAATACAACAACTGCGAATCCTATTTCACAAAATAATACGACGACATTCACAGAACATTTGTCCCTTCCGTTACCAACACGACCTGAACCAGTTGCTATATTAAAAAACAATTCAAACATTATTTCATATCCATCAAAAACAAACGAAAATTCGTTATTAAATAAATCACCGAGTTGGTTAAATATATTTTCTGAAATAGCACAAAGGACAAATATAACAACATCCACGACACCATCTAATGGTACTTACAGTAAATTTACAACTATTAATAAGACTGCTGCTATAATATCAACGTTTATTGCCTTTACTAGTAATATAACTAATATTTCTTCTAATGATGTAACTATTATGCTAACTACAAGCAGAACACCAACACTAGATGCAGACGAACAAATAATTTTAGAAAATTTACATGATACTGATAATAGAGTTAATAAAATTTCAAAAAATTTTACACAAATTAATTCAGATTTATTGTTTCCTTTAAATAAAAAAAAAATTACAACCTTAAATCATACGTCCACGGTCCAAATTTCAAAAGATTCTCCCAAAATCATAACAGATTTAAAATCTACAACTTTAAAAAATTCGGATCTGTTAATTAGTAACACAACTCAACAAACTAGCAATTCAAATGAGTATGAATATAGTGTGGAGGGAATAAGTTCTTCTAGCTCTTTAGATACATCAACAGAATTTGCGTTATTTGAACAATTTTATACCAGAAATAACTTGCAATCACAGCTAAATCCTACAACTAACAAAAAAGAAGAACGTCGTGTAACTACAAATAAGGAAAAAGATAGCGACATTCTATATATTCCCATTTGGCAAGGAAGCGATAATATTGCTTCTACAATTATTACTATTTTAAACGACACAGGCGATGTTGGTAACAATGAGTTGCAAGAACAAACAACGTTTGATTATGAAGCGAGAGGTAGAATATTTAGTTCTCCCAATTGGTACGAATCAATCTCGAATAACATCAATGTAGACAGTAATTTACCTAATGATCCTATTTTTAATAAGCCTTTATCTAATTTCGAAAGTTCAACATTACCGTCAAGTAAATCTCACAATTCTTACAACTATCTTTCAACATATATGTCGAATAAAAATAATTTACAATCTAATTTACCTATAATTAGGACAATCACTAGTATGTCAATATTAAATTCTACTTCAGACACACAAACATTTCCAAATCTAAATTTAAGTGTTTTCTCAACGTCGAAATTTGATGAGGTAGAAACTGGAGAAATTCTTAAATATTCAAAATTGCCTTCCGAAGATGCTAAAACACCGCTTAGAGATCAAAGTCCAGATTACGTTGGCAGAGCATTTCTCAAGGAAGCTCCGGTACAGAGATCTATTTTGGGCCCATTTGAAAGTAAGTATTGTAAGAATTAAGAATATGGACTAGTATATTTTACATTAAGAGTGTGAAAAGTGACTTTCAGACGAGTGGGAAATATTGTCGCACGAGGCATAAGCTGAGTGCGACAATCACGCGAGTGTGAAAAATCACTTTATTATATTTTTCCCATAACCACAAAATAGTTTTATCAACAAAATGTAGAACTAGAAAATCTGGATATAAAAGTTCCATTAAGATGTAGCTTGTTTTTTATATGCCTTATTGAATAATTTTTAAAGCGTTTTACAAATAGTGTTTTGTCAAAATTCCATTTATGTACAATTTCATAGGATGATAAAGATAAAATAATATTAGGTATGGTACAAGCAAACGATATAGTGTGACTTTAAAGCTTTAAAGCCAGCCGGCAACATACAAAAAAAAAATTGAGGAGTCTGATACATCACTTTTAAATTAGTAGAGGAGCATTCAAGAGATTGAGTATACTGATTTTATTTTTACTTTCCTCGATATTGTAATCGTGAACATTTAGATTTTCACGTTTTTGGGTCCCTAGATTATGAAAAACATGTTTTCCCCATTCCGTCAGTCTGTCCGCCGTCTGTTGGCTGCCGTCTGTCTTTTGGCGCAATAGCTCAAAAACGGCTTAGAAGAAAAACTTCAAATTTTGTATGCAGGTAAGGATTCCTCTTGGCTCAAAACCAGTTATACTTCCGATCAGATATATACAGGGTTAGCAATTAAAAAATATTTATTTTTAAAAGTCAGCAGATTTCGACTAAAATTGGTTTCTGAAAAAAATTTTATCTGACACTGTAGAGAAAATTTTAATAATAGCCATGTTCCTTGGTAGAACCTGAGCTATTATTTGAAGCCATTATATAAAATCTGGTCATTTTGATTCTAACCCCTAAAATTACCCTTTTTGATATGTTGTGACAGTTATCCTGACTAGTGAGTCAATTTCAGTCTTGCACTGACGCGCGCACTTTTTCTTTTTCTTACTCAAACTACGGCGATCTGCTACTATGTCAGAATGATGTGCAACAAAGTCAAAACAAATAATATTAGGAATGGTTGTACTCCTCATCATATTTTTTATTTTACACTGGGTTACGTCGCCATTAGTTCTTGTTGTGACACTTTTCCTGACTGACATTTATTTGATAATACAATTTAATATGCTTATACAAATAAAAAAATGATATAAGAAGTCTATAATAATGGATACGGTTCATGTAACTCATTTTATATCATAACGTCTTCCATAAATTTTGGTGGAATTACTAAAAAAAAAATGGTTAGAGTCATTAAAAACAAGTTGTCATGATCTCTAATTTGTAAATACTGTAAGAGGGCAATAATATAAAGAACACAATGTCACCAAAACAAAAACAATATTTTAACAAAAATAACTGAAAATAGTACAAGGCAACACAAAATGTTTGAATGCCAAAAGTAACTGAACATGGCAAAACAAAACAACTCAAAATACAGTAACTGAAAATAGCACAACAAAACAAAGTATTTGAGTTCCAAAAAATAACTGAAAAGGGCCAAAAAAAGTTCATAGGACAATTTGAACTACTTCACTCAGCAAATAGACTTGTGTAGTAAAGTGCGTGGCTTTTTGGAATCTGGTTTGCGTTTATAAGGTCCATTATGTCGCTTTTCTTGTTTGCAGGTATTTCTATTTTTCGTTCATATGCGGAAGTGAGCTGAACATTCTCGAGAATGTTTTTAATTTTCTTCTTTTCATCGCTGTCCCTACTTGCTCTTGTCTTCTTGTAGATGCAACGCGACTTTATGTGGGATTTCACAATCATAATTGGATATACTTTTCGTAGTTACAAATTTTATATTGTGAAGTTTGGAGCTTTTCGTCAGTTGTCGTTGTATTAAAGTTTGATCCCAGTTGAGTCTGTAATTTCTTAATGTCAATAAAATCAGTCTGGGTCATTTCAATTAGCTCAAAAAAAGGCTTATTAGGTTTTGCATTCTTGATTGTGTCGGTATACGTGACAGGGGTGTAGATCGGACTTTTTTTAGTATACTTTTTAACGGCTTTTTCGATAAGGGAATGTGCCGAATCCTCTTCATTTTGTGTGTGGCCGCATATTAAGAATTTGTGATTGATTGTTTTTATGTTAGGCAGTTTCTGCACAGCAGCGTACAAAAACATTGCACTTGTATATTTATTTTTATTTTGGCCAGTGCAATTAACGGAGTAAAATTGACAATAAGAGATTTCATCAAATACCGATTATATATTCAAAAACACTGTCATATCACATAATAGGCCACTCTTGCGTATTGAAATTTCGCTGTCATGAAAGATATGTGCCACAACATTAGGTTATGACTGTTTATATTACTTAACCTCGATCAGGAAGAGTGTCATATTTTGTATTGGGACAGTTTCGCGGCATGCTGGCGCATGTTCACTGCTCGATGGTCAGTCACATACTAACTTAAGACACTCTTTCCGCGCAAGATGGTCGCAGAAACGGCAAAATCCAAAATCCACGACGTCGTAGTATGTGAATAAGAGTTTCGGCCTCCTCTTCACATATTCTATATAGGGAGTCATCAGATATTCCTAAGAGATTTAGGTGTCTTCTAAGGCCGCAGTGTCCCGTAAGGAGTCCTATTACGGCCTTGAGTTCGTTTCTGCTAAGGTTAAGCAGTTAATTTCGTCTGCTCGTGGATGGCCCCTCTATGAATGTTTTGGACTGTCTAAGTCCAGAAAGTTCCAACCAGAGCCTATGGTGTTCTCTATTTATTTGTTCCTTTAACACCCATTTAACATATTGGTATGAGGTACAACATGTAAGTTCTGGTCCAATAAGAGTTTTTTCCGCTAGGAGGTCTGCTTTCTCGTTTCCAAACACTCCCTTATGTCCTGGAACCTATTTAAGGATGACCTTGTTATGTTCTGCCAGGGACTGTTGGCAATCAAATATTGATTAAGATTGTACTACTACCCTTTTCAGTGCTTTTGACGAAGTTAAATATAAAGGTAAACTCAAGTTTGCATATCAAATTTTGGTGTGGTGTGGTAAAGCCATCAATAAAGACATTTTCATACAAAAATGCCTTGCCTAAATTTTATATCATACATATCATCCCAACGACCAAAGAATCTTCTGACCTGACTGGCATCAATTTAGTTCCATAGATAGATAACTTTCTCAATGTTCCTCAGGAGAGATTCATTGAGGAATTTTGGCCCCATTTGAGTCAAAAGGTATATGATGGTGGTTGAGAAGTCCAAAACGAGGATCAGTTGAGAGGTAGAAACTTTTATAAATTTCTTTAAGCTGACGTTGCTACCGTCGAAAGACTGATGAGCCATTAAAAAAACAAATGACGTTTACAAAAGAGCATGTAAATATTTAGTTCATTTAAGATATACGAATAAGTTTCTGCCAACAAAGTAAAAAAAAAATTAAAAATTAAATAATAAAATTTGACTCTTACTTTTCTTTATAGAAATTCTGAGACAAACGTTACGTATTCACGTGTCACTCAGGAAAACAAACTTAAGTGGATTTGGACTTTTTTATGTATTGCTTTGAAAAATAATCTCCTTTAAAAATATCATTTGGTTTTTGACAAATGAGTCGTCTGTGATTTGCAATTTTATATAAAAAGCCGCAGTCTTTGATAGAAGTGTTGGACAAGAAACACTCAAATTTATCAAAATACATTTTTAAGACTTAAGCGTACTTCTTTGTACAATAGGGGAAGTTTACTTAAAATGAAGTACTCTGGTAAAACGGGAAACCCTTATTATTTTGTAGTGCAAGCAGCGCCATCTGTTCTACCATTAACAATTTAAAACACTTTTTTAATGAAAATATTTGGCTGGGCTTAGCTCCGATCATTTATGAAAAGAAATTACCTTTCTCTGGGGAGAGCCGAAGTAACATAAGCAGTTCACGCTAGGGGCTTTAATAGACCTGCCGTGTTTAATTTTTTTGATTTACTGGAGCACCTGCAATATAGATACGCATGTGAACCATTCAGAATATTTAACGTCAATTAGATGGACTTAAAAACTCTGCAGGGGCATCCATCTAAGGTGATTGCAATGAAAGAAAGCAAGTAGGAACGTTAATCTCAGCAGAACGGGAAACACTATGCACTCTGGTAATATGCATGAGTGCTGCAGAGACATATATTTCACCTATGATAATTTTCCCACGAGTTGACGGTCAAGGAAGAGTTTTCGATTGAACTATCTCCCGAATTCACAGTTGCCTGCCATTCTTCAAGTTGGGTGCCATTTTTCTAGTTGGGTGCAATTCTCTTCAAAAAGTGGTTCAAAGAAAATCTTTTTTTTTCTTATAATAAAACTCATACTCAAAACATACCTGTGATAGAGGAAGCCAAGGATCAAGTCGTTACAATGTTGTGCTTACCAATACATTCTAGTCTTCGCAGGCAACTACTTGACGTTTCTTTTATGGTACCAATATCGGCATTCTACAGTCAAGAGATTGAAACATTTCTAAGGAACAATCCAGGTAGGGTCGTCACAATTCACCAAATAGGAAGATTATTTAGATAGGCCTTCTTAAGGGCAGCATCACCCAATAATGCAAATGATGGTTTTGAGAAGATTGGCTTATTGCCCGTTAATCGCCATGTTTTCACTGACGATATGTTTATAGCTGCTGATCCCACTGATCAGACAGAAAGTAAATCAACTCCAACGCAAAAAGGCTTATCAAAAAAGAGAACTATAATTTCCAATTAGGCACCAAACACCTCCCAGACACTGCCACAATTAAAATCAACCCCTCCACTCAGGAATCGAACATTGCCTCTATCGAAATCCTTTTCAAAGGAAGAAAAAATCAGTAAAGGAAAAATACAAACTACTGAAAATTAGTTAGATCAAAAATAAGGCTGATGAAGCAACATACAAGACTAGAGATCAAAAAGATGACCTAAACACAAAAATACCAAAAAAATAGACATGACCAAAGAAAACAGTGATGATGAAAAAAGTCCTGTGTGCTTTTATTGTAAAGTAGATTTTCCTACGACCACATACGAAAATGATAGTTTGCACACTTATTTGTTCTTAAGAAAGTAGCTTATATCACACGCGTACTGAAATATATATCACACACGCATGGAAAAATACCAAAAGACATTTGTATTGAAAAGTAAAAAAATATCGTCCTATGACCTGTGACATGTACGTCAAAGTTATCATTATAATTGTCATTACAAATTTTTATATAAATGAGCAATAAAGTTTTTTATATGGGTTTTTAAAATTATAAAATAATAATAAAACATGTTTACTCACTATTATTTATCGAATATTGAAACAAAATTTTCTATGAAGGTACTTCTGGAAAGAAAATACTTTTCTTCTTCTTTTCTATAGTGTTATTTTCGGTTTTAAATACGACAATGTGAATTTTTGAAGTTATGTGTATGTTAGTATTTACAATACACCTTTTTGTAGGTGTCTATTAGTTTGAAAATATTTAAATTTTATTGTGATTTGTGTTCAAATACATACTAGTGTCTACAAGATAATTTAAACTTTAAAATTAAGTGGTATAAAGATTACTGGTTAATGTATTTAAAAGAAAGTGAGGGAAAACTTATTCTTCATGGCTATTGTGATCATATTAAACCCAACAGGTAAGTTTAAAGTTTAAAAATTTAAAAAATTACAATAAGTAGGCTGTGGTATTAATTGTCAAATACACAAGCAGTCATTTTGTAAAATTTTATTTTATTGTAAAATTGTACTGAGCTCGCAAAAAAATGGATTCTAGTGATTCCGAATGTACTCCTCCAGAAATAGCAGAAGCTGCTAAAAACACGTCGCTCAAATTGTTGTCTGCTAAATACAGAGTAAGGTATCAATATGCTTATGATCAATTCGTTAAATGAAGACAAAGGAAACAAATAAAGAGTTCGTTTTCTGAAAATCTTCTACTGGCCTATATAAATGAATTATCATCAAAAGTACAAGTTCGACTTTGTGGACACAGTACTCAATGTTGAGAACTACTCTGTCTATTGAATACAATGTTGATATTTCTAAGTACCTAAAATTAAAGGCATTCCTAAAGAGAAAAAGTGATGGCTATAAACCAAAAAAAGCCAAAGTCCTGTCGCAACAAGAAATAAATAATTTCATAGAAACAGCTCGAGATGAATTATATTTATTTACAAAGGTGAGCAAGTTTAATATGTGAGTATTTTTTATTATTTAAGGTTGCACTTATCTTTGGAATATCAAGAGTATGCCGAAAGCAGGAGCTCACACAGTTCTATAAACAATATAGAGGATTTGGGTACAGCAGCTGTGGTAAAAATAGATAACACAAAAAAACCAAGTATCCAGAAAATTCACGATTACTGGACCGTTTTATACTATATTTAAAAAATATGCCAATCTTAGGCCACCAACCACTCAACTAAGGTTTTTTCTTAATTATAAAAATAAAAAATATACCCAACAAGTAGTGAGTTTAAACAAAGTAGGCACTGTGCCAAAGGTAGTGGCAAAGTTTTTAAATCTTCCGAATCCAGAACAATATACTGGCTACACCTTTAGGCGTTCTTCTGCAACAATTTTGGTAGATGCAGGAGCAGATCTTGCTGCATTAAAGCGCCACGCGGGATGGAAATCCTTTACCGTGGCCGAACAATACATAGATGACTCTGCAACTAATAGAATAATGACCGCTAATAAAATAATGAACACGATTCGCAGTACAAGCACATTCAATGAAGAAGTTTCATGTAAAAACATTGAACAATACTCTGAACAAAATGCTGAAACTACACAACCAAGATACAGTGCAAGTTTGTGTACTTCATCTATACAGCAACAAATTAATGTAGATCCACAAGAGACAATAAATACATATATTAGGGGAACCACTAAGAATAATAATAATGCAACATTACAAAATTCACTGCAATTTAGTAAATGTTATAATAACAATTTTACTTTAAACTTTTATAACGTCCCAGAAAAAAAGTAAAACAAAATTATTAATAATTATTTAGTTCATACAGTTTAGTTACAAACATGTCCTAATTATTATATTAGTTATCTCTAGTGTAGTTACAAATATTTTTTATCCATTCCATTAATTATCTCTACTTTAGATGTAAATTTTTATAAACTATTCTGTTAGTATCTCTGCTTTAGTTATAAATGTTTCTTATTGTTATATTAGTTCTTGTTCTGCTTTAGTTATAAATATTTTTTGAACATTGTATTAGTTCTTGACATTTCTACTGTTACAAAATGAAAAATATTTTGGAGGATTTTTTACTTTTCAACACATGTGTTGAAATTCTTTTCAATACATGTGTGATATACTTTTCAGTACATGTGTGATATGGTTTAATTGACTTTCTCATTTAAAAAAGGCGTTTTTTTAAGGATTTTGTGTACCGTCGTAGGAAAAATAGTGTACACAACTCGTTGGAAAGTGTATTTTTCGCACTCATTTAGTTCAACTTCAACTTCAACTCGTGCGAAATGTTGCACTTTCCACACTTGTTATGTAATATTCTATTTTCTAGGCAGCAAACCTTCGGTGCAGTTCCTGCCAAAGATGGGTCCACGAAGCTTGCGGTATATCAGACAATGATCTGTGCTTAAAAGTATATTCCCATTTTAAATACACTACTGATCCCGTTTTAGATATGTATGTTTCTAAAATGAAAAATTTTGAAATTATCGCGTTCTCCCTCTAGTTTACTTTTAATATTTAGTAACTAGATGTTGCATTATGTTAAGCAATATCTTTCTTGAGGACTTGTTTGTCTAATAACTCATAATAAAGAAATAAAGCTATTTGTATTCATTCTGTGGGTATTGACCTAGTTAGTAAGAGGTGTTTGCTATTTAATTAAATATAAAATGTTTAAACGACAAAGAAAAACTAATGTTTTTTGGGAACATTCAAAACAAAAGGAAGAAGGCATCGCGATTTGTAAATATTGTAATCAAAATATTAGTAATAAGTCGACAACGGGAAATTTAAGATCGCACATGAAAAAAAAATATGCACATATTTTAGTAGTAGTGGATGAAAGTAGTGGTGTTATGTCAATATATCCAGATTATGTGGCTGAAACAAATATCGAAGAAATTTAGAAATTAAAACAAGGAGATGGGACGAAAACGGTAAGCGGAACTGTCGCAATATCTTCTACAAGTACCAGTACCAATACTTTTGAACTTTTTGATACTGTGCCCAGACCAAAAAGGCAATGAACCATTCAATCCTTTATCCCTAAAAAAATATCTCAGAAAGAAAAGAAGAAGATTGACCGAGACTTACTTTATTTATTTATCAAGGATATGCAACCCTTCAGCTTGGTTGAAGACGATGGATTTCGAAATCTATTGCGATGGATTCCAGGGTACGAACCTTCATCAAGAAAAACTATTTCGGTATCTTTGATACCAGCACTGCATCATAAAACGCGCAATGAATGTAGGCAAACCATACAAAATGAGGTTGAAAGTGTTTGTATAACAACTTGGACCTCCAGTGCTAATGAGAACTTCATTGCGGTAACGGGCCACTATATATCGAAAGATTTTATATTTAAATCTATTTTATTTGAGTGCAAAGGATTTCCAGGAAGTCACACGGGTAAGAATCTTGCAGAAGAACTACGAAGCGTTGCAAAGGAATGGAATATAACGAATAAAATTAATTTTGCCGTATCAGATAATGCTAGTAATATATGTAATGCCATATAAGTGGAGCTTGGATGGAAGCATTACGGTTGTTTTGCACATTCATTAAACTTAATAGTGCATGATGCCCTAGTATGGTAATTCAGCCTTCTATAGCCAACGTTAAATTCATTATCGCACATTTTAAAAGATGCTCTCAGACTCTTGAGAGACTTTTAGAATATCAAATAAAGCATACGGATATTCAAGATCCTAAACGTTTGATTCAGGATGTACTCAAAAGGTGGAATTCCATCTATAACATGCTTAAACGATTTGTACAATTACATGAAGCAGTTAAATCAACAATGGCTGTCATCAATAGAAACTGGCCAATTATAACAGAAGAGGAATGGACTATATTTGAACTATTAGTAACTGTCTTAGCACTATTTGAAGAGGTGACTAGCTCCCTTAGCGGTGAGAAATATATGACTGGAGGAATAGTCATAGTTTTAAAAACTGGCCTGGTGGATGTTTGTTATTCAAAAAGAAGAATATTTAAATCTTGCAGTAGTGCAAGATATTATTATTAAATTGAAAGTGGGTTTGGAGAAAAGGTTTCAAAACATTGAAAAAAGTAAAACTTTTGGACTCTGTACGCTTTTAGACCCCAGGTTTAAATGAAGTAGATGAAACCATGATAAGAAATACTGCCAAGAGTTAGTGGTAGCGAAAATAAATAAAACATAAAACAGCTAGTATCTGGAATAGACTAGATGTTCTAATTAAAGATTTCAGATCGCCTGGCACGCCAGTATCAAAAGCAATTCGAGAGTTTCAACTATATCTGGAGGATGAGATGATGCCCCGAAAATCAATTTCTGGCAAATGGAATCATCCCACAGAGTGGTGGAAGCAGAATTCCAATACATATCCCGTTTTGGCTATAATATATCGCTCAAAGTGTAATATAGTAATTACTTCTGTGCCGTGTGAGCGAATATTTTCCAAAACGACTCTCAAGCTCCAAACTCGAACAATTAACATTTTTAAATGCCAATTTATAAATTGTATTAGTTTGTTTTAAAACTTTTTAAGTTTTGTATTAATTATTAGTTATACCTATTGTTTATTGTTCAGCCTATTTTAAAATAAAAAAATTCTTATTTTTTATCAGAAATAATGCCTCTTTTATGTAAAGTATTTTTTCAATAAATTTAAATAATACAAAATAGTATTTTATTTCCTGTTCCTATTTTAATTATTAGTCCCCAAAACTTATAGTGATGCCAAATTTTAATAAAATTTTAATATCCATACAAAAAATAATGATATTATTCTTGTGTTCACCAGGAACGGCAACAGCGTAGATTATATTGACATCAAGGCTGGATCTAATATCGGATATTTGTTATTTTGATACTACCTGCCGTTTACCGAACATTCGATGTCAAAGACGTACTCGTTGCCTTGACTTGACGGTTCAAAATGATGCCAAAAACGGATGCCGAATTTCAAATAACGATGCGTATCGATACAATAAAAAAAAATACGTGTGGCACTCGGGAACTGCCGCGGTAAAGCTATTGCATAGCATTTTTTATCAAATTATGCAATTATAATTATTTATTTATTCTAGTTTTTGTATTGCATAAACGTTCCAGTCCGCAGATATTTAATTCCGCTTGATACTAATACGAATAGGGTCGGATAAAACCTTCCACGGCTTTCAAAACGCCGCACCGCTATGCCGATTAGCTATGGGTTTGCCTTTATCTCCTATACTTGCAGACATCTTTATGCATAATTTTGAGAATAACAATATATTAAACAACAATCCTATTTGCTCAGCTATTAAATTCTATCATAGATATGTTGATGACATACTAATACTATGGACTGGTGATCTGGATAAGTTAAATAACTTCCTAAATTATATAAACACCATACATAGTAACATCAAATTTACATTAGAGATAGAAAACAATAAATCTATCAACTTCCTTGATTTAACTATATCCCATTGTACAGATCTTAAGTTGGAATTTAACATATTTAGAAAACCTACTCACACAGGGGTTGTTATTGATAATTTATCCAATCACCCAGTTACACATAAGTTAGCAGTTTTTAATTGTTACTTGGAACGTCTTCTGAAAGTACCACTATCAGTAGATAACTTTAATAAAGAACTCAATGTTATCAAACAAATTGCTAATAGTCACAATTATGATCAGAACTTAATAGATAAAATGCTTCATAGAAAACAGAATAAACGTAATCAGAACAATAGTTACATAATTGACCCCCTTCCCAATATTGAAGCAGATAATCGTAAGTATGTTTCACTTACTTTTATTGGAAAATTCTCATATCGTATAGCCAACTTGTTCAAAGATTCCTTCAGAATTAGCTTTAGAACGTCCAACTCGATCAGTAGCATGTTTGTTAGGAATAAGGATAAGATTGATCCTATAAATCAGTCTGGTGTTTACAAACTAACTTGTTTGAACTGTCCATGCTCATATGTGGGAAGGACCTTTCGTAATTTTAAAATACGCCTGAAAGAGCACATACGCTGTCTTAACACTAACACTACTGGTTTTTCTCACTTTGCTGCTCATTTGTTAGACACTGGTCACGATTTTGATTCTAGCATTGGCTTCGACATTTTGCATATGACTTCTAATAAATTCCTTCTGAATAACTTTCAGAACCTGGAAATTTTAAAAAATATTAAATCTGGCCCCTCCTGCTCTCTGAATGCACAAATTCAATTTATTAGTACCCCAACGTTCTCTGCGCTTATTTAAATTTTTCAGACTTTTACCCCCACTCATTTGATCTTCAGTCAGTTACTTACCACAATTAACTCTCCCAATTTAGATTTTCTTTCCATTAATTTTTGCCCATTCGCATCTTATTAAAATTAAAAATTTTTTTAGCTTATTCAAATTCTCCCACGTGGTTGTCATACGCCAAAATTTGACTTTTCTTTTTTGACATTCGTACTGTCAACCTAGTTTCCGTTTCCTGTAACAGTAATTTTCTTTTTGATTATCTGCTTCAAATTTCCCTTTTACATATGAATTTTCATATTTTCTTGTTTAGTGTTCTAATTTTCTTGTTAGTATAAAAAAATTTTTTTGCTTTCTCATTCTCAGTTTAATATATTTTACTTTCAATAAATTTTGTCACCGCCATCTATACTCACTTTCAGTAAATAACACCTCCGTTAGTACACTATTTATCCGCTAATTTAAAATTTACAGTTTATTCGTTAAAAAAATCTAGATAGATGTCTTGACAGTCTGATAATTTTTACTTTTTTACTTTTTACTTTCAGTAATTAACATTATATCCTTCAAAATTTTTAAACTGTTTGTGCTTGTAAAACTATTTTGTGTTGTTTAGTTAATAATTGTCTTAAATGTGTTTTAATTAATTATTTTATTCAAAAAGACATCTGGTGGTTTAACCTAACCTACATTAAAAATTTTTTTAAAAATACTTATTACACATGACTTTTTTAACTCGTTCTGTTAAACTTTTTGTAGCGCTTCCTTTATGGAATTAGTCAAGGTGAGTCGAGGTTATTGTTTAACTTTCTTTTGTGTTTTTTCTGTTATTTTGTATATGTTAAAGTCCGTTCATGCTTTTATAATTGTTTTTATTACAACTGACTCCTTGACATTCCATTTAGGTGTGCCTGATGATGAAGTGACAACTTCGAAACCGGTCGCCAATAAATTGACTTGTAAGAAATAAAGGACCTTTTCTTTAACCTTTACACTTAACGTACTTTTCTTGTTTTAATAAAATACTTTTAGCATAAAAGTAGAATGTCTCTGTACATGGGAAAGATACCATTATTGCAGGTGTATGCCAAAATTGGTTAAATTAACTATAGTTTACGTTCTTTTAGTTTCTTTATGGGCGATACTAAACTACAGTCTTCTAATTGTTTTCAGGTAGAAATAACTATGGAAGCTTACCTACTTACCCAAATTCGTTAATAAGCAAAATGTATCATAGATCAACTTTAAAGCCAACCATTTATTTTTCAAGATCCGACGAAAGTACAAGTCGAAATTTAGGCCCAGTTTCAAATTGTCCCTGGGACAATAAATTATTTGACAATTTGCCAAAAACTGATTCACAAACATTATCAGAGCCGGACAATATATTATCCTCAGAAGTTTCTTCTGAAGAGTATTCTAAACAATCGAAACAATTTATACCGACAGTTTTCAAACATACAGTTGAACCAATTCCAATTACGTTTAAACCAGAACGGACGTGGAGTACAATTAAACATTCTCCCATTTCTAATAAAGAAGTCCGGTATTATAATCCAACCACTCAGTCTATGCATGGAACAAAAAATTCAATACCAGAAGAATCGTTTAAAACTGAATCTTTACCCGATTGGTTGACAGCAAAATACTTTAAGGCCACAACTACTAGGAGGACCAATCCTTTGCCTAATAAAACTTTTCGTCCAAGAGATTCTACTAGATGGGCGAGAGTAAAGGCATCAAGATCTCGACCTCTATGGGTTTTGGTTTCCGACGAAGCACCATCTGGAGCTCATTCTAACAGAGTAAAACGAAGATACAAACGAAGGGATTTTACTAGGAAGCCATTGTTTCAGGAAAAGAAAACCCCGTCTTTAAAAAAAGTTATGTTGGTGTCTTTGCTCCTTTAATGTTCTATTTATAGGTATATTTTGTTATTTAATTTTATTGTAACTCTGAAATTATTATGGATTCCAATCAAAATGGCTACCAGTGGGTTTTAACAGGTTATGTTATGGCAAAATTATGGCAACCCTGTAGGCCTGGTCACTTGACAAGGTCAATGAAATAGACAGTTACATAGATCGATCATCCATATTTTTCAAAATAAACATAAGCTTATGGCTTAAAGTAAAAATGTACGTAATTAATTTTTTATTTTATTCAAAGGCTAGATATTGGTTTGTAAACACATTTGTGCAAAATAGATTATGATTAATGAGCACTTGCGAGGCAATATAGCCGCTCACAAACGACGCGCTTTGAGCAATCTATATAACTATTTATATATGCATCATTGACCCTGTCAATGACAACAGGTTCACAGGATTGCCATATCTAAATGTCAGTTCCCACTTGTCAGCAGTTTGACAGGTCGTTGGAATGCCTAATAGGTTTAATATTTTGTTTATATTTGTAAAGTATGGAATAATATAAAATACAAAATCACTAATAATTCTTAAATCTAAAATGTCATTAGATAGGTCCATTCTTATTTTAATGCCCTATTTTCATCTTATTACTCGTTTTCATGACGTCATCATTTTCGTCATCTTCTTAAATAGTAATCATGATACTATAAAAAGAAGGTACGCTGATTGATACTACGTCACAGTGACGTATTGTGGTGGGAAGGCGTGGCTTTTACGAATTTTAAGCATCAGATTATCAAAAAAGAGCGCGAAAATAAATTTTAATCTGCCCATGGCAAATCATATTCCATACCACAATACGTCATGCATGAACTCGACGAAATTTGGTCTGCTAAATATTATACCTTGTAATTTTTTGTATCATAAAAAGTAATCACTTTAAGCATATTGTTATACAAGCAGAGCTTATTAATTCTTTATTACTTTAATACATCAACTAACGACACTCTTCTTTTTTTCCAACATACGCCAATCAATGTGAAGTTTGTTAAAAAGACTGAAAATAATCAATGATTTATGTGAAATGTTAATTCGAAATTTGTTATATGTGATATTAATTTTGTAAACAAATAAAATTACAGTTAAATGTTTTGTTTACATTTTTAAATAATTTATCCAAATTGAAAAAAATTTTTGAAGAGGTTTTGAAGTGTCCTTATAAATTATGCAAATTTCAATCAACAAAATCCTCCCGATTTTATTTCGTGAAATTTAGATGTATATTTCCAAAAGAAACAACAAAATGTTTTTAAAAAATTCTTACCTCTTGTATTAATACCCTTAAAAGTATAATCCTTACTCCGAGTGACGCTGCTTCTAACCACTCGACTGGACTGAATTTAATAATTATAAATAAGGTCCGTATTTATAAACAGAACTTAGCAGACTTGGGTAAGTCGTCCTTCAACTAAAATCAAAGTTCGGTTACAACTTCTCTAAAATTCCAGGTGGTTCCGGTGATACACAGGAATCTAAAGGTGGATATTAGCAAATCTGTAACTGTTATGTACATTTACGGATTTGTTACTACCCATCTCCAAATTCACGCTATATAGCCGAACTTTGATTTTTGTTTAAGAACAACTTATCCAAGTCCGACTCAGGTGAGTTCTATTTATAAATACAGATCTAAGAGACAAAACTACATTGTATTTTAACCACTAAGCATGACATTTATTGTAGGTGATTCAACTTCGCTTAAATTCCATAAAAAAATAATAAAATATAGCATTGAAATAAGCATAGTTCTAAACAATCCAACAGAGGTCGTTACTATATAGTGTACCCTTTTGGCCTTTAAAGAGATACACAAACCATATACTGTTTCGTATTTCAATATCAAGATGTATCCAACTTCAAGATCTGACTATTGTAACATTTTAAAATTCCATTTAAAAATGTTATTTTAATTGTGTGACATCCTCTATAAAATAGTATTTGATTAATTATCGGCGATAGCAATATCCTTAGAGACGAAAATTTCTCTGGGTGGGGATCTGGCTGGCTCTTGATGATTCGAACCTTTCTATTAAAATTCATTTTCCATCTGATATCTCTAGAACCATTTTAGTGTTGAGACTGTAAAAACAGGGGTGAGTTATTAAGTGTCATTAAAAAAATATCTTGGTAGAAATTATATTTCTACTTATTGTTATTGTTAGGTTTATTTATTTTGAAAGTCAATTTAAATTTATTAAATATGCTTTAGGTATTCATTTTGTGAGATGGAATTACATATTGTTTATATTAATTAGTTCTGTTATCTTGATTTAATTTTAAAAAATAATTGTTTAAAAATTAATTTATAGATCAAACAAAGGCCTCGTGAAAAACAGAATTCATTTTTTGTTTTGGAAGTGAATGAAAGCAGTCTTTAAGTTTTCTTTCCTAACTATCTAAATTCACGGCTATCTCTACTCTACTCTTACATAACGGAGCTGTTTCAAATTAAACATAATTGGAGTATTTGGAGCTCAAGGAGCTACAGAGGCTATTGATGATAGCGACGTTCCAATATTAGATGGAGATGCTCTCTTCAGATACATAGTGGTAACTTAAATTCACGAGGCTAAGAAATGTTGAATATCGTACGATAATATTTAAAATTTAAGGGTGTTGGTACTAGCATAGTAAAATCTTTTGTTACCTTATCCTTGCATTTATTTAAATTTGTAAAATACTATTTGTTGCTTAATCATTTCATTAACTTAAACCAATTCATATATATGTTGAATCTAATTTTTTTAAAGATTACAACAATTCTCTTTTACTTAAATTATAGTTTTAATTAATTTTCTTTTGATAAAACTAGTGTTTATAATTCTCACCAGCTTTCTAAAAATAAAAAAAGAGAATTATTAGCACTCCTTTCTTCCTAAAAACTATTTTCCAAAAAGTGTCTATTTCTTTTTTTGATTTGATTAAAGGCAAGTAATGTTCGGTGTTAAATTTCTATGAGTTAGTAAAAATTTCTTATAAATATTTTTAAAATTAACATTTTATTGCAAAGTAACGAGGTGCTATTACAAATTGGCGCTCCAACGTGACTATTGCTATAGAGCATTCAATATAAAAACCTATACACGTCATCAATCAGTTGTGAAGTCATAGCTTTGTAGTGTTGTCCAATCTTCAAAATAGTCTAAGAATGTAGGAATTTTTAAAACTATGAGGTTATGTTTTTTTGGCTATGTTATTAGGAACAATTAATTTTAAATGTATAATGAATTTTATATAAAAGCCAATGAAGGTCATTGATAATGTTTAAATTAAAATGTTAGAAAAACACTGAATTTAATAGTAATAAATTTTGCACAAGAGGTTTAAAATGACAAAAAAGGTTAGGTTAAGGATGAAAAAACAGACAAATTTTATTTAGGCTTGATTTAATTTAAAATAAAAAATAATTATGTTCAGTTAGTTTATAAACATCCATATTTAAAAGAAGTAACAATAATTAGAACAGTTAGGTAATAAAATTAACAACACATGACATTTTAAAACTTAAATAATATTTAAGCTAAAATCAGTATCATCTCTATTTGGTAATATAATAATGGGAGCAATTACCAATCGGTCCAGTATATGCTCTCTTTCACACTATTTAAAAATTTCTTTTTCAGTGTGTCTTACACTGTTTGCCCACATTTGTGGGTTAATGGTTCGGAGTGCTTCAAACCACATGTCTATACAATCTCTTTGTGTCTTTCCATCCCGACCAATGTGCCTGTTATAATATTGTTTTGAAATGCCCCAAATCAGTTTGATTGGATTAAAAATACAATGGTAAGAAGGAAGACGTAACACCTTATGTCCATACTGTTCAGCCAGCGTATCAACTACATATATTTTTGGTGGTTTATTACTAAAAAAATAAAATCATTTAAAAAATACAGAAAAAGTAGATTTCCATTACTCACCTTCTAACAAGGTTCAGCCTTAAACATGATGAATAAGGTATGTTCTGATTCGTCAACCACTCTTGAATTTGAACCTTAGTCGAATTACTATTCGGTGTTTTGTGTGCCAATGTGCTATGGTATGAAGCATTGTCCACTACAATTAAAAATGGTTCATGCAGTCTTCGAAGCAATTGTTCTTCGAACCATTTTAAAAAAATTTCATTATTCATCTCACCGTGATAATCATAATCATTGCGTTTTGAAGCAAATATGGCCTCGGCACCATCAATAAATCCATTTTCGTTTCCAGCATGAAGAATTATATATCTCTAAGGAAGATTAATATACAGTTAACATGTATATATTCATTAGTTTTTTTTTATTAACCTTTTACCATCAACTTTTGTACTTTTTACACTTTTTTTATTGCTGTCTTGCCAAGAACGGTTTATGGTGCCAAATCTCATCAATAAAAACAAAACGGTACAAATTTGCTTCCTTTTCTTTGGTATATTTTCTTAAAAATTCTGCCCGTTTCACGGCAATATCTGGAAGTTTCATAAGACCTCGCCTTGGTTCATTTTTCTGCCATTTGAAACCTATTTCTAATAATAAGGTATGCAATGATGTGCGACATCCATTGAATAACTCCTTTTCATTAAGTTTCACCTACAAAGAATCTAAACTTACATGCTCCTCTGAAATCGTACATTAATTTGTAATTGTTTAATAATATATAAATAACATCTCGAATAGCACTGGTATTCAGAATTCTTGTGTTGGTAACTTTCTTTTGCCTAGGGCTCTTTTTTAGTGGTGACTTTACAACTTTACTGTTCTTTACAGCTTGCGAAACATAACTAACAGTAGAAAAATTAAGATTAAGTGCTTCTGCGACACGCTGAAACAAAATAATTATATTAATTTGACGGTGATACATTATTAATCAACTAACTTCTCTTACAGCTGTTAAAGGTAACAAAGGCCCATTATTATCACGTTCTTCCTCAAAATAATTTATTAGAGAAGCCACTAGTTCCTTGCAGCGACTATTTAATTGTTTTGGCATTTTTCAATGAAAAAATACACAATAAACAGTTTGTTAATAATTTAATCTAAAATATAAATAATTTTTTGAAAAGAAATCGATCGATGCAAAATAATACAAAACAAATAACATTAACAACAATGTATTAAAATTGAAAGTTGTCACATTTGATGCCAACTTTTTTTATGAAATTTACTAGAAAATATTCCGTTAATAATCTGCCTACAGTATATTTACTACTGTGATATGATAAAAAATACATTTTTAATATGCAATTTTATAAAAATGAACTCCATGCGTCTAAAACTCATTTATTTGCAAAATAAAATTTAATTATTTTTATTAGTATGTGTGGTACCAATGATTGTCACTAACGTCATTTCTGACGTGCATCGGTTTTTATATTGAATGCTCTCTATTACACTATTAGCTGATTGGTCAATCGTTTGACAGGTATATAATACTATTAATGGTGCATTTTTTATAATAATTATTTCTCAAGGCTTTTAAATTTTTCCAGGACATTTTATTTTTATGTTTTCCTGATGTAGGAGTTATCCTAATTTTGATGGTATTTGTCCTGAATAAAATTAATAACATAGACCAGGGCTGAAGCCTTTGAAAATGGTAAAATATGAAAAAAAAAAATAACAGTAGGATAAAACCCATTGGAAAAGGAAGAAGATATAACAAAAATAAAAGAAAAAATAATTTAAGGGCGATCTGAGGTCGAGAAGTGGAAGGGGGTGAGTTTCTAAGAGTAAAAAAACGGTTTATCTTAATTTCTTATGGAAAAAAGTTAAATAAAAAAAGTTGTACGTAATAAAAATATCTACAACTTTTGTATGTACAATTTTTTTACATAACCTCAAAATTTATGTGAAAAATTCAAATTAACAAGATTCTGGTTTTTTATTTTTATTTCTTACAAAAAAATTATTTTTTTTTAAGAAAATTTACCTTTTTATGTCCCAAACACACTGTAATTTTTTTAATTTAAAATAATTATTTTTTCATCTTATTTTGAGTTAATATCGAAAAAGCATCCTAATTTTCAATCAAAAATTCTCCTCCCAAAATATCTGCTAAAAAAGTCGGTAGGCTTTTTGTTCGTTGAAATTTCTACTTTCTGATAGTGTAAAAAATATATACATTACTATGGTATATGTTCTCAGAAAATGCAAAGAAACGAAAAAAAAAATTTTTTTAATCATTATGTACAATTTTGAACTATTTATTAAAATTTACACTTTAATTACTTGAACAACGTTAAGACTCCATATTACATTGATAAACATAGAAAATACAAATCCATAAAACATAAAGATTGCAAAAAACATGCGAAAATAGTTGTTCTAAATATTAAAGATTTAAAGGGGATTTCATCTAAAAAATGTGACTGCTTCAATTTTTTTTGCTGAAAAACTTGATTTATTAAATTCTAACTACATTTAGGTCATAGAAAATCTCATAATGTATAAATATACATGAAAATCGTACTATTGAATTTAGATACTTTATACTGATTACGTGTTTCATTATAATATTTTTAAATACATTAATCTTGTTATTTATAAATACCTTATCTTGAATTCTAATTGAATCAGTGAGTTAAAGAACAGTACTAGTCCAAAAAATGACGTTTTGAGTTAAGATAGCCAAATTGATATTAACATGATGTGTCTCCACCCATTGAGATTAAAAACAGTGCAATAAGCACCATAGGTTCGGCAGTATAAATTACGTTAAAACTTGATGAGTGGAAGAACAGTTCAAGTCCAGGACATGTACTGTTTTTACACTCATTACTGTTACCTTGAAGTTGATGTTTTAAATACTATTTTATTAGTTGCGAAAATCGCTCTGTGAAAGTTGATTCTGTTAATTTTCTCTTCAAAATAGTAGCAACAACGCGTTTTAAAAAAATCTTCCAATATTTTCCGACCAGAGACCACTCATTCTTGCCCTGTGATAGGAATTTTACAGTCCTAGAAAGATGCGTTAGAAGACGCGATCGTCTATATATTTCAGAGGAATATGAGGAAAGTATATTGTAATTTCGACAAATTAAACCATTTACTAATGAACAAATAACCTACAATGATATTTTAGATTTTAAAAATTAGTGGCCTCAGTTTTACAAAAAAATTACAACTGCTGTAAAAAGCAATGAAGAGTTTTCTCTGTCAAATTATAGGCAGTTTGTAGTTTGTATATGACACCAGTGGATATGTGAAAACTTATGAATATATAGGTAGTCTAGTATCTCATAGCTTTATTAATGAAGCAAAATAAAAATTGTCCACCTTTTTCTACGAAATGCGCTTACGAACAACAAATTCCAATAAATATAAAAAAAATAAATGCCGTAAAAAAAGTAATGCAATATATTACAGGAGAATTGCTGGAATTTTACTATCACGTCACCTCCTGGCCCACATCTGCAACCCATGAAACCGAAGAAGTGGATGCTGAGTGGTGGTATTCCTAACCCCCCCCCCCCCCCCCCAGCTACGTGCATGTGTTGTGCAATAATATGTTATAATAGTTTATTTGTCAACCTTGCATTATTTATAAAACACAGGCTACTAAAAATAAAATATAAACTATATAATTTACCTAAAAAACAGTACATGTCCACAATATATTTTTTTAAATATTTCAGATACAAACCCTTTTTAACAAATAAGACATGATCTCTTACACTCATCCTAAATAGCTTTATATTTGATATGTACATGTCAAATTTATATGTCAAATAACAAAATAGTTATTTGGTTTTTGTTTTAATTTACTTAGAATGCCATTTTTGGACTAGTATTGTTCTTTGACTCACCCATTCATTTACTTATCTATTAGTTGTTGTCTCTTTGATGCCATTTCTCCATCGTTAGATTCGACAAACCTTCCCGATTCTAGTGGATATCTGAAATCTTTAAAATCATCATCGTCTTCGTCTCCAATATTATTTCCAGTTTGCATTGGTTCTTCATCCACAATTTCATCTAAATTATTAACTTCCTCGTAGGTTTTTCTTCCACATTGGAGAATTTTTAGAACCATGACAATATTAGCATAAATTTATGCATTTTAAACCATGTTTTAAACTGTTACATCCAGTTTCACAGGAGCAGAAAATAGTTTTAAGCAATATTTCGTTGATGTTGCTTCCAGCCCCAATCTGTTGCTGTCAGTTCGTTACCCAGCTAAGTTTGAAGTTAATAATATGCCCTGTAACAATGTTGTTCTGCTACACCTTCTGTGGGTGAGAGATTTGCCAATATGAAAGATGATTTAATTTTTACCAATTGATATTTTCGAAATCTTAATTGATTTAGTGTTATATTATCATTTTTACATTTATAAATAGATTTGATTAATTGTAATCCATTGGTTGGTAATTACAGTAGTATATTTCGATTTGCAATTGTTTTGTTTTTGAGTAATTAAAGTGTAAATTTTAATAAATAACTGGTAAATTTTGTTCACAATGAATATAGCCAATTTTGATATTTCCAAGTTTATATGTGGACATGTTCATAATAAAGTAGGAAAAATGATATAGGGTAACTACGAAAATCTAAATTACGACAATGTACAATATTTTTACAATTTCTTAGTATATTATTCGGTTTACGTGAGTTGAGCTCATAAATAGAGTTACACGATGAATAATTTGAAGAAGTAAACAAATTCGCTGAAATTGGCTTCGTTAATGATTAATTTTCTAGAGGAAAGATTATACTACATATTATATAAGTAAACTCGCAACGAATCATTGTTTTGTTTTAGGCTTAGATAAAAGAGACCAGAGATATAACATACACTGGTGTTTAACCTGCGCAAATGTTGCCAATTTCTAAAGAAAGGTTAACGGAGTGGGGGAACTGGGCAGGGACTCGAACTCTGTGACAGGGACCGGACTTTGTTTTTTAGCATCATAATGAACTATTAGATTTATTTAAAATATACGTTTAATGGAATTTTGTATTATGAAATAAATTTAACGTGATTTTTTAATATCAAACAGATGCCACGACATTTTATGTAAAGAGAAGACCTTTTATAGAATATTTCGTTAGCTATTATTTACTATGGACTTTTCTGCAAGAGACTACAGTAAAATGTTGAAATAGAATATTGTTAATCGAGTAAGAAATGGTACTCATTGTCTAAGAGTATTATAAAAAAGCATGTGCGCAGTCGCCTGCGCAAATCAAACCTTGTGAGTTAAACATTATATTTTTTTCTTTGACAATCACATAATATTAAAATTTAGTTAAATTGAGAAAATACTGTTTTGTATTATAATCTCAGAAAAAGATATATTAAAGCTTGTTTCTTTAGGAATATTAATTAATATAGAGGATGCGTCACATAAAACTCTAGAAATGTATATGTCTGAAACCAGATAACATTTTAAAATTTAAACCTATTAAAAGTCATTTGGTCGCTAGGAGTGGGTGATTATCGAAATAAATTATTGATCATTAATAATAATAATAATTATTTTCGATTAATCGATTATTTTCAAACAATCTATTTTTGTTCCTATTTCCTTTAAAATAGACCACTTGATTATCTTTAAAAAATAAAAAAAAATAGATTAATTAAAAAGCCAATTAACCGATAAATCAGTGTTTACAAAAAAATAATAAACGAATTATCGTTTATTTTAAATAATCGATTATTTTTAATTTCTATTTTTTTTTTCGTATTTCCATTGAAACAGATTATTCGATAATCTTTGAAAAATCTAAAATAATCGAGTAATCAAAAATAATCGATTAATTAAAAAGACGAATAATCGATAAATCGATTTTTCAAAAAAAAAAAAAAAAGAATTATTTCCTTTAAAATCAATTATTCGATAATTTTTGAAACATCGAAAATAATCGATTAACGGAAAATAACCAATTAATTAAGAAGATTCTACAATAAATCGATTTTCCGAAACAAAAAAAAAAACTGAATAATTATTGATTATTTACAAATAATCCTTTTCTTTTTTTATATTTCTTTTAAAACTGATCATTTAATTTTCTTTGAAAAATCGAAAATAATTGATTAATAAAAAGCTGATTTACCGATAAATCAATATTTCTAAAAATAACCGAAATATCGATTATATAATATAACCGATTATATTCGATCAATCGATTATTTGTATATAATCTATTTTTTGTATTTTAAAACAAATTATTCGAATACCTTTGAAAAACCGAAAATAATCGATTAATCTAAAATAATCGATTAATCGAAAATAATCGATTAATCGAAAATAATCGATTAATTTTAAAAGTCTATTAAACAATAAATCGATTTTTCTAAAAAATCGATTATTTTCAATAAATCAAATATTTTAAATAAATCTACTCTCTTTTTATAATTCCTTTATAATCGATTATTCCATTACCTAAAAAACCGAAAAAAATTTATTAAAAATGTTCGATTAATCAAAAATAATCTGTTAAAGATAATCGATTAATTATAACGGATAAATCGATTTTCATGAAAACGATAAATCGATTATTTTTGTAACCCCTATCGGTCGCATGCTTTTATCAGAGCATTTAGCTCCAAAATTTAGAGATTCGGATTTATTGATCCTGTTATCTTTGAAACCGCATTCGATTGTATAATAAATATTGCTAGAATTTTAATTTTTTTAGTAAACGAAGATATTTTTCGAGTTGTTTAGGGGTTTATAATGTAACATTTTACTAATTATATGACTAATTTCCGTAACTTTAGTATTTTTTGCTTATACTAGATCATATTGCGCGTTTTACTTTGTTTTAAGATTTAAGATTCAAATGTCACTTCCGATTTAACCGCAAATAAAATAAACCTTGAAATTTTAAGTAGGTGAACCTGTATTTCATCTAATATTCTTGTAAAAATATCTAATAAAGGGCTAAAAACCACTTTTAGTAAATATTCTTATAAAACTACTTTTTAAAAACAAAATTTCGTTAGTAACAATGCCTATTTACTTCTTATTTAGATTAAATATTTATTGAAACCCCTTAATGCGGATCTGAAGTATTCAGGTCAAAGAATCATGGCGACTTTATGCCAAAACTTCAACAAATATTTACCGCTGAAAACGAATATATTTCTCATTTTTCATAACATTGACACATATTATTTGTATATACAATTTTTCACCATACATCGTGGCATTTTCAACTTGAAATTGAATAACTAAAACACTTTAAATTGCTAATAACACCAACAAATAATTCAAAAACGGCGGTCCATAAATGATTTACTCACGCGGAGACAAGCAAAGAATAGAAATTTCGGAGCAATTCGGGTGGCGTCGTGAACACAATGATTTTTAATTGGTGGGTTACTTAGGTTTGGAATAGACAACATGCGCAATGTGCAATGTTACATCTCCGGTCTCTTTTATCTAAGGTTTTAGGTAAATATATATAGTTGTTACAAACCAGTTGGATCAAAAACTACAATAAAATGTACAACTTAGATACTAAGAACAAAATTTTATACTCCTGCCTATTGATAAGATGAATTAAATAATAAGAATGATATCCGCAAGCCACCAATACAGCGAAACAAAAGCTTTAAAAGCTTATCTCAGCAGTAAATAACGTTTTACCCTTTACTCTAGTAATTTGATCGACTTGGAATCCACCTTACAATAACCGAAAATAATTTTTAAAATTTTTAGATTTTGTTAGTGGGTCGTAGAAAAAACACACTCAACTCGAGTGGATTGTCCGTTTCGCACTTAGACAAATAAGCACTTTATTTAAAATGCACAGAAGGGCGAGATGACTTAAATCTATACATTAAAATATAAACTTTTACGCTAGCAGGTAGCTTTGTGTGCCGTACCACACCGCTCTGTCTGAGCCGATCGCTCGTGAAACGTACAAGTGAGACTCGTGCGCCAGCGCAACTTTGAAGTGTACCCAGTTTTTTTAAATACACGTCTTATATGCCCCCCCCCCCCCAAAAAAAAAAGGAAGTTCAAGTATGTAACTTATTATTGGATATATAAATACATATATTAATAGCTGTTTGGATGGATAAAAGTGTGAGTGAATGATTGCGTGAAAAAGGGAGAATTAAAAACATGACAAAACTACTAAATAATTAGTTATGTTCCGTGGATGACCGGGCTTACTTTTAGATTTTTTTAGCACTAGTAACTAATACAGTTTACGACTGTATTTTATTTTTTTGCCCACGTTTGCCCGAATTAATATAAATACCAATATAAACGAGTTAGGTCGCTGTACTAGAAATAAATCGTTCTTATTATTAAATAATTATTATTACTTTTTTACACAGGTTTGGACTCCGATGCCTTATTTTTGACACCACGTGAGTTGTTTATGATAATGAAGAACTCTGGTCATAAGAAACTTGAAGATCAGATAGACTCCCTTCAAAAGGAAATTAAAAAAAGGACGGGATGTGTCAGTGACTTTCGGACAGCTATTTCGCAAACGATAAATCGTTTTAAAGCTATTAGTCACGATGGGAAGCAGCGCACCGCATGGAAAGTAGATTTTGCGAAAAAAATAACACGTGGCTACATTCGTCACTTGCCTCTCCTACACGTAAAAAAAAGTATTCCCGGTCGTCCTGCAATACCATTTGAGGAGAGCACAGAGAGGATAAAGCGACAAAGGACTCAAGAATTAAGAAAATCTACGCCTTTACCTGAGCTCGTTTATGCCACAAAAATGAAATTAAAAGCTTCGGGACAGGGCGCGGCCTCCAAAATAATTAAAGATATTTTATCTGATCCATCAAAACCTAGTAAATATTTAAAAGCCTCTCAACAGTCACTTGAGACAGATACGATGATGTCAAGAGAGGATGCTGTAGCACTCCTAGTGGAAGCTGATTTGTCTCGTCATCAGTACAATATATTGAAATCAAAATCTCCAAAAGTCTATCCGTCTTATAAAATCGTAACGGCAGCAAAAAAATGTTATCCGGAGCCTAATAAAGTCAGAGTTAGCGAAACCTCTGTACAGCTTAATTTGCAAACAATGCTTGATCTTACTGTGGGAACTTTATTTGTTTATCCCATCAATAAAATATTTAAGCAGTTTGAAGATATATTTACAGAAGTATAATTATTGTAAAATAGAAATTAATGACATGTCATGTATATAATTGTAAAATCAAAAAATGTCATAATAACTTTTTTGTTTTATCTTCAATATCCTCTCTCCCGGCAACCAGGGAGCCACGGTGAAGTGAGCTTAATATTTATCTATCCACGACTGCCACAACGATTGGAGGTTATAAATTTGCGATAACTATGATTAAGGTGAAAGGTAGTAATTAGTGCAATAGTAGGCACTATACTTACCACAATACGTTTGGCCTTGGTTCAGAGAGAAGTGTTTCATACACTGAACAGTGAAGAGTTAGAAAATATGTGTTTATTTTCAAAAATGGGGATTTGAAGGCAGCAGCGGCCATAGCTCTTACAATCAAGCTTTTTATGGTTCCGAAGCCAGTGATGAAGCTGTTTTAATAACATGCTTTGTACCCCTACGTTTGATATCTGGGTCGAACGTAATTTGGCAAAATCCTAGACCAAGTTCGACGAGGTATTGCATACCTTAAAAAATAGAATTTGTTAAGGAAAGCACCACAGTTTCCGTCGAAGAAAAAAAAAAGAATATTAATAATTATAATAATAATATTTATTCAGGAAGCAGAATCCATATACATAAAATAGTGAAACACAAGAAGTTTTAACAAAAATACAAGGATTATCTACTATACTGAAAAGGAATCATATTCATCGTAGCCTATCAGAAGACAGACTAAAATGGTTTTCAATACGCCCGGTCAAAATTAATAGTTTAAATATAAACACCCCATAATGGATACACATAAAAAAATTAAAATTGTAATTAATAACAAAGACATCATAAATACCTACCTAGTCTAGTAGACGAAGCTCAATGAAAATTAGTGAACGTTGCTTCAAGCAATAAATATAAAAATATACAAAGATCAATCAAATAATCACAAATTAATATTTATATTTTAAAATCGATCAAAAGATGTCCTCGAAGTAACAAAAATTTCAACTTATTTTTAAAAGTTACACGACTTAATTTTTTAAACTCTGTTGGTATCAGATTCACGATACGGCCTATTAAATATGAAAATGAACTTTTGAACATAGCAGTGGAATGTCGAGGAATAGAGATATCATCCTTTCTGCGAATATTAATATTGTGTACATCGCTCCTGAATCTTATTTTGTTATACAAGTAGGGGGGAGTTTTAAGATTGACAATTTTTCGGTAGAGACAACAGAAGTGTAAAAAACGCGCTTCCTGAACAGATAGCCAAGACAATTCAAATCGCTTAGCTGACACTCTTTGCCTTTTTTAAAATTATACACTAATTTAATACAAATATTTTGCATGCGTTGAAGACGTTGACTATCATATCGTGTTACACAAGGGCCATATACCGAATCGCAATAATGCATATGTGAAAATACTAGTGATTCGCACAACGTACGTTTCGCTTGATGAGTTAAGATGTATTTATTTGCATATATCATTTTTATGTTAGTCATACATTTTTTTACAATCTGATTTACGTGTTTTACAAACCGTAGATCCGTATCTAAAAATAAGCTCAAGTTTTTTGATATTTCCGAAGTAGGTAAAGTTTCATTATTTACTATAATCTTAAATTGATCCTTTTATTGTAGCCGACAGTGCTTTCGACCAAACAGCACGGTTTTTGATTTAGAAGAATTTATATCAAGGCAGTAGTCATTAGATAATTGAAAAAGTGCCGTTAAATCCCTAGTTATATTTTTAATGTTATTATGAAAATCTTTAGGGGGAAAGGATATATATAACTGTGTATCGTCGGCATAAAAATGTGAGCGGCAATGCTGAAGGCAATCTTGAAATAAACAAGTATAAATACAAAAGAATGGAGGCCTGAGAATAGAACCCTGTGGAACACCGTTTGTTATATTTTTTGGAGAAGATAAACGATTATGTAATTTAACTCTTTGAAACCTACCACTTAGGTAGTTACGTACTAAATTCAAAGCTGTATCGCTAAAACCAATGAAACGCAAGACTCCTAGCAACAGCTGATGATTAATTCTATTAAAGGCTTTACTGTAATCAAGAAGTACTAGAATAGTAAGAAGGTTATTATCACTTGCCGTAATGATATCATCAGTTATTTACAGTAGTGTCGTATTAAAATAATATAATATAGTTTTAAGAGTAAAATAAAACACAGTAAACAGATTTTTTTATTGTTGTAATACAAGTATAAAGGGAGATTTGGGAATGTACATGGTATTACCTTATCCTTTAATTTTAGCTTTCCCCTTTTTATTTTCCTAACGGTACGATCAGTAAAAATAGTCTTATAATATTTGATAATATCTTTTAAAAAGTATAGAACAGAATCATCTCTAGAAAGTGCTTCATCGCAGAAGAAACGATATATATGCTGTCACTGTTCTAAACGTTTAGTATCCTATAAAAAACATTTACAATGACACAATTATTGGGGTCCAAAAAAAAATAACAGCGGCAACTCTTTATCTAACATTAAAACTCTATTAAAATAAATTTTCTTTTCTACTAAGTTAACTTTAATACATAATTATTGTTGTTTGTAAGTCAGCATCTATAACTGTAAAATTTTATATTACAGAAACTTGTAATAAAATAAACTACACTTCGTAAGATACATATTGTGACTAGTTTACATTAAATATTATATTTAGACATGAATACATTATTTTACTTACATTAGAAGATTTAAAAAGACATTGAATTGATTTTTTCTTGTGTTTTCTTTAGTTTTACATTTGAGTTTTATCCTGTTTTACAATCTGAAACGACGTAAATCTTGCTTTGATGTTTTTTGTCCCTCATGTTACTTGTACTCAGATACTTTTTTTCACATTATTTTGATTTTTTTCACCAATTTTTTAAAAAATCACTTCATTTTACATCGACTTACATAGAAAATTGACTACGCTGTCATTAGACATGCCAACTACAGTCAATTTTGCAAACTTTATAAAAAGAAGGACGGAAATTTGAAATTTGACCATTGTCGATTCGCCTCCTTCTCTCTAGTCTTCATAATTTATTCTCAATAACTAAAAAATATACTGACAATTAGTTTGACAGAATTGTCACTTATTTAAAAATAATAACTGTCGGTTGACCAAAATATGAACTGTAATTCCATTTCTCACTTCCTAGAATGGATATGAAATATATTCGTTTATAGTTGAACGCAATAGCAAACTTTTTCGTTTTGAAGTCTGTTCGTAGATAAGCTAATATCCATGTGGGTGTAGAAAACCTCTTATTTGTTGACCTAATATTTTGCAATATACATAAAATGAGAAATATTAAAAACCTAATTAAGTTAATTACTTAAATGGTTTGTAAGGTAGTTTGAAATAAATTAAATGTACCATACTCCGACTTTTACAAATCCTAATGGTTAAAGGACACTGTGGACTCATAATGCATATTATTTTTATCTAATTAGGTACTCTCCTCCATTATAACTCATGAAAATCGCCCTATAGAGAAACTAATTTAATAGAAGATCTTTATTATTAACGTTTCCATTGTTTTAATTCGGTTGATTTTGAATATTAAATTGCATAGAATTCGCACAATACCACATCTCTCAAATTTAGTGTCCTTTTGACATTGACCATTGTTTCTGGATTTTCTAATGAAAGGAACAAAAAGCCGTACAATGAGTTAATTCCATTCTAATAACTCATTAGCACGGGTCTGAATCGTTTAAATACAAGAAGTGCCCTAGCCGTTCGGTAGTGGAAATGGTAGGCAAAATAATGGTGCCATAAGGAATGTTGTTTTCATCTCGTTTATCTCACTAAAATACAGAAAACCCACTGTGAAAACAGATCAAGGACTTACTGATAATTAAGATTTTAAAGACATAACAAAGCTAATCCAACGCAACATGGAATAATTAGCTATCCGCATGGGTCCAACTTCAAACCAACATCGCGTGCAAAAACCCTTCTCTTACAACATAAATTATTTTCTGAGAGTAATATGAGATCGAATAGACAGATCAGGACAATCTGAAGCTGTGCTACAAATAAAAGATTATATATTTTTTTTTTTTTAGTTTAATTCACAGTGATATGAAACTTTATTATTATCTCATACAGGATGTGGCACAATATACGATAGGTAGCTAAGTTAAAAATAATGTACTATACGTATGACATTAACGGTTATATTTTTTAAAATATTCTTTATACCTGGCCATTGTTTGGTGAAATTAAATAATACAATTAAACGACAAGACAATTACTATTTTAAATTTTACTCTATTGACACATACAAGTGGAAACAAGATGATTAACAAAAGCTTTTTATTCGCTCTGTGCGCGACAGCAGCGCCAATTCGTTTTGATACTAATGGACTATTTCTGCATACACTGACAAATGCAACTTTTAATAGAATTCGTAATTAAAAAGTATATATTGTAGTTTTAATAAAAGTATATGGATTTGTAAAACAAGTAAAACATTAATTTTTTATTATTATATATTTTTATCGCTTAAATTAAAGAAAATTATGTATAATCGATAAAAATGAATAATAAAATATAGGCAGGCAACAGTATTTACTGGAAATTGTATGAGAAGTTGCCTAAGTCTAATAAGTTTTCATTGAAGAATTACTCTAATCTGTCAAAATAAAAAAATTCCATTTAATAATAGCGTGAAGTTAAAATGTATAAAAAAAGGATCATTACTTATATTTTCATTTTTGTTCGAAAGAAAACATAGAATGAATGATTAAAACTGATTTCCCATCAGTAAGTTACAAAATTGCGTTCCAACCACATATAATAATCAAAGGCAGAAATCTTGAAATCTAGTCCTTGCTGAATGAACATTTAAGAATAAGGGATATTAAAGAACATGGTAAAATGATAATTTATTGTTGATTTAAAACCTTTCAAGTTTCTGATGTCTACTATTTGCAGCATTACGGTTATTATTACAAAAATAAAGGTAATTTTTCTTCTTATTGTATATCTATCCATTTATTTCTTTGATTTAATTTCCACTTTGCTATTGAAATTTTTTATATAAGTTTTACTGTTTTTTTTTGCTAGTATTTATTCAATTTTCAACACAGCAACTCCGGTTGCTTATTGTATTGTTTTTACCTACTTTTTTTTGAAAAAAAGTAAAATGTATACGTGTATTTGATATGCCAAAATTACAAAATATCGCCCTAAAATGCACGAATTATCCGCAGCTAGCGCTAGTACCGCTTTTGCTTCCCTTTCCATGACCTCGCACGGAGCGAATAATGACGTTCTCCTTAGTGAATAAAATCAAAGGTAGAATGTTGAAATTTAATTTATACCTCTGCTGTCTTTCTTGGATGTAATTCAATAGCTGTTGAGGTATTAGCCAAGGGAGCTGTTGTTTTCCGAAGGGAAACGGTTGCACCTGTTATATTTTGTGACATATGGCTTCGTAATTTATTTATTTATTTATTTTATTTTTTCTCTTCATAATTGGTTCTCAAGTAGCATTATAGTGACAGAAACTTATATCGCCATTTTGATTAAGTAACTATTACGTTATAATCACTAAATGTACCCCTATATAGTGAAAATAACTTCATTTTTTATTTTTCCATTTGTAGCCACGTGTATTTCACTTCACTTCAAAGTTTTATATTATTTAGTGGCCTCTGAAGGTGTTTGAAACGTTATAGCCTCTAAGTGGGACCATTTTAAAGTTGCATAAATTTGAATGTCGAAAATAGTAGTTATAGCCAGTAATCATATTAGGTAAATACCACCTAGAAGTGGCAGTAATCTTAAAGTGAGTTTGATAGTTTTAGTAACGTTTCAGGAACCATAAATATATCTTTAAAGTGGCAACACTTGATCGTATAACTGCAGTAGTTCTTGCCACCTTTTTGTCACGCTCTTAAGTGATTTCCATATATTGCATGGAACAAAAGGCACTTCAAAGGTACTATTACCTTCAAAATTCACAATAAAGTAACCGTTGCCTATTAGTGGCCTACTGTCTACATTGCCCTCCTTTACAATAAAGAAAAAACTACTAAAGTGTCATCGATCTGTGCGCAAATTACTTTGTTTTCAGATTTATCTAGAGTGAATGTATGTGTAAAAGCAAGAAGCATCGCAAAAAGATTACTTTTCGACATTCGACAACTTTTTATAGAAAACTTAAACAACAAATGAATGGTACCAAAACTCTTAAACCCCTCCTTTCTTAAGTCGATACAATTTTAAAACTCATATCTAAAACTAAGGTGTGCATACAAACACAATATAATACATTTAATACATAAATTTAAGTCATCTGTGACATAAACAAATTTAACCGGCGAAATCTATTGTAAATTTTGAAGTTATATGGAATAATACAACTAATGCAGTGTTGCGATATCATTAGAGCGCAATTTCCCTGAGAAGATATAGTATACAAATATTTGTAATTTAACACGTTAAAGGGTAGTGCAACAATCTAAGTAGAACGTTATATGGCACTACGAAATTTTCGAGAATTTGGGCATAAAGGACAAAAATATTAGTGTTATGGGTTACAAAGGGGCTAAAAGATAATACTTTTAAAATTTTTGAAGTTTGTAAATTGAAATATCATTAAGAACTTGCGTCACGACGCCGATAGATGTCGACGCTGATAGACGTCGTTTTGCTAAAAACCAGATAACCTCTGGTTTACTAAAGTTCTTTATAAAAATATTGCTCATAGTATTTTTTTTATTATTTATTTGAAAAAATCCGTTATAAAAAAACTTAAGTACCTACTTTAGAAACTAACACATTGTTCTATTTTTTTAGCCTATAAACGAATTTATTGAAAAGGAATATTCCTGTATATCAGAAGAACTTCGTCCGTTTGCTTTTCAGACGTTATTTTGTGGTTAATGCAACTCTTCGAAACAGCAGGGGCAAAGTGGCGGTTTGGATACGCAGCCTTTATAACGAAAACTTGTTTCTTTACGCTGCCCTTTTTTGAACACATGCGGCATTTTAAAAGGATGGATTTTTTTTGAGATTTTGATCCAGGAACGCCTGGATTTTTTTCAAGCCAATGTCCAGTATGGCTGCTTGGCGCGTCGACGTTTTGAGCTGATGCTGTACGCCTGTTGTCATGTTTTTTCCTCCTTTCTAAACTGATTGCTTCCAAATTTGAAGGTATATTGATAAGAGATTTTATAAGGTCATCTCTAAATTGAATTAATCGGTAAGTACAGGATTTGATTTTGCAATATTTTCGATAAGGATAGAAGGAATTCCATGTGGCTACATCTGGTAAATATAACATGACTTTTTTATACCACCTAATTGTTTTACGTGGACTACAATAGGTGGCTGTCATTTGGTCACACCTGTCAATGCCATGTGATCATTATAACTTGACACCTTTTTCTGGTTTGGCTTTTTCTTTTCCAAACCTATTTCTGACTGTGACCATTCGTGGATGAGTTGTTGTAGTTATAATCAGAAGATCCCTTTCGTCTTTCCATTTGCTTACATAAACTTGTTTTTACGAAGCCAATAATGCTCGCCCTTTTTTAGTTTTTTTGCTGTCAATGACTTTGGATTACCTCTTTTGTTGGTTCTAAGGGTACCAGTTATGTGTGTTTTACAATTTAATAGTTTTTCGGCAAGCGGAACGCTATTATAATAGTTGTCCATATATCTGTACATCTCCATATTTAGTAAATACCCATCGGAAGTGGTCAGTTCGAAAAATTTTATGCCATATCGGTCTTTTTTATTTTTATGTACACTCTAAAGCCAAGCCTGCCACGTAAATGGAGCAAAGACTCATCTATCGAAAGTTCCTTCTGAGGTTCATAGGCATTTTGAAATTATGTTAGTAACTTTTCTATCAGAGGTTGCACTTTCCTATTCTTTTTTGCGTTTCGTGGTGAACAGCAAAACACTCTAAGTATCATTTCAAACCTTCTAGCTAACATAATATAAAGAAATATTGGCTGGTGATAAAGTACATGAGAGTAGGAGAAATAACGTTGCATATTCGTAGTTGAAATTTGGCCCTGAAGTAAGCATAATCCCAAAATAGCTCTCATTTCCTCACTTGTTATGGGGCGAAAACTTGCAGATCGAGAGTTTCTTGTTTTTGGTCTATTTATTTTAGTCAAAAAGTTTCCATACCCGTTTGAACAATCAACTATATACTGTAGTATTTGAGGCGTAAATAGTTTTTCAAACATATCAATTGGTGTAGCGTCAGGACCCACATTTATTTTAAGTCCAACATTGGCTTCATCAAATGCAAAGTCGGGAATCGGGTAAGTAGTTTCCTCCTATAAAGATTCAAAATCTTCGTAATCATTTACTACCTGTTCATTACTAGTTCGGCTCTCCTCTGCAGACTCGTTCGATGAATCATGTATTTCATCGTCAGCATTATCCTCCGACTCTGATTCAGAAGATTCGTTCGGCTCATTATCCTTATCAGAGCCATATTCACCGTCACTGTCATTGTAAGGATCTTGTTCACTCTCAGAGGAGAGCTCATCATACATCTGCTGCAACTATTTTTGTTCCCACTTATAGTCGCCCATCTACAACAAAACAAACTTTTGTAATGCAAAAAATAATAAATAGTTTACACTGAAAGCGCACAGCAATTTCTCGCAACCTATTCTTTATAAGCAGCATCAATACTTACATTATCTGTGTGGCAAACAATAATACACTGCAAACATGTGGTGGAACTTACGTTAGCAAAACGACACTAAAAATGTAAACATAATTGGAAGTACGACGCCGCCCGGCGTTGTGATGAAACTGGCTAGGGAGAGCTAAAGAATGTGTGGGAGGGGATAAAAGTCCTTAAGAGCGACACCACAAGTATTTTATCTGCTTGGTTTGTGGCAGTAACAATAAAGGTACAGTGTTTCGTATATAAAAGCCGACGCCGATCGACGTACTATCTTTTTTGGTCAGTAAAAAAAAAACGCCGTACGGCGTACTGTCACTTAATAAGGGATTTAAAAAACGCCGCACGACGTCACCGTCCTTCAACGTGTTAAGGTAAATTTAATTTTCTCCCCTGACATTGGCCTATTTAAACAACTCAAAAACTCTAAAATAAGTGGGAAAATGGCTGATCTGGCAACAAGGTAAATAAATAAATTTATGGTCGAAAACACTAGGTGGATGCCACGTAACCGCCACTTTGAAGTGGTGAAAAATATTTTGGATTAGTTGCAGCTGCCACTTATTTGATGAAAGTTACGACTAAATGGCATATTTTTAGTTTCTACAAGTTTTTTTCCTTATTGATAAAAAATACTGTTTAAGGCATCTAAACAAATAATTCCGAAAAAGAAAAATTTATAAATTTTAACTTCTTAATTAAATATAGAGTATTCCAATGGCGCGTGCCCATATTTCGAGCTACAACATCTATATTTGACAATAAACTTGCAATCGTTACAATTTTTAGCCTATCAGAATTCCGGAATCTATATTTTTATGACACCTTATTTTTTTGTGTCATCGGCATTAATGCTACGGTTATTAGCCTCGTGTTCTGTGTAGGCTTTGTTACTGTTTCCCAGCACCACTTTAGGAACAGCACTGTTAATTAGTACCCAACAGTGAATGGTCGAGTGGGGAATCCTACTAAGGCATCAGAATTAATTTTAAATAATTAAATTAAATGAAAAAATCCCGGCCAACGGTGGGATTCGAACCTGGGACCTTTGGATCCACAGGCAGAGACTCTACCACTGAGCCACCCACATAATTATTATTCAGTAAAACATTAAGAACATATGATGGAAATTCTTTGAAACCATTAGGAAAAATAAAAATTAATATTACTTATAAAAACAATAAAAATTATTTGGATGTTTATGTTATAAATAATGGTGGACCTCCATTGTTGGGTCGAGATTTTTTAATAAATTCAATCTTTCAGTAAATAGTTTAATTAGAGAAAACAAAGTAGATGAAATAATTCGGGAATTTCTCACAGTGTTCGGTGAAAAACTTGGTTGTTTCAATAGAGGTTATATTCAGTTAAGGTTAAAAGAAGGGGCACAACCAAAATTTTATAAAGCTAGAATGGTACCTTTTGCTTTAAAAGAAAAAGTAGAGGCTGAAATTGATAGAATGGTACAGTCAAAAATTCTATCACCAGTAGAATACAGTGACTATGGTACACCTGTGGTATCAATATTAAAGCCAAATGGCACGGTTCCCTTATGTGGCGATTATAAAATAACATTAAATCCAGATCTAGAGGTAGATAAATTTCCGTTACCTAGAATTGAAGAATTGTTTGCAAAGTTACAGGGTGGAACCTATTTTACAAAATTAGATTTGTCGCATGCAAGTAGAATTAGATCCAAATTCCAGGTTATTAACTACAATTACAACTTCTAAGGGTTTATTTTATTTTAATAGATTACCGTTTGGTATTCATACAGGGCTATCCAAATTTCAAAAAATTATGTCAAAAGTATTAGATGGTATGGATGGAGTAGCGTCATTTTTAGATGATGTGTTGATTACGGGAAACTCAATGGAGCAACATTTAAATAGGGTTAAAGTGGTACTTAAAAAGTTTAGTGAAGTAGGGTTCACTTTAAAAAAAAGTAAATGTGAATTTTTTAAAGAAAGTGTTACATATTTAGGGTTTAAAATAGATAAAGAAGGTTTACATACATGTCAGGACAAGGTAGAAGCAGTGTTAAACGCTCCCATTCCTAAAAATATCACAGAAGTGAAAGCGTTTTTGGGACTGGTGAATTATTATCATAAGTTTATAGCAAATAATTCAACATTGCTACAACCTTTATATAAATTGTTACATAAAGACACAGTTTTTGAGTTTAAAGAAACATGTATGCAAGCTTTTCAAAATATTAAAAATACTTTGGCTTCAGCAAAAGTGTTGGTTCACTATAATACAAAATTGCCAATACAGTTGGCTGTAGATGCATCTCCTTATGGGGTGGGTGCGGTGATTTATCATTGCATAGAGGGCATACAAAGGCCCATAGCCTATGCTTCGAGAACATTATCACAAAGTGAAGAGAAATATAGTCAGATAGAAAAGGAAGCCTTAGCTATCATATTTGGAGTAACAAAGTTTTATCAATATTTATTTGCAAGGAAATTTACTTTGTTAACTGACAATAAACCATTAGTGGCTATTTTTGGTCCAAAAAAGGGCATACCCTTGTTCGCAGCAAATCGTCTGCAACGCTGGTCTTTAAAATTAGCAAATTTTCAATATGAAATAAAATATGTAAAGTCAGAGGATAATTATGCAGATTGCTTGTCCAGATTACCTATTAGTACACCTGGTATACAAGAAGACGATTCATCATTTGTATTAAATTTTATAGAAAATAATGAAAATATTCCCATAGATTGTAACAAAATTAGAGAGTGTACACTAAGTGATGATATTTTACAAAAAGTTTGTGAATATACATATACCGGGTGGCCTAAAAAAGTAATCCCGGAATTACAAGCATATCAGGTAAATAAAAATTCATTTTCAATAGTTAATGATTGTTTAATGTTTGGGTTCAGAATTGTTATACCTAAAAGTTTACAGCAAGATATTTTAAAAGAAATTCATAGTTCTCACATGGGTATGATTAAAATGAAAAGTATGGCTAGGTCATATGTTTGGTGGCCAGGAATAAATATAGATATAGAAAAAACGGTCAAAGCTTGTGAAGCTTGTCTAGTATTTAGAAATGACCCCCCAAAAGCTAAACTGGTAACTTGGAAATACCCACAAAAGTGTTGGGAACGGATACATATAGATTATTTAGGACCCATGAGAAATAAATTCATTTTAGTGGTTACTGATGCATTTTCAAAATGGACGGAAGCGTTTTTTGTAAGCGGTACTACTTCTTTAGGCACGATAAAAATATTAAGAAGCCTATTTGCTCGGTATGGAATTCCATTTGTCATAGTTAGTGATAATGCTCAGTATTTTAGCTCAAATGAATTTACAGATTTTTTAAAAAAGAATGGAGTTATACTTAAACATAGCCCTCCTTTCCACCCAGCTACAAACGGGCAGGCAGAAAATTCAGTTAAGACAATAAAAAAAACGCTATTAAAATTTTACATACAGGGAAGGTAGATATGGATTTAATGTTACAAAGATTTTTAATGGACTATAGAAATACTCCACATTGTACAACAGGAGTATCACCAGCCGAACTGATGATGGGTAGAAAACTCAGAACTAAATTAAGTATGTTGTTACCTGAAGATCAGGAAAATTTAAATCTAAATTTAATACCTATAAACATAAAAAAAATATAGAAAATCAAAAAAAGAATTATTCAGGTAAAAGACAAAAATTATTTAAGAAAGGAGAGGTAGTGTTAGTAATAGATTATAGAGATGTTAAATCTAAATGGATTAAAGGAAGAATTGAAAAAAAAATTGGATCAAGAACGTATTTAGTATTTATTCCTGATTTTCAGAAAACGTGGCATCGTCACCTAAATCAAATTTTAGAATATGGTGATTTTATTAGTGATGGTACAACTTTACAACCTAGTGTATCTTCCTCAGCCAATATTGTATTATCGCCAGGAACTCCGACAGAATCTGATAATATTAGACGTTAGAATACCCACTGATAGATTTTGCTATTATTGCCAGATTCTGGAGGGGGAGAAATGTAATGTATGCACATAAGTTTTGAGTGTACCTCGTATACAGTGTAAGTTATGGGCATGCGCCAATTATGGTCATAAAAGGTGTGCGCTGTAATTAGCACAGTATGTCAGATATGGTAGTACGTTGGCACGTGCCCAGACTAATTATACCTTGTATTAAGATATTCACAATAAAATATATCAACCGGACAAACAGTGTTTTCCTTGGGAACCTCACGCAAATAGTGAATATAGTACAAGTATATACCTACTTATTAGTTTACTAGTTATGTCAAGTTAGAGAATAAACAAGGAGAATGGAAGAAATAATTTGCAGGACAGAGACCGAGCTACAAATATCAATATCAATCAAAAGACAAGGGCAGTAAGCAAAGTATCCACACTTTGACCGGTTTGCGTTTTCAATAATACAAAAATGTAAAACATAACATTACTTAAAAAATTTGGATTGTTTAGATTGTAACATTTCCTATCATTATGTCTGCAAATTCTTTACGTATATATGAAAATCGTCATCTCACAACTCTTGAACCAACCTTATTTTGTATGGATCTAATTTAGTATTGCATACAAACATCTAAAGATTTATTTTCGGTTGATGCAGTTTTTCTGCGCCCTGATTTGGATAAATCTTTTATTGAAACATTTTGGTTAAACTTTTTTACCAAGGTATAATATTACATAAAATAATCAGTATTTCTTAAGGATCCATTTAAAATAATAAAGTTTTTAATATTTCCAAAAAAACCGAAATATCTGACAACAATGTAAATACAACTATATTATCGGCCGTATTAAAAAAACTGCCGGTTTCTGGTCAGCAGTGACCGCTTCGGCCAGGGTTGTATCTGCCATACTTTGGGGGTTAGGAGCTTGTGGCTGTACCGCAGGAATCGGTGTCTGTGGTGGCACTACAGTAGCCGGAGCATGTGGTGGACCAACAGTGTTCGTAGCCTGTGTTGGCACGACCGGAGGCTGTATTTCTGTTGGCGCAACAGGAATCTGTTCCTGTGGTTGCACGACAGGAGAATGTGTTCCTGTTGCAACACTAGGAGTCTCTTCCTGCGGTGGCGTGTCCGTTTCGGGCACAAAGTGTTTTTTGTTGGAAATGAGGTTTCCTGCACTATCTTTGATAGTTACGTCCAAGTCCCCTTCTGAATCCGAATTGTTAGATTCTGATTCAGATTCGGTCTTTTTATCGAACCTGAATTTTTGCTTGGATTTAGCCCCTCTGAGAGGGGATCTGGGGGTTAATCCAGATTTTTCAAAAACCGTGGGAGATAGCCCTGTACTATGCAATGGAGGTTCGAAATTATCCACCAGTTGTAACTTTAAGTTGACCTTCTTCTTTGCCCTGGTTTCTGGTCCAGGCATGAATTATGTTTATTTGCTTTAATAAATTTTTATCTCTCTTTCTTTTTGCAGGTATTGGGTTTTCCACGACGCTCAGAGGCTGTGGCGTTGTTGTCTAGACAACGACCAGACCCGCAAGTAGGAAGAGATACAAAAAACAATTTTTTGTGCAAATAATATGAGACAACAATTTTTAGTGAGATCAGAAACAAATAAGTGTGCCTGTGTTTAAGTTTAAAGTGTATTTTTAGTTAGTGTAGCGTGTAGTGTTTTTAATAAGGTAGGCGTTACTCATAGGTATTTTATGTTATATTTCTATGTATTCAAATATATAAAAATTAATAAAAATGACAAAATAACCTAGGGTAAGGGTCCGTACTTAGGACCAAATTTGTTGACCTTTCTTGCGGAGCTTTGTAAGTAATCAGAACCTTGTATTATCCCTTAAACTCTATTTAGCTCTGGTATGTTGTTACCAGGAGTTGTAGGCCTTTCAAACGAAACGTTTTCGAAGTCAAAATGAACTTCTTTATAACCTAGGGGTGTTGCTGGGCCTAAAACTCTTGGAGTTAATGGAGGCACCGGAATGTTTGGTTCTCTAATAGGGCTCAAATTGCACAAGCGAAGATACCTGTTTCTTCTTCTGAGCCTTTCTGCTTTCCCAGGTTTCGAACGTTTCATTCCTTGTGTACGCTCACGCAAGAAGAGAATGAAGCGAGTGTTGCTTAGTATCTTATAATTCCCATAAGCTAGAGTCACTGTGGCTCTCTCCTATGTGCCTTATTATGATACAGTGGCAAACTTCTGACGTGTCTTGTACCCCTGCCCTACATACGAGGTGTTCGTTCGTGTCTCACACCCTTGTAGTTCACTACAGCATGTTCGTACTTGTCTCACACGCTGCTGTGGTATACTACAAATGTGTTCGTGCTTGTCTCACACCTTGTTGTAGTACAGGTCCACGCGACACATAAGTTTGCACTGCAACTTGGGAACTTTAAACTTTATTACAAATATAATTATTTGAGAGAATAAAACTTTCTCCGCAAGAAGTCACCTTTGTCCTATTTTATTATGAACTCTTTATTTCAAAAAATTCAAGAAAAGCACATTTTGTCAAAAGTAATTTAAAAATAAAAAAAAAAGATTTTATTTGAAAATTGTATTTCTGAAGAAGCAACAAGCTTTATTAATATAAAAAAATATATATATTAAAATATTTGTTTATGAATGTTATTCCTTATCGAGCAGCGTATTTAATCAATATTGCGAGAGGTAAAAATTGAAAAAGAAAAATTACAAATAACGAGAATAATTTTGATGAATTATTCGCGGGATTTAGATTACGGCTAACTCCACCATGTCACGTTAAGTGGTTTGTTAGGCGAACCAATTAATCGTGGGGTACGCCACTGCGTATTTCGGATCGCTCAAACGATCTTCCAGTTGAGGAAGATCTTTGTGCCACCCGAAAATACTCACTGGAGAACCTTTCTTATGATTTATTACGCTTGGCTTGGCTTTACGCTACTTGGGAAGGAATAAAAGTCACTGCATAAAAAACTACAAATCTTTAATAAATACAAACTAAAATCCCTTGAACTGTCCAGAAATCCCCAATATAATAATACACCCCAAATATACAATATATACACTACAAAGACTTTAAAGAACCAACTAGTTACTTTTCTCAGAAATACCTTTTTTATTTTATTTTTTATTAGATTTATAAAAAACCTTACCACATATTTTAACAGCAAGCTGGAATGTCACGACTTTATTTTTTATTTTTATTTTTATTGCTGTAATACAGCAGAGTATTACCTACTGCCGATTTTCGTCACAGCCGAAGAACTTATAGCCTCGGTTGTGCCGAAAATGTTGTTATTTTTTGTTTTGTCAATTTGGCTAGCTGACCACAACATTGTTTTGAAATTGTAGAATCAGCATAACCGAATTGAGTGCATTGTTTATTTTCAACATAAAATAAAGTTTTTAATTACTAGACGAAAAGATTGTTATTGTTTTAAATAACTTTAAATGTAATATTAAACACAAATTGGAATTGAATGGAAATTAAAAAGATTGAAATAAAATTATATTTTTGGAAATGGCTTTATTAAAATTTGAGTTGAAATATATTTTTGGAAAGTACTTTATTTTATCTTTAATAAAAATCTAATTATTTTTAAATGCAATTCGTGACAATACCAAATTGTGCAAGTCGTTTCCTAGATAATTTGGGCGTTCGATATTAAAAACTAACTATGCATAAAAATTGTGCATATCTTAGTAACATAGGAAATGTCTCCAAAATGAAACTATTGAGAAAAATTATGAATGGGGTATAACAATCGTTGGAAACCTCCAAAAAATGAGAATACAGTTAAAACCCCGTTAAACAGGCCAAAATTATTGAAATTATTTATCCCTTTTTTTCAAAAACACGGCGAATTTGTTTATTTGAATCATGCTCTGAAAATAATGAATTTCTTCAAATATATAAGTTTTAATGAAAAAGTGACTGGAGTAAAACTTCCAGACAACAACATTGTTTATGAAAAGAAACATGTTTCCAGTACGAATGGTTTTCGTTTTATAAGGAGACAACGGCGATTAAAAAAAGTTTTTACAACTTTAACCTCGAGCACTTTCCAATTAAAACTTTGAAAATATTATTTTGTATATAAATGACAAATTTTTTTATGGATCCTACCGGCCTCACGACGAAACATATACCTTGTTACTACCCCAAAAAAGCATGTACCATCTTTTACGAGAATATCCATTCTTTTTTCATTCCTTAAAAAGTTTTTTAGAGCTCAGTTATCAGTGTGTTCCTACAAAGTTTTTTTTTTTAATAAAATTAGCATTCATCGTATTCATTAATACATAATCTAAAACTATCATTTTGCACTTATACAAATTTATTTCAACAACAATTAAAAAATATTTCTCAAATAGTTAAATATTTCATCCTAATAGTAATACTGAAATTGTAAGAAGAGGTAATCTCCAACATCTTTTAATAAGAACAACATATGCTAGAGGGACTGAGCAGATGTCTGGCAATTACCAGAAAATTGTTATAGTCACTCCACCGAAAAAAGAAAACTCAACGAGCCTGGACATTCGATAACCTACCTTGCCAGAGAAAATCATTCTTTTTACGAATGAGGTGAAATATCTGGGGATTATAAAAAACTCACCTGAAACCCCAAATGGAAAAAATCAACAATAAAGCCAGATTATCCCTTTGGATATGAGGCAAAGAACAGAGGATCAGTTTCCAAATGATTTACTGAATTTATCAAACTGTGGTAAAACCTATGGTTACGTACGACTCGATCGTCTGCTGGACAAGGAACTTTAATAAACGGCCAAAGCAAAGCTGGTCAAAATCTAGCGGCTTGAGTGCGTCGCTATCACTGGAGCATTGTCATCCACATTGACGGGAGTCATGGAGATCATGCTGGATCTAACCTCTCTTCACATTTTGCTGAAAAGGAAGGCCAGAATTGTCTCTTATTTTTGTCTAATAGTAAATAGTCAATGCAACAAATAACTGTGCTATGACAAACCGGGGTTAATAACCACCCCATCTTTGACATGGTCGCAGACTCACTAGTTTTAGACAGTACATAAAATAGTCATACATCGTCCTCTTTCCGGAGAGAGCCGTATGGAGCAATGGTAATAAAAGACTCTCCCAGGTAGACTATGTCGCTGTTCTAATCAAAAATAGAGTAGAAGTAGAAATATAGAATTGGGAGCGAGAGAGTTGATTAATTTTCTTCCAGCTAACAAGACTATACAAATCTTTTCGGTTACCCAAGTAACACTTAAGACACTGAGCTCCAACCGTGTTGACTAAACGCTGGGTTGGAACTGTATAAATACCCCTAAGTGTCTTGGTGTCTGAAATAAAGTAACTTTGATCTGGGTTACAGGATGCAACGGTATCTGAGTTTATTGGTCCAATACCAATCCTGGGCATTGCTAAGAACACTTACAAAGAAATTGTCTCGAATTAGAAAGTGAACACTCATGAAGTGGAGAGATATTCCAGGACTGACTCATTTAACCCTTAATTTGATTTTGTCCCTTATAAGGTACGCAATTTTCAAACTTCGAAAAAGTCAGATCACTGTAATTATTTTCCAAATATGTTATGTTAATTGTGTTGCCCATATATAGGTTTAGTATTGAAATTTATTAGATACTTGGTTACTAAAGATTGTGTAAACATCGCACAAGCTCAGCTTTTGGGGTTAAAATTCACTCGTAAGGGGGTGAATTAGGGAGAGTATTATTATTATTATTACATAACCTATTTTAATTGTGACATGATTGCCGAGTAAACGCCCTTGAAGAAATCGTTGTTAAGTAGTATGGAATATTGTGGTCAATTGTTGATTTTTTTGTTATAATTCTAGTGAAAGTGTTAAGCAAAGGGTTATTGTTAAAATGTACACTATGGTTCACATCGTCACAGCAGTTTGTAGTTTTTGTTTTATTATGTATCCTATAGTTCACATTGCCATAGACTCGGAACAATAAAACTATTTTGGATTTTATCCAACAGTATACATTTTTAAATATCAAACGTTGTTTCTGTTGGGTGATTTAGTATTTTTAACTTGTTATCTCAAAGGTTATGTTAATTATTTTGTTTTAAAATTTTAAAGACATAATGCAGTCGTCCAAATCTCGAAAAATTTTTGCGTTACTTCCGCCCCCATCATCTGATTTGGATGAATCCTCTGACGAAGAAAATAGCGTGTTTCATTGTGAATCTTATAGAGTTGAGAGCGACGCAGAAAGTGAGAGCTCTGAATCAGTTAGTTTACCCCCTGAGGTACAAAAAAATATTTATTAACTATGCGATACTGATACAGGCTCCTAAGCTGAACCAGACCAAATTCCGGTGAAGACAAGATCAAAACACAAAGACCTAAAAAAACTAAAACAAAAAAGAAGAAAAACGAAAAACTTGTTGAGTATATTTGGTTCAGAGAAGAATTTGAATATCCCGTAAATATACTGGAGACTAACTTTTCAGTTCCAGAAGAAATAAAATCGCCATTAAATTATTTCAAGATGTTTTTTTCCGAAGACTTATTTATATTTATTGTCGAAAATACTAATTTGTACAGTGTTTAAAAAACAGAAAAAGTCTATCAATATTACTAATGACTATGTTAGAGACTTTCTAGTCATACAGATTTGGATGGGAATAATAGATATGCCATCAGACTTAGACTTTTGGAGCACCGATTTCAGATATGCCAAAATATCATAAATAATGCCCCTTAAAAAATGTCAACAAATTCGCCACTTTATATATTTTGCTAATAATGATCATATAAACAGTGATCAGTATTACCGGATAAGACCTGTTTTAGATATAATTGAAGGAATTGTATCAATGTCGAAGAATAGATACGACAGAGCATTGATGAAATGATGGTCCCATACAACGGCAAAATGGCAGGTTCATGTAGACAATATATAAAGTCTAAACCAAAAAAATGGGGGCTTTAAAATATTTGTCAGAGCTGGTATTTTAGGGTTGGTTTACGATTTTATAATCTATGGTGGAGATGATACATTTGGACAACATATTTTTTCGGAAAAGGAGGAATCATTCGGCGTTGGAGCTAAAGTTGTTCTGGCTCTAACGCAGTCTATGAAATTTCCGGCTCTGTTATATATGTCGACAATTTTTTCTCAGTTTTTAATTTGTTCTATACTCTTCGACACCAGTACAGGATTTTAGCACTGGGGACTATGAGATCAAATCGGCTAAAAAATTGCATTTTGGAAGAAGACGAACTGTTGAAGAAAAAAGGTAGAGGAGCGTTTTCTTATGCAAGTGATAACACTAATAAGATATTTACTATTAAATAGTTTGACAACAAAGCAGTTACATTGGCAAGTACGTATGTCTCTTCTACACCTATTAGAACCATCAAACGGTATGACCAAAATCAAAAAGGAAGAATTGATATACCATGTCCAAATATTTTAAAATACTACAACTCTCACATGGGTGGAATTGATCTAATGGACATGTTGATTAGCCTATACAGAATTCCTCTAAATACACGCCGCTGGTACCTTTCAATATTTGGGCAAATGATAATGCTTGGTTAATGTATCGTAGAGATAAAAAGCCTTAAGGATAACTCAAAAGAACATAGTCTAAAATGGTTTAGAAATTGTATAGCAGAGGACTTACACACAAAGGGCAAAATAAATAATAAGAAATTATTTTCTGAAGAGGACAGAGGAGTTAAAAAAATAAAAGCTGCTATTCTTCCAAGGTCATCCAATGACACTCGCTATGATAAAGTGGATCATTTTCCAATTTAGGAAACAAGGAGCAGATGCCGGTATTGTCAATGTGGAAAGACACACTGGTCCTGTTCTAAATGCTTAGTTAGGTTGTGATTAGTTAAAGAGAGAAACTGCTACTATAATTTCCATAATGAAAATTAGACAGTATTGTTTTTTTATTGTTAACATTATTTTGAGAATTATTTTTTTATTTCCTCTTAATTACATTTTTTTATTAAATAATTGTTTTTGTTTTACTTTTAGTTACAATTCTGGTCTTAACTATGTACCCTACAGGACACAAAATAAAATAATCCATTATATCTAGAAACTTGGTAATGTACATTATAGGGTACATGTCATATTTAAGAGATTAGTAAAATATTAATCGAAAAATGGCACTCAATGCACCAGCAAAGGTCATATTTAACACAAAAAACTTATTAATCTAAGCTTGTCAAATTAAGGGTTAAAGACGTTTATACCTAACCATTCCACGGTACTACTGATAATAGGACATTATCGTCTAGGTAACGACATGAGAAGAATAGAAGTGTAATAAACATTGGACTGTCGATTCTACAGTGTGGAAGATGGATCTGCAAAACATATTGTTTATACCTTCTTTGCTTCGGTTTTAGGTCTTCGGATTCATCCGACTGGATCATATCGATTTTAAAAAAGTCTTAACTTAATTAACCATGGCCTTCATCAAAAGGTGTGGCTTTTAGGGTGAACTATAAGTTAAACATAAGCAATCATAAATCGATGAGATCATTTCAATTATTTTTAACCTAACCTAATCCTGAAATTTCAGTAATATAACCTAGAAATGGTAACTATTTAACCGTAATGTATAAAATAGATAATCCTGAAAATAAAACAAGATTTTTTAAAAGAGACCATGATAACAATGAATAGGAAGCTAGACTGACTATTTCAATTCAAAAATCTTTTAGTTGTAATATAATTTTTTATAACGGCATAAAAAATTCTCACGGTGTACTTACAATATTTAGCAATATTTAGAAGTTACAGTTAATAAAATAAAATAAAAATAAGTTGTCAGTAGGTATTTTCTTGTGATTTTGCGAATACCGTCTCTACTATGGCGGTTCCTTTCAGCTCAATACGCAAATTTAATTAAAAGATGAAACAATCAGGGTGGTATTGTTACAATTGATTGATGACAAGTCGTCTGTGACAGAAATGGAGTAAACACTTTGCATCGGTTTTGTGCTAGCTTAGTCAATTTAATCCACTCTCATTCATGTAAAAAAAGCAGCGGATTATGCTTTTAATTTAATGAGAGATATTAATGTTGATATAGAATGTGTGTAGGTGTATATATCATATCTGTTGATAGGAAAAGTGGCATTTCAAAAATAAATTTTCATTTTTGGTAGTATTTGTAAGGTTTTGTTGATTTACATATTGATTAATATATTATTATAACAAATTAGGGGTATTTTTGTAACCGTTTAGTTAATTTTAACCGTCAGGTCTTGTCTGTTGATCTTTTCAAGACCAGTTATCCTCTTAAAAATACAAATTTAGAATCTGCATATAAAATGGTAAATTTTTCCCTTTAGTCTTGATTTTTAAAGAATTACTCCTTCTTGAGTCCATGAACCCATTGATGAAGCCGAGATTCATTCTGATAGATCAAATTTTATCAAGGTACACTAATGTTATATTTTTTCTCGGAGTATATTTCGTCTATCCACTGTTTTAATATTTACCCAATATATTTAATAATTGTGTACAATATTTTAAAATTTCCTTAACGCAAGTCAGTATGGATCCATTAGTGTGAAAAAGTCCAATATGTCCGTCATTATTAGAGATATAAAAAAATATTTTCACAGAACGGTAGACAGCGTTAAGCTACATATTTTAAAATTATTTTTTAATATACAGGGTGTTTAATAAACAAAAAATTTAGTAGGTTTCATTTGTAGTTTGTTGTTGCAATGTTTATTTCTTTTTCTAATAAATGTATAATTACATATTGTCAGAAACTTACTTAGTCAATAATAAATACTTACTTTAGGTTAAATTCAATTATTTATTAGTGATAAATAAAATGTATTTCCAATCAATTATTTTCTGAATTATCGTTTTTACGACTAAAATTTAAAAATCTCTAAAATCTATTAACTTTTGGTATAGGGAATGCTTAAGTCAAATTAAAGCTAAATTAGGATACTTTAGAATGATATAAAATACAGGGTGAACCATTTAAAAAAATTGAGAAAATTATGTATTTGATGCGAATTGAAAAAATTGTGGCAGTAAAAAAAATTGGTTGTCAATGGTTTCTTTTGCATGATATATGTCATTTAATTCAATTCGATTTTCATACAAAACTGATTATATCCTGCAAAATACCCTGTATAAACCAATAATAATTTATATTTTAAGAATGGGAAAAAAGTGAAGGAAATTCAAATATAAAATAAAATACAGGGTGATTTATTTAAAAGAACATAAGTGTGTTCCAGAGGGAATTTATTAAACACCCTGTATATTCAAAGATAATTTTAAAATATGTAGTTTAACGTTGTCTACCGTTCTTTGAAAATATTTTTTTATATCTCTAATAATGGCGGAGATATTGGACTTTTTCACACTAACGGATCACCCTGTATATTGTCAAGGTTGAAGTATTAATTTTTAGAATATAAATAAGTTTTAAGTAATTTTTCGTTATTGGTTGATAACTTTAGGCATTTTTAAATTAGTAATTCTTATTTTAATTTGGATTCTTTTTTTCAAAAATATTTATTGAATGCTCTATGATAATTAATTCATCTGTTTGGGTCTTGGACTTTGCCAATGCTCTTTGATGTCTAATTTCTGTATAAATTTTATGTGAATTTGATCGAATCGAGAAAACGTTTTATTTCTTCTTTGTTCATTGCCTTTATCGCATATTGTTTTTGTAGAATGCAAATAAATAATTTAAAATATTTAATGAATTCGCAAAGCGATGTGGCAAAGTTATACCGTTTAGAGTAACTATGACAATATCATCAGTCTGCCTATACAGAGTGAGCGATGTTTGACTTTCACAGCCAACCCAAGTTCAAATAAAAAAACAGAATATACTTTTAACGTACTTTTCTTTGAGTTATGTAATATATACAGTGAGGATGTATAGATTAGAATAATTTCGATATTTTTCGGTCAAACATTATTTTAACAAAATGCATTCTTAGGTCAATTTTTATTTTCATCTACGCTACAATTGGACGTACTAATGATGTCATCACTTTCGTGTACATGATGTCATCGATTATTTTTTAAATAGAACAACATATGTTCATCTTCATTTATGAATTTACTAAAAATAGATGTTTAAAAAAAAATGTGAATCAAAGACAATATCAGAAATTTTGAATCAAAAATTTTATTGAAAGGACTGGACTAATGAGTGAGAGATGGAGAATGGCATTAGACTAAGTCTGTTTGCCACAAAATAAGGAATACAAAAACTTTATTAAAATGATAGGTAAAACCGAATTATATTAGTAGGTTAATTTATGATAGGAACTTTGTGAGACATATATAAACTAATTTATTTTCAAGAGCAAGTAGGTACGTAATATTATAGGGCGGGAATATATTCATATAAATGAGCATTTTATACAATTGGATAATTGAATTATAATTGTTTAAACAATTGAAAAAAATATGATTAAGATCTGAAGTGGAGGAACTATTACACGTATATATAGGGGAATCCAGTGGGCCAATTTTAAAAATATGGACAGGGAAGCGCCCATGGTAAAATTTCAGCCTTGTAATGTTCCCAGACTGGAATTTATTTAATCCAAATATATCAATATGCGAAATTACCCTAGACAATTCTTTATGAATAGTAAAATAGTGATTATTCGAGATGAATCTATATTTTTTATAATTTGCTTCTCAGTTTTTTTTAATTTTTTATATATAGTTACTAAATCTAAATAAACTGGCACCTCCTTCATTAACTCCTTATCACATGCCATTTTCGCTTCTAAATCTACGCATTCATTACCGACTATACCAGCATGGCCCTTTGCTCATATAAAAATTATATCTTTATTTGAAGCTTTGAAGCTTTCAGGGTTCTTTTTTATAAGATTTAGGGGCGAATTTTGGTAATATTTATATGCAATAGTTGAAATTACCTGTAAACAGGATTTGGAGTCAATGATAATAGCCACTTTCGTTACTGGATTTAATTCGCACCAGTATAATGCTCGTTCTATTGCAAAACATTCTGCTGTAAATATAGAGCAAAAATCCCAAAGACGATGATGTTTGACGTAATTCGTAACTCGTAATTCGTTATTCGTAATTCGAGCACATCCTGTACTTTCTTGCCTTTTTGATTCATCTGTAAATATTTTAGTTGACCTACCACCTAATTTATTAAAAATTGACTAATAAATATTGTAGTTTTTATTATTAATATTGCAAACTATTTCTTTGGGGTTGAGTTTTTAAATAAAGAAAATAAAACACCGATATCCAAGCGAAATATTAATATAAACACATAAAATGTTTCAACGAAGTTAGGTATGCGTGTGTGTCTTTTATAAAAATTACAGACTTAAGATAATATCTTAAAATAATAAAGTCGTCTTTTCTTGACTTGGCATTAATCCTCAATACCATGACTTCAACTCTCTTCATTAATAAAGATGACCTTATGTCTCTATACTGGTTACTGTTATATTTTGAAAGAATTTGTTCAGGCTTTGACGGGATTATTAAGACTTCATCGACTGCGATTTGTTTGAATACTGATTCTTCTAAATTAACATTTAAAATATGACAATTTGTCAAAGTTTTTCCTTCAAGAAGTTTGAGAGTACAATTATCTCTGGAGATAAAATTCTGTTGGCAATAATAGATATCTTCAAGGGAAATAGGGGAATAAAGGTGTATACATTTTTTGGTTTTGGATAATTGGGAATAAATAATAAAATTCAAAAGTATTTCTTTCAAAAATAGGAAAATGTATTGCAAAAATTAATAATGTTGATCAAATTCCAAAATTCACAAATTTATTAACGTATTATCAGTTCTTAGGAACGCAAGTATTAATGTCATTAATTGTTTGCGGAAAATATTTTTTTGCTACTGAAGGTTTTATTATTGATGACCTATAACTTCCTGTATCAATTAACAGTTTTAGCATGGGTTCCAGTATTTCGATATAAGGTAATGAATTGTTTGAAATATTGTGCAATTCTACTATCTTTTTGTTTTAAATAAATACGGACGGTATCTGAAAATTTTGTTCAAAGTCACCTTTTTTAATTGATTCATTTTCAAATTTAATTTGACTAGAGTTTTCAAAATTACAATGACGATAATACTCATTGTTGTTATTTAAATTGCCAAAATTGGAATGTATTTCTTCAAAAGTAAAATTTGGTCTTGAATTATAAATTTGGAAATTTCTGTTATTATAAAATTGTCTTTTTGATTTAAAAGAAGGGTTTCTTGATGTCTTTGACATCGGTTCTGGTTAAGACAATTTGGGGAGGTTTCATATTGGGATCCCCTATCTCTTATTAGTAACCGTACATATATTTTGGATACTCAGTAAGAAGGTTTAGGCTAAATAATATTTCCTCTTTTCACACATTGGACAAATGAAGTTTGCATCTTCTGTACCACAATGTTCGTGCGCCCATCGGTAACATTTTATACACATTGTTCACCATGTGTGTCCGCAGAATACATGTTCGTACAAAACAGGCAATCTGCATCATTGTCTTCTTCATCGCTGTCGTCGTTGTAAGGAACTTCCAAATTGATTTCATCACTTGAAGAATCAGCAACTGGTTTCTTCTTTTTTTGTGTTGTCTTGTTGCTGTTTGGATGATTTGTGGTTTGAATAAATTTTTCTTTCTTTGTTTTTTGTAGTGTCTTGCTACTGCTTGGAAGATTTGTAGTCTCATCAAATTTTACTTTTTTGGTGACTTTCTTGACTTCACTGTCAGTAGAATTACGTTTTCCCTTCTTATCCAAACTTGCTATTAGCTCATCTTTATACGGAGACGAGGTGATTAAGGCTGCACTTCCAGCTCGTGCACTGGGCTTCTTTGCCAAGATTTTTGGAAGAGATTTTATTTGAACTGGACTTAACAAAATTATTAGTAATAATTGGACGAGGTTGTTCTGTTGAGGAACCTGGAAGGGCCTGTTCAACTTCAGACGAATCCGATGAAGTTCCTGGACAGGATTGTTTTACTCCTAGAGCATCTTTTGTCGTTATTAAAGAAGAATCTTGATCTAAATTATTTAAAGTTTCTGTTTGTGGTTGAGATGAAATGTTTGCTGTATTTAGAGATTCTTCATTTTCTTCAAAAATGGAAAAGTCATGATCACGAAATATATGCATATTGAGGGGATAAAGACCAGTTTTTCTAAAAGAGTTGACCGAGACCTCCATCGTAGCTGCTCGGTTGTAAGCGCCAGAAAATAATCGTGCGATGATAAAAGGAGTTACAATTCTATCAGGATGATTTTGCAACCAAGTCTCAATTTTTTGCGCGTAGTAAGTTTTTAGCGGATTCCTAAAGCCCACATCTAACGGCAGTATACGCTGGGTACTATGAGGTGGTAGGCAAACAATTGAAATATGGTTGTATCTTGCCTTATTTATTACTTCGATGTTGCGAGTATGCGAGTAGTGACCATCAAGCACTAGTAACACGGGCTGAGACGCTGTCGGCTTCGTAAACTTTATAAAATGAGCAAACCACTGAGTAAAAATATGTGTCTGTATTCACCCTGATAAATGGCAAGCATATATGGAGCCGACTGGTGCGCCACCCATTAACTCGTGTTTCATGTTTTTTCTAGGCCAGACAATTAAAGGGGGTATGTAAGTGCCTACCGCATCCATGCATGTAACCACTGTAGTTAAACCACCCCGTTCTGCTGAGGTCAGTGTTGCTACTTGTTTCTTTCCCCTAACAGAAATAATTTTACTTTTTTTATGTTGCATTACACTAATTCGCGTCTCATCAACGTTGTACAATTGTGGTTCAAAATTAATTAGTTCTAACTTCTTTTCATATAACTCAAAAAATGCAGCAACGTTCTCTCTGTTGAAACCTCGTATTTGGGCATTGGACATACCTTGAGATGATCTAATTGACAACTTAGGATGACGTCGTAAAAAGCCTTTAAGCCACTTTTTTCCTGCGGTACTTTTGTTGTTTGAAAATGGATGTCGAATGTTATTAGCTATTGCTAATTCGAAAGCCATACGTTTTACACCTGACCTTCGCAAACCAAAAAATCTGTTATCCATATTAAGACAATACTGAACTAATTCAGCCTCTATTTATTTATTTAACGCAGGTTTTCTGCCAGAGCTTCGACTAACCACATCCTCTGGAGTTACGTTAGTTTGTTTCACATAGCGTTCGAGGGTGCCTTTTGGCACACCAAAATGCTTTGATGTCTTCTTATACCCCATATCGTGTTGCCTAACTACCTTAATTGCCAACACCATGTGTTCTTTATTGCAAGTTTTTCGTCTTTTAGATGATTCCGCCTGAGAAAATTATTTGAATTAAATACTTTGTGAAAAAGTTGGCAGATCCTAATAAGAGACCCTCTTCATAATAGGAACCCACAGGGGTCTCTTAATAGGGACCAGTAACACGATAAACAAAGTATATTTTCAGGTTAAATAATTTTAAACTTTTCTACATAAATCTAGTACAGTTAAATTCGCATTACAATAGCTATCTAACCAAATTTTAGGAAAAAATCTCATGCTTACCATTTTGAAAATACAATTTTTTGCACCAACTACTGTAAAAACTTCCTCATGCACGTTCCACTAATTTATCTGTCAGATGTTTGTTTCGTCGAACTAAGCGACACCTAGCGACACATTGGCAAACCGCGTAATATAGGGTAACTGTAAAATTAGGTAGTGTGTTTCTAAACTGCAAAACAAGTGAGATCGCATGGGGTCTCTTATTAGGGAGGGTCTTCTTATTAGGCTCCTTTGCCTTATTATTGAGGTCTTATATTGAAAATCAGGAGAATTTTACTGGAAAATATATAAAACTGACTTACAGTTTACTATAGTCAATATGAAATTGTTTAAAACTGTACAATTACAGTAGTTTAATAAAAATTATGAAATTTTTTAGCACCGATGCAAAACACAACTTCTATCTGTTCTGCCAGGGTTAGCTTCTGTGAAAGCATTTTGTAAAAATACTGTTAAAAAAATATCGAGTTTATTCCAGCCTATACACCCTCACTGTATAAAAGTAATGTACAGTAATTCCACCAATTTCATACATTTTTTCAAAACAAAAATTAGTTTTTGCTAATTTTTCCATAAACATAGCTCAGCTTTATAATATTTTATAATCCAAAAGAGCACTTAGTGCGTTAACATTATTTTTATTTTTTCTATGAATTTACTATGATTCTATATAAAAAGTTATTAAAAAATACAAAATTACTAATTGATTATATACGCTATGCTCAATTTTACATACCCAATCTATTTTTGAACTCTAATTACAGCCCTTATAACTAACCCTTACTATATTTTATGACGAAGGACTGACGGTTCAGCTAATAGTTTTGAGTTTGAAGTAGTTCAGCCCTTTAATTTTCACCCTCCTTTAATTTTGGATTTTGTGAAGTCAGCTACTAATTTTGTTAAAAAATAACAGATTAAATTACAATTTTGTTCTTTTAACACTCGGTTCGGCTTCCAATATATCATCATCATCTGCTATCTGCTCTATTTGTAGAGTGGCATAAATTGATTATTGGTAAAACTTTAGCAAATATAAACATGGGAATCGGGACAAAATACAGGATAATTTGAAAGGTGTTAAATTGTTAAAACATTGCTTTCATCGCTGTCGCACGTTGGGGTTAGGTAATATTTTAGCTTGTTTATTTATTATCGGCCTAACTATGAGAACGACGGCCGATACTAGAGATATATTGCAAATTTATATAACTGTAGGCACTAACAGTGCTGATGTAATTTGTGGAGAATTAGGCGGTTATTTACATTATTTCTAACCTTATTTTTTGTCATAAATACAAAAAGAAACATAGAAGAGAAATTGTTAATTGGTATTTGAGCATCATACAACGGTGAAGAAATGAATTATTTAATTTTATCAAAATGCATATCTACACCCTCATTTTATTTTGTAAAATATGACTGCTGAAGAAATAAAGTAAAATAACTTTAATAACCAAAATCAAACTTGTAATTTTTAGAGGACTGTTTTAAAACTGACAAACTGATACACATGAATGCAGGCGAGCGCTCCAGAAAACCTATATAGTTTTATATGTACACAGGGTGGGCCAACGAAAACGAAACAGCTGAAGTTAAGGGTTCATTAAAAAAAATATTTATTTATTTAGCACACCACTCAACAGTTAAAAACAAATTACAGAGTGGGATGAACATAAATTAAAAACAAATACAATATACTAATGATATACATCACAAACGAGTTAGGAATATCAGATATGACTAAACATGAAACAAATAAGAAGTACAATAAAGCCTATTTTTAAGGAAAACTGAAGGTAAAATATTCTGTTATATTTAAGTTCTTAAAAGAGCATAAAACAAATTTAAAAAATAAAAAAATTAAATTAAAATAAAATAAATACACACAAAAGATATAGTATCAACTTACCAAGCAGGATAAACATCTACTGTCTAGTGTCTAAGGTAGGATCTAAGCAGGATAGATATTGTCTAGAAGATATGATGCGGACTTTATAAATTTTCTTTGCACATTTTCAATAGCACTACTATAAATGTTAAGTGATGGATTCCATACATCTAACGCATACTCAAGTCTAGATCTAACAAAACTAATATATAATAACTTCATTGTATGTATATTTTTAAATTGTTTAAAATTTCGAATTACAAAACCAAGACTTCGTAAAGCACAACATAACTGTCTGCTCAATATACCTTGCAAAAGTTAATTCCCTGTCAAAATGGACTCACAGATCCTTTATAAACTACTTAACACAGTGCCATTGATCTGATAATCAAAGGTGAAATATAATTTTTTTCTAGTATATGTCATAGCACTACATTTAACTGGATTAAAATGCAAATAATTTTTAATACACCCTAGCAATAATTCAGCTAAACAACTTTGTAGAGCTGTGCAATTAACAAAGTTCCGTATTTCACCAAAAAATTTTAAATCATCAGCATACATTGAGTATTTTACTTCTGTGCTCTTGCCAATAATTTTATCAATAAAAACTATGAAAAGAAGGGGCCCAAGGACCGAACCCTGCGGTACACCTGAAATTTGCTTAAAATGTTTTGATCTAAATCCTTGGTGTTGCTCGTACTGATGTCTATTTTCTTAGTAAGAATCGATAAGTAAAAGAAGAAGATCAGATAGTCCCTTAGACTTTAATTTTTGTAATAGGGTTTATGATCAATTCTATCGAATGCCTTAGAAAAGTCGGTATAAATAACATCGATTCTATTTAAAGCCTCTGCCAAAAATTGTGTTTTGCACACAAGATTCAACACTGTGGACCTACCCTTCATAAATCCGTGTTGGTATTGCGATAATGAACCCGATTTATGTCTAGATAAGTATGTATGAATGATGATTTGAAATAATTTAAAGAAATTACAAAGTATGCTAACAGGTCTATAGTTGTCAAGATCATCTTTGGTTGCTTTTTTATAAACTGGTATAACGCGAGATGATTTCCATAGATCAGGAAACATGGCTGTTTTCAATATTAAATTAAAAATAGTACACAGTGGGGTTGAAAGAATGTGTGCGAAATCTTTAATGAAGAAGGAAGATATATCGTCTCCTTAGTGTAACAACTAGATAACTTGAAATTTATAGTTTTGAGAAAATCCACTTTAAAGATTCAAAACGCAAAAAATACACCTGTTAAGTAATCAAAAATATTTAATATCTATACAGATATGTTGCATATCAAATTATGATTTGTTAATTTTGGAAACAATTAGGTTTCATATATTTGCAGGATTTAATCAAAAACTTGAGATATCTAGTTGTTGCTGAAAAAAAAGTAAAGTTATCTATTTATAACTACTAACAAACGCAAATCACCTAATAAATACAACTTTATTTTGAATAAAAAATTAACAAGATTAGTTTAAATAAAACCCAAAAGATTCTGCCCTTGATACAACTTAAATTTCAATATCAATGACGTCGGTTTGGAAATTTTCCATGTTTTAAGGCCGTTTACGTTGGTCTCCTTGGAATGGAAGACTTTCAAAAATGCTTTATACTCGCTAGGGAGGGCTGAAGGATTCATTTTGAACAACGACATAAGGTCGCCATTTTTTTTAAGTGGTAGTTGACTTTAATACAAAGGCTCCTGGGTATTATTTGAAGACGACATACGTGTTTTACGTTTAGAATTTAGACGTCTAAACTCCCCATCAAAATCTTCTATAAAATTAATAATAAATGGCGTCGATTTTAAAAAGTTCAACCAGCATATTTTCTGCCCACTAACCAAGTTGTGGCTTTTAAAAAGACACCGTAAAAACATTTTAGCAGCGCAGAAACAAACCTGTTGTTTCAAGAACGCAACTAGATATCTCATAGCGACCAAGAAGGTGCCAGCAGATAACTCAATAATACCAGTACTAAAACTAGATCTCTAGTTATAAAATGTATATATTGGGAGTTATCTGTTTTTAGTCACTCTTCAAAAATAGGTTTGGTTGCTCGTACATGATATCCAGTTGTTGCATTGAAAAGAGCATGAAAAGTAGGACAGATTAAACTGGATAACTCAAAATGCATAAATTTCGAGTTATCTAGTTGTTGCACTAAGGGGGCGATATAATCAGGTCCCAATGTCATTTTTGTCTTTAATCTTTTTATAGCGGCTACCACTTCTTTATCAGATACATGATTTATAGATAAAATAGGTAAATTAACAGAAGTTGATTGAACAGATGCAATAGTACGTGTTGGTAATGTAAAATTGTTTGAAAAATGCTCAAAATGCCTGCACAATATCTAATGGATTATCCAATACATCATTATTAATTTGTACTGAAGATGGAATGCTTGAGGAGTTCTTAAAAGAGTTTACGTATGTCCAAAATTTCTAAGGGTTTTCCTGAATATTATTTTCCATTCTTTCAGCATATTGAGAATGCGCAAGCTTAACTTGTCTATTAACATTAGTACGTGCGGATTTGAATGTATTTAAAGCCTTAAGAGAACCTGTAGACTTAAACCGACAATGAGCTTTATTATTTTTGTTTGATTATTTTGATAATAGACCCATTAAACCATGTAGGATATCTTTTATTACTAACTGTCTTTTTTGGAACATGTCGTGAAAATAATTCATATAGTTTTTCATTTAGTTTTTTTTTACACCGTTATTCACATCAGTTATATTATTTAAAAACTTCCAATCGACAGTTTGGAGGTCAAAGTAGAGAGTCGCGTAATTGGCTTTTTTAAAATGAAATTCTACTTAAGAAGAATTATTAGTTACATTATTTATTTTTTTATTTTCTGATATATTTAATTTGAGTGCTGGATGATAGTTGTCTTCTTCTACAATAGTTTCCTCCGATCTTACAACTTCACATTGGTCGTTATAAAAAATGAGGTCTAACATGCGACCAAATTTATTTTTAACCTGATTTAATTGTGGTAACTTAAAGAAATTTACAAAATTCATAACAGCACTCAGTCTGGTAGAAAAACTAATAATTTCTGATTATACAGAATAGTAAGCATCAAAATATATTCAAATACCATTTCATAGTCCCTAGTAGACGTGGCTGGTGGTATGTACAAAATTAAAATATAAATATTTACATTACACGGTTTAATTTTTATCAGTAGAACATCAATATTGATGATAACCTCAGTAAGTAAGTTATATCTAATATGTTTGAGCATAAATATTTTCTTACGAGGGTAAGAAAATAACCAGAGAATTGAGTAATGGTTGAAACGTGTAATAACTGGCATTATTATTAATTGAAAAAATCTAAAGAATTTACCAAAAATTCTAAACAAGTATTTAATGTTTAAATTAAATAATTAAAAAGACACAATGAAACAAACCTTCAATTTATTAATCTACATTGAACGTGACATTGTTAAATACAATCAACAGTCACATAAATTTTGGGTTATATAGAAAGGATCACTTGGGTAAACGCTCAGTCGGGTTCGGACTATGGTCCAGAACTTTCGCCCCTTGGGCGAAACCCTGGTTTTGTATTGTAAAGTAAAGTGTAGAGTATAGTTTTTGTGTATGATGTGACTTATGGGTAAATATTTTAACTTAATTTTACAGTAATTTTGTTTAATAATAATTGATTAATTGATTTACATATAAATGCCAATTTTACATTTTCGTCCCGAATTATATTTTATGCATATCTTTATTATTATTAGTTATAGTGCATTATTCCCTAAATGGAATTTTATTCATTTTTTCTGAAGACTATTTGTCAAGTTTTATATTTATTGTTAATATACATTTGTTAATGTTTTAATACTTATTATTAATCTCTCCTCCCTTCCCAAACCAGCAAAATACTCCGAGCATTTGAGAAGCCTCGGCGTTTCTATTCCCTTAGGACTAAAGAGTCTAAAACTAGTTGCCAAGAACCGCTCGACATATGCAATTAAGGGATGTTTTTTTTGTGTTTTATTATTTTTTTCTTCATTATTTTCTTCTGCCACTGGCGAATGGATGTTCCTTTAGGACTCCAGGACCCTTTGGCTGGTGACAACGCTGCCCTAATTCCTTAATAGTATATTAACAACAATAGCTAAAGACCTATCAGTAGTTAAAAATGGTCTTTAGGCTTGCTGGTTGTTACATTTGGTGACAGCGGTGTTTTTTTGATAGTATTTGACTGGTTGGAAGGAAAAGGGGAAATTTGTTATTAAGGAGATATAAAAATTTTTTTACAGGCCTTTTTTTTTAAATTTTGTAATTTTTTTGGAGAGGATAAGTGCCTCTTAATAAATATAGTCACATCCTTGAGTGGATACAGAAATAAAGTAATAAATTCAAATTTCATTTTATTAAATAAATTAGCATACCTGAATTAATAAAAAAAAACAAAGATAAATAAATAGATGATGATTTAATATAATGTTTTAACTAAGTAGTGGTTTAAACAAAACATTGACATTGAAAATAATTGTAACAATAAACATTAGGGTCAAGTGAAAAATAGTATACAATTTTATTTATAATATTTCTTTGTGTACAAAAAGTCAGCTCTTCAATCTAGTTTAGATGATAAAGAATTTAAAGGTAAATATTGTTAGTTTACATAAAAAATCGACATTGAACTATAATGAACTATAAATATGATATTACATTTTCGCAAAGTATTTATTTCAAAGTGCAGTGCTATCAGTTGTCGTAGGTCAGTAATATAGGTAAAGTTAGTTCAGCGACGTACAGCGTTAATGAAAAATTGGCATTTTTAAATAATTTTTTTTCAGAAGTATATGGGATTTTAAGGTTTAAATTTTGTGAATTAAAAATAATAATATAGATATACAGTGTTTTAGATTAAAGATGTCTACCAGGCCATCAGCAATAGAGTTTAAGGAGGAAGAGGACGTGTTGTATACGCACGAAAAAGAAGAAAAGGCGTACAAGTGAGAGATATGCGAATAAGCACATCTTAGGATGATTTAAAGAGGTTTGGACTGCCCAAAAGAGGCAGAGCAAAAATTAATATGTAAAGTGATTATGTAGTAATATGTGAATATTGTATTACAGATATGTGACGAGGAATTCCAGGACCTCCAGGCGAAAAACAGGAAGAAAAGAAGAAAGTTTGGAGACATTCGATCGAGGTACAATTCCGATCAACCCCCAAGCAGTGTCCACGACAGGACAAAACTAGAGGAGAGGTTGTCACATCACGGTGTGAAGGGATAAGCTCTAAGAACCTTTTTCCCAGACTGTGATGGTGACAAATTTAGGTAAATAGATTGAAGGGAGTTTGGGGTCACATGGATCGACATAGTTTCCGACCAGCCCTAAACAACGCCCTTTGATGTCAGAACAAGATGTCCACGAGGGAAAAATAGGATTCAGACCGCTTTGTCAGGAAGCAACGCCGATTTTAGGAGCCATTCCGCTCTACCAAGAATATAATAATAATAATAATAATACTCTTCCTAATTCACCCCCTTACGAGTGAATTTCAACCCCTGAAGTCGACTAAACGACTTGTGTAGGGGAAGGGACGGCTATTATTATTATTTGCCGTGGCGCTCCGGGGCGACTTAAAGATGATTGATGGTGCCATTTGACTTACAGGTGAGGAAAACCCGGAAAACCTCACCCACCATCATAAAGCAACGCCGCTTTGCCAGGAAGCAACGCCGCTTTGCCAGGAAGCAACGCCGATTTTCCAGGAAGCAACGCCGCTTTGCCAGGGAGCAACGCCGCTTTGCAAGGCAGCAACGCCGATTTTATAGGAGAATGCCGCTCTACCAGGGAGCAACGCCAAGTAATTAGGAGAACGCCGCTCTACCAGGGAGCAATAACGATTTTTTAGGAGCCAGATCGCTCTACCAAGAAGCAACGCCGCTCTACCGGAGAGCTACGCCGCTATGCCAGGCGCCACGACGCGCCACCAGATGAGAAAATTGCGATAGAAACAGGAAAGTTTCAAAGTATGGAGATGTAGAATTTCAAGCGAAATCGAAAGAAGAGTAAGAAGAAAAGGAAATATAATATCAACAGGTGGTAAAAATATATATGAAGTAAATAGGTAAAGTAGGGTATTAATCATATATTTTAAAGTTTAAATTCAACAGATTAGAAGTAGTAAATATTACAATCTAGGAAATTTCAAAAGAAGTAGTATAGAATTAATGACATAAAAATTATTTTAAAAGGGTAATTTATTGGATAAGAATTATTTAAAAAGGGTATTTTATTGGGTTTTATTAGGCGTAGACAATTATTTAATCTACGCTTATGTGCATTTAACAAAAGTATGTTTTATTCTTAAAGATATATGTTGTTTATTTTTAATGGCCAGGAAATAAATAATATTGTTTCTGTAATAAAACATACTAGCTTTGATTATTAATTCGTTCGAAAACAAATATGGTGAGAAGTACTAATTATAAGATCTTAGTAGATTATTAAAATGCATGATTCCACAAGAATTTTGGAAATTTGATGACATAAAATAAAAAGTGCATAAATTGGTTATTCTCGGATTACACAATCCACATATAATTATTCTAGTTTCAATTTATGGAATTTAATACTCATAGTAAATTACAATTTAAAAATAAATAAAGAATATTTTTTCTAGTTCATTAATAACAAATTATTTCGAGATAATAAAAACATATTTGTTTTCGTAACTATAAATGTGCTTTTAATTTGGGTAATTAAGGAAATTATTATAATTTTTTTTTGTAAACCTGAAATGTAAATAATAATTTTGTCATAGGGGTAATCAAAAGACGTTGCCACTGCACAAGAAGAAGAAAAAGAAAAAAAGAAGAAGGAAAAGAAGAAAGAAGAAGAGGTCAACACCGTACTACTTTTGCCAGAATCACCATCAGCACCGTTTCCAGGACGATCACGAAATCCAAAGTTACCCAAATCCAGGACCGTACCAAGGGACCCCAGAATTCCACGATTCCACGATCAACAACATAGAATGGGCCGAATTACAGGACTACAAAGAGACTGTTCCATCCAAATCCGCCAACCAGTACCACCAAGCTCTCAGAGGGCATAAGTTATACCGCCAAGGGAGCTTGACATGATGTTGGGTCCATTTTGAGTCTGTGGGAGCCAAATCCACAGCAGGAAGAAAATGGAGTCAAATGCGGAAAAAGGGACCAAAAAATTCATATGGAATGGACTAAGGTTCAACGAAAGAGGCCATTCCCAGTAATGAGTCAATAGGGACCTACCAGTAGCAGCCGTGTACAGCAGCCATGTACCGTAGCAGTCTCACAGTAGCAAGCCAGGGAAGCAGAAAGAACCCGTAACCTCAGCCAAAAGGGTTACTAGGTTTAGCAGCCCAAGGACCAAACTAGATCGGGAAGTGACCATTCCAGGAAGGTCAAGGATCAGGGGATGATGAGAGGTGACAGCCAGAGAGCAAAGGGTAGTTACGGCCATCCAATTAAGAAGACCAAAGAAGATACAACTTGTGCAGTAAAGCAAGCGTGAGGTTATCATATTATTGTAGATTGTTTTAAAATTTTTTGTAAATTATTTGTATTAAGGGATTTAAAAAGAATTGAACAAGTAGTTCCATTTTTTTTCTGTCGGGGGAATAATGGTTTTGTATTGTAAAGTAAAGTGTAGAGTATAGTTTTTGTGTACGATGTGACTTATGGGTAAATATTTTAACTTAATTTTACAGTAATTTTGTTTAATAATAATTGATTAATTGATTTACATATAAATGCCAATTTTACATTTTCGTCCCGAATTATATTTTATGCATATCTTTATTACTATTAGTTATAGTGCATTATTCCCTAAATGGAATTTTATTCCTTTTTTCTGAAGACTATTTGTCAAGTTTTATATTTATTGTTAATATACATTTGTTAATGTTTTAATACTTATTATTAATCTCTCCTCCCTTCCCAAACCAGCAAAATACTTCGAGCAATTGAGAAGCCTCGGCGTTTCTATTCCCATAGGACTAAAAGAGTCTAAAACTAGTTGCCAAGAACCGCTCGACATATGCTATTAAGGGATGTTTTTTTTGTATTTTATTATTTTTTTCTTTATTATTTTCTTCTGCCACTGGCGAATGGATGTTCCTTCAGGACTCCAGGACCCTTTGGCTGGTGACAACGCTGCCCTAATCCCTTAATAGTATATTAACAACAATAGCTAAAGACCTATCAGTAGTTACAAATGGTCTTTAGGCTTGCTGGTTGTTATAAACGTTCTCCATGAGCTTAGTCGTTTTTGTTTTAAGTCCGCGAACGTTTTGGTAATAAAAAGAAATGTAAAAAATAAGTGCATCAGGAGGAGCAATAAAGTTTCTTTTTTGAGTAACTGTAGATGTTAGTATTTGCTATTGGAAAGATACAATATTGTTTTTAAACTTTGTAAGCGCTTTTGTATAATAATGACAATCTTTATTCCATGCTGCAAGATCAACTGGTATATTTAAGTTATGTTAAGTTTAAAGCAATTGCAACATTACATATTTTTAGAACGACAGTCCTTTGATGAATGGTTTAGAGAGCACTTTGGACAGGTAGGCTTATTTTTATTGCATTGAGTTGCTAAGTGATGTAGTCCCCAACAATTTAAACATCTACGAGGTCCAATAGCACAGTATACCAGATAGTCAAAATCAAATCCAACAGCCAGTTTGCCTAATTTCACAGCCCTTTGATACATATTAGAATCAACCTGCAAGATAGCTTGAAATAATTTAGCATTATTCTTATGAGGTTTAACATTAACAATTTTACAAGTAGAATTATCACTGAAACATGATTTATTTTGAGTCTTTAAGTAGTCCAATAAGGTCGCATCGTTAAATTTTTCTGCCATGTTCGTCACTTTAATTCTTGGATAAAGAGAAGATATTGTTTTGACATTATATTTATCACCAAGATTATTATTAATGATTTATCGAAATTTGGAAGTCTTATTCTTTATTACAACTTATTACTAATGCACCATTACGTGTTGCTGTTACGTTCGAGGCCTCATTATTAGAATTTATCGGATTGACATTACGTAAAATTTCGGATTTAGTTGTGGAAACTGATTGAGTGATATTGTTTTTGGCTGCAGAATAAACTTGGATTGAGAAGCAACATTGGGATAAGAAGCTATATTTGAAGAATTTGTAGAAAATGATGGCCTTTGGATGGAACTAGTTGCCCTTAAAACTAAATATAATTTTCTACTGGGGCAAAGACTAAGTTTCCCTCACTCCTCTTTTTCTTAAAATATATTAATCTTTGTCTTTCTTGGTCATGGCCTATTTCATTTAAAATTAGGATATCTTCCAGATTCTTACATTTTTAAAATCAAAAGGGTGCAAATGTAATTAATTGATTGTTAGTTAAAATAGTAAACTTTTCATGTCAATTTTTTCTATTTTTGTTCTTTAGGTGTAGTGTTTTTTTTTTGTCCAATGTAAATAGAATTAGTTTTCAGTCAATTTTGTATATAATCTTTGGTTCGATTTCTTTATTTATTTGGCATTAATTAGTTATTTATGTATCAAGGTCGTAAAACAGGCGTTTTAGGTCCATAACTGCTGTTTACGCCTGAAATACATACAAAAATTTATATTAACTAATATACAAAATGTTATGTACCAACTATTGTTTTACTTACTAGTTGTGAATTTAAAAAAAAATTAAAAAAATAATTTTTTCTATGACTATTTAACAATATAAGTATTATACATCCACTTTATATTGATTGATGTTAAGTGGTAACTTATACAGTGAGTTTTTATTATTTCTTTTATTACTCAATTATTTTTAACTATTACTGAATTATTTTCAACACGGAAAATCCGTTGACTAGTAGATATATAACTACTATTGTTCAAAAGCATAATTAATTTTGGAACAAATAAATAAAATATTATAATTGCATAACTCTTTTCTATTACTATTCTATTCTATTCTATTACTATTCTATTTCTATTACTCAGTCGGATGATTACACTATGCCGGGCGATAAAGTAGTTCGCGGGTGTTAAAGTAGTTTGCGGGCCTGAAATTTGTCCGCGGGTGATAAAGGAGAACTTTACGCCCTCTAAACGTGTATAAACTATATTTTTGGTCTATTGTCTAGCTTTTTATTTTATTTGGAAAATTATAATAACTATTCTGATATTCGAACCAGTGACAATAGTTTTTAATGAACACAAATAACCTCGGGTTATTTCATTTATTGAAAATTATCTGATTTTGTATGATTCGACCAAAATATAGACACAAATACTGTAAAAATTAAGTGGGAAAAAACTAATAATAGAGTTTTAACTTACTATTTTAATCTTCTGTTGATTTTTTATTGAAAGGTTTATGATACTTACCTGAAACAAAAAAAAATTGCATTGAAATATTTAAAAAAAATTTAAAAACTGGTTGAAATCGTCCCCATACCTTTTAAAAATTGCACATTTGGATGGAAAAATTGTATTTTCCGAAACATATACAGAATGTCCCGAAATTAGACGATCATATTTTAACAGCGTAATCTACATTCTAAAATAGGAGTAAAAGTTCATATAAATATAGGTCCGAAAACGTTTCTTTTCCGAAATACAGGGTGTTAAAAGTGAAGTCCTGATGACACACTTTTGTAAATATTTTCTAAACGTTTAAAGATAACTAAGTGAAATTTGGTACAAATGTGTGTAAAAATTACACCAACAGAATAAAACAAAAAATTATAAAATGTTACATCTTACAGCAATAATAGCTTTAGTTTTTATTCTCACATGTAATTTTTACAACGACAGGATGTTTTCTTTCTCACGTTGTCCTTAGAGCATTGTCTACATCGCAGGTGGTACATTTTTTGCCTATATCCTTTAGGCACCGGAATTTGTTCTTAATAGTGAGGTTTTCGTATAGTGCCTTGATCAACTGCAACAATTCTTTTTTTTTGACCTCCATGTCTAGAACCAACTTTTAGAAACTGTCTACCATCACTGTCATGTAGAGGTACACCAACATAACTTTTTAGTAGGTAGTTTCTGAAAACCAGCAAAATAATACAGTTCTCTTGATATGTCAACTTTTTCTTGCGATAGAGATAATAAGCATTGATAACTGTTATATCCAATAAATGAAATATTATTTGCTTGTACCAGCGAATAGTTCGTCTGGGGCATGAGTAATACGATATGAGTTTATCAGTACGATTAACACCAGTCATATTATCGTTATATTCGATAATTGATTTTGGTTTGATTTTAGCTATTCCAAAGCTGTTTCTTGTTTCAACTAATGCCGGATGGTATCGAATCGGATATGCTACATATATTTCGTTTATCCTTTCAATTAGATACATAATCATTTCCTTTTCTTCTACAAATGTGCTGTTCTCTTCTAAGTGTCACTGCTGTAACATTTTAATAAGAATTTGTTATATAATGCTACACTGTTGTGATAATTGTCCATAAATACATGATGACCTTCATTCAAATATGGATCCAGTAGGCAAAGGACTAACGAGTGTAATTTTGGAGGACGATGAGCCGTCGTAGATGAAGATGTTTTACCCTGAAATATTTTAACATTCAGCACATAACCGTCAGAGTTACATAGTTCGTAAAACTTTATGTCGTATTAAGTCCTCTTACTTTTCATATATTTTCTTCAGGATAGAAGGCTTTTTGAAAATGTGATACCAAGCAACTGACTAATTGTTCCACTTTATGTAAACGACCTTCATTTCTGTTCCCTATTTTGCAGCTCAAACATCGAAAAATTTGCTCAAACCGTCTTCCACTCATTGTTGCACGAAATATTGGATGGTAAAAAAGTGGATCATAGGAAAACATTTTTCTTACCGACGGAAAATGTACTTATCCTTGCAACATACAAAGCCATAGAAATTTTTTAAGTTCTTTGGTATTCAAAATTTTTCAAGAACTTTTTCTACTGAATCTTCTATGTAGTCTTGTTTCTCTTGTGAGATTCCTTCCATAGCTATTGGTAGACTGTAGTATTAAATTTGGGAGCATCATTTACTAGTATATCAACTTTCACGCCAGTTGAATTTATATCAAAATTAAATTCAGGAATATCTCTCATATTTTCAAGCCAATCTTCTTCGACTTTGTCATCGCTACTTTTAATTTTTTTTTTATCTTCTGAAGATTTACTCGTATTTTCATCCGATATTTCATCTAAATTGTCACTATTATTTTCCTGTGAAACAAATTCATCTGAACTGGCGCCACTTTCAGATATTTCTGTCTCAACTGTCTCGACTTTATTCAAACGCATTTCTTTAGACGATTCCATTATACAATTTTACGCAAATAGTTTCTAATTTCAAAAAAAAACAACTCTATACATTGGCTTTTCAAAACAAACTAGCAATAAAACGTAGAGATCATGTAAAGCATAACGTTTGGCACTTCGCTCGATTAACTGTGAAAGCTGGAAAAAGTGTTGCTTGCCCAACCATATAAATCAGACGAAAGTGAAGAAATGAATGGTATTTCAGAAGAACTGTCCGATGAACATGAAAACGTAAACTCCGACGTTGCTGATGAAGTAGATTATTTACCCATTGACCATAAGAATATTGTGCCTGGTACATTCAAAGTGTTATCTTGATTAAGAACTTCTACCAAGTACAGATACGTTGGCAAGATTGAAGGGCAAGTAGACGAGAATGACTACAATATCTAGGGGTTAAAATCATTAATCATCACAAAAGTACTTGTTCTTAACATCTCGTTTACGTTAAGATTCGAGGACATCATAGCCATTCTAGAACCTTTAGCAGAAACTTCTGGAGGGCGCGGAACAATATATGTATTTTAGAAATCAGTTGATGTTTTTGAAAATTAAATTTTATTTAATTAAGTTTTGTACCTTTTCTGTTATGTTTAAAGATTGTATTATTTTCGTTTGTAACCAAAGAAAGTGCCAAATTTGAGTTTTGTTATTTTTATAGGAAATAAAGTGTTATTTTTCTATCAACTAAAGTTTTACTTTCCATTTTGCGAAGATAGTTTATTAAAATAAAATTCTTATAACAAATGATAAGGGATGATTGATAATTTATGTAAACTTGTGGATTATCAAAGACGTCCCAACGCTGATAAAAAAAATATATTAAGAGGGAGAAAATATGGACTACATTGATAACTCTTAGACCCGAAGCATTTGTTGTAATCTTAGATAAAAGAGACCAGAGATATAATATACACCGGTGTTTAACCTGCGCAAATATTGCCAATTTCTAAAGAAAGGTTAACGGAGTGGGGGAACTGGGCAGAGACCCGAACTCTGTAACAGGGACCGGACTTTGTTTATTAACATTATAATGAACTATTTAAAAGATGTTTAATGGAATTTTGTATTATGAAATAAAATTAACGTGATTTTTTAATATCAAATAGATGCCACGATATTTTATTTAAAGAGAAGACCTTTTATAGAATATTTCGTTACAGTAAAATGTTGAAATAGAATATTGTTAATAGAACAAGAAATGCATTGTCTACGAGTATTATAAAAAAAAGCATGTGCGCAGGCGAATACTGCAAATCAAACCTTGTAAGTTTCTACGGCTATTACATAATATTAAAATTTAGTCAAAATGAGAAAATGCTGTTTTGTATTGTAACCTCAAAAAGTATATTATAGCTTCGTTCTTAAGAAATACTAATTAATATAGAGGATGAGTCACATAAAACTAAATGAATATGTCTGAAACCAGATAACATTTTAAAATTTTAACCTATTAAAAGTCATTTGGTCGCTAGCGGTGGGTGATTATCGGAATACATTATCTATCATTGAAAATATTCGATTATTTTCGATCAATCGATTATTTTCAAACAATCTATTTTTCTGTCGTATTTCCTTTAAAATCGACTACTTGATTATCATTGAAAAATCAAAAATAATCGATTAATTAAAAAGCCAATCAACCAATAAATCAGTGTTTACAAAAAATAGTAAAAGCAATATCGTTTATTTTAAATAATTGATTATTTTCAAATAATATATTTTTTTTCGTCCATTGAAGCAGATTATTCGATAATTTTTGACAAATCGAAAATAATCGATTAATTAAAAAGTCGATTAACTGATAAATGGATTTTCAAAAAAAACAGAATTATCGATTATTTTAAATAATCGATTATTTTCGATCAATCGATTATTATGAAAAATCTATTTTTATTGTATTTCCTTTAAAATCGATCATTTGATTATCTTTGAAATACCGAAATTAATCTATTATTCCAAAATAATCGCCTAATCCAAAATAAGCAATTAATTAAGAAGCCGATTGTACGATAAATCAATTTTCCAAAAAAAAACTGAATGATCGATTATTTTCTAACAATTCTTTTGATTGTCATATTTCCGTTAAAATTGATTATTCGATTATCTTTGAAAAATCGAAAATAATCCATTTTTAAAAAGCTGATTAACCGATAAATCGATAATTCTAAAAATATAACCGAAATATTGCTTACATAAAATAACCGATTATATTCAATCAATCGATTATTTTCATATAATACCTTTGAAAAATCGAAAATAATCGAATAATTTAAAAAAACGATTAAACGATAAATCGATTTTTTTGAATAAATCTACTTTCTTTTTGTATTTCCTTTAAAATCGATTATAAAATTATCTTAAAAAAACAAAAATAATTTATTATAAATAACAGAGAAATCGATTTTCATAAAAAATATCAGAATGATCGAATAATCAATTATTTTTGTAACCCCTATCAGTCGCTTGCTTTTATCCGAGCATTTAGCTCCAAAATTTAGAGATTTGGATTTTTTGTTCCCGTTATCTTTGAAACCGCATTCGATTGGATAATAAATATTGCTAAATTTTGGATTTTTTTAGTAAACGAAAATTTTGTTCAAGTTGTTTAGGGGTTTATAATGTAACTTTATAAACAATAAACTCCCGTAACTTTATATTGTGCGTTTTACTTTGTTTTAAGACTTAAGATTCAAATGTCACTTTCGATTTGACCGCAAATAATATGAACCTTAAAATTTTAAGTAGGTTATCCTGTATGTCATCTTATATTCACTAGTAATACCACTAGAGGTCAAATTATTTCCGGAAATTTTTTCGAGCTCATGAATATTTTGAAAATTTCCCGAGTCGCAGACGAGAGAAATTTTCTAAAAATATTCATGAGCGAGAAAAAATTTCCTGATATTTATTTGACATCGCGTGGTATTCGGTAAGAAAATTCCACGCCGAATTATGGTTGAAAATTAAATATTTTTAAAATTTATTTTTCGTTTCTCAACAATGCAAATTATTTTCTCCAAGTCACCAGTGAAACATAAAAGGTGTTGTCGCCTTGATTGTTGAGTTGTCATGGTAACTAAGTGAGACCCTAACCTCGAATATAATTTCAGTTTTGAAGTTGTCAAGCGGCCCGACGTAAAAAAATGTTTCGCTGCAATTATTTAGGCCTTCAAATTGCTTATTTCTACTCATTGTAGTTGCATGGGAATACCATTTGAAAATAGAAAATAGTATATTCTTTAATTTTACGTAAGTTTTGAATAACTACAAGTGGTAGAAAATTGTTTTTCTGCGTTTTTATTAACATGCGTTATGAGCGCTTTAAAATGGTATGAAATTCATAACCAGCGTCAGCAAGCATCAATCGTAGGAGGCTGTGATCATTGTATTTTGACAGTTCAAAACATTAAATAACTCGCGTTTTGTTGCGATAAAGAATATTGCACAGCAAGTAAAACCAACAAAATTACCTATTTGTTTAAAAATGAATCGATTTGAAAATCATACGCTATGCAAAATATGCGTGAAATTGTCTGATGTAATGATCAATCATTCTACCATGATTTACTTACTCGGATTAATAGAGGATTGTGGCTCCAACTTGAAAAACGAAAATTTGTTCCGAATTGTCCACGAATATTTGCACCTAAACTACGCAAAATTCAAAGTGCTGAATGGGAAAAAGGTGAATAAATTAGTGTCTAAATATAATATATATTTTATTAGACATAGACACATAATTCAAAGCATCCAAAGTCCTGCATTTTCGCCATTAAGAAGAAAAGAAGTGGCCGAAGAATATAGAAAACACCTTAGCATTGTAACTAAAATGTATCAAAACTAAACCTATTATGTGAACAAATAAAAACCAGTCTGTCAAAAATGGTCTGTTATTGTAAACGTCAAAAAATTTCCAGTATAATTCGCTGTTGGGTACCCCACGAGAAAAAAATTTCCACTAAAATACCTCCGTTGCCATGGTGATCTGTCAAAAACACGTATTTTGATTGGTTCAAAATTACAGGTGTGGAATTTTCTTATAAACATACCTTATAAAAATAAAATTTAGCTAGCAACTATGCCTCTTTACTTCTTATTTATCTACCAAAAAGGGCTAAAAACCACCTTCAGTAAACATTCTTATAAAACTATTTTTTAAATACAAAATTTCGTTAGCAACAATGCCTATTTACTTCTTATTTAAATTAAATGTTCAAAATTTTACCCTTTTGTAAATTTATGTAAGTCATATGAAATCTGATTTCTGAAATATGTATTTGATGCTTAATATTTATTAAAACCCCTTAATGCAGATCTGAAGTATTCAGCCCACAGGAGCATGGCGCTTTATGTCAAAACGTTAATTAATATTTACCGCTGAAACCGAATATATTTTTTATCTTTCATAACATTGGTACTTGTATTATAAGTATATACAATTTTTCAAGATACATCGTGGCATTTTGAACTTAAAATTAAATAACTAGAACACATTAAATTGCTAAAATACCAACAAATAAATCAAAAAACAGCTGTCAATGGTGATTGAACTTAAGCGGAGGTGAGCGTTGAATGGAAAAATCGGAGCAATTCGGGTGGCGTCGTGCAAACAATGATTTTTAATTAGTGGGTTACTTTCGGTTAAAGTAGATAACATGCGCAGTGTGCAATATTACATCTTCGGCCTCTTTAATCTAATTGTAATGCAAAAATACAATTCTAATTAAAGTCACCGCAATTTAAATATGACTGACAATAAAGTTATTATTATTTTAGAGCAACAATTATTTTTTTAAACTCTGGATGTGTTCATTAAGCATAGTGCGAATACATTATATTTTTTGACGCAAAACTAAGTCTAGTTTTAGTGTAATTCACGAATTATTTAAAAAAGCTATCAATGTCACCCCATTTGACGGCATTTGAGAATGCGTAGTTTTTTATTATATTGGTGGAAAAACAGTAATAAAGATTCACGATGACATACAAGTTTCTATTTATTTTCTGTCCAATTAACTAAGAGAATGTTTCATACGCAACCAAGCAGCCTTGTTAACATACAAAAGTAAAAGTAATTTATAGTTGTCTACTTCAACATATATAATATATATCTCTTGTCCTATTAATCTGACTTTCCACTAAATTGGAGCTTATGTCTACATAAATACATGGGATCCTGTAGGTAGTAGAAGTAAATGAAGAAGAAGTAAAAGTCAACTTTTACGAGTGGTAAAAACATTCGAGCTTATTTGCTCGGGAATAGGCATAATTTTCCTGTTTCCTGTTTCTTTTATGAGGCAGACTTAGAAGCGGTATGTGGCAAAAGCAATTGAAATAAACTGCCGAACATATATAACGCTGATTAAGTGCTGAAAAAAGTAGAAACGGAGATTGTCTCTTAGTAGTTACGTTTTGAATTATTTTGTTTTGAAAAAGTTTCGCTGCTTGAAACATTTAATTAAGTGCTTTACGTAAGACTGTAATATTTGTACTAAAGCTAAGAAGAAATTTTATAGTTTTACAGCATAACAGTTTATTTTTATGAACAAGATTTATATTTAAACCCGGGTTCAGACTTAAAAACAAATAAAGGGTACAGAGGTAAAATGATGAATGTCTTAAGCTGGAAATATTAGTTTTATGTAACAAGACTGGATGCGGACGACTCACTCGAATTGTACAGTATATTTTTTCTACAATCCACTAACAAATATCCAAAAATTAAAAAAAAATATTTTAGGTTATTAAGACAAAAAGCTAATTTGTCACTTTTGCCAATTCATAAAATAAAAATAAAAAAGTATTTAATTTAATTAGTCTTTATCCTAGCCAAATGTGCAAGACGCAGCTAGACCTAGCTAGACACTTTGGTAATATTTTAGTTTTAACACTCGTAATTAAATTAATTTTGTTTTGTAAAAGGTCTTTACAAAAACATACCACATATTCCTTAGACCAAAATAAGTCGATTTAAGTAAAATCACAGTACAAAGTTGCTTCGTTTGGGCTCCAGAGGGCCTTGAAGTTACAATTTTTAAATCGTTTTTCCCATATAAATTTAAAACGGCAAATGCGATTTTGCTGAAATTTAGTACATTGGTAGAGTTTTATGTGGCAACAAAAATGGTACTAAAATTTTGTCCGATAATAATACATAGGCGTAGAACTTGATTTTCTAAATAATTGCACCTTTAAAAATTCTACGCCAATGGAAGAAAAGGAGTTTGAGTATGAAATTTAGATTGCGCAACTCATTTACTTTAAAAAAGGTACTCCTGATAAGACTCGATTACTCTCATGGTTTTGACGAAATTTGCATTTTAGTAATTTTAGAACATAAACAATAATTATTAAAATACAAACTTTGTCCATGAAATCACTAATGTTATAAAGCTCATTACTGGAAAATAATATATTTTTTTTATAAATTATTCTAATAATCCATTAAATTTTCTAAGTGACAGTTATTGACTCCTCCCCACCCAATAGTTCCATAATTAAGATGTGATTGTATTAATGAATAATATAATATTTTTAAATGATTTAAATCTAGAAATTCTCTTAAGTATTTAAATTTTGATAGAAATCCCCTTAACTTCTGGATAACATATTTAGTTTGCAGGTCTTATTTTAAATGACGGTCAACAATTAGTCCTAGATATTTAATTTTTTCTGTTTCTGGAATTTTTAAATTATTTTCTATGAGTAGAGGGCCAAAATTGGGAAGTCCAGGAGAGTATGATGCAAATGGCATATATTTAGTTTTCTCTATATTTAGAGTTAATTTGATATAATTAAACCGTGTTAGAATTTTTTTAAAGTCATTTTCGGCCTCATGTTTAACAGCATTCAGTACTAGATCTATAGAAAATGGCGGTGTCATCAGGGAAGCTTATAATTTTTCCTTCTGTATTCAGTGTTAGCAAACTGTTTATATATATAGTGAATAGTATAGGCCCCAGTACAGTACCTTGGGGTACACCATAAGTAATAGTTCTAGTCTCGCTGATGTTCCCATCAATCTCTACGTACTGAGTTCTACTACTTAAGTAGCTTCTAACAAAATTATATGCGACGCCTCTTATACCATAACATATTAGTTTTTTTAATAATTTCTCATGATCTACTGTATCAAAGGCTTTAGAAAGGTCTACAAAAATACATAAGGAAGGTGCTTTTTTATCTAATGCGTTATATACATCCTTCATAAGTGGGCAAATTGCATCCTCCGTAGATTTTCCCTCTCTAAAGCCATATTGAATATTAGATAATATGTTGTGTTTTTCCAAAAAACTAATAAGCCTCTTTTTAAATATTTATTCAAAATTTTTACTTATTGTTGAAGTTAGTGTTATTGGCCGATAATTACCTGTTTTTGTTTTTTCTCCTCCTTTAAATATAGGCTTAATTAATCCTGTTTTTAGTGATGTGGGAAAAATACCAGAATTAAAAGATCTATTAAGTATGTACGTTAAAGGTACCGAGATTTCTTTTGAGATTTCCTTTAAAGTCTCCGCTCTAATGTTATCAATTCCTGGCGATTTTTTGTTTTTTAAATACCCTATAGTTTTTTTAACTTCTTCTTCATTTGTTGGTAATAAATACATTGTTCTACCGAGATGTTCTATATTTTCGACATAATTTGTGGGGACAATAATTTTTTCGGCATAATCTTTACCCAGATCACTAAAAAAGTTATTAAATTCATTGGCTATGTCTGTTTTGTTATGTATTATTTTTTCATTACTCTTAATAATTTTTTGTATTTTATTTTCAGGGTGATTTTTATTGCATATGGTATTAACACAGCCCTGTTGACGAATTTTTATTTTTATCAATTAAATTGCTTTTTCTATTAATTTTGTCAGCTTGTTCTTAATTTGCCGATATGAATTTTGTAGATTAAGATCATTTGGATTACGCTTTGTTAATAGATAATGCTAATTTTTTTCATTTATTTTTTTTAACAAACTTGTTGTTATCCATGGTTTTTTATTGTGTAGCTTTTTAGAAATTTTAACCAATTTTGTATTATTATTTACTAATGTTTTGATAATATTTATACATTCGTCGGTCATTAAGTCAATAGTTGGCATATTATATTATACTATATCCCAATTTTTATTTTGCAATTTAATTTCAATAACAAAAAATATACTCACAATTATTAGTTTGACAGAATTCACTTGAAAAAAAAAATAGTAGCCAAAATATGAAATGGGATTGGGGAATTTCATATCTGTGCAATATTCTTACTATGTAAATTTGTTATGAAATTTATTCTTTTAGTTAAACGCAATGGCATACTTTTTCGTTTTGTAATATGTGCGTAGAATAGCTAATATTCGTAGGCGTAGAAAATAAAACTATTTTACAAATTTGTGGACTTGTACAGTTTGTCTGATTAAGGACTCTTATCTGCTGTATCTCAGAAACTATTTATTCTACGGCTTTGAAAAATAAATTATAACAAAGTCGGTCAAGAGAAAATACTGGACATTATTTAAACTTTCCATTTTAACCGTTAGAGAACGTAATTCGCTATTGTAATACAAAAAATCACGTTTTTAATTTAAATGTCCAATAGTACTATAATAATATTAAAAAAAAATAATTTTGAGCAAATTTTACACTTTTTGCTCTATTCAATATAATAACTGGTAGATGCAATTGAAAACTACGGTTAGTTTATCAGATTTTGAAGAAACTTATCGATTAAAAGCAACTTGATTGTTCAGTAAAATATTTTAATATAGTTTTGATTCAGTTGTTTAAACGAGCACTAGGAGGCGTTGCTTAAACAGTAACAATTTTTTAAAAGTTTTCTTGAAAATTTTAAATAAAACGTTATAATTTGTAACGGCTGTAACCGTTTTCGTTATTTTGACACCAACATCAAATGTCATTTGTCGTTTATGCCTTATGTCAAAAGGGTAATTCATTTAGATTTATATCTGTCATCGAGCAAGTTGAATTATTGAATTTTAATTATCTTTTGTCTTGGATATCCGATGTACTAATTGTCTTTAATATTTTTAATGTCCGTCTGATTTTAAAAAGCCTGGCTGTATCTAGATGGTTCTATAGAAGTTATATCGATGGTTCTGTAGAAGTTTTGTAGAAGTTATATCGAAAGAGTTTGTTTCCAAAAACGTTCAAACTGCATGTTTAGAAGAATAGAAAATTAGAAGTTATTTCCAGCTACAGAAGTTGATTTCAAGTATGTGATAGTATGTGACAGTTGGTGATATCCAAAGTACATCATATGAATCCCATTGAAGAAAGCCTCCACAGTCACTCCTGAATTACTACCTCCCTTATAATCAGATAAGTCTTTAATAAAGCAGTTAAATTTGAATAAGTATCTGTGAATTAGAATTTGTCGCTGCCTTATCTCAAACCTTATTTAATTATATTATCTTAATGGTTAGTGATTTTTTATATTTTTATCACTTATCGATTGTCAAGTTTAGAAAGTTTTAAATATAGTGGCGCTCAACATTCTTTTTCAAAGTAATACGAGTTGTTTAATAACCTGACCCACTCCCCAAAATCATAGAGCTTAAAACACTATAAAAATGGATAAAATAACAAGATCATATTACAAAATGGCGCCTCAACTAGTGGGTTAAATAGCTTGTTGCTTTGAAATAGATTCCTCATAACTTAAGTTCTAATTCACATAGATTAATGATACTAACTGCATGTCTTCTATATTTCAACTAATACCTTCTTATTATTTTAACATTTTCTATAAATCTGTGTATCGTATCGTCAAGTTTTATATAGTATCTGCGTTTTGTACTAGGTTCAGTGTTTATCTATACTTATTTTTACATATTTACACATATTTATTATTTTGCTAGTGATATATCTATATATTCATTATGCACTGATAAAAGTGTATAATTTTTAGATTTTTAACTAAAGTTGATTTTTGTGCCTATCGAGTAAAAAATTTTTTGGTTAGTAATAAAACTTTGTGCCTTTAATTAATTAATTAAATATATTGCTTTTTACATTTATCTGAAGATGATGATAATGAAGTCATACCTAACGTTAATAACGATACCTTTTATACCGTTCCTGAATACAGGCCAGAATATTATATTAAGCTTTTTATTCTGCTATTACCTACCCGACCAAGTTATACAGCCTGTAGTCAATTGTTTCCTTTTACACTATCGGAATATTTAGGTGTCAGACCAGACATTACCTTCTAACTTTTAACTGTCTGCTACTGCTTATTTTTTTAAAGCAATACTGTCTGTAAAAGCTACCCTAATTTTTGGTAATATGTATTCAGTTACTAATAGTATTTTCTACCTAATTTCCTAGTTAACCTAATTTTCTCTTTACATTTCTCTTTATTTGTTAGTATAATTTTGGATAAGTATTTGAAACTATCTAGTTTGCAATTAACAATTTAGAAGAGTGTCCGAATTATATTAATAAATTTTGTTTTTTATTTTCTTTTCATTTGCTTGCTTAACACTGTATCTATCAGTTATTGATATAATTCTGTACAAGTTTTTGAAACTGAGACGTCAGTTTCTTAGCGTACCGGTAAGTACTTTCTGTAATATTTTTGTAAATATTCAAAACACTTCAATCTGACGTTAAATTGACACTGTCCAAAATCATAAAGTATTTCCTAAGTTTTTACAATTTTTTTTACAATATCGGTTATTTACGATGAAGTGCTTTATACTTAACCTCACTTTATGTAAAATTCGACACAGAATGCGTTTATTTAGAAATTATCAGTTGATACATCATGCGGGGTCACTTTGACAACATATTCGGGGTGAAATTGATAGTTATCAAAGTCGCCCCATAGTTTATAAACAATAACATTTTCGCGATTTTCCGTCGTTTGCTCTGATCTAGACCAATTTTAATTTTAGGTCAGCTTCTTTCACAAAGTGTACAAAAACTAACAATGGGCCGTATCTATAAACGCAAAGTTGGGTCCAGAAGTTATAAGGACTACAGCGATAATGATGCGGATAAAGCATTAGAAAAGATAGTTGATGAAAACTGGTCCATTAATAAAGCATCCAAGGAATTCAAGATTCCTTACGGAACCCTATTTCGTAAATACAAAGGATTGCATGTGAAGTCACATGGAGGGCAACCTGTTTTTACCAAGCAAGAGGAAGATGCAATAATTCGGTCTGTAGTAACTTGCAGTGACTGGAGTTTTCCGCTATGTATAGAAGATCTACAAATGGTTACAAAATCGTTCTTAGATAGACAAGGACGACAGGTTACCCGTTTTAAAAATAATATCCCTGGTCGAGACTGGGTTTATTCACTTATTAAAAGACATCAGGCTAGTCTGACACAGCGCCTAGCAGCTAATATAAAACGTGCGCGTGCTAGTGTTTCTCCTGAAGTAATTCGGCAATATTTTCAAATTAGCATTGATAATGTGCCTCCGTCAAATTTGTTCAATTACGATGAAACAAAAACATGGCCGACGATCCTGGGAAAAAGAAGTGGTTATATCGCAGAGGTAAAAAATATCCGGAAAATATTATAAACCATTCAAAATCAGCAATTTCCATCATGTTTTGTGGATCAGCTTCAGGTGTTCTCCTACCTCCCTACGTAATTTACAAATCGGAGCATATGTGGGATTGTTGGACCGAGAATGGCCCCAAAGGAAATCCTTGTTGTGAGGACCGTTGTTGCAATTCTGGATCCAGGTACAACAAAACGAAAAGTGGTTGGATTGAATCCAGCTGCTTTACTGATTGGTTTAGGAGCACTTTTTTACCACACGCTAATAATTTGCCAGGAAAGAAGGTTCTAATTGGCGACAATTTGTCGTCACACTTTACTGATGAAGTTTTAGATTTGTGTCACCAAAATAACATTGCATTTTTGTGCCTCCCTCCAAATTCAATTCACCTGACGCAACCACTTGACATTAGCTTCTTTAGGCCCTTAAAGACTGCATGAAGGTCAGTATTATTGGAGTGGAAAATGCAAAGTCCAAAACAATCTTCTTTAAAGAAAGAAATATGTCTTCACCTCATGCAGCTTACTTTAGAAAAAATTAATTCCTCGGGGACTCACTTACCCCGCGCAATTAATCACGATTTAAGGTCTGGTTTTGAAGCAACGGGAATTTACCCACTGAACCCTGATAAAATATTATGTAAAATTCCAAACTCTGAAGATAATGGTGATCAATTTGGGGCAGATTTTGATAATAATCTCGTATCCTATTTGAAAGAAAAACGTTACAACAGCACTCCTGTTTGAAATTTGTCGCAGAAAAAGAAGCCGTTAACTGTGGAAGCTGGAAAAAGTATTGCTTGCCCAGCAGATGAATCAGATGAAAGTGGAGAAGAAATTAGTAGTATTTCGGAAGATCTATCCGATGAGCATGAAGACGCAAACTCCGAGGTTGCTGATGAAGTAGATTATTTACCCACTGACCCTAAAAATCTTGTACCTGGTACATTCATTCTAGTTGTGTGGAAACAGAAATTCTACCAAGTACAGATACGTTGTTAAACTTGAAGGAAAAGTAGACGGGAATGACTACAATGTCTTGGGGTTAAAATCATTAGACACCACAAAACTAACTTTTAAAATTGTTTCTAACGATTCGTTTACCGTAAGCTTGGAGGACATAATAGCCATTCTAGAACCTCTAGTAAAAACTTCTGGAGGCCGCGGAACAAGATATGTATTTTCGAAATCCGTTGATGTTTTTGAACGTAAAATTTTATTTAGTTAGGTTTTGTACCTATTCTGTGCATTTATGTTAAGTTTAAAGGCTATATTATTTTTACTTGTAACCAAAGAAAGTGCCAAATTTGAGTTTTGCTATTTTTATAAAAAATAAAGTTTCATTTTGATTTCAACTAAAGTTTTATTTTCATTTTTGAGAAGATAGTTTATTATTATGACATATGATAGGGGGTGACTTTGATAATCGATGTAAACTTATGGATTTTCAAAGACGCCCCAAGTGCGCATAACATTGATAAAAAAATACATTGAGAGTGAAGGAATATGGATTACATTGATAACTCTTAGACCAGAAGCATTCGTTTTAATGCAAAAATACAGTGCCTATCAAAGTCACCCCAATTTGAGTATGGCTTTGAGAATAAACTTATTATTATTTTGAAGCAAGTATACAATTATTTGAATTTTTTTAAAACACTGGATGTCTTCATTAGGCATGTTGTAAATACATAACATTTTTTTTAATGCAAAACTAAGTGTGGTTTTAGTGTAATTCATGATTTATTTAAAAAAGGTATCAATGTCACCCCATTTGACGGTATTATTCTTATTTATTTTTGTTTTTTTTTTTTATTCATATATTTATTTTTTCATTGAAACAAACGTTTATTAGCTTATTAAGTATAATAAATTCACGTTGTTCTATTATCTGCTTGTATAAATGATTACTTTTATTTGCACTGAATAAAAGGTGTTGTTTACCTTCCCCTTTGTGTCCGTTTCCTCACATCCTCTACAGATGTTTCGATCACAACAATCGTCTACAAACTCGTTTCACGCTCCCTCTAGTAATAATTGCTCAAAGAGACATTTAGCTAGCCAGTATGATACATTACACCTAAAATATGAAGGGAAACAAAAACTAGCACCTTTACATTTATATTCACAGAGCCAACGTGCAGATTTATGACTTATTTTCTTATGGCTGAATTTATTATTAAATTGTGCTAAGATACGTGTCCAACGAATTCACGAAAACGCGACGTTCACACTGGAGCGCTTAGGTAGCTATAGGTAGTACAAGTGGTACGTGTCTTTCAAAAACGTCTTAATTTCATACCATTTTCGTTATGCTTAATCGACGATAAGTGCCCACTTACAAGAAATATTAAATCCACCAACAATTTCGCTGGGCCATTTTTTCTCTCCAACAACGTTTTAAGTAGTATGTGAGCGTACAATTTCCGGAAAGTGATTTTCTTGAACATATAATGGTATTAATGTAACATCATAACATCTTTATTGTTCATTACATTATTTCTATATTCATCAGTATAAATTTCTGGTTTTAAATTCACTTAAATGAACTTATAAACTTGTAAACCACATGTAGGTGCAATAATTCTAAATCGTTAATCTTTATTAAAAGATAATTTTCGTAATTTTTTTTGTCTAATGGTTGAAAAAAAATAATGTCAATGAACCGTTTCTTGTAAATTTTGTTGAGGTTTCCGCCGAATCGCTTCAGCCTGAGTGAAATGGTGGTGCGGTTTTGCATTCTCCATTTTAGGTCCCTCGAGAAACTCAGCAGATTGCCCTTAACAAAGGGTCGCTTCTCACATTAAGATATCTACAGAAAACAGTCACGTATACATTGAATCCTTTCGAAGGATAAACTTGACAAAAGCTTCCAGACATTATTGATAAGTAACTGCTGAGTGGGACCGATTTTATGGTCGATTTCTTTTGACCAACTGTTTTGAATAAGAAGGCTTATAAAAAAATTGTTTTTTATATTCAAGAATGAATATGGCTTGAGCGACTCGAAAACGAGTTAAATTTTTTTTTTGTCCAACGCAATGTGTCTGTAACTTTTCAGTTATTTTAAAATCGTTTTTCATATTGAATAAAAGAGATATTTAAATGCAACAATACCCGCAGCCTGCGTAATCAAATTGTTATGACAGCAGTTGGTGAAAATAGAACTATAAATCCCTATATAAGAGCCAGTGCCGTACAAAAGTCAGTCAATACGCAATGTGATTAAAACAATCATTCTAATGTAATCGACTAATTATCACGTATTGATAAAGTCACATAAAGTTATTAATTTAGTTATATATGGAAATTGATATGATCAAACGATATGATTGATTTGGGGACATTCAAAATTTAATTAAATTACTTTGGAAATTAAAACAATACGATAAAACATCAATATTAATATCTGCAGATCATTGTTAGAGATCAGTCCGATTATTCTGTTGATTAAGTTGATCAGAGTAAAATGATAAAATTATTCACTGCAGACCACTAAATGAGCATCGTTGGAGATCAATTCAATTATTTTATTATTTTAATCAGAATAAAATAATAAAATTAATCTCTGTTGGCCACTAAATGATCAATCTATTATTGCAATTATTAATCTATTTGTTTTTCCAGAAAAGGTTTCTCATATTGTTAAATGTAACTAATTGAATGAAGCATTACCTGTGCCATGTTAGCCTTCTAGCCAACCAGATCAAAAACCAGCCGGATCTCAATGCGCCAGTTTTAATTTAAAGATGATACCTTCAGTATAATCTTCTATACTTTTATTAGTCTAATCAACAAGTTCAAAAGCGTGTTTTTGGGACATACTATTACGAAAATTATGTTCAATAGCTCATTCGATTCGAAATAATGTCTAGATAAATGTGTAAAGAATAATTTTACAGTGCATAAAAAATTACAGAAGTTATAAACAATTAAACACATCAAAAACATGGTGTTTGGTTTTTCGCCTCTAGTTTGTAAACTATAAATATTTTTGGATTTTTGAAAAAAGATCCTTAAATAGAAGGAAATTTGCTATAAATAAGTTTGACTCCCTGAACTGTACCTCCATTATTTATAATTTTAATTTAACGCTCAAAGTAGCCTTCCGCGCGTCATTTTTAGATTCCGCGCACGGCGTTACATAAAATAATTTTTTTAAGTTAATAAAATTAAATTCAAAAATTTAAAAAAATTACAGTGTATTTTAAACACTTAGAAGAATTCATTCCCGTTGGAATTTTTCATAAAAATTAATTTTCCAACAAAGTAGGTTAATTAACCAAATTTTTAGAATTTCTGTCATCATTACAAATTGATAAAAATATTAAATTTTTTACCGTATTTTTTTTGCTTTGTGGAGCTCTTTTTATATACATATAAAACAAAATAGTTTCATAAAAGTTTAAAAAATGTTAATACTTTGTTTATAATAATTTTTTAGAGTTTACAAAAACAGAAAAGTCACAGTGGTGCTATAAAAATTTTTTTTTCAATTTATTATAATATTACTGTTTTAATGTCGAGAAAAGACATTTATTAATTAAAAAAATATATATATTTTCTTCCATTTGTTTATAAATTTTTTATAAACAAATGGAGTATTTCAATTTTTTTCAATTTTTTTTTACAACTTTCTAGACAATTGCCAATTATGATTTAAAAAAAAATTTTTTTTTCTTAATAATAACTTTTAATTGTTTATAATCGTTTTTTTAATATATCTATTGTTTAAATTATTAGTTAAGAAATGTGTTTTTTTTTTAAATCATAATTGACAGTCCTCTACAAAGTGACAGCAAAAAAAATTTTTTTTATTAATAATTCCATTGTTTATTAAGTTAACAATTTGTTATAAACAAATTCCCAACTTTGGTTTATTTTTTCCTGAAAGAAATTAAAATTACAAAAACGGCTTAGTGCATTAAAATTAACGAAAAAATTTTATTCCATTTTTTTATTAAACTTAAAAAAAATCAATTTTTATAAACAAATATAAAAAAACAACAAATTTACAATAGGTACAGAATTGAGAAATGACTTATCTGAGAGATAATTTCATTGCCTACAAAAATGACTGGAATGTTTATTGTCGTATCTCCAATAGTTTAAAAGTTATATCAACTTTTAAGCCAACAAATGGATCAGCTGCTGCAACTTTGATAGTACGTATATTTTCAAAGTTTAATAAAAAATGGAATAAAATTTTTTCCGTAATTTTAATGCACTAAGGACCGATTCCACCGTTGTGTTAAACGAAGTTTAAAATGACATTTTTACATTAACAACGTCATTTTAATTTCCGTTTAATACAACGGTGGAATCGGTGGAGTCGTTTTTGGAATTTTTATTTCTTTCAGGAAAAAATAAACCAAAGTTGGGAATTTGTTTATAACAAATTGTTAACTTAATAAACAATGGAATTATTAATAAAAAAAATTTTTTTTTGCTCTCACTTTATGTCAATTATGATTTGAAAAAAAAAAACACATTTCTTAACTAATATATTAAACAATAGATATTTAAAAAAAACGATTATAAACAATTAAAAGTTATTATTAAGAAAAAATATTTTTTTTAAATCATAATTGGCAATTGTCTAGAAAGTTGTAAAAAAAATTTGAAAAAATTGAAATACTCCATTTTTTTATAAGAAATTTATAAACAAATGGAGGAAAAAAATATTTTTTTAGAATTAATAAATGTCTTTTCTCTACATTAAAACAGTAATATTATAATAAATTGAAAAAATTTTATAGCACCACTGTGACTTTTCTGTTTTTGTAAACTTTTAAAAATTATTATAAACAAAGTATTAACATGTTTAAACTTTTATGAAGCTATTTTGTTTTATATGTATATAAAAAGAGTTCCACGAAGCAAAAAAAAAATACTGTAATTATTTAAAATTTTTATCAATTTGTAATGATGAGAGAAATTCTAAAAATTTTGTTAATTAACAATAACCTACTTTGTTGCAAAAATTAATTTTTATGAAAATTTCTAACGGGAATGAATTCTTCTAAGTGTTTAGAATACACCGTCATTTTTTTAAATTTTTGAATTAAATTTTATTAACTTAAAAGGATCTTTTTTGAAAAATCCAAAAATATTTATAGTTTACAAACTATAGGCGAAAAGCCAAACACCATGTTTTTGAGGTGTTTAATTGCTTATAACTTTTACAATTTTTTATGTACTGTAAAATTATTCTTTACACATTTATCTAGACATTATTCCGAATCGAATGAGCTATTGAACATAATTTTCGTAATAGTATGTCCCAAAAACACGCTTTTGAACTTGTTGATTAGACTACATTACTTATTAGAGAATTATATTAAGGAATTTAGAGAGGACGAAGTCACTAAGTATTTTAAAAATGTTCAGTGTTTTATAGCAGGAACGAAATATATTAAATTTTATTACGCCACTAGATAGATGAATGCTGTACATTTTTAAATCTTATAAAGCCAATCAATAGCTACTACAAACATAAACAACTTTTTTTATACCATTTTGAATGCTATAGATAAAATAAGGATTTCATTTTATCACGCAATCGATAGATACCACAAATACAAACAACTTTTTCAAATGCCATATTTGAAATAATGATTTTAGAAACTATAATATTTCAATATCTTTGGAGTAGAAAATAAATTGTTTTTTGTGTAAAATTTTATCATGCCAATCAATAGATACAACAAATAACTTTTTTTAATGCCATTCTGAATATTCTATTCGCTCCATGTGCGATGGAAGCGCCAACTAAAATATGAACTAAAGATTTTATTAAAAGTATGATGATTTATAAAACAAGTGAAAAGATTCAGTTATTAGTATTTTATATTTTTATTACTTCAGCTAAAAAAAGTAAGTATATTTAATAAAAAAAATATTTAAACATGTGCACAGAATGGTAGTAAGGAAACAGTACGAGTGTTTACTAGAAAGTATATGAAAAGTTGCCAAACGTAGATTCACAAAAGAAATAGTTGTAATATATTTTCGAATATTTATAATTATTTTCTTCATTGTTATTTTAAAAGAAAACATGAGATCAATCGTTTATTAAATAACTGTTTTCCAATCAATTAATCAGTGATTATATTTCAGATACAGACAATAATTAAAGACAGAAATATATCCTTTCTGAATACGTACTTAAGAGCAAACATGACGGGCGCTCCTCCGCCAAAAATCAATTTTACATTTGAGGCAGTTAAAAAAAATTGTACAAAAAAATGGTTCAGGCCAATCGTTGTAAAAATGAACCAAAAATTTCGCTAAACTGCGAACAACTTATATTTTTAAATAAAAACAACAAAAATTTCAACTTTTTAACAAATTTAATTTTTTGGCTCTTTACCGGCATTATATAACAAATATCTTAACTATTTTCTAAATAACTTTTTTTCAAAAAGATTACCAATTTTAAACAGGACCGAAGATTAACATAGTTTTCATTCCGATACTAATTCTATTAAAACAATGATACCAGTGAATATGGCAACGCTGCTAGTCTATGAAGCCCGTGGTTAAAAGGGTAGCTGCTGTTTAGTTAAATTTGTTAATTCCTGTTTCGAAAAATAGGTAGTTGTTTTTGAAGAGGTGCGAAATTATTGTGATCGTCTTAGTTTGTTGTTGAGGCGTTGTTAGGTTTTTGTTTAATTTAGTTTTTAGTTAATTTATGAAATGAAAAATTTATTTTGCCAAAATTTTAATATTTTGGGATATTCTTGTCCGAAAATTATAAGGGGTATGATCACCTTAAGATTAAAAGAGAATTAGCTTTAATTCATGAGATGCAAAGGATCATAATTGTCGCGTCACAAAAACCACCTGCTGCCAAGAGAAAATTTTGATTCAACAGTATTGTATATTTTGTGTTGTAAAAGAGAAAAAAATAACATTTCGTCTTTTAATAAATATTTTTTTAATTTAATAATTTATGTGAAAAAATTTTTTTTTATTATAGACTTTAAAGAATTGTTATATTAATATACTTATTTAATTGTACTTATATTTGTTGTTCCTTTAATACAATAAATACAATTTTTAGCTATCTCCAATTCATCACTTTCCGTAACCACATACCTAGGGTCCGATTACAATTAGAAAAACACCGCTACGTCATAACTATTATTTCGAATTTCGAATATACAGGGTGTCCCGAAATTAGACGGTCATATTTCAACAGCGTAAACTACATCCTACAAGTATTAGAAATTAGAAATTAAAAAAAACGAATTCAAAAACGTGCAGATGCCGTCACCACATCTTAACCAAATTAATATAGGATCACCCCTGAGGTACCCTCTTACTACCAAAAAAAGAATCATATAAATCGGACAAGGTGGTAAAGCATTGTCGCTAAACATACATAAAAAATGAAGAGTTTGAGGATTTTCTCATGGGCCCAATTATTAGATTTTGACCAAATTTATATGGAACCACCCCTGAAGTACCCCCTTTCTAACAAAAAAAGAATCATTGGAATCGGACAAAAAATAAAAAAAATATTGCGACGAATTGAGAACCTCCCTCCTCCTTTTATGAAGTCGGTTAAAAATAGGATTAAAAGTTTATATAAACATAGGTCCGAAAACGTTTCGTTTTCGAGATACAGGGTGTTACAAGTGAAGTCCAGATGAAATATTTTCTAAAATTTCTTTAGTTACCGGTTTTTCGAAGTTAAAAAAAAAATAAAATTTCTAATTCTACAGACCTACTAATTATTGTTTACACTTTCGAATAAGGTGACATGCTTTTCTCTTGAAAATGGCGCGTCCTAGCGAGATGCAACAAATGTAGCTTTATTATACAGAAAATATTGGTTTTCCAAATTTTATAGTCAAAAAATCTGATGTGTCCAACACATGACTTTCCATCTAGTTATTATAGGCTTTTTCTGGTTATTTTGTACAACTTATTGCAGTACCTCTATAAATGTTTAGAGGATAAACCAAATATATACATTTTCCACATACATCTATCTACCTCGAAACATTTTTCTATAGTTATTCATTGAAAACGAAAATACTGAAAAATTTAAAGTTGGCAATTTTCCTACAATTTTTCCATTACGGTCCATTTTATAAAAATCATGTATAAACAAAAATTATAGAGATCGATATCGCAAACAACTTTTAGTTTAGTTTAGAATTTTGCACATTTTGTCAAATTTCTCGAATACGGACCATTTCAGAAAATTTTGACATAAAGCAAAAATTATAGATAATAATATTAGAAGTAACTTTTATTTGAATAAAAACGGCCTCCCATAAAGTACCCCCCAGATGTTCCGACTTTGTCCAAAATCTAATCATTTCACGTCAGGCCAAAATAAAACTTAAGTTTAAAATTTAGTGTTTATCTGTGTATCGGTTCATGAGTTATGGTGGATATAGATACACAGACACACACGGCAATTTTACCCTAAGCTCCCCTGAATTTACCCACCTAAGAAGATGATCAATAACTGGGGTTTAGTCCAATAAATGAAGCGTAAAAAGGTAAGTATTTATAACAAATTTTACCTAATTATCTTTAAACGTTTAGAAAATATTTACAAAAGTGTGGTATCAGGACTTCACCTTTAACACCCTGTATCTCGGAAAAGAAAAGTTTTCGGACCTATGTTTATATGAATTTTTACTACTATTTTAGGATGTAGATTACGCTGTTAAAATATGACCGTCTAATTTCGGGACACCCTGTATATCATCTATAACTATCAATAAATAAAAAATATTTGAGTTGTTTGGTTTAAAAATAGTATTCCTACATTCGTATATTAACAAGCCACTAACCCCCAGTAGGCGGCGATAGCCAACGAATTATACCTGAATTGTAATCGGACCCTACCCAATATGATTATCCTTCAGCGTACGACACACAACATTGCCACATTTATGTAGCGAACAAGGTTCCAAATACTTTAAGGGGAGGTCGTGAGATTTGTGCGGTGTGACGTCAGAAGGGACTGGATTGCTCTTAAGGAATTTTAAAGAACAGTGTAAAATAATAAGTAGGTATATAGAAACTTTCAGTTTTCTAATGTCTATTTTTAAAAGGTATTATCAGCGGCGGTTTCTCCATTGGTTCATTTGTGCAGTAAACACCCAGTTACATTTCATAAAAATACAATATTTTAAAATAAATACCATAAAAATATAATTTCAATTTTTAATAATTTTATTGTTTTCATACATGTTAATTTCTATTTTTGGTACGCCAATGCGCTCTGGCCAATCGCGTCTCTTTGAATCACATTTCTGAGTGAGCCCAAGGTAGTGAGACGCTTTCACGAAAGCCTCTAGCTAAAAAGAGATGCAACTAGTTAATAGATCCATGAAACGAACAATGGACCTGTTTAAAATCACTAAAATCTCCTTATTTTGTGCAAAGCACATAGTGACGTCACAAAGTAGGGCGGGGCATACGAATCTTTCAAATCATAGATATAGAGATGAAATGACGGTACTAAATGTGTGTGCACTTTTGCATTACCATTTTTACGACATGTCAAACTCGAGCTAGTCAGTTTTGGTGATAATAAATGCCATTTTGTTAAAATAGCGTGATATAAATGATATAAAAACATTTCCATTTCGTCATGCTTCAAATATAAAATTATTAACTTAAAATTAATCATAATATGACTCAAAGTGCCACAACTTGTCATATCACAAAATAGTGTTTATGTCGTCTCTACCTTCTTCATATTCTATCTTCTCAACGTTTTCAACTTTTTAATCAAGCTGTTAAATTCTAAAAATCAACACGGCAATTTTAATTATGTATTGTATTTATTAAAAATTAGGTTTAAATATAACTGTGACTTTAACAAATCGGAAGTATGTATGTCAGTTCAACGATTGTTACCGAAAAACATCACAGGTAAGAAATACTATTATGTTTTAGGTTATGTTCCAAATTACGGTAGTAATTATTTTTTTTTATTTTGTAGGTTGTCCCTTTAAGTTATAGAAAAAATGCCCTATCTATAAATGCCAGAAGTACTGATAACCAGTGTCAGACTGATATAGCACTAGGGATTTTATAATAGTATATTATGTAACAAGAGTTGTAAGTAACCCATTATGCAAGAGTGCGTAATGGGCTTACAACTCGTGTAACGTACTATACTTTTTCTACGCCTACTTAAAACATTCTCAAAAAAGGATTTAACGTTATGCTTGTGACGCCAATCCATAAATTTTCGATTAGTAATTTCGTACCCTTCTTTGGATTTTAGCGGTAACAAAGTATGTATGGCAGCTTGAACTTTTTCTAAAATCTCCGGTGGAGTGCTCATAATTTCATTAATTTTACTGCTAACAAACATATTCGTAGGTAAAGTTGAGAAAATGTTCGGATACAATCATATTCTGTTACAAAAATTGATAATATAAATGGCATGACGTTTATTTCCATAGCATGCTGAGAAAATGTGACATACTTTTTGAAATAGTGTACAATATGTTGCCGACATTTAGGGGCATCATTCTTTTAATCTAAAATATATCTCGCCAATGCTAAAAGTTTTTTTGTTTTTTAAATGACTACATTTATGTTAATAGGCCAAATAAAGTCGTACAAAAATTTGATTGCAATTTGATTAAACCAAGAAATTTAAGTTTTATTATCAAAACGCACGTGTATGTTATGAGATCTCATTACGTGCATGTTATTGTTAAATGTTATTCACAAGGAATGTTGATAGTGTGATTTTTAACGTTTACGCGTAGAAAAACTTACATTATATTAAAGTTTTCTTAAATACGATATAAAATATAAATACTGCACTGGCCTAAATTAATTCAAGAAACTTAATAGTTATGTCAATCTTAGGTATGAACACATATCATGAAGACTAAATTAAATATTTACCGATATCTACCTATGAGGTAAACAATGTCGACATAAAGGTTATATTTTTAAAATCGGCTCATCGAGACTTTTTCAGGGGTATTCTATACCATGTATAGTGATGTCACAATATAAGTTGACTTAAAAAAAAAGATAACACTATGTTCAATGTTTAATAAACTTACAAGTAAAACATTAAACAATACTTTTTAACTGCCACATTAGACGTACTATTTAAAGAGGCATGTTGGAGGCATGACACTATGTCATAGAAAATGTTTTATCAGAACATAGAACCAACAGTTCGTGTATATTAAATTTTTTTTTATTTACAACCGTATATGTAATGTTGTCTTTACTAACGTCATTAAAGGTTGAGAAGTGTCACATTACACACCTCTACTTCCCGCCCTCATTTCCCGCCCTCACTTTCCGCCCTTATTTCATCTATTCTAGATGAATATTTTTTATATTTAAAAAAAAAATAACATTTTTTTTGACAAATTTTATAATACCTATTTAATGGCAAACAATGAAAACAACAATGAACTAAAATACAACAAACTACTCATTGATATTTATTATTCGCGAATTTAATATCCGGCTTAATCTGACATTTATTTATATTGGTGACAGTTGTTTACCCCGTAATCACAGTAACAATATATTTACTTGATTATTCTAAGAAAACCGCGCGCATGGTAATTTGTCGTTAAATGTAATATTTTAGGTATGTTCAGAACGAAAGAGAGATTTATTAACTTGATCGAAATATGATGGTTGTAAATAAAATAGTATACAAACCTCGGTAGGAAGTTTCATTCCTGTCTCGAGATCATACCTAATCTTACGACAGGAATAAAACTCTTCCCACCTCGGTGTGTAATAAACCATTAATTGTTAGATTGTTAGTAAACAGTACATATTGTGACAATAATTGGGACCAACTGCATTTTTTTGTCGAAATATAATTATTATATGTAAATATGGAACACGAAAAGTGTTCAACCAACATTCAGTCTGCTCTACTAAAAAGCTGACTAGAATGATATATCGCAATTTATCTCCGAAGTACTGATAATTATTAAATAATTTTCAAAACTTTGACTTTATCATTATTTTAGTGTACCTATTTTTTTAGGCTATTATGATTGTTCTAGCCTTGATTATATTATTATTCTACTCTTCACATAGTAGTCTGTGAATAGTATTATAGGTTTGCTTTGTCCGATGTCACGGTTTTTGTCAAAAAAGAAAAATGATATCAACTTAAAAATTTTAAGCAAAAAACAAGTTCTATAAGTGGACAAAGAGTATTATTTTTGAAAAAATTTGATTAAAAATAGGAGGTTAAGATAAAATTAAAAAAAAAAACGAAAAGCGATATCAACATGAAATGTTTAGTAAAAATGGTATTTAAAAAAGTTGTTTTTATTTGTATTTTCTATCGATTGGCGTAATAAAATTAAAATTAAAAATTCTACCTCTAAAAATATTAAAATTTCAACCCTCTCTAACATACAAAACAGTTGTTCGTTTTTTTATTATCTATCTAGTGGCATAATAAAATTTAATATAATTCTGGATAACAAAAATAATGAAGATACTGAAGGTGTCGTCGTCTTTGAATTGAAATTTAGAACGAATAAATATTGTAAAAGAATATTAATCGACAGCTGGCGTATTGAGTTCTGGCTGGTTTTGGAGCTGGCTGGCTAGGAGCTAACATGACACAGGTATCAGCATTTTGATTTCCACTTCGAAAATAGGTCATTAAATTAAAAGAATTTTGTTTTAAGGTAGTTCACTCGCGACAGTCGTATATAAAAATATCGCATAATGGTGAACATTAAAAGTTCGAGATTCGAGAATTTAGAACGAATAAATATTGTAAAAGAATATTAATCGACAGCTGGCGTATTGAGTTCTGGCTGGTTTTGGAGCTGGCTGGCTAGGAGCTAACATGACACAGGTATCAGCATTTTGATTTCCACTTCGAAAATAGGTCATTAAATTAAAAGAATTTTGTTTTAAGGTAGTTCACTCGCGACAGTCGTATATAAAAATATCGCATAATGGTGAACATTAAAAGTTCGAGATTCTCAATGTTAATCAATTATATTTTTGTAAGAGACTGTACAAAACACATGTATATAAACACATATGGACATGTTATAATTTTAATAAAATTCATTCGGCAACCTGGCAAATATATGAACGGTATAGTATAGACATTTGTGACTTCCTCATACTTATTTTAAGGGTTTGTTTTGGTTCAAACAGAACCGCTGATTCCAGTTCTCAAACACAGTGGACGAATTAATTTTTCAAGAACACGTCGCGAGGTTATAACAACCTCTTAGCTGATCGAGTTTTATTTTGTTACGTGCAGTGATTAAAATGTTGCCAAGTTGTAATAATTTTACGAAACTACTCGTCAACTGCTTTAAAAATATTTTTATTTTAAAAATCTATATCTTTTTACTAAGACGGTCAAAAAATTCAGCGATTTTTTAGAAAATTTTATAACTTCTTGATTTACGTAACATTAGTTTTTAAAAAATATGGTAAGAACCGTTTTCGAGATATCTTGAAATAAATGCATTGCTTGTGTACATGACAGACTTTAACGGTGTTAATTATGCACATTTTAATTGTTAATATCTCGTTTCACAGATGGTCAAAAAATTTAATTTTTTTTTAAATTACGTAAACGATACTTTCATTGAGCTTATATTTTAATTTTATTGAATTCTTAAGAAAAGCCGTTTTACGAGTGAACTACCTTAATATAAACATTTTGAGCTGAAAATTATATTGTGAATCACAATTGAAGACACTGGTGCAAAAAGTAGGTAGCTTTATTTTTATAGGATTTTTAGATTTATGGTGGAATATATTAACTATCGATATATGTAAGAACGAAGTAGCTCTGTTAATTTGTACCGAAGTTCTAAGGAATATATTAATGTTCCATGCTTCAAGTAGTTGCAAAAAGGAGACGGCTCAGGATCTACCTCGTTTATGTACCGAATTAATGCATACTTCAGTGTTTTAAAGTTATATTGTATTTATAAATAAATTGAAATATGTCGAACAGTAGAAGCCCAAAAGACAGTGTTTCTGTGTTTAATTCAAGTATTGAGGTTTCATCATTTGTGGAAAGTGACTAGAAATGATAACAATTTGCAAAAAAAAGAAAGGAAACCAATAAAAGGAAAGCTGAAGGGAAGTCTAACTTTGAGATAAAAAATAAAGTGTATGAAAGAAAATAGAAAAGGTGTTGAATGCAGCAGCTCCACCAGTACCTGGTTTTAGGATAAATTTTCTCTTTAAAACCTGGCTAAATTTCACTCTAGTTGGTTTTGACTTACACTTCTACTCAGGGCCATTACCACTCAAGCACCATAAATATCAAGTATCAAGTAAAAGAACTAGCAACAAAATACGTCCCCGCTGATTGTATGTGGTGTAAAGAGCGGTTTATATGTCAAGAAGAAGAGTCTACCCTTACCGCAGACTGTAAAACTTATGTTTTTTATTTAAAATTGTATTTATTAGTTTAGGGGTTGACACATTTCAGATTACTTTCCTGTGCAAAAAAGGGGCAGTTCCTCAACTTCTTTTTAAATCATGTACTTTAAATAAATTATTTAAAAGTTTAAAATTTGGTCAGTTTATGTATTCTGTTCTAAACAATAACCAAATGTCCACGAAAACCATTAGAAATATTTATTTTTAAAAATAAATAGTTTTTACCTTCTCCTGAAAAATTAATAAAAATGGAGCTACTTTTTTTGCACCAGTGTCTTCAATTAATGACAGGAAATAATTAAGGCACTAATAATCTCTTAAAGGAACTCATTAAACATTTATAAAAGCGTGTTATTAACATGCAAAATAATTAATAACCGTTAAATATCCCCAAATGAATGACAGTGATATGATAGACAGAATTAACAACTTCAATTAATGTAAAAGTTACTAAAAAGGCCCTTTAATGCGTTTTGTGTGGTTTTGTGATGTTAGTAAATCACGTGGGATACGAGTATTGTTGAAGACCCCGTATATAATCAATGATCTCTTGTAACAAGAAATTTTTGAAACGTCGCAGTGTATCGAATATTTCCTTTATTATATCAAAATATCCTATCCATTAAAGTTTCTTCAAATATTCCAAAGTCTCGAATTGATTATCAAAGAACGAAATTAAACAAGAAAAGATTTCCAGTAAAAAGAACACTAATGGAAACGAGTTTTAACAAAATGAGAAAAACTACATTCGGATAAATTCGTTTGAAGTACTTCTATCGATGAAACATAACTGTAATAGAAAAGAATTGAAATATTGAAAATAAATTGAGATTCTCAAAGAGCATATTACGCTTTATCTAATGTAAATTTAATTACTGTTTCTGACACAATAGGGGCATATTCTGATATAAACCATTTAACGGATTGCCAAAAACATGTACTTGTATTAACATACATCACGGTGCTTGGGAACCAACTTTAAATGAAAAGTTTATTTACTAGACTTTTTTTTCGGTCAAAGTATTTCTGAAGGGCTATAGATTGGCGCAATATATTTTTTAAAATCGGTTTCAGCAGCCGTTTTTGAGAAAACTCGATTTTTAATGAAAAAGTGACCTTTTTTTACTTTTTTGCTTGTAACTTGCGCATTTTACATTTTCTGGGTTTGCCAAAAGTAAATTTCAATGGGAAAATGTCCGCTCTACAAAAAAGCATTAATGAATTTTTTCTCTAAAATCAGCCGATTTTGATTTAAATGAGATCTCAAATCGGCTGATTTTAGAGAAAAAAGTAATTGATGCTTTTTTGTAGAGCGGACATTTTCCCATTGAAATTTACTTTTGGCAAGCCAAGAAAATGTAAAATGCGCAAGTTACAAGCAAAAAAGTAAAAAAAAGGTCACTTTTTCATGAAAAATCGAGTTTTCTCAAAAACGGCTGCTGGAACCGATTTTAAAAAATATATTGCGCCAATCTATAGTCCTTCAGAAATACTTTGACCTAAAAAAAGTCTAGTAAATAAACTTTTCATTTAAAGTTGGTTCCCAAGCACCGTGACATGTGATAATTAAAATGTATCTGACAATTCTGTGAAATCTATATTTTTTATATTGATTGATAAAAACCAGTAAAGTTTTGATGATTTTTATGGAAATATCAATAGGAGAAAGCCATAATACTAAAGAATATTTAAATAAACACATTTTATAATAGGAATTGGAGCAAACATTAGCCATTTCACGTTATCATAGTCAACCATTCATATATTTACCAGTCAGAAATGTAATGTCACATTTTGGAATATAAAGACATTCAATTTGTATTTTTAATTCATTTTCATAATAAAAAAACCTACGAAGAAACAATAGAGTCACAAACACATTCATTTGGTCCTTTGTGCCGGATTACTATACAATTCATTACGAAATATAGAACATGAAACTCTCATCATTAAATTTCATATTAAAACTTTTGGTAACTTGGAGGCAGTCATGAAGAAGTACAGTTTTACTACCAGCCAAATCTTTAATATGAATGAAACAGGGGTACAGACCGTTCCAAATATACTCTCAAAACATGTTGCTTCCACGGGAAAAAAGTCGCAAAGGCAGTAGCAGCGGAGCAAGGAAAAACAGTAACCGCTGTGTGTGTTTTTGATCCTATTGGTTATTTTGTACCTCCGTTCTTCATTTATGCACAAAAAAGATCAAATCAGCTTTTAATTAAAGGCGGCCCATTAGGATGCGACATGGCTGTAACCGACGAAGAATATATAAATACCCCTATCTGTATTAAGTGGCTAAAACACTTCCAAAAATAAACAAAACCAAGCGAGAGCAACCCAATATGGCTCATACTTCATAACCATGTTTCTCACAAAAGTCTAGACTCAGTAACTTTTTCAAAATCAAATGAAATCCACTTCTTTACATTGAAACCTCACAGTAGTCTGAGTTGCTTACATCCACACCTAATAAAGAACGTATGAAAAAAGAGCTGGCTGAAAAAGAAAAACTAATTCCAGATAATGAAAAACATTCGCAACTCTTTCAGCCGTCAATCCAAAAAAGGGGAAGAATATTTCCAAAGAACTGACTCTTCAGAGACCGACGCAGATTATTGTATATATGACAGAAGATCTGATGTTAAATCTGATGATGAGATAAACGCTCAAGAGAATAGATTGAGAACTGACACCAGAGTACGCTGTAGCTAAATTTTAGGGTAAAACTAAAAAGTATATTTGACACTACCTAGCTAGGATCATTTCTACTTATGAAGGAGCATTTTAGAGGAAATTATCGCAAGCTTACAAGTTTTCTTAAACGAATGAAGAGTTCTTTATTTCCGAAGAAGATATTGTTCTGAAATTGTCAAAACCTTCTGAGATTAACTCTGCCAGGTTTAATAATATTAATATAATATTCACAGAGGATTTGACTTACTTTACAATGTACTAGTGAACTGTCACTGCATTTCTAACCTATTTTAGTTTTTTTTTTTATACTTTTTTATACAATATTGTCATGAAATTATTTTCTTTTTACCTCACTTTACATACCATTGAGGTAAAACTTCGCACCGCGGATATTTTCCCTTTTTATTGAGGAAAATCCCTGTAGAAAAAACAATAAACATTTTTAATTTTTAATTAACCCATTTTTAGACATCACAAGTGTAGTAATTAGGTTATAGGTAGGATCCCCGGTTAACACATCTAACTGAAATTAAAATTCGGTAGAAACTAAAAATTGCGGGGCTTTGCCCCCACCTACTCGATAAGTAGTATTACATCCATTTTTGTAATCGTCTGGTATTGGGGCATTCCAAACTGAAGAAAAAATTATGTTGTTCTTTTAAAAACAAATCGATGACGTATTATACACCAAAGTGTTATCGTCATAAGTACATCTAATTGTAGTGTTAGACACGCAGTTGAAAATAAAAATTGATCTGTGAGAGCATTTTTTAAAAATAATGTTGGACAGAAAAATATCGAATTTACTCCTACCTATACTGTCTAGTTTCTAATCAGCATGCAAATCTTTTTTGCGCCAATGTAGAGGCTATATAGAGCCTTTTTTAACACCAAATATGGCAAAGGACGAAGGTACAAAAAGGCAGCTTTGAGTTTGGCCCAAATATCTTTTATAGTTCTGAAGTTATTGAATTTAGAACGCCTTTCTTTTTAAGAAATCATTTATTTATCCAACCATTATAAAATAACTAACTGAAAAATTATTTCTGAACAAAAATAAACTTAAATTCTTAAGAAGCTAATTAAGGAACATAAAAAACTAAATATTCAACACATCATGAAGTCTTCTACAAAGAAAAATCCACATCTTTTATATGAAGTCTTTTACAAAGAAAAATCCGCTTTTTTTAAAGAGTATTCACTGTTAAAATCTTCGTCTGTAAAGTTTCGCGTTTGTTGCCTCGATGGCCGTCCGACTAGTTTGTCTAAATAGCTAGTCGGTGTGAGATATTATTTAGTATGTCTGGGAGCGTTAGGGAGGATGTTACTTTATGTGTTGGTAGATGTCAAGTTTTGCGTGGATGCAGCCGTGTTTTCTACGCACGTTGACCTCTCGATATATTCTAAAGATGTCTTCTCTCACATTATTGGGAAGGCACCGCTTGTAAAATTTTTCGGCTGCATCTAGGATATAGTCTTTGATGAATGGAGTCTCCGTCTGTCTGTGCATGTCGGCTCTTCTGGCATAGCGGTCGAATCCCAGAGCTAGCCGAAGACATCCGTTTCGAAAAATGAGTGTTTGCCATGGAGCAGAACACCTGAGATCCATAAGTCAGGATTGTTCTCAGGATTGATTTGAAGATTAATAGTTTGTTTGACAGGGTGACCCTCCTCCTGTATGTATGTTTTGATCACAGATTTTTAGGGGAATATGAATGCTCCTAGATCTTCTCTTTGTAATAAGCATACTTTCCGTTTTTGCCGGGTTAATTTTCATTTTGTTTTTCGTTAGATAGGGTATTAGTTTCCTGTTTACATGGATGTTCAGGGTTCTTGTTGCATTTTCTGCAGAATGATTGCTTTTGAAAAGACTGATGTCATCGGCGTATAGTGCCGTTTGTACCCCATTATGGTCCATAGGGGTGTCATAGGTCATAATCGAGTACAAGTGAGACGACAATACTGAGCCCTGAGGTACTCCCACCAGCGCAGAGTAGGGTACTGTGATTGTACTGTCACTTAGGTTATGTATGAATGTATTATTTTTACAACATGAACAGGAAAGTCATTCACAAGCATTTTATGAATTAAGCCACAGGTCCAGACGGAGTCAAAAGCTTTTTAGCTATCAAGCGCCACAAGCACCGTTTGTTTGTTGAAATTTGACGCCTCTTTGGTACTGTGGACGATTCTGAAGATCTGTGTAACGGTGCTGTGTCCACTACTGTTCCTGTGGGATAATTTGTAGTGTTCCTCTATTTTGTTTAGTTTATTTAATATGATTTTGTCTACTATTTTTGAAATTGTGTCGTCCGGGCCCGGAGCTTTCCTATTTTTGAGGAACTTAATTGTTTCCCCAATCTCCTTAGGGGAGGTGTAGAAAGAGTGACACATGTACCGGATCCATTGCCTCTAATTCATTTACAATCTGTTTGATTTGATTCTGATAGTTGTTGTTTATTTGATCGTTTCGGAAGTTTGTTTGAAAGTGCTCGCCGAAGGCTTGAGCTTTCTCGTTGTCTGCTGTGAGTGTGTTTTGTCATAGTTTCAAAGTAGAAAATTATGAGGAGGGTTTTTTGTACCTTTTCACAACCTCCTACAGTGAGCTGTCCTTCGGGTTGATTTCGGACAGGGTTGTCTGCCAAATATTGTTGCGATGTTCGTTAATCTGTTTGTTTATGTGTTTGGCGACGTCCATTAGTCTCACCCTGTCTTCATCTCTCCTGTGTAACTGCCACCTTTTATGTATTTGATTTTTGTTTGTAATGGGTAAGTTATTTAGGGTGGCAGCGTGTCTTTGTGTGGTGGAGTAGTTTTGATTTTAGTCGAGTCGTCTCTAGCTTTTTGTACGGCTGTTATGAATTCTCGTGTTATTTGTTCTAGAAGTTGTGCATTAGTTATGTTGTTGTTTATTGTTAGTGTTTGTTTAATTTTTTGTCTGTATTTGTTCCAGTTTGTTGCCTTGTAGTCGAAGTATTGTTTTTGTCTTCTATTAATTTTCTGTGTCGTTCGTATTTACAAGTACACTGGATCGTGATCTGAGTTTAATGTGTTTATTGTTCTAATATTTTGTACGTCAGTTATGTTTTTAGTGACTGCAATGTCCAGTGTACTTGACGTGCCCCCGTTGAAGGGTGTGTATGTAGGTTTGTCCGTGTAGTGAATTATTAACTCGTTGTCTTCGGCGAAGTCTCTCAACAAACTACCTGCAGGGTTAGCGTGTATACAGTTAGCGTCCAACTTGGGATGTTTGCAATTCAAGTCCCTAGCTAGAGAAACTCTGTTATCTTTAGACATTAGCGCATGCATGTCTGCATTTGAAATTTTCCTTGCCGGAGGGTTGTACAATTCTATGAAGATAATATTTTTATATTTTATGATTGCATGTTCTAAATGTTGTGTAATATTTAGGTTTGGCAGACGCGCGAATTCGAGATTATTTTTGACAATTATAGCAACCCCTCCCACTGCCATTTGTCGTACGTTGTGTCTGTCCTGTCCTTCTCTGTCTTGTCTTATGATATTATAGTCTCTGATTTTAATTTTGTCCGTGTGTTTTAAGTTGGTCTCCGTAAGCATGATAATGTAAAACTTTTGAATGAAGTTCGTTACTAAGCCGCGTTTGCTTCAGATTTTAAATACATGATATTTTCAACGAAATTAATAGAAAAAACTTAAAACGGAGTTTGAACGTGAAGGATATTTGAATACGCAAGCACAGATGTCAGTTTTAACGTATACGTTTACGTTCATAGCATCACTTCAACTCTTTATTATTTCAAGACTTTCGCTACGGTACTTCTAAGGCTTAGATAAAAGAGACCAGAGATATAACATACACCGGTTTTAAACCTGCGCAAATGTTGCCAATTTCTAAAGAAGGGTTAACGGAGTAGGGGAACTGGGCGGCGACACGCGGCGACCCGAACTCTGTGACAGGGACCGGACTTTGTTTATTAGCATCTTAATGAACTATTAGGTTTATTTAAAATGTGTTTAATCGAATTTTATATTATGAAATAAAATTAACGTGATTTTTTAATATCAAACAGATGCCACGACATTTTATGTAAAGAGAAGACCTTTTGTAGAATATTTCGTTAGCGTTTATTTACTACGGACTTTTCTGCAAGAGATTACAGTAAAATGTTGAAATAGAATATATTGTTAATAGAGCAAAAAATGTTACTCATTGTCTACGAGTATTATTAAAATAGCATGTGCACAGGCTAATACTGCAAATTTACCCTTATGAGTTGAACATTATATTTTTTCTACGGCTATTACATATTATTAAAAATTAGTCAAAATGAGAAAATGCTGTTTTGTATTGTAACCTCAGAAAAAAGTATATTAAGGCTTCTTTCTTTAAGAATATTAATTATTATGAAGGATGAGTCACATAAAACTCTAGAAATGCATATGTCTGAAACCAGGTAACATTTTAAAATTTAAATCTATTAAAAGTCATTTGGTCGCTAGGGATTAGTGATTATCGAAATAAATTATCGATCATTGAAAATAATCGATTATTTTCGATCAATTGATTATTTTCAAACAATATATTTTTTGTCATTTCCTTTAAAATCGACTACTTGATTATCTTTGAAAAATCAAAAATAATCGATAATCGATTATTTTCAAATAAACCATTTTTTTTCGTCCATGGAAACAGATTATTCGATAATCTTTGAAAAATCGAAAATAATCGATAAATCAAAAATATTCGATTAATTAAAAAGTCGAGTAACTGATAAATCGATTTAAAAAAAAACAGAACGATCGATTATTTTAAATAATTGATTATTTTCGATCAATCGATTATTATCAATAATCTATTTTTATTGTATTTCCTTTAAAATCGTTAATTCGATTATCTTTGAAATACCGAAAATAATCGATAATTCCAAAATAATCGCCTAATCGAAAATAATCATTTAATTAAGAAGCCGATTCTATGATAAATCGATTATTACCAATAATCTATTTTATTGTATTTCAAAAATAATCGATTAATTAAAAAGTCGATTAACTGTCAAATCGATTTTCAAAAAAAACAGAATGATCGATTATTTTAAATAATCGATTATTTTCGATCAATCGATTATTATCAATAATCTATTTTTATTGTATTTCCTTTAAAATCGATAATTCGATTATCTTTGAAATACCAAAAATAATCAATAATTCCAAAATAATCGCCTAATCGAAAATAACCAATTAATTAAGAAGCCGATTCTATGATAAATCGATTTTCCAAAAAATAAAACGAATTATCTATTATTTTCTAATAATCCTTTTTTCATATTTCCTTTGAAATTGATTATTCGATTATCGAAAATAATTGATTATTAAAAAGCTGATTATGCAATAAATCGATAATTTTAAAAAAATAACAAAAATATCGAATTATGTAAAATAACCGTTTATATTTAATCGATTATTTTCATATAATATCTTTGAAAAATCGAAAATAATCAAATAATTAAAAAACCGATTAAACGATAAATCGATTATTTTGAATAAATCTACTTTTTTGTATTTCCTTTAAAATCGATTAATACATTATCTTAAAAAAAACGAAAATAATTTATTAAAAACAGCGGATAAATCGATTTTCATTAAAAAATATCAGAATTATCGATAAATCGATTATTTTTGTGACCCCTATCGGTCGCTTGCTTTTATCTGAGCATTTAGCTCCAAAATTTAGAGATTCGGATTTTTTGATCCAGTTATCTTTGAAATCGCATTCGATTGTATAATAAATAAATATTGCTAAATTTTGGATTTTTTTTAGTAAACGAAAATTATGTTCGAGTTGTTTAGGGGTTTGTAATGTAACATTTTATTAACGTGACTAAGGGTCGATTCCACCGTTGTGTTAAACGAAGTTTAAAATGACATTTTTACATTAACACTGTCATTTTAATCTCCGTTTAACACAACGGTGGAATCGGACCTAACTCCTGTAACTTTAGTATTTTTTTTTGCTTATACTATATTACTTTGTTTTAAGACTGAAAATTCAATGTCACTTTCGATTTGACCGCAAATAAGATGAACCTTGAAATTTTAAGTAGGTCATCCTGTATTTCATCTAATATTCTTATAAAAATACCTTATAAAAATACCTTATAAAAATACCTTATAAAAATACCTTATAAAAATACCTTATAAAAATACCTTATAAAAATAAAATTTAGCTAGCAACTATGATTCTTTACCTCTTATTTATCTACCAAAAAGGGCTAAAAACTACCTTTAGAAAACATTCTTATAAAACTACTTTTTAAATACAAAATTTCGTTAGCAATAATGCCTATTTACTATTTATTTAAATTAAATGTTCAAAATTTTACCCTTTTGTAAATTTATGTAAGTAATATGAAATCTGATTTCTGATGCTTAATATTTATTGAAACCCCTTAATGCGGATCTGAAGTATTCAGCCCAGAGAATCATGGCGCTTTATGTCAAAACGTTAATAAATATTTACCGCTGAAAACGAATATATTCATAACAGTAGTACTTGTATTATAAGTACATACAATTTTTCAAGATACATCGTGACATTTTGAACTTGAAATTGAATAACTAGAACACTTTAAATTGCTAAAATACCAACAAATAAATCAAAAAACAGCTGTCAATGGTGATTAAACTCAGGTGGAGGTGATCGCTAAATGGAAATCGGAGCAATTCGTGTGGCGTCGTGCAACAATGATTTTCAATTGGTGGGTTACTTTGGCTTAAAATAGACAACATGCGCAGTGTGCAATGTTACATCTTCGGTCTCTTTAATCTATGTTCTAAGGCTACATGCCTTTTTTGTAATTAAGTGAGAACCTCATAACATGCATTAATCTTGCATGTTGTTGGTATTTTACTGAAAATTTATTTTTAATTATTATAAGTATTTTAAATATTGTTAGAAAATTAATTACATGGAGCATTTTGAAATAATAAAATTTGTGTAAAATCTTTTAGATTTTCCTTTTTATGCCAATTATAACAAATGTCAAAAGAAAATTGTCAAAAATTAACTAGATGTTAAGGCGGACCACTACAGAACGAAAAATTTTTAATATATTTTTAATAACAAATTACAATGAATTTTAAACTATTTTATTTTCGTATTTATATAGAAACTTATTTTTATTGTTTTAGAAATAATTGCTTTGTGAATTAACTTATTCGATTCTTTTCCTGTCAAGTTTCATGTAACTTTTAAAACTAAGATAAACTTTAGTACGGTTTGCAATTTTCCCTGGTTCAATTAAAATTGAGACAATTCCTATTGAGCGCAAGAGAAACTGCTATTTGTATTACACTTCGCAATTCATTGCAAAAGTTTACCAACTTAGGTTACTAAACGGGAACACCAACTTAGTTAGGAAACAGGCTTTTCAATATACCTCTCAAATTGGGGAAACAATTAATAATTAATTAAATAATCATATGCCAGTGAGTTGGTTGTAGTTACGTGACAAAAAACGTGTTAAATGCCATTACTATTATTAAAAATAACATAGTATGAACGAGGAAAAAGTGAAACTAAAGAACTACAAGCATATCCATTAAAACAAAGAAAATATATACTCACTGTTGCATCTGCCTACCTACCATCCAGATATAATCTCAAAAGAGAAGACTACAACAACTTATTTTCAAGTCTTGGTGAAAAATTTATGATTATAATGCAAAAAATGTCTATTGGTGCAACCAAAGAAAAAGAACTGAATGAGACTATCAAAGATCAGAAATGTAGGTGGCACTTCACTGGAAGACCTACATAATAGCCAAGCAATATAAACAAAATACCGGACCTTCTGAACTTTTTATTTCCAGAAATATTGCAGCAAATTTTATAAAGAATTATTATCTAATCATTCTTCAATACTCCTAACAATAATAATAATAATAGTTTATTCAAAAAAGTTTACAGATTGTTTGGTATACATTTTTTGTTTTTTAATAAACAATAAACTGAACTTTGTCGTAGGCTCGTTAAACCATATGAGGTCGTGCACGAGCTAATGGCTAAGTTTAGTATCTATTCCTATTTTAGTGATCAATGCAAACAGTAATACTATAAACTAAACCTAATATAAAATATAATCATATACAAAAACAATTTTAATAAAAGGAATACACTTAAATAACGCAAATGTACATAAAAACCTAACATAAAATATAAATCATATTCAAAAAACAATTTTATTACTAGTAATAATTTAAATTGCAGTGATTTTATATTCTATCAGGTCATGTATATCTTTTCTCTCACAATTTAATAGAAACTTCTTAAAAATATTTTTATCAGCTTGGTTGAATGTATGAATGTTAAATAAATTTTTGGTAAAAAATTGTATATTCTTCCAGACAGATATGTAACATATCTTTGACCCACAGATTTTTTAGAAAAGTGTGATTTGTATATACACTTTACTTTCAATACACTTTACTTTCAATAAACAAAGAATCTGATCCAATTTTTAATTAAAATGATTTTTAAATTTTTTTTTGTAAGACATCAATTTTTTTTCAGATGGATTTGAAGAATTCCGCCACATCCAAGTATACCATAATTTAACTTCGACTGAACAAGAGAATGATAAATTATTTTTAAAAGACGAATATCTAGACATATTTTAAGATCTAGCAATATCTTCGACATGGGCATTCCACTTAAGAAGCGAGTCTAGTTTTATTCCTTAATATGTAATTTCATTCACTGACCTAATAGTTGCATTCTGGTTTTGAATCTGTAGGTATTTCATTAAAGGGTGGTAAAGAGGTTTTATAACTACAATAAGGAAAAAAATGGTTTTTTTTCAAAATTAACAGTAAATTTCTTATGATTAAACCAGTCAATAATTTTACCTAAATGTGTTTCTGTTTTTCTTTTTAGATCCTCCCAATTTTCAGCTGTATAAATAATTGCGGTGTCGTCAGCAAAACTAATTATGTTACCTTTAGTTTCAATACTGAAGAGGCCATTATATGAACACTAAACAATAGAGGGCCCAGAATGGTGCTTTGTGGTACTCCATAATTAAGTGTTTTATATTTACTAAAGACACTATTTACTTTAACTATTTGTTTTCTGTTATTTAGGTAACTAGCCAACAAATCAAGTGATGTCCCTCGTATTCCTGCATTTCCCAAGGGATCTATCAACTGTTTATGACAAACATTATCAAATGCCTTTGCGAGGTCCAGAAATACACAGGCTGTTGGTTTCCTATCATCAACGAGTTTGTAGGTGGTGTTTGTTAATTCGGCAATTGCATCATTCGTAGATAAGCCTTCTTGAAAACCATATTGGCATTTAGATATTAATTTATGTTTATTGAAAAAAGTTGTTATACGTATTTTTAAAGCTTTCTCAAAAATTTTAGTAAGAGTAGTTATTAAAGAGATTGGTCTATAATTGGAAATATTATTCCTATCATCTTTTTTGTAAATCGGTAATATAATTGCCACTTTAAAATGATTTGGACATTCACCGGTATTAAAAATGTGATTTATTAGGTTAACAAATTGAGGAATAATTTCATTTTTTATATTTTTTACTATTTCGGTTATTAGACCATCTATTCCTGGTACCTGTTTACTTTTTAAAGATTCTATAATTCTATGTATCTCTGCACCATTAACCTGAGAGAGATAAAACGATTGTAAAATGGATTTATTTTTCGATGAAGGTGTTTGGGTTTAATAATTTTAGTAGCATACGTCTCTCCTACATCAGTGAAATGTTGGACAAATGGATTTGCAATGCTTCTGCTGTCCCTAAAAGATGATCCATTATGAGTAAGATCTTCCTCTACGTTTTCAATATTTTCTTCTTGTTTCCACCTGTTTACAATGTTCCAAAGATTTTTAGAATAGTTAATATTTTTTCATTCATTCTTAAAATAATCTTTTTTTTGCAGATTTTATTATTTTCTTTGACTGGTCTCTGTAGCTAAATAATTAATTTCTTTTTTCAGGTTATTTGGGGTCTTTCAAGTACTCTTTGTACAAAGTATTTTTTATATTTACGGACTTTACTAAACCTTTTGTAATCCATTTTTGTCTTTTTTGTTCATATTTCTTTATTTTTAACAAGGTAGTGTTTTTATTTATAAATAATTCCAGCGATTCTATCAAGATATCGCATTTTTCATTTACATTTTTCGAGTAAAATTCTTCCCTATCTTTATTTTTTAAGTCGTTTTTAAGTTCTTTAAAATTGATTTTTGATTTTTTAATAAAATCTCTATTTTTCAAATATAATAATTTTAATGGGATACCTGAAAATGTCGCTTTATGATCAGTCACGGTTGTTTCAATGGTTACAGCTACAAATTTTAATAGGTTCGGATTTACATTTTAAAAAAATATGGTCTAGACAACTTTTAGAGTTTTCCTGTGACCTGCTGTGCTTATTAATCATATATTCAAAATTAAATTCATACAGTATGTTAAGATATTGAAAAACTACATCACTTTTATTATCTTTAATATTTAAGTTAATATCGCCTAAAAAAATATGAAATCCTATATCCAATCAACTTTTTTGTTGAAGATCCTCTCTTGAAGACAATACAAAATTCTCATCATTAGTAGAAGGGGACCGATACATGCAAGTTACTAAGATTTGTTTTTTTTTTCAGAAGTAGTAAATACATATTTCTAAAACTGAAAACTGGCCTATTATTACCATTTTCACTTGAGAAACATAATATTAGAAGAGATTAAAAAAGAATTGGGCAGTAGAAGAACCGATTATTGCAACAATCGGTTGGGTCTTAGACAGGCTAAAATACTTTTGGGTGAATATAAGCAGAATAGATCGGAAGCCTGCATCTACCTGAGCAAGATCAGGCTGTGTATTGTAACAGGGATCCTTACTGGGTATTGCTGACTAAAAAAGACACCTTAGTGTAGTAGAAAATAATGACAAACATACAGATTGGAAAAGATTTCAACTTGAACTTGTAAAAAAAAATAATTTAATGTCCCAATTAGGTTAATGAAAAATTTGGAAACAGATACGGACATATTTATGGACAATATCCTAAAATATGCATGGAATAATACACCATTAATAAAGAGGAAAACCAAGAAATTAGTAATCCCAAAGAAATAAGGGCTTCAATACAAAACAAACGATAGGTTTGAAAGGAGTTGCCAAAAATTAGAACTGAACAGAGCAACAGAAATGAAATAGATTTACACGAAGAAAGATGGAAAAAATAAAAAATGAGTCATCCAATAAATATCTGAGAGAGCTCACAGATGATTAAATCACTGATTACTTATTACGAAAAGCAGTCAAACTAATTCAATACATACCCCCAATACAAACAATAAATGTGATGTGGCGAAAAAAATGGAAACAAAAAGTTATTTATTTAAAATGCACCTTCCATTTAAACCCAGGAGAAGGTAAAGAAAATAAAATTGACAACCTAGAAAAAGTAAGTGATATAAAGAAAATATTATTAATTAGTCCTAAGGAAGTACACTACTATAGAAAATTCCTGAGGTAATTATAATACCCAAACTGGGAAAACCAAATATTGAAATACCATTGCTTAAGAAGACAACTTATCCAATCCCATTCAATTCGGATTTTGGGATAAATATTCTACGATTGATTAGATCCATCGCATAATAAATAAATAAGAAGAAAATCCATTGTTAGGCAGTATTTCTTAATAACTCAAAAGTCTTCAATAAAGTGTGGCATCAAAGCCTACTATATAAAGAAATTTTCCCAAGGCAATATGTCCAACTACTAGAATCATATCTATCGCAGCGAACATTTAACTTTAAAACGAAAAAAAAAAATATTCTGAACTTAAGTCAATAAATACTGGTGCCATACAGGGAAGTGTTCTTGGGCCAGTATTATATTTTTTGTTTTACAACTATGACATTTAAAAGATAGAAAATATAAAAATAGCCACATTTGCTGATGATACAACTGTCTTATACTATAGGATCAACTATAGAAGACACTTCAGCTAATTTTCAAAACGGAAATAATAGCATAAAAATCTGATCTATACAGTGGCGCACAAAAATTTATAAAGAAAAATTAGCTCACATTAACTTTACCAATAGAAGAATAGATTATATACCAATAAATTTAAATAACAATATTATACCAAATAAGAAAACAGCAAAATATCTGGGTCTAAACCTGGATGCTAAATTAAAATGAAAGGAGCATGTAAAAGTGAAAACAACACAGCTGAAGATTAAATATAGAAATATGTACTAGTTGATAGAAAGGCACCCTTCACTTTCTACTCAAAATAAAGTCATGATTTACAAACAAGTTTTAAAGGCAGTATGGACACATGGCCTACAATTATGAGGGTATGCCAGAAAAAGCAATTACAATTGCCTAGAAATATGCCAAAACCGAATGAACAGGAACATAGTTAATGCTCCTTGGTATATTAATTAAGAAATTAAGAACATTGCTAAGAGACATAAGAAGAGGATTCACAAACACATCAACATTCAAGTTCTCCAACTTTTAGATAATTAGGATCTAGTACGCAGACTTAAAAGAGTCAAACCTTGTGAGCTTGTGTAAGTGTAGTGATCGTGATAAAGCAGAGTTAGTGCTATGAGCCACAGTACCGAAGGGTGCATAATATGTTAATAACTAGTATTTAAGATGGCCAAATAAATTGCAAGTGAAACTGACTTAAGTTTTATAATAAAATTAGTAAGTATTTAAATTATTTTTATATACAATAAAAAATAGTTAAAATATAACAACACCTGTAGGTACTATTTTCTTGAAAGAATAATATATTAAACAAACTCTTTCAACATAGTCAGTCTACAGAGTAGGTACTAGGAGGCCAAATATGAAAGGACGCCGTAACAATTTATATATTATATTATTATTTTTTAAACATAAATCATTCCTAAAAATCATTGGAAATTATTTTCAAGTTTCTAACTTTACAGCTAGAGGGCGTACCATTTAATTTCTTCTGATTCGATTTTAGGACATTTGGAAAGAGAATATACAATTAATAAAACAACAACGAATCATATTTATAAGGTGTAAAAGACTGGGTATCTGTTCCCAAAAGGTCAGATGACAGGAGCTTAAAGGGTTCAAAGCAATTGCGAGTATACTGTCCCCAAAACGTAAATCATACAATCTGTTTAAAAGTTGAATAAGTGGGATTAAATATTAATTACTTTATAAAACTAGTTATTTCGGAGATTTTCGAATAATTTGCTTGTAAAACTCGTCAAGATATTTCCGGCAACAAATATAATATGAAAACTGGAAAGAAATTACCTTGTTGCTCTGGTTATGTTCTCTCTTAGGGCGGGATCTCCTTAAGGGTTATTTATACTAAGCTTTGTGGATTCTCTGCTAAAAAGTTAGCAGAATCCAATCTAATTTAGTCTTTACGCTGAGCAATCGAGAAAAAACCGGTATCGGAGCCCTAATTCAAAAGTTTTCTTTATCTGTTACTAAAATCTTGCTCAGGTGAAGAAGGCCTAAAATAAAGTAAACATGTGAGTCAAATATATACTTAAAATATACTTTCATTAAGCGTAGCACTTGCCACTGGTGTAATGAGGCCTCAACGTGTATAACTCTTATCCTGTCAAAAGGAATATCCACAAAATGTAAAGAATAGAGCCCTAGGAATATTAATGATTACTTTTGATGTTAACAACTTTTCTTAAATCCTTAAACTTGGAAAAATCCAAAAAACCAAGATGTGCAAATTCGGATGGACCAAGTTCTAGGGTCAGTTTTTTTCATAAATAAAGATGAAAACGGTTAAATAGAATAGAGGTTACTTCGATCATGGTAAGTAACTCTTATTTTTGGCCCTTATACTACTTTACACGTATAGTTAGGATTTCAGACAATGGTCCATACCTTAAGATATTTTGGACCTACTACTCTGCCTTGCTTAGCTGAAACGTCCTATCTGATAAAATTAAATTTTTTCGAGTGTTAAAGGCATATTTGTGATGCAGACATGCATCTCCAATGTTTTTGTACGCAAAAACGTCCAAACTACAATATTAAGATATAAAGCACTTGTTTCTTACATTCAGTTTCGTCCTAATATTAGCATAGTGGAAAATATGAAAACAAAATCATTAATATCTCAAAACTTTCCTCTTGTCAGAGAGGACGTTTTAGCTAAGCAGGGCAGAACTGGTCCAGGAGAAAATCCAAGAGCTACCATATTGTTACCCAGCACCCTGCAGCGTGCTGCGGTCGTCATAAGTAAAGATACGAGTAAACGAAGCAGATAGAATAGTCCAGAAATGTCTCGAAATGTCATTCCTTGTCAAAGAAAAATCTGGATTGTTCGAGAAGGTTCTAAAAGGTTGAGGCAAGCTATATAAGTCAACGACCTGACGCCAGAGTTAAGTTTTATGATAGACGTTATACGTTAATGTAATAAGTTGATAGTTATTGTAAAAGTTGTGTTGAAATAAATTGAGATACCAAAAACCTGCATAACAATGGTGACAGCGGTGGGATATAAAATAAAAGTTACCCAAGCATTCTATTCAGGGTAAATACTAGATCCACTGTGCACGAAACAGATATGGAAGAGGAGAAAGTAAGACGAAAAGAGGAAAAGGAAAGGCGTAAGACGAAAGAAGAGAAGGAAAAGAAAAGGCGTAAGAAGGAAGAAGAGGAGGAAAAGAAAAGGCGCAAGAAGGAAAAAGAGGATAAAAAAAGGCGAGAAGAGGAGAAGGAGAGGCGTAGAAAAGAAGCGGTTGAAATTATAAATGGTTTGCTACAAATCCAGGAAACCTTTAAGCAAGAGGTTGGTCAGCTAAACATTAGAGTAGATCTTTAAGAGCAACAACAAGAGCATTTAAAAAAACAATCTAGAACAGCAGCATTAGAATTTAAAAACTAATTTAGAGCAACAATACGAGAAGCTAGAGTAGAGTTAAAAAGACAAATTAAAACTGAAATGGTTGAGTTAGAAAAAAAGTTCGTAGCCAAGCTTCGGTTAGCAACATTGGAGCTGAAAACACTACCTCGTCTTCATCTGTAGTCGGACAAAACCACATTCTAGCCCTAGTTAAACAAATATGAACAAGACCCTTAAACCACCCACCTTTGACTGCCAGACGACATGGGAAACGTATCGACTACAGTTTGAAACCGCAGCTAGAGCCAATGGCTGGGCCAAAACAGAGATGTCACTGCCAGGTTAGGCAGCAATCGTTTTACAGTTACTTCCCTAAGAAGAACTCAGTTATACATTTCTCATCCAAGCTTTGGAGACAAGATATGGCCAGGAGCATTTAAAACAGGTACTCCAAAGCCAGCTAAAAGTTCGTAGTCAAAAACACAATGAGAGTCTACAAGAATTTGAAGCCGTTGTTAAAAGATTGCTGCATCTGGCCTATCCACAGCCACCTAAAGATTTCATAGGACAAATCGGCATACAAGCAGTTATTAATGAACTACAGGACGTGGAAATGCAGCAGGCTCTTTAGCTACAACACCACAAGACGTTGAGTCAGACACTTATTGCAGCCCAGGAATACGAAGCAGCAAAAAGTATATCTAGATCATTTCGCGCAAAATTGAGAGAAATTCGATTTCAAGAAAGTGAAGAGGCCACTATTAATAATATTTATCAACCTACCCTCTCACATATCTTAAATATCCTGTAAAGTATGCAATGAAATAGCCAAAATAAAAGCAGAAGATGCTTCAATTGTGGAAGAATTGGAAAACTTCAAAGAACTTGTCGAAGCAGGGATCGTTTCATAAATAGAAAATTGGGGAATAATACCAGCAATTCACCTAGATCAACCTCCCGCAGCCCGTCACGAAGTCCACCAAGAAATAATTACAGCAGATATATATGTCTCCCGGAAAAGCCGGTCACCCACACCTATCCGACTTTCTAGCAATAGTCAGGAAAACGAATAAAGATTGACACTCCGAGGCAGGCGTCGGCTGTAACAGAGGGCTCCAAAATTCGCACTTACACCTTAAATAAAAATGAACAAAATATTTTGGTCAAGGGGTATATCGATAACCAGAAAGGCATCTTCGTTCTTGATACTGGTGCAATCAAGTCTTTCATTCAAACAGCGATCCTGTATCGAAAACCACGACCAACTCAAAGAAGCTTAGTTCTGGAAACAGCTACAGGGCACACTTCTCCTGTTTTAGGCGAGATATCAGCAACCATACAGATTGGCAATACCCTGATAGAATACTTATTTCTGGTGGCCGATATTAAGAATCAGTGTGTCCTTGGTATGTACATTATGCAAAATAAGTTTATCATCGACCTTCAAAACAAGATCTTGGTAATTGAAAACGAGGAAATGGTCCTAAATTCGGAAGAAAATACCCAACCAATAAAGGTCCTAGTGGAAGAAGAGAGAATTACCCCAAAATTCTGAAGATGTCGTCTCGGCGAGACTTAGCGAGAAATCACACGGCTTACATGTGGACATTGTGGAAAGTGAAGAATCTGTTTGTGACGAAATTGTGGTAGCTAGATGTCTCGTTAACGTTGATCAACTAATTCCAGTAAGGGTTCCTAATTTATTAAAGAGACCATTCAAACTAAAGAAGGGATAAGTAATAGGGCTCTGTAGACCATTGGAAAATATAATCAAGTGCGAAGACCGTTCCACGGGGAAAGCCGCCACAAGTAACTCAGTTGACGCCAGCTTTGTAAAACAGCTAGTTAAAAATTATGACTACCTGACAGCTGAAGAACTTAGAAAAGTCATAGATTTTATCAATACCGATTGTGACATTTTCGAGATATTTCTGGACTATTCTATCTTCTTTATTTACTTGTACCTTCACTTATGACGACCGCAGCACGATGTAGGGTGCTGCGTAACAATATTTTTGTTTACAAACCTTACTAACTTAACCCTATTACTTTGATTAAAAATAAATTATATTTGTTCCAAATTACTAAATCGAAGGAGATTTAAAAAGATCAAATTTCGGAGATTAAATTTATTTGTATGATTCCATCTTATTTATAAATAAATATGATATCACGCAAGTATGGCTAATTTACTTAAAAATCTAAGACAATGCATGATATCTGCAAAAGAGATTAAAACTCGTTTATAAAAAAAAGTTATGTCCAATATAATAAAATCATATTCGTTACGAAATTATACTTAATTTTGATTACTCACTTGTTTATCATTGGCTATACGCATTTCGCAATCTAACTTCGAACTTGGAAACTGACCAATAATTTCCATCGATTTCTTTTAACCAATTTGACAATTTTTTTTCAAAATTCTACTGGCCTAGTTTCTAATTTACAAGCTGCATTCTACAGCGTTCTGATTTATATAACAAATAACTGCTACGAAATATAAAAGTAATTTTAAAAAACTACTTCAAAATCGTGCATTATGCCCTAAAAAACTAATTTATTTTATTTTCTCATAAATCATCAGATCCTAACCAATTGTATATAAGAGTAACCCTGAGGTATCCCATTCCTAACAAAAAAAGAATCATAGAAATAAGACAACGTAGTAAAAAATTATCCCCGAACATACTTAAAAATAATATTCCGACGAATTGGGAACCTCCTCCTTTTTTTAAAGTAGTTTAAAAATAATAATAAAGAATAAAAAATCGATCTGATATAATAAAATATTAACTGAGAAAATTAATTAGTAATAAATTATTATTAGATGTTTTCAATTCACCGAATAGATGATGACGAGCTTATCGCCATATCACTCCCTTTTAGAGATTGCATGCACAATAAATAAACTTTTATGAATAATCAGTTGGGTACGTGGTCGTTAATTTCTGTAATTTCAAGAAGAATTGCAACATTTGATCAAAAGGACGTTAGTGTGTAGATATGCAATACGAATTGCCACAATATTACTCTAAAGTGGCTCTAAATGAATAAATAATATTCAAAAACCTATTTTTTTATTTTGATAAAAGAAAATACCATTAAAAGTTCATGCAATTATGATGGAGTGCTTATTTCTCCTTTTATTTTTTTATTCAGATAATGGAGACTTAAGATAATATACTTATCAATCTTTAAATATATAGGGAAAATGAAATTTCTTGGCAATTTGTCACCTGACTAAACAAATTTACGACTCAAGTATAAAAAGCCAGATGGGAGCAGGAAAAGGCTGTAAAAGAGCTCAATATGCTTTTATTGGATTCGTTTTTACATGTATAACAAAACAGTCGATATAAGTATACGTATCGCTTCGATACCATAGGTGTCGTCTTGGTAAAATAAAAAAAAATGTTATGAGTTTTTGTATAAGGAAAAAACACAATCTCGACACCGCGATAAGATGTATACTAGAGAGCTCAGAAATATCGAAAAGTATAAACAATATCGAGAACGTACACAGGGGGAATTTTTTTGGTGTGGTAGCAAAAAATGTATTAACCCTTAAAAATAGCTTTATGCAATACTTTGCAAGTACTTTGCTACGGCCAAAAAATTCAAATTCTATGAATTACTTTTTAGTCCTTAAAAATATTCTGTTAAGTTTTTAAAAAACACATAATTTTACTGGTTAGAAAGTATAATTTTACTCACTAAAAAGTAGTTTTTGTGGGTAAGAAGTAGGTTTTTACTGGATAAAAAGTAGTTTTTCGTAGTTAAAAGTAGTTTTTATTATTTAAAAAGTGGTACTGATTAAGAAAGTACTTTAGAAAATATGTTTTTTACCTTTAAAAGGTAGTTTTAATTGACAAAGAATTAATTTTTACCTTTAAAAAATAGTTTCTAGTTGATAGAAAGTAGTGTTTAGTGGTTTAAAATCACTTTTTGCCTTTAAAAAGTAGATTTCAATGATTAAACAGTTAATTTTTACATTTAAAAAGTAGTTTTGATGATTAGAAGCAAATTTTGTAAGGTTACGGCTGGTTTCTTCGGCCTTTAGAGTGCTTTTTCTATAAACAAATAAAGTTAAGTTAAACTCAAAATACAAGGATGTTTACTTGATGTCAAATTTCCAGTTTTACCGAGGATAACTGAACTTTATATTTGTTCATAATGAAAGCAGTCCAGAGTTGGGTCGGATACAGGAAAAAGTATCCGAGTACCGGATATGGATACTTACAATGTATCCGGATACTTTTTAGGATACTTTGACCTAAAAAGTACTCGGATACAAGTATCCGGATACTTTTCGGATACTTTTAAGGATACTTTTATGGATACTTTTAAAGTGAGTTAAAATAATGTTTTTATACCAATAGTTATAATTTTATGTAATAAGATTGATAAGAGTAACAATAAACAATACTAGGCATAAATAAATTATCGAAAATGGAAAGCGATATAATAGAAACGGGAAAGAACTACTCAATAAGTTGTTTATTATTTTTATTCTGTGAATATAAAACATTAAAACAAAAAGAACAATAAAACATAAAGCCATCCAGTGTCCATATAAATCGAACCAGGGGCGGTTTCTCCCTTGGTTCATTTGTGCAGTGAACACCCACTTAAATTTCATAAGAGCACATTATTTTAAAATTACATAATAATATACTCGTAAATGCACTTTAATATATTTATTATTTTCGTACGTATTAATCTTTACTTTTTTTGGTAACCCACTACGCTCAGGCTGATCGCGTCTGTTGGTTCAATATGTTGATTGAACGCGAGAGGTGTCTGAAAATGAATGTTAAAAAGACAGGTTATTACATCCGTCAAATAGCAGTGTGCCTGCTTGAAACCACGCCATTTTTAGCATCGTTTTGTGCATCGCACGTAGATTACGTCACGACAGTTAACTTCGCTTGGTCCAACGATTAGTTGTTGTTGTTGTGCTTTGTCAAGGTCACTCTGACTGGGCGTCTTTAATTCAACGTTGCCACATTTGGTAGATATCTGATTTTTTGGTAGGTTTTCAGCTAGTTTGGCTAGTTTTAGTGGACAATTTTTTTTTGGTAGATTTCAATAGATTTCTATAAATAAAAAAAAATCCAATTACTCAAATAAAACTTCTTACTTAAATAATTTTATTGCCAAAATAGATTGCTAAAAACGTTAAGGCCGGCGATCATCAAAATAAATAATCAGTTATTTTCGTCTAGTAGATTACTTAAAAATAATTGATTCTTTACGATTTATCGATTATTTTCAATTAATCGATTATTTCCGATTAACGGATTATTTTCAATTAATCGGTTCTTTTCGATTAATCGATTCTATTCGATTAATTAATTATTTTCAATTCTTTTCGATTATTTTCGATTCTTCTCGATTTTTTCGATTATTTTCGACTATTTCGATTTTTTTTATTCTTTTCGATTTTTTCGATTCTTTTCGATTTTTTCGATTCTTTTCGATTTTTTCGATTTTTTTCGATTCTTTTCAATTCTTATCGATTCCTTTCGATTATTTTCGATTCTTTTCAATTTTTTTGGATTCTTTTCGATTTTTTAGGATAGTAAAAAGGCTGTATAGGGTAGAACTACTGAATAAAAAATGGTTGCAAAGGCAATATTCTTATTTGAAAATCATACAAATATTTTGGGTCATTAAACCACTTTTTAGACTTTTGGTTCCGATTTTATCTGTTTCAAAAAGTGACCTGTTTTGCCAGCTTACATTTTTTTGATTATCAACCCTTTCGCCGACACAATAAACTGCTTGTAATATTATTTTAGATTCAGAAGAAAAAAACACGTTGAAGCTATAGCCCGAATTTCATTGAAAATCGTAAATATCCGGTCATATTGACAAAATCCCTACACCGGAAGTAGCAAAACCAAACGCCATAAAATGCTTGAATAGCGATTTTTTGTTGTTATAGACGTCTAGAAGCACATAATTCATTGCCAACAAAAAACTAAAAATCCGTCGACAAACAATTTTACTTTAAATAATAAAAATGCAGAGGTTTAAGATTGTAAAGTCTAGAGCTTCGCTACCTAGTTTAGACTTTCTTAGTATTTATAATTGTTTATTTTGATTCATTATTATTATAATATTATTTTTCTTATAAAATGTTCTTCCAAACTTTTATTTAAATCGCTTCAGAAATATAAATAAAATATTACGGCAGGAGGCAGGGCACATATTCCTTAAAAGCAAAACTTTCGAATAGCTCTCCTACAAAAAAATTGATTGTAGCTCTTACGATTGTAGTAAATAATGTATCCGAATGCCGAAAAAAGTATCCGGTATCCGGATACTTACAAGTTTGGTCACAGATACGGATACCGGATACAAAATTTGAAAAGTATCCGGATACAGCTTTCGGATACACATAAAGTATCCGGATACTGTATCTGGATACAGAAGTATCCGGATACTACCCAACTCTGAATCAGTCCTGTAAAAATAGAAAAATTAGGTTTTTAGCCGTGCACTAAAAACTATATTTTATGTAGAAAAATTTACCTAATGTACACCTACATAATTTGCATGAAGCTTTATTTACCCAGTGATGGAAATACGGATCAACATATAAAAGAAAAGGTTTCAAAAATAAAAACTAAACATTTCAAAAATGTATTTGAATTTTAAAAATTCAAGTAGGTTATGTAATATAAAATATATATGTTATTTTATAATTTAAACTTATTTGTCTTTAATGGTTTTATAACATAAGGTATATATAACAAGAAATTTTAAATAAGCACTTAGTAGTTTCAAACTAATCCGGTAGTTATTGTCTGTGAAAAAACTTAAATGAAATTTTATTCTAAATATATTGTATTCTGTTTATTATAAAATAGAATAGAATAAGAAAATATAGGCCATTAGGATTATTAACTAGGAAGGAACATAAAAACATACCATTCTTCTATCTACCGGGTGGACCATTCCAAATGATCCTCCCTTAATATCTAAAAAAAAAATAAAATCCTATTTTACTCAGAAACGCAAATTTCGATTTTTATTAAGCATGAGTGGTGGATCCCAGAAACCCCCTTCCCCTTGCTCAGTAAGTTAAGAATTTAAATAAAAATGAATGTCGGGTATTTTTGATAAATGTTTAGTTTTAGGGTTTCAAGGTCTGTATAAGCCAAGGAATTAAATGAAACAAAAAATGAATCAGTCTCCCAACTCTTTTGTAAAACTGTCAAAATTCATTAAAAAACTTAAGGTGAGGTTATACAGCAAATGAAATAAAATAAGAATTAAGGGCAAACAACATTGGTTTATACAGATGACTGAAAGAAAAAAGAATGAACCAATCAAATCACAGCTTTTTTAACAATGACTCTTTTGATATATGGTTCAATAAGTTTCAATAAATTATCAGACATATCTGGAAACATCCTAGTATATTTGATAAATATCATGAGTTTTTGCATATAACAATGAAATATTGAATTTCTTGGCCTTATTCAAGGGGCGAACTTTAAAACGCCTATTCCGCTTTTTATGTATTAAACCTAACCCAACCGCAGTACCTGCAACCAACAACATTGTCCCCAAAATATTTATATCGTTTATCTTAAAGGTACCATTTCGGAAGGCGCGACAGACGACAACAGACGCGACGGCAAAGGTGAGAGATGCATTTACGTTACGCTTCACACATTTGGGAAGTAAGGAGACATGCGACGCGACAACCACAGACAACCATTCGAGGGAACGATCAGTATTGCCACAGACCTACCGTTTTCGTCTCTGTTCTCCTGTTTTAGGCATGAACACTACTGTTTTAGCCAACTTACCAAATTTTTTTCTTAATTTATTAGGTTTGCCTCATTCTTCAGCAAAAGGTCGAAGAATATTTTCTGTTGTAAATTTGCTGATGTAAAAGCAACGTAATAAGCAGCCATTATTGTAGGTTTGCTCCATAAACAAAAACCTCAAGATAATCATTATGTTTTTATTTAAAATAAAACAAAGAATTAATAGGGCATCATAAAAAGAACATGCATGCCACACACAACGTATTTGAATTATCTGATTCAGAATACTTTTGTTTCCGTACGTTAAGTATATATTAAAAATTTAATTATCTGTTAATATTCTTTGTTTACTTCCTAATTTGGGTAGAAAAATTTTTATTTTTCGTTTCTTATATACTTGTTTTTTTTCTACACTGCAAATTATAATTATTTTCCCCTGTAATCAAATCTACTGTTCAGATTTTTTTTTTAACCGTACTCTTCCAGCAAATTTTTAACTGGCAACACTGCCCAGGATAGAACTTTGCAACTACAATTTTTATAAAATATCGACTAATCACCTCGAAATACAAGCGATGACTAAGTGAGGCAGACAGGCAAATGCTACACTGAGACCGATCTATCTGTCGTCGACTGCTGTCTCTCTTACTGGTCGGGCCTTGCGAAATGTGTTTCATATAACTGCACGTGTTTAGACGTGAAAAAACTGTTCTCGGTCTCCTTTGCTGTCGCGTCTGTTGTCGTCTATCGCGCCTTCCGAAATGGTACCTTAAAATATACCACCTTCTTCAACCACAAATAAAAATTTTAGGTTAGATATTAGGTTAGAATAAATATAAACTCGAAACATTTAAAACAGAAAACATCTGGGTCATGCGCATTAACAATTTCCAAACAAAATGATATAATCTTAAATGAGTAAAACCAAATTTGGTAGATTTTCACAAAACTTTTATTTTAAAAAAGAATAAAACTTAAAAAATTAAAAACGCTACACATGACATGTTTCGAAGTACAACTTCTTTTTCAAATGTGACTAATTTACAATTAGGTGTCCAATATATATGCGAAGTAATTTAACCAATCAAAGTAATTAAGAAAATACATCAATAACATAACAAAATAAACTGACTGTTTAAAGTAAATGAGGGTACTTAAGTAATTATAATATAAATCAGATAACAATAAGATAGTATCATTAACGGGATTATCTCACAGAAAACTAGTAAAGAGATTTAATAAAGGTGAGTTATTAATATCTAATTGATCATTTAGTAGGTTATCTGAATTTTTAAATCTATTTATTTCAGTGTTTTTAAATGGTTTAGTTTAATGCCCTTTCTTAATTTAAAACATTTATTCACCTGTTAAATATTTAAAATATATACAACATTACATAAAATAACAGAACACTTTTCCTATCAGAAGTGTGCCGGCCTTGCAGGTACCCGCTGGGCCAATGGCGATATCTTCACCTATAGTATGCATTGTTGTTTATTAATTTTGAATTTGGCTAAATATAGCAGCCCTAACTCCTTACCACGGAGGCATAATTAAGGGATTAAGGATGTCTTGAACTCAGTAATTGTAATGGTTTGTAGATTTGTCTTGTGTTAGTTATCTTTATTGTCCCCTGAAAAAGCTAGTAAAAAACAGGGTTGTCTTTGTATGTAAGTGGTCCTGTTCGTAGTCTTTTTTTTGTAACAATTCTCAGGACAAGTATCCGAAAGTGCCGCAATCGAGGTGTACAGTGCTCTCGACTGGGGCCCTGTCGGCCGGCTCATCGCTCAGTCGTCCTTCCGACTAGATTTCGTAAGTATCCATGTCGTGAGATTTGTGCTTCAGTCTGTTTGTCGCTGTGGAAGGTCCTGTTACTGTCTTCTGTAAATGTTAAGATTTTGGTGTATGCTTCCGTGCTTTCTATGCACGTTGTCCCCCTGATGATCGTTCATGAGCTATCCCTAAGTTCATCAGGGAGGTATGTATCAGGGTATGGTATGTTTGTTGTTCCGTGCATAACTTGTATTCTAGCGTAACGGCCGTACCCTAGAGCTTAGATACATGTTTTGTGCCCTTTGAAGTTTGTTGAAGTGGGTTTATGCCATTGAGCAGAAAACCGGACATCCATATGTTAAAATCGGTCTGAAAATTGATTTATAAAGGAGGATTTTGTTTTCAAGGGTTACGCAGCTACGTCTGTTCATAATAGGGTATAGGGTTCGAAAAATTCCGTAATTTTTGTTAACCCTGTCCTAAATATGTTGATAGAACGTTAATCCCCTATCTAAATGAAAAACTAAGTCTTTAACTGTAAATTTAGCCACTATTGGTTGGTTTTGTATAGTGAGGGTAGTCAGGGTCGTGGCTATACCTTGGGTTCACCTCTTAGTAAGTACCATAGTTTCGGTTTTGCTCGAATTTATTTTCAATTTGTTGTCAACTAGATAGGTCATTAACGGTTCATTTATATGGTTGTCCAGCACCTTTGTGGCAGTTTTCGCGGATCTATTGCTGTTAAATAAACAGATGTCATCGGCGTACAACGCCGTCTGTACACCATTATCGCCCATGGGTAAATCGTGTACAGATGCGGCGAGAGTACTGAGCCATGCGAGACTCCCGCCATCGCTAGGAATGGTCCTGTAATTGTCGAGTTAATTTTTATACAAAATTGTCTATTAGTTAGGTATGACTTTTTTTTTTTTACAATATGCCCGGGAAAGTTATTTACAAGCATTTTATGTATTAACCCACGGGTCCATACGGTGTCAAAGGCCTTTTCGCTGTCCAACGTTACTAATACTGTTTGTAGGTCGTTACTGAACTGCTGTTTTGCGTGATGAGCAATGCGCAATACCTGAGCTACTGTGCTATGACCTTCTCTAAAACCGTATTGTTTCCGTGGGATAATTTGTATACCAAAATATTGACGTAGCTTTCAAAACCAATAATACGCTTGGGAAATATATTAAAAACAATAAGGGTAAAATTAATCCTAATAATAAATCGGGGGTATATAAATTAAATTGTGGTAGTTGTCCAAAATTGTATATTGGCCTTTCAAAAAGCGCTATTCCAAACATTATAATAGCTATACAAAAAAAAATAATTCTAATTTCTCAAATCATATTTTGGCTGAAAATCATTTCTTTGCAGACAACTTTGAAATTTTACATATAGACAATAAGGGCATTAAATTGAATCATTTAGAAACACTTGAAATAAATAGATTTAAAAATTCAGATAACCTACTAAATGATCAATTAGATATTAATAACTCACCTTTATTAAATCTCTTTCCTAGTTTTCTGTGAGATAATCCCGGTAATGATACTATCTTATTGTTATCTGATTGATATCATAATTACTTAAGTGTACCCTTATTTACTTTAAACAGTCAGTTTATTTTGTTATGTTATTGATGTATTTTCTTAATTACTTTGATTTGTTAAATTACTTCGCATATATGTTGGACACCAAATTCTAAATTAATCACATTTGAAAAAGAAGTTTTACTTTGAAACATGTCATGTGTAGTGTTTTTAATTTTTTAATTATTTTTTTTAGAAATAAAAGTTTTGTGAAAATCTACCAAATTTGGTTTTACTTATTTAAGATAATATGGATTTTCATCAAGCAAAGGCCGAAACAATAAATAAAATAATATAAGTTAAAATGGTAAAAGTTGGCCATCTTTTAATATTGTTTTCTTTTTTTTTTCTTATTATTATTTCTCATTTCTTATTTTAGGTCATATCATGTATAAACGCTTTCACACAGATGTGCATGTTTAAGGCATAGCCAAGCATTATTATGATTTTTTAAAATAAAATGGCTGGTTAAATATTCTATGGGGTTGCGACAGAGAGCCAGTAAATTTGATGAAGGTGTTTTTGTGGCTAGGAGTGAAATAGTAGTAAGCTTAAGTTAGCATCACCATAAAAAAGTAATTTTTAATAAACTGCTTGTATACTTTTTATAAATTGACAGGCTTGGTGACTAATTTCAAATAAAAAAAGCCTCCAAAATGGCTATGGTTGCAAATATGAAGGTGGCAACCCGCCTTAAAAATCTCACCTCTAGTTCTGTTGTTTGGCAGGTGGTTGGAGAATGTTTGCAATGTATGGAATGTTAAGAATGTTAGGAATGTTAGACTTAAGAAATAATTGGAATTCGTTAAATTAGTCACATAAGAAATACATAGGCTAATTTTAAGAAAACTGATATTAAAGTAGTTAGGATGAACCGAAAATTCTCAAAATCAATAGGGTTTTAAGTTAGAAGTAATTATTCAAGAAACATAAAACGTAAAAAAAGTTTTAAAAAATGGGGATAAGGAAATTTTTTCATCTGCACGAATGCAATACTGAGGCCTCATTGGAAGGGCCTCAGTAATAAACAAATATCCTACTTGCAGGTGACAAATGATATTTCAAATAAGATCAAAGAACAATTTTATTCAAAAATAAAGTCTAGAATTTAATTATTTTTTACCTGGCGGGATAAAAATGTGTACAAATCAAATTGTAAAATATAAATTTTTTTAATAGTCACTTTTATATTATTTATTATATTGTTAGTATAACTAATACGTTTTTCAGTCGCGTGATTATTTTTTACTTCTTACGGTTGGTCAAAATGCAAAATGACTAATGTGTCGAACCGTCAAATATCAAATATAATAATAAAAACTTTAATAAACAAATATATTTTAACAATTTCTGAAACCGGCTTGCATTTTGCGACGCTTATGGCATCCAAGCTTTATACATCATAACATTTTAGTATTGAGAAATATGATTTAGGTTCTTTTTGTAAGGATCGCCAATGCAGAAGCCTTTTAAGAGTTTTATTGTCGTGCTGAATAGAATTTAAATTGAAATGACTTGTAACAGTGTAATAGAAAAACGAACCGAAGTATAACGAATGGAATTAAATGGCTTTTTAAACGTATGTACCGTTTTATGAGGCCAGTTGGGTTTTTATTGAATAATGCATACATAGAGATTAAAGGCTATTCAGTTTTTTATTTGGAATTAATAACAAACGAATGTTTATACTGATGTGGAGTTGGCAGTATTCGAGTTACAGCCGGAATCGCAAAAATTGTCAATTTATGTGACGATTTACGGTCGATTAGCAGTCATATCCAGAAAATGTATTAAATGCAGCCCTTACTGCTATTTACATTGTAAAAGTAAAAGAACATATGTATATTAAACAATAAAATAATTTTGCTATTGCCACCAAATTGTAACGTTATAAATAACGTTTCAGTGTTATTTTCGGAATACTAACGACATTTAATAAATATAGCCTCCTGGGAAAAACATTCAGGCATGTCAGTCGTACGAGAACTATTTATCAATGCCCCTTGTAGGAGGTTAAAATCAACAATTTTGGTCTTGCACGGTCGGACTATAGAAGGCAGCAGTTAAGTATTCTTTCGCTGTGGTGAGTCGGTCTTTTCTCGTTCAACAACTACCAGCTGATATTGATTCGTTTTGTGTCTGCGTTCGACGACCAAAGAGGATACCACGAGGAAACAAAGAGGATACCACGAGGAAACAAAGAGGATACCATAACGAAACAAAGAGGATACCATAACGAAACAAAGAGGATACCATAACGAAACAAAGAGGTAAAGCGCCTACAACGAAGAGGATAGATACATATTGAGCCACGTTTGTTAATTAATTTAAGGTCACAAAGTCATTTGATAGTCTATTCAACTTAATTCAATCTATTCAATTTAATTCAATCTAAATAAATTGTTTATGTTGTAAAAACTTTGGAACTTTTTAAATAAATCATAATTCGGAATTTTTAAAAAAATCGTTATATCAGTTAATCGGGTTTTTAGTAAATCGATCGTTTTTGATTAAGCGATTATTTTTGATTTTTCAAACATAAATGTTGGAATAAGAAAAATTTTCTGACCATAGCAGAATTTTATATAATTAAAAATTTCCTTGGCTTCTTTGGTCTTGTTTTTATTTAAGCACAAGCACTACATACGTATATTTCGGAATTTTTTTCCCATCTTCTAGTGCAGTCAAAATTTAATAAAATATGGGGAACGAATACAAACAGTTTAAAATTTTTAAAATAACTTGAACCCCATCTTTTTGTTACACAACGCGTGAAGGTGTATTCGAATTGATTGAAAAATAGAATGTTTGAAATATTTGATTTAAAAGTGAACTTTTTAAAGTACTATATTATTATTTAAAGTTTTCATTGCATAAAAAACCATTTTTTGTGCCTAACCAGTTAATAGCATTAGATTCGTTAAATTAGTTTACACAAAAAACGCCCAATATAATAGTTTAAAAAAAAACACTACGGAAAGCTAAAATCCGTTTTTTCAATTTCTAAAGAACGATATTTAAGATAAAAATAGTTAAATGTTATTCCTAAGGTTAAGTTTATTCCTTCGTAAAAACAATTTAACCAGTTCAGTCACTGTGTCCACATTTGTGTACACCATTTTCAATTAACCGTATACCTATCAAATTACTGTATTATGGTTTATATTTTACCATGGACCCAAAATGGCATTCTTCATAAAGATCATGGTTGAGGTTTCGACATATATTGCTTAAACAAAGAAGTTTAGACATTTTATACATAGCGAAAGTTCTGATGTGTTAAAAGGTAACCAAAACATTTGAATTTGATTACCAGATTTTTGAGTGAATAATACCTATTATTTTGTGAAAAAGTGCTTGGTTTGTTGGGTAAGAATATAATTTAATATGTGATTATGTACTTCAAACAGTTTTGTATCTGGAAATGTAAATTTGGCGTGCGGACAAAGTTACTAAACGTCATCATGATTTTTATATTTCCATATTTTATTTGCAGTTATAATTAATCAAATATGGGAGATAAATACATATCTGGATTTACTATAAGGTCTAACCGATAATAAAATTTTGTATATGTTAATAGCTGATGATGAGTCTGTAACAGATGATTTTTCTGATGAGGAAGATGGTAAATCTGAATTTAATAATAATATACAAAGTGATTCCGATAACTCAGATAATCCTATACCGAAGAAATAGGTGAATAAATAGAGCAAGAAACTGATTTGAAGGAAAATGAAATTAAAATAACAAAAACGTTATTTTGAAACAAGTACAATCTAATGTAACTTATCAGTCTCGATCAATTGTAAGGCATGAGGCTGAGGTCTCTGATGTATATGATGTATCATCCTGGATAGAAATTTTTGATCTTTTAGTTCATCAAAAATTTTGAAAAAATAAAATATTTTGTTTGAGAAATATTGTAATTCTAAAATGAAAAATGTAGATTGGTGACTGAAAGGGTTAATCAAAGTGAAATTATACGTAATGATAATTATTTGTAACCAGAAGGAAATTTAAAGCTAAATTTAAACCAAATGCATGTCTTTTTATTTTCCCAAATAAGCCTAAGTATTTTTCAAAACCTGCACTTCCAGAAAATCACATACTGAAACAAAAGAGAAATACATCGAACGTTCCAATAAATTAAGTGATATGTTTGGAAAGGTCGATATTATCGAAAGTTTTTAGAATCTAGTGTCAAATGTCAAAACGAAAATTGTTAATGACTGCAATAGGCAATAGGCCTATATCCACATCCTAGAGTTGTATCACCACCAATAGAACTAGAAGTAGAAATGAAGCCAAAAATACAGTTTGGACCCATCCAGCCAATAGGAGCAGAAGGTCTCTACACACAAAAAAAAATCATAGATGCTCAAAGAACCCTCAAATTCGGTACAAAGAGAAAGGCAGTAGAGAATATATTCATCAGACGAGCAGCAGAACTGGAAACCAACAGCCAAGGATACTCCGTAGCAAACATTTTCAACACTAAAGATTTTACATAAAAATCTCATATAAATTTTCAAGTACTTTCCTTCATTTGACCTTAAAAATATTATTACAGTTATTAAAATATCAAAGTAAATTAAATATACGAGTTGATCAAAAATTTCAAAGAAAACACGTCTCAACCAATATTTAAATGATTTGGTAACGAGGGGAAGAGACAGTTACTTAGTGGACCAGGCGTTACGCTGTCCGACTACTCACCGACGCCGATAAAGCGTATCTCGGGAATTTTAAAGTAATTTTTAAAGTTGTGATTAAATAATAAATAAAATCCAACCGATTTTAAACTTAGTAAAATCGAAACCACGTTTCGAGCAAGGTAAGCCTTCCTCTTTCACTATTTTAAAATTTTGACAGTTTTTCATTTTGCCAAATTATTGAGTTACCTCCATTCGTAGTTTTATAGGAAGTGATATAGTTTATTTTTTTGACTTTGGTAGCTACATGATTCAGCGAGATTTCTGACACGTTTTGCCAATTTATTCTTACAGTAATTACCGGTACTTTATTATTGTCGGGTGATTTACCGAATCAGATGAGAACCTCAAGGTGGATCTTGTTCCTCTAAACATAGGCTATTATTTGATCGTTTTTTATATTAAAAATTGTTACATGTTTAAATATATTGTGTTAAATATATTAAGTTGTTAAACGTTCACCTGTTTTTATCTTATGTGTGTTAGGAGTTGTTGAGTTCAGCCCGAGTTCCATAAAGAGGAATAACCCCTAGTCCAGATAAGCTATCTAGTCCACTCCAGAGTCGATAATTGAATAATTAATTAGGTGTCATTTTTAATTTTTAACCAATACATATATAACTGTGAAATATATATATATTCCATCCTCATCAGGTCTACCTTACCTTTTGTCAAAAGACACTCCGGGCACCTTTGTGAAGCCCCGGCGAACCTACCCCCGAGTAAGGACTATTCATCACGGGGGAAAAATCTTTTATTTTAAACCTATTATTTTATTTTTTTCTTTTTCCTTTTTTTGTCACGGTGAGAGTAGAAAAGCTCTAAGGACCTTATTCCCTAACTGTGACTGGTGACAGTCGCTGTCTTTACATTTACAGTGTACCCCCTGTAGATGAATAGAGTCCTTTTGGCCACTACATTTTTATTTAGTGACAACAGTTACTTTCTAAGTGACAATGGTTATTACATTTGGTTACCATGGTGCATCGCTGGCAAATAGACTTAGTATTCTAAGCCAAGGAAGACCTAAACCTAATCACACACATGAATGGTGCATTAAAATAGATGATCATCTAAACAAGAGTGTTTAAGGTAAGTCACTCAAGGCAGTTGTACATAAAAATATCGCCTAATGGTGATTATCAACAGTTCAATATTCTCAATGCTAAAAAAAATATTTTTGTAAGAGACTGTACACAACACATGTAAGCTCATACAGGATGTTTCAAAAAGGTATGTCATAAATTCTTCCTTAAATAGATTACCAAAAAATAAGTGGATTTGGCTATATTTACCTATTTTTAACATACAGAAAAACGTTTTTTTTTTGGTAAAAGTTTGCTGTTGCGAGTTTTTCTTTGAAATTTTTGCCAGTGCTGTAGATTTAAAGGCCCAATATTCTAAGGAGAAAAAAAATTACAGCGACCTTCTTAAAAGAGTTGAGGAGTTGGGTACCTTTTAACCCCCCCGTATTTTTTTTGACAAAAATAAACTTGTTTGATCGATCTCAAAATCAAAAAGAACTATGAATTTTGATTTTTTATAGTAAAATGAACTTCGTATCTGTTTTAGTTAACGAGCTATTTACAATTTTCTAACTGAATTTCTATAGCAATTTGTTCTACCGGGACTTAACATATCAACATTGAATTTAAATACAACACTAAGAGTAGGTCAGGAGTTATTGCACATAAATTATTAAAAGGTTTGAAAATAAAAAACAAAGCTAAGCTAAATGCCAGTCAGTTTTCCAATTTAATTATTTCAATTTAAAAAGAAATATTTAAAAAAGATTACGATATGAATAATCGGCAATTTGAATATAGTTTTACTTAAGGAGGTCCTTTCGCCACCAATGTTAAATAAAAAATATTAGAATATGACTAAAATTAATTTTTTTCTAATAGTAGATGTCCTTATTTATCTAATAGTGAACTTTTAACTATACCTTACCGTGCAAATTTTTGAGAATTTTTTTTTTAAATGTGTGTGTTTGTACAGTGTCTTATGAGAAAGTAAGACTTCAACAACAATTTTCGAATTATAATTCATTTTACTATTATTTATTGATTAGATGGAGTAGAAAAAAAAACTAAAAATAAGGTTTTTGAAATATTTAGGTTTTGTTTTTTACAATAAAATATATAGGTTACCGTGGAATTTATTGAGAAATTATTATTAAAAAATCACAAAACATTTTCAACTAGGTTACTTGAAAATTTTTTGTGATTTTTTAATATGAATTTCTCAATAAGTTCCACGGTTTACTATATATATTTTATTGTATAAAACAAAATCTAAATATTTCAAAAACCTTATTTTTAGTTTTTTTCCACTCCATCTAATCAATAAATAATAGTATAAATCGAGAATTGTTGCTGAGGACTTACTTTCTCGTAAGGCACTGTACAAATACTCACATTAAAAAAAAATCTCAAAAATTTGCAAGGTAAGGTATAGTTAAAAGTTCAGTATTAGATAAATAAGGACTTCAACTATTAGAAAAAAATTAATTTTAGTCATAATCTAATAACTTTTTTTTTAACATTTGAGGCGAGAGGTGTGGCGAAAGGACCTCCTTAAATGGCTGACATGCATTTGGTCTAATTTGGCAGAAGTGCAAATATTAATTTATACGAATAAATTGATCACAATAATTTTTATTAGATGAATGCCATGAAAATGCTGCTGCTAGACGTTATGTTGAGAAATACCCTAACAGACGAGCACCCGATCGCAGACTTTTCTTAACTGTTCATTTAAGAATGAGAGAAGGTTCGTTGAAAAAACAGGTTGCAGGAAATAGCGGTCGTCACAAAGACTATGCGTATGATGATCAAATTATGAAAGAAAAGAGTACGAGAATGTTGGCTAACGAAGTCGGTAATATTTCTCATTATTAAAGTGTGGCGTATTTTAAAAAGTGAACAGCTGTATCCATTTAGTTTAATACCTGTACAAGAGCTACTCCCTGAAGATTACCCACGACGCTTCGGATTTTGTGATTTGCTTTTGGAAGAAAATTGGCGGGAAATTAGTCGGGCACGGTGGTGTAGCGGTCTATCGCGCTTATATTCATTTATAGGCAAGTTTATGAGTCTGAGACTGCTGGGTTTCGAATCCCAGACCAGACCATGTGGATTTTTAATTAAATTGCATGGTTCGGTTTAGGATTTGATGTGTGGCGTATTAATAGAAATTCAATTTCTGTTAATATGACATGCAGATTAAAAAAATTCGCCATACATTACCGTCTCGATGATGGTGGGTGAGGTTTTCCGGGTTTTCCTCACCTGGAAGTCAAATGGCACCATCAATCATCTTTAAGTCGCCCCGGAGCGCCACGGCAAATAATAATAATAACCGTCCCTTTCCCCGGACAAGCTCAGCTTTTGGGGTTAAAATTCACTCGTAAGGGGGTGAATTAGGGAGAGTATTATTATTATTATTATTATTATTATTATTATTATTATTATTATTATTATTATTATTATTATATACATTTTGTAAGTCGAATACTATTTACAGATGAAGCAAGTTTTATTAGAAACGGTGCGACTAACTTCCATAACATCCATAGCTATGCGAATGAAAATCCTAAGTTGAAAAGTCAGTCGTCACCAACACAATTTTAGAATAAACGTGTGGGCAGGAATAACTCGAAATAATTTATTTGGACCAGTAATTTTGCCAAATAACTTAAACGGAGAAAATTATTTAGATTTTTTAAGAGACCAGTTACCGGAACATTTTGAAGACATAAATTTGGACGTTGGCAATACATGTGGTTTTAGCATGATGGAGCGCCAGCCCATTTCAGTCAAGCTGTAAGGCAGTTTTTGGGGTATATTCAGTTACTATTGAAAATGAAAATCAACTTTTGAACCGAATAATGTTAGCCGCTAACAGATTTAGAGGCAAACCTAATATTTTTTAAAATATTTGGTTTTCATTAATAATAAAAAGATGTAGGGTAGGTATTCAAGAATTAGGAGAACATTTAATAAATTAGTTTATAAAATATATATGGCGTTCCGCAAGGGACCGTACTGGGGCCAATTTTATTTAGCATATACCTTAATAACTTATTTTCTATAAATTCTAATGGCAACATTATCAGTTTTGCTGACGATACTGCAATTGTTTGTGAAAGCACTGACTGGGTATCTTTGAAATTATTAGTTGAAAGTGACTTGCCTCATATATTTCACTGGTTTCAGTAACACTTACTTACGGTAAATTTCAGTAAGACATTCTTTGTTCCCTTTTCATCATACGCTAATGCTTTACCAAACTATAACAAAATCGAAATTAAAGTCAACAATATTGGAATAGAAATTAAAGCAGTCTCTAATATCAAATACTTGGGAATATATATAGACAATCATTTAAAATGGGATATTCATATCAACTTTGTTACTAAAAAGTTAAGAATGTTAATGCATACATTCAAATTCTTGTCAGAAATATTAAAATGGAATGAGCTAAGAATATTATATTATGCTCTTGCTGAAACCCATATAACTTACTCAATTATTGCTTGGGGCGGTGCACTTGATTGTCACATAAATAAATTAAATATTACGCAAAAATGGCTTATAAAGATTTTAATGAAAAAACCATATGCCTACTCGACAGAGCAGCTCTTCGAAGAGAGTCAGTTCTTTGATGTTAGACAACTTTTCTGTCAAAATCTTCTTATGCGACAGCATTATAATAAAAATGAGCTGAAAAAGAAAGAATACCATTACAATACTCGTTCTAGGCTCCATACTTTTATCTTACCTAAAGTCGATAAATCAAATACCCAGAGAAGTTTTTGGTATATGGGTCCAAAATTATATAACAGACTACCTACAGAAATAAAAATTATTAATTCGAAAAGACTGTACAAGAAAAAGATAAAAAAATGGATACTACAACACTCTCGACTAACGATACATGAAATGATTGAAATATACTTTATTTAAAAAAAATAAATAAATTTAAAAAAAAAATTATATACTCATCTTAAGATCCTCAAAAAAAAAACAAAACACACTTGAACTAAAATTAAAATTTTGTCAGTTGTATATTGACGGACTACAGACAGGTTTTCCTTGTGGAATGTTAGTATCACAGCTGATAAATAAATATTATAACAAAAAATTCATATTTTTATAAAATTTTGTTTAAGAGGTGCATTAATTATATTGTTTGTTTGATTATATTGTTTGTATCACATACAAGTGGTTTCACTACTTTTGTGATAATTTATGTTTATTCGCCCTTTGTATTTATATTTATATTTTTATGTAATTGTATATATATTTTTTTAAAAATGAATAAACATTATTATTATTATTATTATATAATAATTATTGTCATATCTTTGTTAATTTTTTGTTGATTGTTTAATTAAAATAATATTTTTTTTTAATTACTTTTAAATTTATTAAATACATTTCCAATTTAACATGTATTTTTATCATAGCGTAATGACCCCATGAGGGCTTGTGGCACACCATTTTCATGGCGTCAATCCAATATTATGAACATCTTTTTTACAAAAATATAAATAAAAGAGGTAGTTCAAACAGAACCGCTGATTTCAGTTCTCAAATACAGTGGAGGAATTAATTTTTCACGTCGCGAAGTTATAACAACCTCTTAGCTGATCGAGTGTTATTCATTTACCGCGCGTTAAGTGTAGCGATTAAACTGTTGCCAAGTTGAAATCTCTTTAAGCAACTACCCGTCGCGTCGACTGCTTATATTTTTATTTTAAAAATCTATAACTCTTTACCAAGACAATCAAAAAATCCAGCGTTTTTTTAGAAAATGTAACTTCTTATTTTACATTACATTAGTTGAACCGTTTTCGAGATATCTTGAAATAAATGAATTGCTTGTGTACACGACAGGCTTCAAGAGTGTTAATTATGCACATTTTGATTGTTAATATCTCGTTTCATTTTTTAACTTACGGTAAAAGACACTTTCATTAATCTTATATTCTAATTTTATTAAATTCTTATGAAAAGCCATTTTACGAGTGAACTACCTTAAGTATTTCCAATATTAGATCCCTTACATATTCAATAATAAAGACCTGTTGGGAATATATTTTTCTACACCCATACAGTTTTTAGGTAATCTACGCTAATCTACGAAAAAGTATGCTATTGCGTTCAACTGAACGAATATATTTCATATCCATTCTAGGTAGTGACAACACTGCAAGAAAATGAAATCCACCAATCACAGTTCATATTTTGGACACCCAACAACTATTATTTTTAAAATTTTGAATAAGTGACAAATCTGTCAAACTAATTGTCAGTATATTTTTTAACAGATACATTAAAATGAGTTATTATTGTGTATTTTTTTTAATTTGGTGTCATCGGCATCGACTACTAAGGCCATTAGCCTCGTGTTCTTTGTAGGTTTTGTTATTGTTTCCCAGAGCCACTTTAGGAACAGCACTGTTAATTTGAACCCAACAGTGAATAGTCGAGTGAGGAATCCTACCAAGGCATCATAATTAATTTTAAATAATTAAATTAAATAAAAAAATCCCGGCCAACGGTGGGATTCGAACCTGGGACCCTTGGATTCACAGGCGGAGACTCTACCACTAAGCCACCCATCCCTCATTTACGAGTATTAAAACTAAAATAGTAAAAGCAGCCATGGAGCTGTGGACAGAGCTTCTGTGTTCCACGCGAAAAGTCCAAGATAGAATCCTGACTGCTTATTTTGTCTTCATAACCTAAAATAATTTTTTAAATTTGTAGATTTTCGGTAGGGGGTCGTAGAAAAATTATGCTGTACAACTCGAGTGGATTGTCCATATCGCACCTAGACGCCTACAGGGTCGTACTGAAACTTTGTCTTCGTGCGATATGGCTATCAGATCCACTCTTGTTGCACAAATTACTATATCTGAATGACTTAGATTTTATTCATCTACTCCCGAATTTAAAACATTATCTTCTGGGACTCCCTGTACAGAGGAGATTTCTAAATGAAAATACCTCTTGTTAATTATCAAACGAATTTTTAATTTAATCTCTGTTAATTCAATAAATTGTGGTTAGTAAAGAGCGAGGTAAAGAGAGTATTAATCAAGTCGTAATGAAGTTCAACAATTTTCATGAGGAGCATGAAATAAATTCCAAACATTGCTTTCTTGTCTCTAAAATTTAGTCCTAATGAACTTGTACACTGTGTCCCAAAAAATTTGCATACAAATACATTTTATAAGAAAAAATATTCTGTATCACTTGGGAATCCATAATTAAGCAAGAAATATGTAAGATTTAAAATTTTTATTGCACCCTATAGTATTGGTTATTTGTGAGGAAGTCACTTTTATTTAATATTTGGAATTTGTCGGAAACCGAATTCGTTATTGTAAATTATTAATTCTCAAACCAATAAAATTAAATTCCGAGTTTTTAAACACATTATTCTAGGGTATAAATCAGATCTATTTTTTTATCAGTGGGATTGAAAGTCGCGATCTCCGATGGCATAAAAAATCACGTACTTTAATGACCTCAAGCCGACTATCTTATTCACGGTTATGAATTTGGGTAATTTGACAAAATTCGGGACATTATAAACCGCCATTTTATTTAGAAGTTCACCGAATCAGCTAAGGCAGGTAGAATTGCTGTAATTTTCCAAATTTTTATATTCCTCTGTAAAGCCAACTTCATTTCTTCGAGTTCTTTGTCCAGTAGTAATATAAGAAATCCATTAGTAGTTTTTGTTCACATTCCGAATAACCCGGCATTTACAAAGCTATCTGATTTTCTTTTAAACATTCACGATTTCTATATATGAATGGAAATAGTAAAAGAAACTAACTAGTCCGTCATAAATTTTATATGAAAGGTTTTTCTCATTCAATCGTCGAGAACTGAACTGAAATTTCCGATATAGTATATAGGCTGAGGCTAATAATTTTTAAGAATTACGTTGAATATTACTTCGTTGAGAGAGCAATACTCTCCTGGGCTTGTCTTACAGTCTCCGAAAACACTAAAGCCAAATGGCTTATTGTATTTGACCCATGGAGCCAGACTCAAAGCAATACCTAAGATACTTTTATTCACGAGCAGCTTCTAAGATGTCGAACGTGAGGTATTCGAGGGTATAGTGTAAGAGAACTTCAAATGCATTTATTCAGTTGTGAGGTAAGCAGGTTTCGACCAATTCTAGGGGTTATTTGTGCCTATACTTATTATTTGCGAGATTAGTACTTGTAATACCCTTTCATTTGCCACGAGCAGTGACGAATGTATGGTATTTGAGGGTATTGTCAAATAAATAGACAGGCTATTTTGGTTTGCCATTTCTTAATTCAACAGATGTTTTAGAGGTTTTCCATTTTGATCTTTTTCCTTGTGAAAAGGACCATTTATGTCTTCTTAGGATTGATAAACAGTGAATGGTCATTGCACCACTGTTCGATAATTTTTAGAGCAACTTGCATTTTTTCGCAGAGTTTGTTTTCAAAATTCCCTGTTTGCTATTGTGTAGTAACTGTCATTATTAAGGCGGCTGATAAGGGTATCGAGGACCATATTTCACAGTAGAGGTGATAGCACCCCTCCCTCTGAACATCCTCTCGCAACCAAACCTCTTATATTCACATCTTCTACACTTATCTTTACTGCTCGCTTTGAGAGCATCTTATGTGGAACACTCCTATTGGTTAATGAGTGTATTATCTTTGGAAAGGTGATTTTTTCAAAAGCACCTTCTATGTGTATGAAAACACCCCAGCGGACTTCTTATTGTCCAGGGATCTTTCTATCTGGTCCCTAACTAGATGAAGGACTAAATCAGTAGATCTGCCTGAGGTATATGCATGTTGGTTTGGGTGTAGTGGTGTTGTAATCACCGCATCCTTTATGTACCTTTCACATAGCCTTTCCAGCGTCTTCATGGAAAACGATGTCAGACTAATTGATCGGTATATTTTTGAGACAGCGTAATCCATCCTTCCAGGTTTAAGTAAAAATACCACTTTTACTTCTCTCAATTCTGTTGTTCTAGTCAGGCACCTTTTATTTCATTAATTTTATATTTAAAATGTTTGTTACCCTCACTTAATGTATATTTTATAATTCTAATTATTGTAACATTTGGTTGTTTTTTAAAAATAATTTAAAATTTAAAATTCCCTCCATAACTTGTGCTTGCTACTTCAGTGGTTCCAACCTACTTTTACCTTTTTGAAATATTAACTTTTGATCAATTTTCATGAAATTTATTTGTATTTCTCAAGTTGGCAATTATTTTGACAATTTCATTGTCAACTGTCAATTGTCACTCAGTTCCTTTTTTTGGCATTGTTAAGTCAAGATGGTTACTTTTTCGTCTATTTTGTATTCAACGTCTTACGATTACCTGTGCCCCAACTTGCCTCCGCCTCACGGTAGCTACTTTGAAGGGGCAGCTGGCTTCAAGCTGAAGTTCAGAAGTTTTTTCCATCTCTCTTCCTTGGAAAGGTTGAGACAGTTTATTTACACGTGTTGGGATGAGCCCCCACGTTTTTTCTCAATTTTCAACCACCTGTTAGGATTGGTTTTGCTTCGTTTCAAGCCTCAAGTTATGGTTGAGAACCAGGGACCGTATTGTGGCAGCCCTTTTAATCTAATGAATAAAATTTTAAATAATTAATTTTTATGCACCTTCTATATTTACTGACAAGTAAGTTTTAATTGTTTTTTTTATTTTTTATTCAATGTTTAGGAATATCTCGATTTGACTATTGTTATAGCCCCGTTTTTTTATCTTTGTAGAGTCTCTGATGATGGCCTAACCGGCTGAAAGCGCTAAGACTAATTTTACTGAGTTTTATTAATATTAATAAAACTACCTACACACTTTAAATACGTTCCATTCATTTCTTATTACCCTGTGTATACACACCACTCAACCTCTTCATAAAGATTTTTGGTAATTATATAATCATAAAGTTATTTACCTCTAGCGTTGTTATTCTTACTGCCCCAACTGAAGTGATGAGCGTTTGAGTCGCAACATGTTACCAGCTTAAACTTCTATTCCAGGTAGTATTCAATCAGATTCTATATCTCTTTGCTTGGTGGGGGCGTGGTTACGTCGGAGGGGAGGTAGCAGATGCAATACTTTCCTAGTCTTGTCTTACAGTGTCCGATATCACTAAAGCCAAATGGCTTATTGTATTTGACCCATGTAGCCAGACTCAGAGCAATACCTAAGATACTTTCATTCACGAGCAGTTTCTTAGGTGTTGAATGTAAGGTGTTCGGGGGTATTGTGCAAGAGACTTTCAAATGCACTTATTTAGTTGTGGCGTAAGCAGATTTTGACTCATTCTAAGGGTTATTTGTGCCTATAATTCATTATTTGCGAGATTAATACTTAAGAATTTGAAGATATTATCAAACAAATAGACATTAGCCTTTCTGGTTTGCCGTTTCTTAATTTAACATATGTTGGAGACTGTTTTGCTATTGATTTAAGTGCTTCCCAACCCAATTCCGAACTTACGTTATTGGCAAATTATCTTGTAGATACTTATATAACAGAATCGTCAAAATTTCCACGGTTAAAAACACAAGTAGTCTAAAGAGAACTACAAATGCCCGCAAAAGTTTTCATTCAAGGTTTAATTCTGCATTTTACCATTCACATCCTCATATTTTTCAATTTGTTACAGTTTTAATACATTTTCAAAGATTAGGATAGCGCAACAAAATGAAAAGAAAGTGAATCACTGATTACAGAAACACCCTAAGTCCACTTTCGGCCATATTTGAGTTAAATACGGTAAGTCGTTCAAAATATGTAGACCTATTAATTGAGCACATAAACAACCGAAGTCCAATACGTGAATAATATATTATACGTCCCGACAATATAGGCTGAGCGCAGAAACACCCTTAGTCCGTGACTTAAGTTGATTCTGCACTCATTCGCGCGCTCATCGTTTCTATTGGCAGATGGCTCTGCCTGACTAAAATCGTCTGTTCGATGCATTTTGTTGTAAACGGTGATTGCGTGCAGTTGTATTTAAGTGACCAAGCAGTGTATAATAGTGTTTTGACTAAAAAGGTATGTAAAAAATAAGGTTTGAAATCGTTTTTTTATTAACGAATTTGTATCGTTTTAGCATCATGAGTGATACTGAATTAGAACAATCGACGACTATTAAAAAAAGGACAAGGGACGACGAATTGTACCAAAGAAATAAAATCAAGAAAGCTCGGGTTAAAGGTGAATGTTATACTAGCTACGGAAATGTGATAGTTCCTCTAGGCTACCAAGAGCTTGTGATTGTAAAAAAAGATGCACCGAAAAAATTATCGATGTGGAAAAAGAAGAAATATTTAAAAAGTTTTACGAGATATCCTCTAAGAACGAGCAAGATGTATTTCTACAAGGGTTGATAATTTGTAAAGAAATTAAACGCAGGAGACCACGTAAAGAAGGTGCAAAGAATAGAGGTAGCTCTTTTTCTTATAACATATTAGTTGGCAACGCCAGAAGAGAGGTTTGCAAAGATGCATTTTGTGGTTTGTACGGTGTTTCAAACGAACGTGTAAAGAGAATTAGACGACTGCTACAAGCTGGATGTACCCCAATTGACCAGAGAGGAAAACAAAGGAGTGGTAACGCTAAGAAACCATCAGAAATTATTTTGGTTACTGAACATATTTCCATGTTCCCCGTCAAACAAACGTATTATGGTGCTCGCAAATTTAACTACCTTGATGCAGAGTTAAACGTGAAAATAATGTACTCTTTATTCCTGGAAAAGAATCCAACATCAAAAATCAAGTATGAGTACTATAATAAAATTTTCAGGGAAAATTTCAACTTATCATTCGGGAGACCACAGGTAGATGTGTGTAACAAGTGTGAGACGATCGCATTAAAGCTAAAAAACAAATCTCTTAACGACACGTCAAAAAGGGTTGCTGTAGCAGAACTCATGGTTCACAAACGACGATCTAAGAAATTCTATAATACTTTAAAGGCCTCCAAAGAGGCTTGTCGCAATCAAGATAACGTCCTTGCAATTTCGTTTGATTACATGCAAAATTTGCAGCTGCCTCGATGTCCTGCTCAAGACTTATTTTATTTAAGTCAACTCACTGTGAGTGTGTTTGGTGTGCACAATATGAAAACAGATAAAGCTGTTTTTTTCCTGTACCATGAAGGGCACGCAAGAAAGAGCCCAAATGAAGTTGCAGTATATTATCAGCTACGTTGGTGACCACATTACAGAGTTACATCTGTTTTGCGATAATTGCCCAGGGCAAAATAAAAATCATGTTTTTCTTCGATTTTGTTCAGCTCTTGTAAGCTCTGGTCGGTTTGCAAAGGTTGAATTTTTTTTTCCTATTCGTGGACATTCGTTTTTGCCGTCTGATAGGGATTTTGGTGTCATAAAACGAAAATTAAAAAAAATAGACAGAGTCTACACTACAAAGGAATATGTTGAGATAATAGTCAGCTCCTCAGTTAAACATAATTTTACGGTTCATCATGTAAATTCCTCACAAATCAAAGACTTTCGCAACTGGTGGGGTAAATACTTTAAAAAGGATGTTATTTCAGTAGAAACCTCAGCCAGATCAGTACCCAGAAGTGCAAAAAATCGCTTCAATATTTCAAAATTTCATTACTTTCTATTTAAAGAAGAAAATGGCAAATGTGTTATTGTTGCGAAGGATTATATTGGTGGAATTATAGAACATACCTTTCCATTACTACTGCCGGGTGTGGTGACTATTGATTTTCCAAAAGAATCTGCTATTTCCAACGGAAAAATTCCTATTTCTGACAAAAAAATGGAGCATATAAAGAAGGCTTACACGTTTGTTGGTCAAAATGAAAAAGTCCAGAGCTTTTGGAGGGAAATTTTGGAGTGGCCGACAGTTGCAAAGGATGTTTAATTATTGTTTTATATGTTTAAGTTACATACAGTTATAATTTTAGTTTATTTTTTAATAAATTTTTTGAAAAATATGTAGTAATTTTTATTTGATGCAGAAACCACCTAAGTCCATGTGATATTTGACCTTTTGACCTTTCCTAACATAATTGGCTTTTACATATTTTACGATTTTTTTGAAGGTACGATACTAATTTAACTTATGGGTTATTTTAAAGTTCATATAAAAATAATTAGGGAAATTAGATAGTTTTCGCTAATTATCTCTAAACACATCATTTGCGACTTAGGTTGTTTCTGAAATCAGTGATTCAAGTAATCTCTGCAAAAACTAGAGCAAACAAACAATTTTTGAATGACAAGATATGCCAATTAAAAAATCGTGATCTAACAAATTTGGAATTTATTAAGGTAGCTGGAAATCGATTTAAAATGTAGAAAACAACCAAATATTGTTTATGTAAATATAAAATATTTCAACATTATTTTGTTTTAAAATATTTTATAGTGCTGTAAAGATTAATAAATATATTTTTTATCTATGTGGTTTACTTTATTACCATATTCATATTACCATATTCCCTTCGATTTTTAATAAAATAATAAAATAAATCTGCTACCTGAGATAATCAGCTTCAGACTCTATTTAACCATTTTCCGGACACTACTCGGACATCATTCAGAGGGACCTAGAGAAGTCGTGACTCTACTCGAGATCACCGATCCAACTGCTATATAAGCAGATTTAGACGCAGAACTTGAGTTGTTACCTGTGCCCACCGTTACATACATCAAAAAATTTAAATAATTTAAAACGATTCCCTTAATCTGTATATGGTCAGAATCAAATATTAATTACAAATATTTGAGACATAAATCCGATTTTTGAAGACCGCCTTGCTCACCGACTAACAGTTATTGTTTTGAGATTAACTCATATGCTCTTTCAGTTAAGACGATTTGTATTCAAGAGTAAAAGGTAATTTTCACAAGAAGTGAAAATAGCCTCTCACAAGTCAACAAACTAAATCGAAATCACTTAAATGATTTAAACTTGTATGGTTTTAAAATCCTATCAAAATTTTAAATTATTAGTTTGCTCTTTATTAAAATTTACAAGCATTTTACTGTTAATTATTTTTTTAATATGGTGTCATTGGCAACTACTTCGGTAAATAGCCTCGTGTTCTGTGTATCCTTTAGGAACAGTACTGTTAATTAGAACCCAACAGTAAATTGTCGAGTGAAGAATCTTACTTATGCATTAGAATTATTATCTATGTTTTTATAATTAAATATAAAGCCAACCCACCCCTTATAAATTATTTTTTTTTTTTAATTATTAGTTTTTATTTTCCCGTTGATATTGATTTATCTGAGGATGATGATAGTGAAGTCATACCTAACGTTAATAATGATACTTCTGACAGTGAATAATATATTCTGTAATTTCCTTGATTTTCATACCGTTCCTTTTAATAAGTTAAGATATTGCTAAATTTTCATAATAATGTCAGGCCAGAATAGTAAAAATTAGTATCTGGCTTTTTACTATTCTGCTATTACCTACACGACCAAGTAATACCGCCTATAGTCAATTTTTTTCTTTTACACCATTGGAATATTCATGAGTCAGATCAGAGATTACCTTCTAACTTTTAACTGTCTGTTATTCCTTATTTTTTAAAGCAATACTGTCTGTCTTAATTTTTGGTAATTTGTATTCAGTTACTAATAGTATTTTTTTATATAAAAAAATTGTACCTGATTTCCTACTTAACATAATTTTATCTTTACATTTCTCTTTATTTTTAGTATAATTTTGGATAAGTATTTGAAACTATCTAGTTTGTAATTACCAATTTAGGAGAGTGTCCGAATTATATTAATAAATTTGTTTTTTTATGTTCTTTTCGTTTGCTTGCTTAACACTGAATCTATCAGTTATTAATATGATTCTGCACAAGTTTTTGAAACTGGAACGTCAGTTTGCATTTACCATATTAGGAGAGGGTATAGAAATATATTTATAATTTTTTCTTGCTATTTGAATCTTAGGGCAGTGATTTATTCAATGTCTTTACCTACTTTTTATTAAATTTAGTAAATTAAATTCTACATTTTCATTAGATTTTGAATTTCTTACCTTCATAATTAATTCTTTATTATGACTATTAGACTGAAACATTTATTAGGAATTTTTTTTTCTTGATTGGTATAAATCTATATAGTTATTGAACTTGAGTAATATTTTAATTTGTTTGAACATGTTTACCTTTTCTTAAATTCAGTCTTAAAAAGTTGACTTTGAACTATATTATCTAGCATTTCGTGTTTTTCTTTATATGGTTAGTACCTCATTATTGTATAACTAAATGATTCCGAACCAACTTTAAATTATATTTTAACACAAGTAGTAAAAATTGTATATCTTTATTATTTCTTCAATTAAAACTTGAGAATTTATGCTTTTAGCAATATCATTTGATACCTATGTTTTCACTTTATATTGAAAAGAATTTAGTATTGCGAAATTTTATATTTGGGTTAACTTTAGGTTAACAGATAACTTGCATTGCTATATTTTTTTACCTAACCTTACTACTTTGTATATGTACCTTTGCTGATTTACACTGAGAAATGTGACAGCATTACGAAGATGTTTCGTATACCTTACCTGATGTACTCACTAATGTGTGTACATTACTTATCTTGATATTTATCATTTATCTTCTATATTATTATTTTTCTTTATTCACTAGTTAAGTATATGTGTTATTTATCGTATAATAATATTATTTTTACCTTTGGTACATAATGTACTATGTTTTTTGAGTATCAAGATATTTACCTTTAATTTGAAATGGTCCACCTTTACTTAGTTATGAAATATGCAAATATAGTTTAATGATTATTTTTTCTAGTTTACCTTACATTACCTTACCTACCTTTATTTAACTTTATCTTATCTTTCTCTGATTGTGACATTTGTATGGTACAAGAGTACAGATTTTTATTTAAAATAAATTTTTTCATTTTAATGAAATTCTTTTTTTTAACAAGCCCTTAAAAGCTAAAGTAGTAAATCATTCTAGTTTAAGTTGTAAATCTTTAGTCTTTAAGGGCTACACTCAAAATTGTTTTCAAAAAAAAATTTTTTTTAGTAATAGGTCTTAGTTTGTAGGTTCAACAACCACTTATTATTTTAGGAGGATCACTAAATAACTAAATATGTGTCTCAAGTCCCTTTATTTTATGTATTAAAATTTTTAGTTTGTTTTCTCTTTTTTATTGTTACACATAAATACTTAGTAATCTGAGTATTTACTATTCTCTACCTTACCTTTATCTTATAAATGTATGGTTTATGCCAGTACAATTTTTTTAGTTTAATGATTTAACTTTAATTTGAACTTTATTTTACCGATGGATGATTGCAATTTTATGTGGTTTAAATTTGTATAAGATCGAACATGCATATAATGCTAATTTACTAATTTTCTTTTCTTTATATACTAATCTAATAGGAAGTTTATCTTTTCTTATTTCTTTTTATTTTGCTAACATTTTTTTTACAGCATTATCTTGTGTTATTCATTGTATGATAGTGTATAATCATTGTTCATTTATTTTTTTGCAATTTTTAATTTTCCTCTGCGGTTATTGTTTTAACAGTGGTATTGTGAGTGGAATGATTTTTGAAGGACCTTTTCTTGCAGTGACCTTTGATTACTGTGGATATCGGCGGGCAACACTCTTGAAAAGTAATCCATTGATCGTTTCGCCTCTTGTATCATACTAGCTAGCAGAGCTGGGGAGGATTCGAATCCAGGATTCGAATCCTTTTTGAGGATCCGAGAGCGGGATTCGAATACTTTAGAAAAAAAGGATCCGTGATCTGGATTCGCAGAGAAAATCCTAAAGGATTCGTATTCGAATCATCAATTTCAGTCTCGGATCCTTTTAGAGACCAAACTACGCCGGCGCGAACGGCCGACTCCAGCTTTGACTTGTCGCGAATTGTAAACTAAAAACTAAAACAGACTGAGAATGAATAGAAAACCAATGTGTTTGGCGTTGTGCACCATTACAGAATTAACAAATCAAAAAATCTGATGTGTCCAACACATGACTTTCCTATCTAGGTATTACAGGCTTTTTCCGGTTATTTTGTACAACCTATTGCAGCATCTCTATAAATGTTTAGAGGATAAACTAAATATATACATTGTCCACATACATCTACCGCGAAACATTTTTCTATAGATATTCATTGAAAATGAAAATACTGAAAAATTTAAATTTGGCACTTTTCCTACAATTTTTCCATTACGGTCCATTTTAAAAAAATCATGTATAAACAAATATTATAGAGATCGATATCGCAAACAACTTTTATTTCAACAATTTTCATAAATTCAGAATTTTGCACATTTTGTCAAATTTTTCGAATACGGACCATTTCAGGAAATTTTTACATAAAGCAAAAATTATAGATAATAATATTAGAAGTAACTTTTATTTGAACAATTTTTTTCTTCAAACATAAATAACAGATATATTCCATAAAATATAAAAACGGCCTCCCATAAAGTACCCCCCCAGATGTTCCGACTTTGTCCAAAATCTAATCATTTCACGTTAGGCCGAAATAAAACTTAAGTTTAAAATTTAATGTTTTTTCTTTATCCATTTTTGAGTTTTCTTCAAATTTCGAAATTTACACATTTTCTCAAATATCTCGAATACGGTCCATTTTAGAGAAATTATCTAAAGGATAAAAATTATAGAGAATTATATTACAAACAACTTTTGTTTAAACAATTTTTATAAAAAAAAATATTTTTTTACATTTTGTCAAATTTCGCGAATACGGACCATTTTAGGAAAATTTTGTACATAACAAAAATTATAGATAATAAAATAAGAAGTAACTTTCATTTGAAGAATTTTCTTCCCCAAACGTAAATAACAGATATATTCCATAAAATATAAAAATGACCACCCATAAAGTACCCCCCCAGATGTTCCGACTCTGCCCAAAATCTAATCAGCTCATTAGATGTTGGAACAAAGCTTAAGTTTGAAATTTGGTGTTTTTCCGTCTATCGGTTCATGAGTTATGCGTTATACACACACACACACACACACACACACACACACACACACACACACACACACACACACACACACACACACACAGACACACACACACAGACACACACACACACACACAGACATCATCGCGAAAATAGTCAAAACGGATTCAGGGGACCTCAAAACGTAAAAATCCGTCGAAAACTCGAGGTCGAAAAAAATCATGATTCCTATACTTTCCTTAAATCTGTATACAGATAGGAAAGTAAAAATCTGATGTGTCCAACACATGACTTTCCTATCTAGTTATTATAGGCTTTATAGGCGGTTATTTTGTACAACCTATTATACCTCCTCTATAAATATTTAGGGAATAAACTAAATATATACATTTCCACATACATTTAACTCGAAACATTTTTTTACAGATATTCATTGAAAACGAAAGTACTGAAAAATTTAAATTTAGTACTTTTCTCCAATTTTTCCATTACGGTTCATTTTCGAAAAATCATGTAAAAACAAAAATTATAGAGATCAATATCGCAAACAACTTTTAGTTTAACAATTTTCTTAAAAATCAGAATTTTGCACATTTTGTCAAATTTCTCGAATACGGACCATTTCAGGAAATTTTGACATAAAACAAAAATTATAGATAATAATATTAGAAGTAACTTTTATTTGAACAATTTTCTTCTTCAAACCTAAATAACAGATATATTCCAAAAATTATAAAAACGGCCTTTCATAAAGTACCCCCTCCCCCCCAGATGTTCCGACTTTGTCCAAAATCTAATCATTTCACGTCAGGCCGAAATAAACCTTAAGTTTAAAATTTAATGTTTTTTTCTTTATCCGTTTTTGAATTTTCTTCAAAATTCGAAATTTACACATTTTCTCAAATATCTCGAATACGGTCCATTTTAGAGAAATTATGTATAGAATAAAAATTATAGATAATAATATTAGAAGTAACTTTTATTTGAAGAATTTCCTTCTCCAACCGTAAATAACAGATATATTCCATAAAATATAAAAATGACCACCTATAAAGTACCCCCCCAGATGTTCCGACACTGCCCAAAATCTAATCAGCTCATTGGACGCTGAAACAAAGCTTAAGTTTAAACTTTGGTGTTTTTCTGTGTATCGGTTCATGAGTTATGCGTTATACAGACACACACACACACACTGACACACACACACACACAGACATCATCGCGAAAATAGTCAAAACGGATTCAGGGGACCTCAAAACGTAAAAATCCGTCGAAAACTCGAGGTCGAAAAAAATCATGATTCCTATACTTTCCTTATATCTGTATACAGATAGGAAAGTAAAAAGGAGGAGGTTCTCAATTCATTGCGTTATTTTTTTTTATGTATGTTCAGCGATAATTCTTTAACACGGTGTCCGATTTCAATGATTCTTTTTTTGTTAGAAAGGGAGTACTTCAGTGGTGGTCCCATATAAATTTGGTTAAAATCTAATAATTGGGTCCATGACAAAATCCTCAAACTCTTAATTTTTATGTATGTTTAGCGATAATGCTTTACCACCTTGTCCGATTCATATGATTCTTTTTACTTTCCTATCTGTATACAGATATAAGGAAAGTATAGGAATCATGATTTTTTTCGACCTCGAGTTTTCGACGGATTTTTACGTTTTGAGGTCCCCTGAATCCGTTTTGACTATTTTCGCGATGATGTCTGTGTGTGTGTGTGTGTGTGTGTCTGTGTGTGTGTGTGTCTGTGTGTGTGTGTGTGTCTGTATAACGCATAACTCATGAACCGATACACAGAAAAACACCAAATTTTAAACTTAAGCTTTGTTTCAGCGTCTAATGAGCTGATTAGATTTTGGGCAGAGTCGTAACATTTGGGGGGGTACTTTATAGGTGGTAATTTTTATATTTTATGGAATATATCTGTTATTTACGTTTGGAGAAGAAAATTTTTAAAATAAAAGTTACTTCTAATATTATTATCTATAATTTTTGTTCTATACAAAATTTTCCTAAAATGGTCCGTATTCGAGAAATTTGACAAAATGTAAAAAAAATATTTTTTTATAAAAATTGTTCAAATAAAAGTTGTTTGTAATATAATTCTCTATAATTTTTATTCTTTGCATAATTTCTCTAAAATGAACCGTATTCGAGATATTTGAGAAAATGTGTAAATTTCGAATTTTGAAAAAAACTCAAAAACGGATAAAGAAAAAAACATTAAATTTTAAACTTAAAGTTTATTTCGGCCTGACGTGAAATGATTAGATTTTGGACAAAGTCGGAACATCTGGGGGGGGGTACTTTATGGGAGGCCGTTTTTATATTTTATGGAATATATCTGTTATTTATGTTTGGAGAGGAAAATTGTTCAAATAAAAGTTACTTCTAATATTATTATCTGTAATTTTTGTTTTATGTAAAAATTTCCTGAAATGGTCCGTATTCGAGAAATTTGACAAAATGTGCAAAATTCTGATTTTTATGAAAATTGTTGAAATAAAAGTTGTTTGCGATATCGATCTCTATAATATTTGTTCATACATGATTTTATTAAAATGGACCGTAATGGAAAAATTGTAGGAAAAGTGCTAAATTTAAATTTTTCATTATTTTCATTTTCAATGAATATCTATAGAAAAATGTTTCGCGGTAGATGTATGTGGACAATGTATATATTTAGTTTATCCTCTAAACATTTATAGAGATGCTGCAATAGGTTGTACAAAATAACCGGAAAAAGCCTGTAATAACTAGATAGGAAAGTCATGTGTTGGACACATCAGATTTTTTGTTAGTAAGGGGGTACCTCAGGGGTGGTTCCCTATAAACTTGTTTAAGATGTGATGATGGCATCTGCACATTTTTGAAGTCGGTTTTTTTAAATTTTTAATTTCTAATACTTGTTTTTTTTAATTTATTATAGATACAAATTAGCTACAGCATTGAATATTTTATAAATAATTATCATATACATAAATAATTGGATAATTGCAATAAATAAAGTTCTTTTTAGCTAAGTGATTTTAGATTTTAGTTATATTTAAATTAATAAAATCTTAAAATATTTGTCCTTGTTTAGTTAATATCCATTGTTGCAATTTAGATCTATAAAGACCTATCGAATTTAGGTTTTTAAAGTCCACCGGAAGTGCGTTAAATATTTTAGGACCGAGGTATAAAACAGATTCGAAAGCAAATATAATTAATATCATAGTATAACGCTGACAGTGATTCGTATCCGTGATCCGAAAAAAAGGATTCAAATCGCTTGATTCGAATCCTTTTTTATTGAAAAAGGATTCGAACATTGGATCCGTGATTCGAATCACATCTCGTGATTCGGATTCGTGATTCGAATCCATTTTTCGAGGATTGGTCCCAGCTCTGCTAGCTAGTTACAATAAAAGGAGAGAATACAGAATTAGTAAAGAAAAATAAAAAAAAATTCAAATTAAAATTTATTTTTTTTTACCCGGAGGTAGTGGGGTGTAACGGTTGGAACCGCTATTTCGACATAACCACCTTTCGCCTCTTAAATGTCATTTGTCGTGTTCTTCTTCCTTGATTCGTATTGTGAGAATTAACTTGATTTGAATTTCAATATATTATCTCTTGATCATCCTATGTATTAGATGATTTTTAATATTCTTATTGGCCGTCTGATTTTATAAGGTAAGTTTTAATAATGATATATTGTTGAAAATATATATTTTGTACAAGAATTTCTTAAATAAATTGTCAAGTTCCTAACATAACCTAAAATCCTATCAACAGCACTTATTTCCTCCTCCACGTCGTTCTCCCATTACCCCACATTTTTCAGTAAAATCAGTAATGTAGAACTTCTTATCAAAAATAATGTTTCATTGTTAAATGTAAGATAAAGTTTTTTCTCAATTGTATAATTTTGTTAACTCCACCCAAATATTTTCCTTTGTTACGTAAAATTTTGCATAAAAGATACATTATTGTTGGTAATAATAATTATTGAATTCCAAGCTTGATACATTAAAAAATTTACCTATATGTTAGAAAATTAATAATTCATATAACATTTGTAAATAAGTTGAGTAATAATAGTGAGAATATTACAAATCGCAGAAGTTTTAAACAAGTAGTTAGGAACTATTTATGTCAAAAGTACTTTTATATTGCTTTTGACTTAGTAAGTGCAGTTATTTGCAGCATACAATTTAAAACTTTTCCTATTATTCTTAATGTTGTAGTATCGGAAAATAACGAGACTGGTTCTGTAATTGTATTGTGCAGAATATTAAACTTTTCAAAGTGGTTTATTGAAGACTTTACTGGATTTCCCTAGGTTTTGATATACCTCATAAATTAATTATTAAAGATGAAAAAATGAAAAACAATCCTTACCAGTCAAAGTTGTCCTGTCATTTTCTCAGGAACAATCAAATTTTGGTTTTATGTTTATATAACAAGGGATAGTTTGTTGCCTACAACGATTTCTATTCTAGAATGTATTGCCCTGCATCAAGTGTTCCGATGCAATTAAATTTGGTATTCAATTTGCAGGAACCCAAGATAAACATTTAAAATAGTTAAAACTACATATCGATTGGCAATTCAGACTAATCGATACGTCCTCTAAAGAATATACAGAGTGATCCATTATTGCAAGGAAGTTCAATACCTCTCGTGTCATAAGAAATATGAGAAAATGTTTTAAATTACAGTTATATCAACGTTGTTGCATGTTTCTAAAATACTATGATGGTGTTCCGTTACATAAGGACAGCCCAAGGAGATTGGCTCGTTTTCGCATCTTGTCAAGAGTGCGTTGACCGTCAGAGGACCAGTAAAGTGTACGAAAAAATCGTACCCCAAATAGTCAACTTCAGTCTGTTGAGCGAGCTTGACTCCCAGGAGATTTACATCCCCGAGTTGGGGGTTCTGGAAGGTTCTTTTGGAATTTGGTTGTTTAAAGACGATAAATTGCGTTTTCTGTGGATTTAATGAGACCCTCCATCTACTACACCAGTGAGAGTACTGGGTCAGCAGATTTTGGGTTCGAGTATTTAGTTGGTTAGAATTTTTGGCTACCGAGATTAGAACTGTATCGTCGGCGTATAGGAGGCATTTGGTTGTAGGGTGATTTGGGGGGAAGAATGTCGTGGGTGTAGTTGAGGTAGAGGAGAGGGGCCAGGACGGAGCCCTGTGGGACACCTGCGAGTGGGGTGAATGTGTCTGATAGGGAGTTGCCCACTTTGACGGTGATTTTTCTGTCTGAGAGGTAGGAGTGTATGAGTTTGGAGATTTGGGGGGGAGGGGAGACCTATATTCATAAGCTTTTTGACTAGTCCGGCATGCCAGACTTAACGAAGGCTTTTTGAACATCTAACAGAACGGCTGAAGACATTTGTTGAGAGTTTACTGCTGTGACCGCAGTATTGTGAAGGGAAGAGATTGCGTCCTGAGTGGAGTAGTGGGGTCTGAAACCATGTTGGGATTGAGGTATGATATTTCTTTCTTTAAAAAATTCCCAGATTCTTTCCTTGAGCAGAAGCTCGAGGAGTTTTCCTATGACTGATATGAGAGAGATGGGTCTGTATGAATTTACGGATTTGGGGTCTTTGCCTGATTTGGGGATCAAAATGGTGTTTGCAGATTTCCGGGCAAGTGGCAAATAGGACAGGGAGAGGCAGGAGTTTAGGATAAGGGTGAGGATGGGAAAGATGGTTTTAGAAAGATGCTTCAGCGTTCTTCTGTATATGGAGTCTCGCCCGGAAGCCGTGTTTTTGCCTGTTTGGCAGGCATATGTCTTGGAGAGTGAATGGGGAGGTGAGGGGGTTTTCGACATCCATAGGTGGGAATGAGGTGGCGAGTATCTAAAGGACGTATTGTTCGGTCTCGTGTTTGAATTGTTCGTCAAAGTGGGGATTGTAGGAGTTCTGAAGGTGGCTTTAAGATGGGTTTTGTGATCTAAGACTTCTTCGCAGGTTATTGAATAGACGAGGTCGTTGCAGCGACAATTTGGGTATTTTGGAACCTCTGACTTTTTACAGTCAGCTGACCCGTGGTGCAGCCCGTCGTTTGGACAGGTGGGTTTCTTGGAGCATTCTGAAGCCAAATGCCCTAGGCCAGTGCACTGCTTGCAATATTTGGGGATGGGAGGCAGGGCGTTTTGGTTAGAGGGTTCAAAGGGGTGTCTTCGGCTGAAGGTGCCGAAGCCCTCTCGAATAAGATAAGAATAGTGTGACTCTGAAGGAGTCAGCACCCTTATGAAGGAGGTAAATTCCTGAGTTTTCTGAGACCTTATTCTCCATACCTTGGTATAGGGAATGCTAAGGTCTTCGAGAACTTCTTGAATTTCCTTAAGAGTAATGTTTTTGTCAACCTGGCGGATGACAAGAGATAATTGGGTGGGTTTTGGGAATATTTGGGGTTCAATATGATTTTATTGTCCTCCATCCGTTGTCTCATGAGTGTCTGGAGTTCGGTGGGGTTTTAGTGGAGGATGTTTTTTAATTATTAATATATTTTTTTTGTTGCCCTAGACATTTTTCTATTAATTTCGCAATGCAAAATTGGTCATAAACAATTTACAATCATTTGCGTTAAAACTGAAGCGTTGAAAATTTGCATTTACTTATGGGTTATTTAAGTTCAAGTTACTTATTTAAATCGTTCTGTAAAATTTGCAATACTTTTATAATTTTTAGCGACTGCAAAAAGTACGAATTCTTAATTTTTCGAGGTACCGAACCTTGTCCGAGTTTGCAAATTTACCAGATTTTTAATAACCAATTTTCATTGCATTTTTTTTAAATTAGATGGAAATAAACAATTATTTTACTATTAAAAAAATATTTCCATACAAAATAAAAGGTTGCAAATTGGAATAGCTGTTCCAAAAACTTGTATTAGTTATGTCATCAGTCTGCAGCACTTGTGCAATTTTTTTTATCTTTGATATAATCAAAAACGTTATTTTACAAAAAAAAAAACATATTTCAGACTTGCATATAATGTTGAAAATAATACAATATTGCTTCAAGTTTGCAGCACTTTTACACTTTTTCTCTCAAAATTATAAACAAAAGCGCCCTTTTGTGAAATAGATTAACTAGTTCTGGACCTTAAAAATGGTTGCAAACTTAAAATTAGTGTTATTTAAACTTGCCGATTATTATTATAAAGTTTGAAAACTTAAATAATGTGAAACTTTAAAATAGAATGTCTGACTGGCCTAAATCCAAGATGTGTATAAAAGCAGTTGACTCTCGAGAGCGGTATAAGCACGTACATGTTTAAATAGAATAACCTCATTTGTAAATAACTATAGCTCTTTTGCACTCCCTTCATTTTGCATTACATGACACAACCTTAGAGTTAAAATTATCATAGATGTGTATGCACACTGATATTCTCTTAAAATTATTGTTTAATTTTCTTTCGTCGTCCCCTTTAATATTTACTTTTAAGCACATAAATAACTATTATAACACACTGTTTAATGAAATATAATCGGAAAATCGTAATGGGATACTAATGGTACAATTTAGGCGGTGCAGGTGCGTCAGGAACTAATTTACATAACAGGAAAATCCCTGGAATGTTAATAAAGGGAGAAACAACAAAACACGTTTCAAAATAATATTCATTTAAATTTCGTATGTCATCTGAATTAAATAGCAATTATACTGATTAATTAAACTGTTACTAATAGTAAATTGTGGAAACAATGTTACAATACAGAAACAAATACACAAATCCAATTTGGAACACCATATACGACGTGATGTTTGAAGGCACAGGAAGCTTATAAAAAATAATATATTTATAATGGCTATCACGGTAGGAAACCCAAGTAATTATGAGTCTTTATTTACAATCAGTTGCACTAAAAAAAAAAAATGTAAATCAATGAATACGGATCTAACCATGGTACTCCAAATAAGAGGTGAAAACCTTTAAGTAAGTTAGCAGCATGGGCGGTTTCTTTATTGGTCCATTAGTGCAGTGAACACTTAGTTAAATTACATAAAAATAATTTTAGAACAACATCTTGATTGAACGATGGCTAGATTTCCTGGTTTTACATTTTTTTTTTATGAAATTATTTTGGGTTCGTATGAAAAATATTGTACATAACCTGTGTAAAAGTTAAATAATTCGCTAGATTAATCACTTGATGTTTGCTGAGTGAAATGAAATTAAAACAGAACGTAGCATTATCTGCCTAATCAGAAAAACAAAGCTTTGCTTGTAGTACCTACACAGTTCAAAAACTAGGTTATTTTGTGTGATTTCTAAAAATTTTTAGAAAAAGTTGCATACATTTAACTTGTACTTACCAGTAAATTGTATATATTACATTCATATTCTTAAGGGAACTTACCTGAAAAAAAGAAGAAAATCTATTAGATTATATAAAAAACCATTAAATAAATTGCCGGAATGCAGTAAAAGTGAGGATATAACGTCACATTCCATAGGCGTACTTTGTAAAAAAAGTTTCTATAATATAAATAAGGTAACGTATGTAAAATGGTATAGACGAACTTCGTAGATTAGATTTTGAATGAAAAAAATTATATTTTTTAGAAAAATAATAGATATTTATACACCAAGTTAAATGAATCTTAATTTCTTCCGAGCGAATAAAAATTAATTAACTCACGAGGCCTATACAATATTTTATCCAATTTTGACATTTGTAAATCAAAATATAGGTGTTTTTTAAATTTAATTTTGTATTTAACAACCATTTATGGCAATGTAATTGACAAGTAGTCGGTGCAATTTATATTAAGTCTGGTTGTTAGGCGTTGTCAGGGCTTGTTTATTTAGACTTTGTTTATAGTTAGTTGAGTATTACTGTAATTGACTAAAATCTACGATATAAAACATCGGCAAAAGAGTTAATTTTCGTTTAAAATTTTGGAAAAATGGATATCTTAGATTTTGTGAACGAAGATCTTGTTCCAGAAGAAGTGTTAAATGCAGCAAATGAGGCTTTAGCAAAAATAGTACCCAATAAATCTAAATCATTGTACGAGAAGGAGTATATGTATTTTTGCCAATGGCAAAACAAAAAGCAGGTTAAAGGAGTTAACAAGAAGATAATAATGGCATACATATCTGAAAAATCAAAAAATGTGAAGTCTTCGTCATTATGGTCCTATTATTCGCAACTTAAGAAGATGTTGTCCGTTAAAGAAAATGTGGACATAAGCAAGTAGGTTTTTAAATTATATTAAAAAATAGACGTTTAAGTTAATAAAAGGTTACTTTTCAGATTTCACCAGGTAAAAGCATTTTTAAAGAACCAATCAGTGGGATATAGACCAAAGAAATCAAATGTATTTAGCAGAGAAGACGTCGAAAAATGTTTAGATACTGCTCCTGATGACAATTATTTACTGCTTAAAGTAGCTTTGATAATGGGAGTTTCAAGAGGCTGCAGAATTTGCGAACTGGTAGCGATGTCCACTAATAATGTTGACGACAGAGGAAGTGTATTAGTGGTGAAAATTCGCGACACTAAAACTTACAAAGAAACAATATTCACTGTTGTCAATGGAAGCAATAATATAAATGCAATTAATGTGTTTCAGAAATATAAGAAATTGCGCCCGCAAAATGTACCACATACACGACTATTCCTAAACTATAAAAATGAAAAATGCACGGTACAGCCTGTAGGTTTCAACACATTTTCCAAAATGCCCCAGAAGATAGCAGAGTTTCTTGGCTTAGTAAAATGCGGGAGACTATACTGGACATAGTTTTAGACGATCCTCTGCCTCTTTGCTGGCGGAAGCAGGCGCCGATTTATCGATATTAAAAAGACATGGACTCAGTTGCAGAAGGATATGTTGAACAGTCTATAAGAAATAAAATATAAATTTCAAGAAAAATATTGAGTAATAAAGTTGCTGTAGGTGCACCTGAAAAAGCTGGGACAGTAGCCAATAATAAATATAATATATCGGAGCATACATTACAAATTTCCAATTTAAACAATAAACCCATCGCCATCGATACAAACATCGATTCTAACAATGGACCCATCCATTCAAACGTAGTTTCTAATGTTTCAGAGCAACTAACTATTCCATTATACAACGAAATGAAGCTCCAGTTTAATAATTTAAATAACTGTAACTTTTATTCTGATTATAAAAAATAATTATGGAAAGATAGTTTCCATTGTAGTTTCCATTAAGTATTATTGTTTTCATTGTTTCCATAATTATTGTTACAAGTTGATTTTTATAATAAAACTTTTCATTCCATTGTTTATTATATTGGCTTTACATAATATATGCACACATGCCTAAAGAGTGCTAATATCGATACCTAAATAGCGACTTCCACATTTGGCTGTCGACAGTAATATAGGTACATTATTAGGTTAACTACTAGTGACTTAAAAGTTTTTTAAGTCACTAGTGACTTAAAAAAATTTTACGCACTCTTTTAGTTGCTAATGAATAAAACTTTATTTGTTATTGTTGCTATGGAATTGATAAAGTCATTTTAATGTGTCAAAATTGGATAAAAATAAATCTTATGCTTTGTCGCACTTTAACAATAAACGAATTAAATTTAACCAATAAATAACAAGAAGGATTATATTATGTTAAGGATAATATTTTTTTCTTAATCTCTTGACATTAACAGTAACACATTAGTACCTAAAATCAACCATTTACAAAATAAAAAGTTCAAGAACTATCTTTAAAAGTCAATGTCTTTGTTTTTGAAATTATTTGTTGAAATAATTAAGAAAATTAAAAAATTAGGAAGAAAAGACAAACATTTTTTCGAAGGACATTTTGTGAAAAAGTTTCAAAAATAAACATCTTACAATTGCTCGTCAGGCATTTATAAAAGGTTTGTCTACTGATTTAAAATTTCCAAATGGTACCTAAAGGTCGCCGGTTCATTATCACTCACACAGAAAAAAAAACTTGGTATATTGAGATAAGAGTTATTATCTGACGAGAAATTTATTAGATTATATGGGTATTTTTTTGGATTCAGATAAAGTAGTAGTGAAATTTACAAAGTACGTTATGCAAAAGAAATTTTTTTTTCTTCTAACACAATATTTTCTAATTTAAATTAAACCTAATTTGAATTAGATTATACAACTTACTAATAATTAAAAACAGACAAAACGTTTGTTTGTATTTAATAATTTCAATTGTGTAGTTTAAAAACAATGCCTTATTTTTATAACAAAATATTATTTAGTACTAATGTGTAGATTTAACATAAAACTTTTTTAACTAATACACATTCTTAAGAAGAATAGGTAATTATTTTGTTTAAGATAATCAAAAAACTTTTAGACGTGCATTTGTGAAATTATTTAACTTAAATAATTTTTTAAGTACGTTAGCAATCTAAAAAAACATAACTTATGTGTCCGAAAAAATATTTTGTTATATTACAAATGATGCTGTTTGGTTTTTAGCTGCCCTGTTTGGACGCGGCACGCGGCGACACCTATAGTCTATTTTTATGTATGAGAGAGTAATAAAACAGCATTTCTAATGCAAAACTTAGTACGGTCATTTTAAATATTTTTACAGAATAAACTAAATATTTCCTAAAATTGTAATAAATGTACCTGAGCTATTACAAGTTTTGGGTCTTTTATTGGTCCTTTATAAACATAAGCTGTTCAGAACAATAGAAAAAGGTTTGGACAGGCCAAAAGCCCTGTGTATTAAAGATTACATAGCCGTATCTTAAGATTATTTTCAATAAGTACTTATTTGCCAATTTTGTTTTATTTTAATTCCAAGAATTTCTTACAGTAATCGAATTATAAGTAGATTAATACCTTCCCAACAAATTTCATCGAAAATGCGATTATAGGTTTTCCATTTAGTAAGGAGGTCCAAGTTGTGTATTCTTGACAGTTTACTAAATGTCGTTTAGTTGCAACTTGGAAGGTGCAGTGTGAATTCTAGTGTGATAATGGAAAATTTTGAAGGGCCGCGTAAACGACAAAAAATCGGTCCTTTAACAGTTAATGAAGAAACATTAATATTTAATTGTTTTAAATCATTTGCAGAAAAAAATTTATGTTAAAGTGTTGATGACACAATGGAATTAGTAGTACGCTTGGTGTTGGGAAATCTACGATTTACAGAGTTGTTAAAGAAGAGAAATGTGGCGAGTTTCAAACAGCACGTAAAGCTCCAGGAAAACCAAAATTTCAATTAGAAAATCTTTTGAAAGAAAGACTTCGAAGGAAAGTGCATGCGTTCTTCTTTAGAAAAGAATTTCCGACAGTAGACAAAGTTCTTAGCACGGTTCGAGATGATAAGAATTACCCTGAAATGAGTCGAAGCATACTATGAAAACTTTTAAAAGAAATAGGTTTTATATGGAAAAAGCATTCCAGAAAGTCTATTTTAATAGAAAGAAGCGATATTGTAGTATGGAGAAGAAATTACCTAAGGAGTATAAAAGAAATGAGAAACCAAAGAAGAAATATATTTTATTTAGATGAAACATAGATCAACGAGGGACATAAACCAAATAAATTTTGGCAAGATGAAACTGTTACAAGTCGAAGACAGGCTTTTTTAAATAATTTATCTACTGGTTTAAATCCACCATCAGGAAAGGGGCGCAGACTAATAAAAGTACACATCGGTAGTTCAAACGGTTTTGTTAAAGGTGGTTTATTGACTTTTGAATCTACTCGTACCGGTGACTACCATGAGGACATGAATGCTGATGTCTTTAAAGAGTGGTTCGAACAAATTATAGATCTTCTTCCTCAGAACTATATAATAGTAATGGATAATGCAAGTTACCACTCGAGACTTATAGAAAAAATGCCCACAACCAAGTGGTTAAAAAAGATTTACAGAATTGGCTAAATTCAAAGAATATTAAGTTCCATCCCGGTTCTGTGAGAAAAGAACTGTATCATTTGTGTTCCCTTCATAAAGAGAAATTCAAAAAATATGAAATTGATGAAATTGCAAAAAATCGTGTGATGACGGTGGTCACATCACATTGCAAAGTAAACCCGATTGAACTGATATGGGCACAGATAAAGGGAGAAGTTTCAAGAAAAAATATTTTTTTTAAAATGAGTGATGTTAAACAGTTGTTTTTGGAGGCTGTAAATAATGTGAAGCCTGAAACCTGGGAAAAGGCAGTAAATCATACGATTAAAGAAGAAGAGAAAATGTGGAAGTTGGACAATAATACTGATGAAATGATCGAGCCACTCATTGTAAATATTGGTTGTGACAGTTCATCCTCTGATTTCGATTCTGATTTGGATTTGTAGGTAAGAAGTAGTTTTTATATTAAAATTATTATTTATGAACGTAACGTTGTTTAAAAGTCAAAGTTTAAACCCTTATACCTACATAACCCGTTTGATACAATGTTCTTAACATACCTTGTGGAAAAATAAAACATTTTAGAAAAAATTGCATTTTTTACCTTCAGCTGTTTAGAAGTTATAAGCAGGTTAATTAGGTGAAAATATAAGTGTATAATCGAGGAATAACTTCAAAAAATATTTTAACTGTCTAATAAAAGAAGTGCTACGCCTATGGATTACGAACGCTTTATTATTTTAATACTCTCTCATACATAAAAATAGACTATAGTATAGGAACGAACATTCTTCATTCTGTTGTTTATATGTTTGTTGTTTAGTTTGGATGGTGGGTGGATAGACTCGGTTGTTTTTTGTTTTAATTGTGTAATGTTTAGGTGCTAATAATGGAAGTAAAAAGAGATTATTGATTGAGTGGGGCCTCGAACACATCGTGGAAGATTTTATGGGTAAGTAAATTCCAATTTTATTCCGATACTTATTATAATTTTACAACCAATGCAATATATAACTGTTCAATGAATGTAAAATTTATGAATTCTAACTTTGGTAAAATTAGGCTCTCTCACGCGGTTTTGTTTCGGTGTTTTTAATTTTATTTTAAAACAAAAATGGTATGTTTGGTTAGATAGGTACTTTTTTCCAGTTTTATAGCAATATATATTGAGGCGTGAATTTTTGGGGGTCAAATAATAATAATATTAATAATAATCGTCTTTATTATTTTCAAAATACAATATATTATAAAATACATATTTACAATTATACTCGTGAAAATAAAGGGCGAAGTTCATTTTTTCTACTGAATAGCTCAGTAAAATAAAATGTTCTTCCACTTAACCCAACAAAAGTGTCTATATGTTTGATATTTATTACAGAAAACAAAATAAAACATGTATTAATAGTAAAAAAAAAAATAGAATAAAATAGATTTTGTGAGGATTGTATATAACAGAGATTAGATACATTGTTTATTAAATAAGAGGACTTTCAGCTTAGATTTAAATGCGAAGATACAAAGATTTTTTAAATTTCCAGGAACAGGGTTACATAACTTAAATATTTGATATTTAAATGATCGTCTAAAAAATTTTGTTCGAAACGGTGGTGGCGTCAGTAAACCTTTAAATCTTAAATTTAGGTTATGTACATCTATTCTAAAAGTTATTTTATTATATGGATACATTGGAATTTTATACATAATAAGTGTAAATATTAGAATACCGTCCTATACGAATTTAAATATACTGCAAACCAAATTTTTAGTAACCTTAGTAATTATTAGAAATTATGAAATTAAATTTTTGTGATTGGTTTACAAGGGAGAGCATAGTGTTAAATTTGAATTTTTACCTACTTTAAAATGTTTAATTGAGCTTAAATTTTGCATACACATATCTAAGTCTAGTGACAATTCAATGTTATGCTGTAGTTGAACTGATCCAGAACCGTATTTAGGAGGAGGAACAAAAACGTTGTATTTAACTATATCGCGGTATCCAATTGAGCTACAATTTTGCATATTAAATATGTAAATCAATATTATGGTGTCAAAATAGTTACAGGATTGAATTTTGCGTATTTTACTTTAGTTTGGATAAATTAGGTTAGTTTCCAATTTTTTTTCTTAGTCATTTTTAATATGGGTAACCTTTTCCATTTATAAAGACAGTCCTGTATTATGAAAATGTATATGGTACCTATATAGCGATGCGCAGTTTTGTAGGGGATTCATCAAGGTGTGCATGTATATGTGCCGGTTTTTTTTAATATTGAGTAAATATCTATGACAAGTAAAAAGCTTACTATTTTTTAAAGCCAACGGAGTACGGAGTACGGAGATTACTGAAGGAACTAATACCTAAAGTTGGGCCAAGAATTAGGACCAAGAGAAAAATAGATATTGTGACGGTGTTACTTACCTTATATTTTTTTCAAATTTGTCACATAAATGCAAATTAATTAAAACTGTGTTCTATATTTTTTTAATAAATTTTATTAATTAGCAATGAGACTCTTAATTATTTAAATTTTGTAACTATTTTCCTAATTTAGTTAATTTCAGGGAATGTTTTATTTTAATTGAATTCATTACTTTTTCATTGGCCCTCGTATTATGAATTTGAAAGAATGGAATAAATTTATGGGATTTCAGGGTAGCCAACCAGTCAACAGAAAATATACCAACTAAGAATTAATTGGGCATTCCAAACTGAAAGGCTACCAGTGGGTTCTGATGGGTTATAATATGGCAAAATTATGGCAACCCTGTAGGCCTGGTGATTTGACAAGGTCAATGAAATAGATAGTTACATAGATTGATCATCCATATTTTTCAAAATAAACATAAGCTTATGCCTCGAAGTAAAAATGTAAGCAATTATTTTTTTTTTAAATATCTAAAGGCTAAAAATTGGTTTTAAAACACATTTTTGCTAAACAAATTCAAATTAAAAAATATTTGTCAGGCAATATGGCCGTTCGTAAACGACCAACTTTGAACAATCTATATAACTAGATATGTATCATTGACCCAACAGGGTTGCCATATTTAAACTGTCATTACCCACTGGTAGCCATTTGGACAGGTCGTTGGAATGCCTAATTGGAATTCAGAAAATAACATTTATTTCTGGACAGTGGCAATGACTTAAATAACCCACCTTCTTTGCCTAAATTTTTTATTATACGTTGGCAATGCCGTAGCCGTTATATTTAGTTGAATATGCTTTGAATTTAAAAAAAAGTGAATTATAGGTTATGTGTTTATTATGGGCGAGAGCAAGAAGATGTGTGGTTTTAAATCATTAAATGAAATCAGATTAATATTAAAGACAAATAAAATGGTAAGTAATAGTTCATATAAAAATTTTGTACCTTTACAACTACATCAGGGTTTATAAATTGTGTTTTACTTGCTTCTTTTTTCTTTTCACAGGGAAAGTGCCAATCAAGGAGATTGAAAATCTAGATTAATCTTAGAAAACCACGTTGTATCCATCCATAACTTGTGTATTCCAGGACAAAAAAGGCAGAAACCTTTTATGATACTTCCACGTCCAAAATGTATGCTCACTTTTCACTATTGTAAACAAAAAATCTAATTGTCATAATATTAAACATAAACAGCGGCAACATTGCGGTGAGTGATCTGCCGCTGACGCCATCAAGCTAGAATCGGCTAGAACCGATCAGCTGGACCAGCGCGTTAGTGTTCGAGAACGATCAGAATTGCTTTGAACGGGATAAATACGCACGGCGCGGCGACATTGCGCTTAGTTTAAAACTGAACGCGTAACCAACGTCTAGCGGTTGGGTTAGTAGAGAACAACAAAAAATAATATTATGGCAAGCAGTTCTAAGAAGGTAAAGACATACCACTTTCATTCGAAATGGGAAGAACAATACTTTTTTACAGAAGTTAAAGATAAAAATGTGTGTTTGTTATGTAATACTTCGGTCTCCGTTGCTAAAAAAGGAAATATTGAGAGACATCATAAAACTGTACATTCTTATTTTTTAAAATCATTCCCACTACATTCTGCCACCAGAAAGGAGAAACAGAGACAGTTAAAAAGCAGTTAATTGGACAACAATCAATATTTTTAAGAACAGTCGACAAAAATAAGGCTGAAACTGAAGCATCGTACCGTGTGTCCCAGATAATTGCACAAAAAAAGAAACCTTATGAAGACGGGGAAATGATAAAACAGGCGTTTTTAGAAGCTGCTGATTCGTTATTTGCCAACTTTAGAAATAATGACGAGATAGTTTCAGCTATAAAATCTATTCAACTTTCTGCTAATGCAGTGATGAGACGTGTAGAAGTAATTAGCAATGATATTTTTTTACAGTTAAGAACTGACTTAGATAATTGTGTTTATTTTTCACTTCAACTGGATGAATCAACAGATGTCGTTGACACTGCCCAGATAGCCGTGTTCGTCAGGATGGTTTTTAGTGATTTTACGATTAAAGAAGATCTTTTGAAGTTTATTCCACTGAAAGGACACACTACTGGACAGGAGTTGTTTTCTCATTTAAAAAATATTATTTCTTCCGAGAAAATTCCAATATCGAAAATGGTAGGCTTGACAACCGATGGCGCTCCAGCTATGGTGGGTTGTGATAAGGGTCTGGTGGCGTTATGTCGTAAAGATGAAACATTTCCGCAATTTCTCTGTTACCACTGCATTATCCATCAGCAAGCATTATGTGGAAATTTCCTGAAACTAAACAACGTTATGAAACTGGTGGTAAAAATTGTGAACAAGATTAGAGCTCAAGCGTTATAAAGAAGATTATTCAAAACCTTGGCCGATGAAGTTAACTGTCAAAACGGGGACCTACTCCTTCACTCTGAAGTCCGATGGTTAAGTAGAGGACGGGTGCTGAAACGTTTTAATAATGTCCTATCTGGCATAGTTCAATTTTTTAAACAACGCGATGAACCGACTCTGGAACTAGAAAATTCAATCTGGCTTAGAGATTTTGGTTTTCTCGTGGACATTACAGAAAAATTAAACGAACTTAATATGCAGCTTCAGGGGAGAGACAAAGAACTAGCGGAAATGATTTCTGATATAAAAGCATTTTTCAAAAAGCTAGAGTTTTGGGAACAAAACCTAATTAACAGCGATGCCAAGCATTTTCCTATTCTTTCAGAAAAAATATTTTAAAATCCATTAGAACCCTATGACAGCAAATATTATGTAGAAATAGTTTCTACCTTGAAGAATAACTTCAAAAATCGTTTTAAGGGTTTCAACGAAATGGCTTTAGTAGCGCAGTTTGTTGTTTCACCCTTTATGGAAATTGATATCCAACAGTTTGCAACTTGTGTTATGCAGAACTTTGGCGAAGACATCGCTGCAACAGAAATGGAAGTAATTGAGTTTCAAAATGATTTAGCCTTAAAATCTCAAGTACCAAATGTATCTGGCCTATTGTAAGTTAAGACAAATATTCAGTTCTATGCCGTGTTGCCTTGAAAGTGAAAGCATTATTCAGTTCAACTTATTTGTGTGAATCTTCTTTTTCCAATATGAAGTTTATTAAGAACAAATATCGCAATAGACTTACAGATGAACATTTGAATAATTGTATTCGAATGGTTGTATCAAATTATATTGCAAACATTAAAAAAATTATCGATAAGTCTGAGTGTCAGCCTTCTCATTGAACGTGCTTTTTTATTTTTCAATGTTTATGTTTATGATAGTGCGTTACTTTTTTGTAGTTATTATTAACTATTTTTAAATCTTACGTGACATGCCGTTGTGGCTAGATAAAAGTTTGTGTTTATTTTTCAAACACCTTCGTTTGGTAGGTAGGAATGTAGCTATGAACAAGTATGTACTAGTAATATTAGTTATTTTGTTATTAGTTTATTATTAGTACCTATTTATTATGTATTACCAGTTAAATAGTAAAATAAATACATATAATGATAAATTAACTGTGGATTATTTCATTTACGTTGCGTTACGTGGCTTCCGTGTGGGTAGCTCGCTGTTTATTTTAAAATTAACAAAGTAGCTCAACACCCTGAGAGGTTGGCGACCACTAATTTAGAATTTTACACTTCTGAATAAATTATTTCAATCTTCAAAGAAATCGGACATTGATACGCGATAGAATTTCTAAAATTTTGTTCTCAAAAACAGATTATTTTTTTCATCATAAAACATCGCATTAATCCACGAACTCCGATTTTATGAGATCTCTCTGAAAGCTTACCTGTCTGCCTTTTTGTATTAATTGAGCCTCTGCTCTCTGAAAGGGCAATAAAACCATTCAGAATCGTTTTAGATCCTGAACAGCACCGGCTGGTAAAAAAAAAAAACTGATGTTTTATTTTAAATTTAACGACATTATAGAAATGTCAGTAACCGTAAAAAGTACAATTTTTTGTTCTTTCTGCACAGACAAAAGAATAGATTGCAATGGTAAAATTGAAAGGGCAGATTATGAGTTGTAATTAAAATTTTAAATGGTGAAAGGAAATTGGTTATACAAGGTGTTTCAATAAAACATGAAGTAAGAAGCTAAAAATAAAAACTTAAATTTTCAATTTGGATTGTACATTTAAGAATATTCTTTATGTAAATAATGTATTTCTGTTTAACTCCTTTAATGGGAATACACAATTTACATAAAGAGTATTGCCAAATTCAAAAATACAACCAAAATTAAAATTTAAGATGTTTTTTACAAAGAAGGGGCTATGGGATTCCATAGTGCTGGTGTATGCTTCTGGCAAAATTAAATCAACAAAGTTTTTGAAGTTGTTTTTTTTAGATTAATTAAAAAAAATTTATTATACCAATTTTAATATTATGTGAAATAATATATTACTTTTTTAGTATTAATGCTTTGTAGGACAAAAATGAAGATTGTTTATTAGACTAACGGTAATTAATTTTTCGAGTTTTATTAGACGTATAATTTATGTCACATGTTTTTAAAACACTTTCTATACAAAGTGGGACACTCAAAACAGTCCACCTTGATATTTGACATTATTGTCTTTATTATTACGCAGACAAAGTACAAGCATAAGATATCTCATTACAAAGAAGGATACAGCTGCTAATTTTTGTGGGGATAGTTTGTACGAGTATGTTTATCTGAGGAGCGAACATGCGTTTTATGAATGAATCAGTATTTATGTCTGCGAAGCTTGCTTTATACAGTGCTGTCACACTTCAAAATTATACTTTCCTGATAATGTTATGAACATTTATACTCGTTAGGCTTTTATTTTTTCGTATATTTGTATTTATTATTCAAACAGAGAAGATAATAAATATTGTTATGGTTATTGGAATTCTTATTTCGTATTTTTGTATTTAATATTTAAAAGGAGCTTTTCGAGTATTCCAATTCGAAGGCAATCGAATGTTCTTTGCGCGAATAACGCTAAGCAACGTCAGACAAAGGAATGCGAGTAGTATAAAAGGCAATGTATCGAAAACATTGGTAGCTTTTGTTTTGTAAATTCATCCCACCTCTTTCTTTCTTTTCTTATCTCGGGAGAGTTTAGTATTAATAGAAGTGAGGTTATCAAGTGAAGGGTTTAATGTTTAGCTATAGGTAGGGTTGAGCGTTTTCTTTATTTAATTTTTAAGATGAATTGGTAGCTAAATGCTGCGTTAGAGCGTTGTCTATCGACTAAGGGTATTTGTTGTAGTGATTTTTTTAGTGATTAATGGATGTATATTTTAATAATTTAGGCCTATCTTGTTAAGGGTAGATTTCAGTAATTTGAGTTAAACGAGGAAGTTTTTAAACTATTTAGAGGTTTTTTCTTCAAGAAAAAGCCGTTTTGCGTTTTAACTCAAGCCAAGGGATTTTGACCTTTATTGTGTCGTTATTGGACATGGCTCATATTAAGTTTAATACCTGCAACACGAATCTTAACCTTTATCGTCTCGTTTTTTAAGATTGTTTTTCCGGTAAGCAGGGATTTATTGATTTGTGTCAATTTGTCAAGGGCTTATTTGCAGTGATTTTATTTTGAATTTTATGATAATTTGTCCATTATTTTTTCTCTATCGTGTAACAAATCGATGAAACGCTAATTATTGGATTATAGTAATTTTTGATTAATTTATTCTTTTTAGTGCGGTATTTAGGTAGCAATTTGCTACTTTACTTATCGCCATGAAATATTAAACCTAATTCACTGATACAGGTAAGAGATCTTTTAGTTTTTTTAAATTTATATAGTACACTTCGTAAATTGTTATTTAAATTTGTGATATGTTTATCCCATCTCCCTTTTCCCATACTCCCTTAATGTTATTTTGAAGGCCTTCTGTACTTTTGAAAACGTTACACCTTATGTTAAGTCAATACCGAATTATAACCATAAGCAATCCTTGTAATAATACATTCTATCATAATAATTTGACATCTACGTGGATGACACCGCGAATGTTTACAATTCAATTTTTGCAAACAAAACTGGACTAGTACTTTTCCTCGTTGGGTTAAATTTTTTCCTTCACATCGAAAATATATTAAAACGAATTAAACAAACGTAGGCTTGGCGTTTAATTCTATAGAGGTAATAAACTAAATAAATTAAAACTTTTTTACAAAAATCGAAAAAAAAGCATATAATATATATGCCTAAATAGTCAATCATAATACCTTTCTAATTATGTACCACACATTGTATATTCCCTATGAAGAAGTGAAACAGAGGGAGTTGACAGATGACAACGGTATCACAGCTTATACAATACAGCTAAAACACTCTCTTGGCGGCAACGGTTTGCGTCGATTCCGTCGCGCATTGCTTAAGCTCCTCCTTCGGACGGAAAAGGCGGCTTTGGTGTTCAGAATCGTACTTAGGTAAGGATTGAGCCGTGCGTATAATTTCGTTGATTGCATAATTTCGTTGAGCCTATAATTTCGTTGATTTTGTTTGAGCTGCCTGTTGTGTTAAGTTAAAGGTACTGTTATTATGTTGGTGACTCTTTAACTGTGAGTAGAATGAGTTAAAAAAAGACATCATTCTGTCTGTGCAGTCAAAAGCTGCTTTAATAAGGGTTATAACTGCAATAAAACATTCTTTCGTTTTCCCAAGGACCCAAACCGGTAAGTACCACATTCTAAGAAATTTTCATTAATAATAATATAATTTATACAGGATGTCCCATTAGTGCGTAATTGTTCAATATTTGAATTTGTGTTGTAGACACGCAAAAAAAGTTTTAAATAAAAATTATATGGATTTGAAAAATACATATTTTAAAAATATTTTTGAATATTGAATTGGCAAATCAAAATGTATGTTTTTTAAATGGAACACCCTGTATTTTATTTTATTTTTAGAATGGTTTGGTAATACTGTATTTAACCCTAAAATGTATTAAAAAGTATTAGTGTTGCCAAGCAATTCATTTTTTTTAATTAGAGAATGATGCAGACCCCACATTAAATTATCATAATTTAGGTAGGTTTACATAGATTTCAAAATTGTTTAATATACAGACATAAAATACTAAGCTAACGAATAGTGGTGATAGAACTGGTTTATTTTATACAGAGTGTTTTAAAACATGTCTTAAATATAGCTAATTTTAAGTTGAATTTACTCAATTTTTTCAAACAAAACACCCTGTATATTATTTTGGCCTAAAATACCTTATACATTTGCTTATTTATCTATACCAAAATATTAGCTAATAACACATAAACTTTGTATCCCATGAGTGCGTAATTGATCGATAGCTGTTTTATTAGTGGAAATACGAAAAAAACATTATATCAATTTGTATGACCATGTTTAATAAATATTCTTAAATATACAGGGTGTTCCATAAACGAGGGGAGTTGATGAAACTTATACATTTTTAAAGCAAAACACCTTGCAGGTAGTCATACATATTTGGTAGTTTTCACATCGTCAAACCATTTTAATAAACTTCATTTATTTGCTATAGGGTATATAGGGTGTGTCAAAATGGGGAGTAACGGTTTTCTCACGTTTTTAAATGGAATACCCTATAAATTATGCCACCGACTAATTGATACAGGGTAATCCATTTTTTTGTATTTCTAATAATAAAACAGCTATTAATCCATTACGCACTAATGGGACACCCTGTATATGTGTTATTGGCTAACATGTTGGTATCGTTGAGTAGGTAAATGTATTAGGAATTTTATGACAAAATAATATACATTTAAAAAAAATTGAGTAAATTGAACTTAAAATTAGCCATATTTAAGGCACGTTTCAAAACACTTTGAATAAAATAAACCAGTTCTATCACCACTATTCGTTAGCTTAGTATCATATAAGTATGTATATTTAACAATTTTTAAATCAGTGTAAACCTACCTAAATTATGATAATTTAATTTGAGGTTAGCATCATTCTCTAATTTAAAAAAAAAATAATTGGCAAAACTGTAATATTTTTTCAAAACATGCTAGGGTTGAATATAGTGTTAACAAGCAATTCTAAAAATAAAATATAGGGTGTTCTATTAAACGTCTATAATACAAATTAAAATATGGAACAATTACGCCCTGTATAAACAGATTCGTTTATTGACTTACGTTAGATTTAGGCTGTTTTTATTTTTATTAATTCATCCTAGGTGCTAAAGTTACCTATTGAGCTAGGAATTCTAAATTTGTTTAATTATGTAGATGATAGTCTAATAATTAACTTATTTAAACCTAAACACATGATTTTTTTCAGAGCTAGGATATGGGCAATGAAAGCCAATCAAAAAGACCTTTTGGAGAAATTGGACGATCTATACAAAAGTTACAAGCTGTGTGAATGTCATTTAATTACGAGTATTAAAACTAAAATCCTAAAAGTGTTGGTGAAGATGAGGACAGATGCATCTGCCTTCCACGAGAAAACCCCTGATCGAATCTAGGCCGGGAACTAATTAAATTAATTTTTTTTGTTTATTTTATAAATTAGTAAAATTCGTAAATTATTTTAAAATTAGTTATTTTGTCTTAATAACCTAAAATAATTTATTTTAATTTGTAGATTTTCGTCAGTGGGTCGTAGAAAAAATATACTGTACAACTCGAGTGGATTGTCCATATCCACTCTTGTTGCACAAACTACTATTTATTTGTTTTCTTGGTTTAATGTTTACATCAGTAAATAGGAACTAAATTAATTTACTTTTCGAGTTTTCTTGTAAAAATCGATATTACTTTCTCCAAGTACAAATAGGGTACCTACCTATAATAGGTACTAATTATATAATTTCGCATAATATTATAATCTAAATTTCACACCACTATCAAGTTTCAAAATTCTCTCTACTTCGGTACGGTCAGATCAAAATATATAAATAAAAACTGTCAAATTATTAGGTACTTCTACAAATCTTTATGAATAAAAATACATCTAAATAAAACCGATATTGTTAAAATAGAAGCACAAGTTACCGATTCTTTATAATAACCCAGAATATCATCGAGTTCCCAGACCTCAGTCAGTCGAAGCAGTCGTTTATCTAGGTATAAACACTATAAACCCTTTGCGCGATGGATGACACTTGCTAGATACACGGCCACTTGATACCACTTGATTTGCATCCACGGCCGCAATTTGTCGTGAAGTGACTGTTTTAGCTCTAATCCGAAAGATGTGCTATTATTCGTAATATTTATATTTAAATAATTTTTTTATTTATATTGGATAGATTTAAAACAAATTTAAAACCTAATTTCTCAAAACTTACTTAATGTGGCATGTAACCAACCTTATTACGCCAAGATCTTCAATTATTTCAATAATAAATATATTTTTTAATCCGGGCCCGACTTTTCCGTCGAATCTAACAGAGATAGCACCATTCCGTCTCGCTTGGTTCTCGACCGCCACATCAAAGACGAAGACACGGAGTTGTGGAGCTGTATTGTATAAGCTGTGACAGTATGGTGAAAGTGTGTCTCTTGTGGAATAAAAATCGATGTTTCAGCATTTTTTTAAATTCAATGGATACAGTCAATTAGTAGGGTGGACTCTTTTGAGTAGGCCACTCTTTATGAATTTAACATTTGTAATTGATGATGTCAAATCAGAGCATAGCGTAGGTTAGGTTATGTTATTTATAGATGAAAATAAGTAGGATGATTGAATTGTCTTCTACTGCAACCTAGATGAGTATAAGTATTGTGGCTCGTGTTTAAATTACAGTTCACCGTACAAGCTGTTGGTTGAGTTAGGTGAGACTTGCTTAAGGCGGGTGAGGCCAAAGATCTGCAACCTAGTTATTTCCAAAGAGGAATAGCTAGATAAGGATGTGCCCTGCAGATTCAACTTCCACGTAGCAGAATCGACAGTGCGACATTTATTGCAGGCCTATTTTTCTTATGTATGTTTTTAAACGACAATGTCGTGTCATCAGTTCCATGATAATGTGGTGATTATAAATTTCACTCAATAGTCCCATTTTATTCCATTGCAGTTTTCTTTTGTGTTGACTACCCACTGTCTAGAGCTTATCGGGTGTAGTGGACATTTTTTCAATGATGGCAACGCGCTTAAGTCGCTGAATTCAAAGACACAAAGGTTAAAAGCTCAAACTAATCCCAGAGATCAGAGATCTGCCCCAGTGGCTTGGTTTTATTAGTTACCTGAATACAATTTGTTTCGATCAAATTTTAAAAACGAATTTTAATATATTATATATGAGAACTTGCCTCACTCTCAAAAAGGATAAGCTATACATATACCAATTAAAAGATCTTTTTAAGGAGAGCATTTGTTTTCATAACTTGTCCATTACAAGTTACACTATATCCTAAATGTAACTAAAAACATGATAGGCCAGTGGTTTTAATATGTTATTGTAGTGCTTATTACAGGCAAAAAATAGTAATTATTGCTTAAAAAACAATTGTATGCCCGGATATATCAGTATGATGTAACTAAAGATTATATGGGCCACGTGTATCTCTTACCAAAGGGCATGTACATATTGGCTACATGGTTTTAAGTATGTCATCTAAAGGACCTGAGAACAAGGTAATGAATAAACATAAAAATAAAATCATCCTTATCAATACCACAGTCAATACCCCAGTTACCTTAGAACAAATATAAAGCGCTTTGTAACATGTATACTGACGTACAGGGTAGGGCATCCTAAACTAAAAATAAATAAAAATAAAAATAACTATTAGTTAAAAATAAACGTCAACAGCAACATCATCACACATAAAACATTAGGAGGCCAATAGATGAAGTCATACGCTGCCGCAGCAACGCGACACTTTATTGCAATTATTAATTTATTAATAAATGTTATTTATTAAAATATTTAGTGGTTTTTTCGTTCACATTTAACTTTTATAAAACGGTCACAAAAACATTTGTAAATAAAGTAAAAGTATGCTGTGATCTCTAAGGTAACATCTATCCTGTGACATCCCTTACGGTTGAATGTAGCAACTTTGGCAAATGGTATATAAGAAAACGTTTGCAAATGCAGTCAACAACGACTAGTACAATTTAACAAATATCTCTGATTGTATTATCAAGACACTAAATTATTACAATAATGAAAATAGTTAAATAATAATTTCCAGAATTCCATGGGGAGAAAACGAAACAAAAACCTACACTCTCTGGATTGCCGTCCCAACCTCATATTTATTAGTCCACTGAAGCGATGTACATCCAACGACCAACTGTGTCGCTACGATGGTATAATGATTCTAATTAATTATTTAGTTTACTGTGAAAAATAATATTATGTAGATTCTCAGGATTGACAAGTACAAGAAAGTTCAGGAGCAGTTTTACTTGTTCACAGGTAAAAATCTACTTAAAATTCCTGCACTAGTCAAGTCTGAGAACACACTTAACCACATTTTTGAACTTAATCATAGTAACCTAATTAATTGAGAATAATATAATTCATTTTAAAATCAGTAAAATCGTCACATCATCGTGCCCCATCTCTTTATCTGAAACATGTGCAGAGTGGGTTAACCAGTGGCACTTAAGTCTCACTAGGCCCATTGCGCACCCTCCTAAGTAAATAGGCATCTCCTAGCTCCTGAGCCAGCCTACAGATTTAATGTAGTTGACAACGTCGCCAGCCCCATGATATGGAGATGCTTCCGTAGTTGGCAATGTCCAGACAGAATTCCTGTTTAGTCATAGTCAAGTATTTGTTTGTTGTAGTGTTGTCATGATAACTTAAAAACTTCCTGGCAAGTCTGCAACTTCTTGTTTTATTTCATCTTTACTTGAATTTCACAGAAAATGTTCTTTAATTAGATTTGTCACTACCAATGTTGTCAGTCCAATAGAGGGGATAGGTCCAACAAATATTTAGTTGGCTGCCTTCTTGGCAAGTGAATCAGCAAGATCTTTGGATGTGGCGTGACCTTTGATCCATCTTTAGTTGACCACATTGTTGATGGGTACTTCGACCAAAGCTTCGTGACATTCTAGTACTAATCTTGAATAAATGTGTTGTCTGTTCAGGGTGAATGGCGCTTGTCTGATATCTGTATAGATGAGCATGTTTCTGTCAGTGATATTATTTCTGGTGATTTCTTTGCTGTTTTAACCACACGGTCACTACTGTTCACAGCCCATTTTATGTTTAGGTTTAAGGATCTGCTCTATATTCCAAATTCTAAGCCTTGTTTTGTTTTATAATCGTCGGTGTAGATATGATTCGTAACTGCCACTTCCGGCTCTTCTATTTGTTCTAATATAACTTTATATGGCTTATGGAAGATATATCTCTTGAAGCAGTTGTAACGTATCGAGCACCTCCTGCCAAAAGCGATATCTCGCCTTACTAGATCCTACATCAGGTTCTATTTGAACCGTGCGGAGGCGTGTCAGTGTCATCAGAGCAACCTTCTTGATGTATATATCAAGGGGAGTGAGACTAAAAATGACTTCCATGGTTCCGGTGGGTGTGGTTTTTATGGCTCCTGTTATATTGAGATATGCTGTTCTTTGAATTTCTTCTAGATTTTGGATAGTTGTTAATTTTTGGGTTTTCAGTACCGGCACCGTATGTTAGCATAGGTCTTATGATGGCCATGTAAGTCCATGCGATGACTCTGGGGGAGAATTCCTAGGTGCACCCCACGGTTTGTAGAATGACCAGGTCATCTGCATATGCTATTGTGTAGTGACTGTCATTATTGAGGCGATTGATGACGGTGTCGGGGACCATGTTTCCCAGTAGAGCTGATAGCACCCCTCCCTGTAGACATCTCTTTGCAACCAAGCCTCTTATGTTCACATCTTCTACACTTATGTTTAGAGCATTTTGTGTATCCACTCTCTATCTGTGAAATATTCCTTTGTGCCCCATGTATTTGTGTCTGCAATTTAAACCAATAACATCTCTACTGATATGTTTTTCAGTTAATCTCGTTATTTATTTATAAAAATGGTGACAAGTTTCAATCAAAAAAGATTTATATATGAGTATATGAAGGTTTCACTAGATTCAGTTTATGAGCACCAACGACCATGATAAAATTAAAAACCTCTATTTATTAATCGACTTTAAAAAAGGCGCTTCTCAATTCGTCTGAATATTTTGTTCTATGTATGTTCGGTGATAATTCATTACCACGTAGTCCAATTGCTATGATTATGTTTTGCTAGAAATGTAGTACCTCAGGGGTGGTCCGATATAAATTTTGTCAAGATCTGATGATGAGATCTATGGTAAAATCAGCAATGTAATGACATCTGTACCTTTTTGATGTCGCTTTTTAAAATTAATTATAATATATTTTATCATAATATTACAAAATTTAAAGAAATTAAAGAATCCGATGAATAACAATTACAAAACTAACTTAATCTTAAAAAAGTTGGTTTGTACCGAAATTTTTGATCCGATCCTGCTATTCTTTTCTTTATTCATGAAAAAGAAGTTTCATTCAGCCAGTCTCCCTCGAAAAGCTAAATTCGCAGGTGTTGTTCCAATTTCGAAGTTGAAGTGTCGAAGGAAAAGGGAATCTCAAGATTTATTAGTTTTGAGATGAAGTGCGAGTAACCGAGCTTAATTTTTGCACAATAATCGATGATTTTTCTACGTGTATAAAATATGAAAAAGATACTGAATAATGTTATTATATTTTAATAGCTTTTATTTTTGATAATTAAGTGAAAAATTATACTGTAATATACGAGGATTGTTCAGTAGATGTTTAAGGGCTGCATATTCAAAAAGTTTCCGGTATGATTTAGACGTAAGTCTCACTACTTCATTAATCTATAGATTCCTTGTTAAATTTATGATGCTCGCTGTTCAAGAAGTGATGTCTTTAATAGAGCAAAAACGTAAGAATCACATAAGGACCGGCCAGAAATACGAATAATCAAATCATAAATTATTTAAATCTAAAAATGCGCCACTAATGTCAATAAAAAATAAAAATATACCAACTCCCTACTTAACATAATTCGTTGGAAAGCTAGGAGAAGTTATACCCTAAGAAGCAAGATTTTAATGAATCAAAATCCAAAGTTTTAAAGGAAAATATTAGAAATAGAATAGAACAGAGATAGTATAGAAAATATCAAACATATCTGGGTTCTGTGAAAATGAAATGATTAATGTTATTGATGGACAGGTTTAACTCAAGACATTAATATAGATATAATAATATGGAAATAGGTATAGGTATATTATTTCTAGGAAACATTTTTTTAGTTCAATAAAAATAATTATCTACTATAAGTGTGCGTGGATGTACTTATAATGGAAAGCGTTGTAAACAACATAATAAATTAATCTTTATTAAAGTAACGAATATATTTTAAATTACAATTCTTGATAGCTATCTAAACATCAAAAATAATTATTCATATTTGTACTATCACGATTGCACAGTTCAAAAAATTCGGTGAGCGTAGTTTTTGGTGGATTTATAGCACGATCAAGCGTTGTACGGTTCGTGAAATATACGCGCTGGCCGTTTTCAAGATGGACAGCTAAATGGATAAATGCTGGATCCCGTTCATGAATTGGGAAACCGAAAATACGCCATTGGAACTGATATACCGGCCAATTTGGTGATTCGTAATTTAATCATTTTGATTCAACGAAGGAGCATTTACATTAGTATTTTCAATTCTAAATAGAGCCATATCACTTTCTTTACTCACATACTTGCAAATATATTTGATACTCTTCACCGAACTGCATGACTCAACATTAATATGAGCGTTGAATGATTTTCTCAGCAGAGGTGAATATGCTAACTATAAAGTTTTTAATTAACAAATAAAAAATGGGAGTTGATCGTAGAGAGGTGAAAATTAGGGGGTTATATGTATTTTTGTATACTGTATTATAAAAAATAAAAGGGGTGGACTACCCTTTACATTTAGGGGGTTGAAAATTAAGGGTTGTACGTATTTTTTATTGCCACATAACAAAAAAAATTTGGGGGTTTGAAAGATAGATAGTAGCCGATTCTCAGACTTACTGAATATGCATAAAAAATTTCATAGGAATCGGTCGAGCCGTTTCGGAGGAGTATGGGAACGAACATTGTGACACGAAAATTTTATTTATTAGAATAGTCAAAAATGTCGTTGAATCTTGTTGATACCAAAGTCAATAAAATAAAGTCCTATATTAACTGCCTATGAAATTACGTTACGAAAATCAACAATTCATGTATATTAAAAAAAAAAATTTAGTTAGATTAATAGTAAATAATGTAATGCGAGCCATTTCATTATTCAGTCATGCCCTAATACTCCAAGTCCCTCTCTGTATTATTTGGCCTTTGAGGCTCAACTTGTCCGATTATTATACATAATTAAACCCCATAAGACCAAACCTATGTGACGGCTATGGTGGAGACACTTTCGCGAACATTCCAGAGTCAACGAGATACTATTTCTAGTCTAAATATAACGTTTCTGGTACATACTGGCAATTTTGGTGGAGGAAAATTCTAGACCACCAATTTGTATATAAATTGGTGGAGGAGAGCCATCGGGATCAGTTATTATATGGACAGTGAAGATAAATAGTAATTAGTAGATAGACAGTGGTGAATATAGTGATCAGTTTAAAGACAGTCGAAGTATATATAAATTAGAATAGTTGTGTTATAAAATAAATAAGTGTTTAAATAAATTACATTAATAAATAAACTGTTGTTTGAAAATAAACAAACATCACAATAATACATATTTTGTTGTTAGTTGGCATGAGGCGGGTATCATCCATCGATGGGTCTCCAGGGTTTACATATTCTAAGAGATGTTCTGGCCAGTAACGTTTTAGTCTTCTGCGTTCCATAGGATCAATGTATAGGTTTGCTATCAATGGATTTGTATGATTTTTATTCCTAGTTTTGTTTTCGTTAAGTAAGGTATGGATTACTTCATTGACTTGGAATTCTAAGATGTATGTATTGTGTGGTTGCTTACGAACCATGGAGCATTAGCTATCGTTCGAAGTGTTTTGCATTGGAACGTTTCTAATATTTTGGTGTTCGATGGTTTGCTACAATCCCATAGCTCTATACCATATGACCAAATTGGCTTTAGTATGACTTTATATAGAAATACCTTGTTTTCAAGTGATAACTGTGAGCGTTGACCAATTAACCAGTTTATTTTTTGAGATTTTAGCTTCAAGTGTTCTCTTTTAGCTGGGTTAACTTTTGATATAAGTGTATTCCAAGATAATTAACTTTAGTTTTTACTGGTATTTGCATGTTGTTGATGAAAAGTTGTGAACAAACACTGAGTTTTATTGTAAACGTGATTTGTGTGGATTTATCAGTGTTTACTTTTATCCTTCTCTGTCGCAGCCAATCTTGTAGTAGATTGAAATGAAATTGTAGCCTTTCTAATGCTCTTATAGGATTTCGATCTGAAGATATGATTGCCGTATCGTCTGCAGAGGTGGCGAGTATATAGTAGGTAGACGAAAGGACCAAGGACGCTTCCTGACTTTATGAATTGGTAATTAGATATCTTGTATAGTAGTCGTTGGTGCCATACGTTGCCGAATGCCTATTGAATGTCTAAAAATACAGAGGCACCAAATATTTTTTGTTCTAAAGTTTCTTTGATACAGTTAACAATCCTATGGCATTGTTGGATTGTTAAATATTTTTCTCTGAAACCAAATTGATCTATAGGTATCGTTCATATTTGGATATTATTTCGCTAATTCAATTGGGAAGGATCCTTTCGAAAATTTAAGATAACTGTGGCAGTAAACTTATAGGTCTATATGAATTTCTGTCTTGCAGAGATTTTCCTGGCTTCGCTAGAGTCGGAACATCTGGGGGGGTACTTTATAGGTGGTCATTTTTATATTTTATAGAATATATCTGTTATTTACGTTTGGAGAAGAAAATTCTTCAAATAAAAGTTACTTCTATTATAATTATCTATAATTTTTGTTCTATACAAATTTTTCCTAAAATGGTCCGTATTCGAGAAATTTGACAAAAGTAAAAAAAAATAGTTTTTCATAAAAATTGTTTAAATAAAAGTTGTTTGTAATATAGTTCTCTATAATTTTTATTCTATACATAATTTTTTTAAAATGGACCATATTCGAGATATTTGAGAAAATGTGTAAATTTCGAATTTTGAAGAAAACTCAAAAGCGGATAAAGAAAAAATCATTAAATTTTAAATTTAAGGTTTATTTTGGCCTGACGTGAAATGATTAGATTTTGGACAAAGTCGGAACATCTAGGGGGGGGGGTACTTTATGGGAGGCCGTTTTTATATTTTATGGAATATATCTGTTATTTATGTTTGGAAAAGAAAATTGTTTAAATAAAAGTTACTTCTAATATTATTATCTATAATTTTTGTTATATGTCAAAATTTCCTGAAATGGTCCGTATTCGAGAAATTTGACAAATTGTGCAAAATTCTGATTTTTATGAAAATTGTTGAACTAAAAGTTGTTTGCGATATCGATCTCTATAATTTTCGTTTATACATGATTTTTATAAAATATACCGTAATGGAAAAGTGCTAACTTTAAATTTTTCAGTATTTTCGTTTTCAATGAATATCTATAGAAAAATGTTTCGAGGTAGATGTATGTGAACAATGTATATATTTAGTTTATCCTCTAAAATTTTAGAGATGCTGCTATAGGTTGTACAAAATAACCGGGAAAAGCCTATAATAACTAGATAGGAAAGTCATGTGTTAGACACATCAGATTTTTTTTATTAGAAAATAATTCGGATCCCAAATTTATTTAACTTAATATAGATAGGTTTTGCACTGATTTTAAATTTTTTTAAAATACAGACTTATAAGATACTAAGCTAACGAAAAGTGATGATAGAACTGGTTTATTTCATACATAGTGTTTTAAAACATGTCTTAAATATAGCTAATTTTAAGTTCAACTTACTCAATTTTTTTCTAATGCAATATTATTTTAGTATAAAATTCCTGATATATTTACTTATACGATACTGACATCTTATGCAATAATACAGATACAAGGTGTCCCATCGGTACGTAATTGATCAATAGCTGTTTTATTATTGGAAATATGAAAAAAAAATAATATTAAAGTTGTATGACCATGTTTAATAAATATTTTTATTTACACAGGGTCATCTATGAATTAGGGGCTGATCAAACTTTTAAAGCAATTAATCCTGCAGGTAGTTATACATATTTGATTGTTTTCACATCGTCAAACAATTTCAATATACTTCATTTAGTTGCTATCTTGTATATATAGGGTGTGCCAAAATGCGGGCAAACGATTTTCTCATTTTTTTTTAATGGAATACCCTATATGAATTAATTAATACAGGGTATTCCATTTAAAGAATTGAGAAAATGGTAGACTTGCATCTGGACACACCCTATATACAACATAGCAAATGAGTGAAGTCGATTAAAATTGTTTGACGATGTAGAAATAATTAAATATGTATAACTATTTGCAGGGTGTTTTGCTTTAAAAAAGTATAGATTTGGTTCGCATCTTCTTTATGGACCACCATGTATATTTAAAAACAATTGTTAAGTATGGTCATACAACTTTTATATTAAAAATTTCTTTGAATTTCTAATAATAGAACATCTGCTATTTTCAATTACAATAAGTCTTTTGTTTAAAAATATTCCTTAAAATCGTTAGTTTTATTTTTAATTAATAAAAATATATTTACGAGGTTTCCATTAAAATAGCAGACAATTATTTTCGAATTTATATTTTTCTTTTATCCATACCCTTTTGTTAACCAATGGAAAACTTCTCAACAAAATATTTTTCATAATAAAAGGAAACTTTTCCAACGTCTTTATTTAATAAAAAGACTATTCTTAAATATCGATTCTACATTCTTTCTTCTTTCCCTAACTTTGTTTCATAAATACCTGAGGACCCTAATTTGGCTGCAAAATTATCCCGAGAGGATGGTAATAAACGGGAAAATAACTTTTCGAGACTCCCTTTCGCGGAGTAAATGAATTGAACTTTTAAATCCTGGGGCTCACACCTAATAGAGCCATTATAGTGTTTGGAAAATTGTGGCATATTAAATAATATGGGGGCACTGAACCAGACACACTCTTTTGGTTATTCCAACCAAGTGAATTAGTTAAAATTTTAATTAAAGTAATACATTTTCTGCCATAGGTACCATATTTTGTAGTCAAGGATTATTGTGTAAGACGGAAAATTTCGGGATGGAATCCTAAATCACCAAGAGGGCAAAGAATAAAGACAATATTAATTTATTTAAAAAATACAAACGCGACGAATACAATATATTCATTGTTGTACATAGATAAAAAAGTTAAGTTAATTATTAATAATAATAATAAACGTCTTTTTTTTAATAAGCCTCTGTAGAGTCCACCATCGCTGCTTCACTCAACTAAGTACCAAATACAAACATGTCACATAATATAAATATACATTGTTATTTAGATGTAAATTATTTAATTTTCATTTTATATAGACACATGCAATAAGAAAATTAACAATACATAAACACAAAACTTTAAAACAAAAGTAATTTTTTCAGTAATTTTTTAAATATTTCTAGATTTATTTTTACGTTGATCAGGTAGAGAGTTATATATAGTGACTGCATTGTATGAGAAATATCTCTTGTAGAGAGTTGTTCTATGTTTAGGTATAACAAGAAGGCTAGTATTTCGGTTATGAACATTCGAGCAAAATGTCAATTTTTTCCTAAGGTATGCTGGATTATTATTTCTCAGCAGTTTGTATACAAAGGAAGCCATATGACATGAAGTTTTCGTCTATTAGAGCCAGTCCAGACGAGCTACTCAGTGGCGACACTTAGTAGCGCCACTTAGTGGCGGGTACACGCTGCAATTAAATTCAATGTTAAAATATAGAAGCTGTCCAGACGAGCGTCTGTGGCGAGCGACTGTGGCGAAGAGAAGCGGGTCCCCGCGACGAAGTGATACTCAGTGGCTGTAACCGTCCACACGGGCCACTTTTGTCGTTGACTGTATCGTCAACTTCTACAAACATTGGTAGGGATATTTTATTTTAATTCTCGGGGTCGGAATTACGGGGTTCAGTAATGACTAAGTAATATGGCGTTTAATGCAGATCGATTTATAGTCGAGTTTGAACAACGTCCTGCGGTTTGGAACAGCAGTACGAAAGAATATGGCAATATGATATCAAAGAGTAAGGCATGGGAGGAAATTTGTGGAATTCTCATTAAAAATTTTCATTTCTCTATAAGAAGTTTGGCAAATAAATGGTAATTTTTGTATATTTTAAATTTATATAACTTTTTACTCGTGATGTCCGAAGAATATATTTTGTTGTGATGTTATATTTATTCGGGACGCATTATAAATAATCCATTTTTTATCAAAATTTAAGGCGTTAAACGATTTTTTAAATAAGCAGTTTTTCCGTTTAAATTTAAAATTATATACTGCATATACAAATATTTTTCAAAAAGGTTTGTATTACATTGGGAAAGTCAAAAATATCTTAGGGATTCAAAACGTAACTTTTAATATTCATGAAATATTTTTAATTTTAATATCTGAAAAACTAGTCATAGCAAAACTTTGTGCCCATGGACTCTTTTAATTAGAATGTCAAAAACTGCAACATGTATAAAATGCAGCAGATTCGACTAAAAGCTATATACCATAAGGAAACTGCGGGGTCCTTTATAAAAAGCAAAATAATAATAATTTTCTGTATCTTTTGTTTCCTTATTATAAATAAAAACTTTTAAACGATTGATCACTTACCCTTATGTAATAGAAAGTCTTTTTTCGACTGGAATATTTATTCTCATATTTGTATTTGACTTTATTGTATTGACTTCAAGAAAACTAAAAAGCTGATTAAAAGTTGTTTTTGACATTCGGAAATAGTTAAAAAATTTAGTATTGTCGCTTTTCAATTCAGCTATAATAGTATGAAATAGTCCAAATAATAAACGTTTAGAAGTAATAATAATAATAATAATAATAATAATAATAATACTCTCCCTAATTCACCTCCTTACGAGTGAATTTTAACCCCAAAAGCTGAGCTTGTCCGGGGAAAGGGACGGCTATTATTATTATTTGCCGTGGCGCTCCGGGGCGACTTAAAGATGATTGATGGTGCCATTTGACTTACAGGTGAGGAAAACCCGGAAAACCTCACCCACCATCATCGAGACGGTAATGTATGGCGAATTTTTTTAATCTGCATGTCATATCAACAGAAATTGAATTTCTATTAATACGCCACACATCAAATCCTAAACCGAACCATGCAATTTAATTAAAAATCCACATGGTCTGGTCTGGGATTCGAAACCCAGCAGTCTCAGACTCATAAACTTGCCTATAAATGAATATAAGCGCGATAGACCGCTACACCACCGTGCCCGATTATGTAATGGGGTGGATCCAAAATCTTCTACGTTTTTACGCAAACGTCGTTTTATAAGAAGCGCTAGGAGTACTTCCTCGTATGAGTCCATAATGACACTGGCAAATATTAATTACCTTCCAACATGAGCCTACTATGGAATAGCGCTACTCAGTAGCTAGCACGTTCACACGAACGACCAGTGGACGCCACTCTGTGGCGACATCGAGTGGCTCGCACACGCCACTTAGCAGCGCGACTGAGTGGCTCGTCTGTACAGACCCTTAAACATATTAAGCCACCCCAATTCTGTTAATTTGTTTGAAACATGATCTCTAGATGTTAATGTAAAAATAAGCCTAACGCACGAGTTTTGAATTCTCTGTAGCCTCGCCGACGAGTCTACATCTAAATATGGCCCATAAACAAAATTATCATAATTGGTATGACTTAATATTAACGTCTCACATAGTTGTATTTTTAGAGATGTATTCAAAAAATATCTGCTTCGATATAGATTTTTTAAAGAGCAATAACATTTTTGGACAATGGATCTAACTTATTCCTTAAATCTCAATTTAGTGTCGATATAAATTCCCAAACTTTTGACTAAGTCACATGGCTTAACTACCATATTATTAATTTCGATATTCAAATTATCTTTTATAATTTTGGTAACATTACCAAAGCATATTGCTTGAATTTTTACTGGATTTATTTTTAGCCCATGTTTAACTGAATAGTCGAATATATTAGACAGAGTTTGATTTTTCTCTAAGCGAGTATTACCCAGTTTATTAACTCTTATAAATTTGAGTATCATCAGTAAATTAATCTATTGTGAAGATCTATTGTATATATAAGATAAAGAAAAGGTCAAAGAATTGAGCCCTGTGGCACACCTTTATCAATCATTCTTGAGCTAGATTCATTATTGTCTATAGTCACATATTGGCATCTATGCGATAGGAAACTCTTTAATAGTTTTAACAATCCTGCAGAATAACCATAATAATTCATTTTGGCTAAAAGTCATTCTCTGCCTAAGGTATCAAATACCTTTCTGTAATTCAACAAAATTGATGTAGTAATTTTTCCCTTATACACTGCCTGTATCATGTCATCCAGCATTTTAGTTAGTGCAGTTACCGCACTATGTGAAGTTCTAAACCCAAATTGATTTTCGCAAATAAATTGTGATCTGATAAATATTTTACTATCTGTGAATAAATAAATTTTTTATGCGCGCTTCTCATTTCGTACAGTCATTGTAACAAAGTTTCTTACTCGCTTATATTCATCCCAATCATCTGGATCTCTTGTTTGCTTAAATTTACTCAGTAACTTGTTTCTCTCTCCCTTTAGTTTACGTACTCTATCTGACAACCACGGTGCTTTTGTACCCTGCGATATGGAGCATGTTGATCAAACAAATATTTAGTACTATTAGTTAATATGTCAACTTTCCTATCGATCTCAGTGAAATAAAACATTTGATTCCAATTTAGGGAACGTAAATCATTATTCAAATTGTATATATTAAAATTCTTATAATTTCTAAAACATTTAAACTTCTCGTTTTTCTTGGGCACTTTTGTAATCAAGATGCAAAATGTAAGTTGATGATCAGTAACAGAATGCAGATCAACATGCTTAACATCATTTATAATTAAATCAGGGTTAGTAATACAGACAATATTCAATAGAGTGGATGATGTTTTTGTTATTCGCCTGGGTTACCAGTTGTTTCCGACCGAAATATTCTAACATGTCACTAAAAATATCTGTATAATATACACTCGATCAGGATATATATTTTACGAATTAAAGAAATGTAACACTATATAAGCTTGTCTTGTAAATATACCAAGACATATAGTTTTTCATTGTATAAAATAACAAATAATTTCTTTACTGAAAAATCATATAAGTCGAATTTTTTTTAGCAGAATTCAATTATTTTTAAAGTAGAATACTACACTACTTTTCTAAAGACTTTATAATAATCTTAATGCTACAAACTACTGACAAAATTTAGCAATGTTTGTTTTACAGATAAAATTTTACAAAATGACAAAATATGTAGTTAGGTGGTATTTGCAATAAGGGCACGATTTATAATCTACTATAACATAATGAAACAACCAATCTTTCATCTTATATATCCAAAGACATAATATCTAGTCTATCACTAAGTATATAAATATGCCCAAAGAATTCATGTAAATTCGGACTGATCTGGTTAGGAATAATAAATTACATTATTAAATAGGTATTATACTTTTTTATTCTACTTACCGATGATTTTGAAAAGGAATTTGAATTCTATCTTCAGCTTGGGTTTGCATAAAAAAGGCGACTTTTTTTATAATCTACCGACCTTGTCTGTGGATAATTTTTCCTTTTAAACCAACAAGTTTTTTGGAAAGCATGGTTTTAGATTAAATAAAACACATAACAGTCACTTATAAACATCTTAAAATAGTCGAAAATTAAAAATATTTAACAAATAAACGATTCCAAAAACATAACCTCAAATGTCAAACGATAACCTCGCTAACAAATAAATAAATGGTTATTGGCCTAAAAATGTTCGTTCTACTCCAGTGGCGTGACCCTGTTGTTATTAATCGACGTAGTTAAATAAGACATAATTTGGTATCTGCGACTGTCATTGTTGCAACTTCAGCTGGGTCCTTCTCTCGTGACACGGAGCCTACTTTGAAGAATAAGCGATACACATTAACTGTACTTCATAAGAGAACGTTAGTGTTGAGGTTTCTTTATTATTTCTTTAAATTTAGTTTTATTTCATTCCAAAATATTGGACCAACATTTAAAACCGTAACAATACGCCATTAGGATACTCTTTTGACACAGCATCGACTACAGATCTCTGAGGTCTTTTGACATATTTGTTATATGTTGGTGAATATGTGGAGCGTCATTGCTTTAAAGCTCATATATGCTTAACACTATATAAATTTCTTCATCTTTCACTATATCTCTTACAAAAATTCACCCTGTATAAAACACAGCCTATTTTTCATATCATTTAAATTTGACAAATACATGATATTTTGTGATAACATTTAAATTTTGTTCTAATTTAATTTACTCTTTAATTTGTCGCATTTCCTTTTCAAGAAATATACAAATTACCTTTTCCTACTTCTTACCAAATTATATATACAAGAAGTCTGAAAGAAATATTTTTTCCAGACCGTTAAATCTCGGTAATGAAGACAAAGACTTTCGCTCGCTTTACTCCAATTAATTAAGAACTTTTTACATTTGCATCATTGGAATTTAAAACAAAAATCTCCAACAATGGTGTTCGTTAATAAATTTTCGAATTTTTTTCCAACTTTCCAGATGTATCCATGTTTTGTTCCGAAACTTATGCGATGTTTAATCCTTTATATGCGAGACTCTTCGAAGACTTTTTGGGTAATTTAACTTCATCAGAGATGCGTCGACGGATATAAATTTGGAATTTAACGAGAACGTTACACCCTCTCGGTAATTGTTCCTAAGTGAGCTGCTCAAACCTTTTTTTTTTGAAAAGTCTTTTATGTATAGGATATAGGGGCATAATCCATAAAAAATATATAAAAAAATAATTGGTGCTAAATTATTTAGTTTTTGTTGTCCTGTATTGCAAGTTGGCAGAAACGTAGTATTTACAGAAAAGTGGAAAAACAGTTTTAAATATGTCTATGTTGCCGTGGTTTTGGAATAATTTTTTTATTATATATTATTGTTTTTGACTTGATTATAAATTTTTCCTAAAAAAAAAATTAGAAAAAAAACGCAATATTACTTTTTTAAGTCAGATCCCAGACAGCACTCGACGTCCATTGGACGTTCATATTTTGTCCAAATAATGTCTTGAATGTCCATGAAATTCATATGGATGTCCATTGGACATCTATTTTTCTTTATCCAATGGATATACCCATTCAGAAGTCCAATGGATGTCCAAAAAATGTCCATGATGGACACTATAAAAATTACAAACTTATAATAAATTGTTATTATTCTTCTGGTATAATTCAATTATTTACAACTAGGTTTTAATTAAAATAAGTAAATTAATTTTCCTCTCCTCTTCGCTACTGTCGACAAGATACAAAAGTAAAGGCCATTCAGGTTAGACTCCAAGAAGAAAAGAAGAAGAAAGCGGTTAAGAACCTCACAGCCCACATGTAGCCCATAGATATAAAGTTTATCTGGTAAGAAAATAAGTCTAATTAACATTAAATTATTTAAAAATCTAAAAATTAAGAAGCAAATCGTTTGTTTTAAACTAATATAACCTATTAATTATGTTTTAAACTTTATATTTTTGATTTTATTTCAAAAAATTTCTTTCTTTTAGACCTTTTGTCAAATGATGTACCTATTTTAGAAAATGGTTTTACCAAAATTTAACTAATAAGCTGCAAATTCGAGATGATGTCAACACAAGTATTATTGTAACTAAGAGGTGAGAAACTTTCCAAAGAAGAAGAAACAATTTAAGTTTCTATTTGTACTGTATGAGACGGAAGTAAAAGGCTATAGATATTAATTTAGAATTCATAGTGTACACACATTATTATCTGCTCCTTAATAAATCCAAAAATTAAGAGATAAAAATTTTACCAAACTAAGTGCAATTTTTACAGTGAATGTACGTATGTGAAACTAAAATACTGCTAAAGAAATCTGTGGGTAAATTTTAAATTATTATGATAAACTGCAGAATAATACATGCAAATAATGTTTAATAAAGTCTAATTTGGCAAATTTCGTTAAAACTGATTTTTACTAAACTTGTGTATAAAATACGAAGATATTGTTTTGTATATTCCACTACGGTTAAAGTAGGAGTAGTCAGTTTTGCCTGATCAGGCGTTTATTTAATGATTGATTTAAGATAATATTCGTATAAAATGAAGTCTTTTTTAGCTGCGCCTTAAAAAGTAAGCGTAATAGCTTTGAGAAAATGGCTGAAAAGGTCAACAGAAAGGAGTTCGTATAAAACCAATACATGCTTGATATTATTTTATTTCTTATTAATATAGGTAGTGATTGTAATATCCCAACTAACAAAGTAGCTTTATAATTTTTAGTTTACAAGACTATTATATTTTATTGATATTATATTGCTGTTTCTGGAATGCTAATTTATTGTACTACAGTTGCAGAAATCACTATTTTGTTCTCTGAAACTAAATAGTTATATACATTAGTTTTTACAATATTCTTACAGCAAAATTATAAAATTGTTTTCACGATAACTACGAAATTGTTACATAAACATTTATACAACTGTTCTATACAATATTTCAGCTTATAAAATAAAATTGCTTTATAGTTATTCTATATTATTGTTCTGGATTACCTTTAGAACTTTTTGGTCATACAAATATAACTGTTTTTTAACCTCATAATAACGCTTTAAAAAATAGTTATATAAATATTAGTGTGAGATAATTCCGCATCAATAGCAATTTGCTTCTGATGAAAACTCTAAAATAACTGTAATATATTGTCGAAATATACTATTACAAATCAAAAAACTGTATAACAATTATTTTAGTTAAGAATAGTATTATCCCTTTAAAAATATTTATAAAAAAATAAAGCAACTACATTTGGTAGTACCTACGCCATATTATTTTTGTATTTTATGTTTGTTCAACTACTTTCCATACCAATTGTATGTGAGTGTATAGTCTGAAAATGTCAAATTTAAATAGTGAAGAAATGTAAAAAATAAGTGGTACCTGCTTTTCAGAGAACAGTAAAAAATATTAGTAAAACATTTTGATGGTTTGTCTAGACACTCAAAAAAAAAAACTATCATTCAGCCAGATAATAATTAGGTATGTTCTGAATAATCATGCCCCAATACTAAAAGAAGGCCATATTTTTGGCGATGTCCATGTTAAACTTGCTTATTATCGTAATATTAAAAATTATGCTTGCTCTATAAAGCTGTAGAAACAAATCGGAAACGATTTAGTAAGGTTATGTTATATTTTGTCATATAGTGCAGAAATATGAAACAATTATACAACAAACCATGATGAAGTTGTTTTGTAGAAATAAGTAATACAACTTAATTATTGTATTACAGCTGTTTTTACTACAATAATATTTTATAAATATGATTCAGTCTTAAAATAACTTTCTAATACCTCTGAATAGCCGCCATATTTAACAAAAACCTAAGACAGTTTTAAAGCTAAATCTACTGTCGGTTTTACTAGTATTTAAGACAAAACCAATGTAAATTAAAGATTTTAATCATTAGTAATATTAGCATAATCTTATTACTAAAAAAAATCAAATTGCATAAATTTAATTTTTGTTTCACACTGAAAAAGTATTAGAAATATGAATCAAACTCGAGGCGCTTAAAAATTTAGTATTGTATGTGCTATATAATTAACAGTAATTCTTGCTGCGCATCCAAAAACGACTTTATTGTAGGTCATACATTATGTTTAAACCGCGTTATATATATATCTCTTAAATACTGCCATTTTACTAATATCGCCTTGAATTTACTTTTATGACAAATATAGAATTAATTTGTTTTCACCAGACACATTTAAAAAACTAAAATGTTACTGATTTTGATATGCAACCTAACCTCAAAATTGAAAATTTATAAAACAGTTATAAAAGTTTAAAAAAACATTTGTTTAAAGTCTGTGTAAATGTGTAGTAACTGTTCGGTAACTGCATTCAACAAATCTTATAGAATTTACAAAAGAACCAAATAGTTCTGTAATACTGCGCCCATTTTGTGTTTATTACTGTTGAAAGAATGTTCCGGAAATGTTCTTAGCTAATATTCTATTTTATAAATTTTGTTCCGTAAACATTTTTTCAGCTTTTATAAAATATCAAATTGTTACTTGGGATGTTCTTGTTATTTTATCTATTTGTATAGTGTTTTAGCTCTTATTATTTGGGGAGTGGGTCAGGTTATTAAACAACTCGTATCACTTTGAAAAAGAATGTTGGACGCCACTATATTTAAACTTTCTAAACTTGACAAGCGATTAATGATGAAAATATAGAAAATCACTAACCTTTATGATACTATAATTAAATAAGGTAGCGACAAATTATAATTCACAGAGACTTAATTATTCAAATTTAAATGATTTATTATAACTTATCTATGGTATAACAGGTAGCAGGTACATGGGATTCGTATGATAGGCTTGGATATCACCAACTGATAATTCTTCTTAGGTAAAGTTAAATCTCGTACACTTCTTTGGATGGCTTGAACTAAACCTCTTGAAATACTTGAAACAACCTCTGTAGCTGGAACCAAACTTCTAAGTTTCAATATTTCTACACATGCAGCTGGAACGTTCTTCCTAACAATCTTTTTCGATAAACTTCTACAAAACCATCGATATAACTTCTACTGAACTTCTACTGAAACCATCTATATACAGCCAATCTACAAGGAAAAAGGTAAAAATATCAAGAAGGGATTAGGAAGAGTATATAGGAAACAGATGATGCTTTTTACTATTAAATGAACATTTAAACTATTATTTGAATAGCTTCACAGAGACCAAATTTAATAGGAAAAAAAAAGTCTTATTTAACACATTTAAATATAGTAAAGCATATTATATATTTCAAAGAAAATAATATATGAAATTATATAAAACATGAGATTTCTTGTGTGATTTAATGTGTGAGGTTATGTTTCAAATTTGACATTTTAATAAAGAAATTCTTGTACTAAATATATATTTTCAACAAAATATCGGTAGGAAACTTACCTTTATAAAATCAGACGGTCATTAAAAATATTAAAGACAATTAGTACATCGGATGTACTAGATAAAAGATAATTAAAATTCAATAATTCAACATGCTTGATGACAGAGGTAAATCGAAATGACAACCCGAGTTTTGACACAAGGCATAAACGACAAATGACATTTGTGTAGAGATGGTGGTTTCAAAATAACGAAAACGGTTACAATCGTTACTATGTCTGGGTCAAATAACGAAAACGGTTCCAACCGTTACATGATGTCCATCAGATGTCCATAAATTGTCCAAAAGCAATACAAAAAGAGTCCATATATATGGACCTTCCATGGAATCCCACTGGACGTCCAGGAGTGGGACATTTGTATCGTCCAATGGATTGATTTGTGCTGTCTGGGCTAAATGTTTTAAAATATTTTCTTTTTTCTCTAATGTTATGTATGTTTATATTAGTTATTTAAATGAAACACTAAATTATAGTTATTAACTTGTGCGTATATTTTGTTGGTTAAAATCACAATGATCCACATGGGTATGTCGCGTCACAATGCTTGCGCACTGCTCGATAGCAGCGGAAGTTGAAAACAGTAGTGACAACCTACTATTAGTAAAATACATCACATCTAACAAAAGAGGCGGTCATTTCAAAAACGTTATATGTCAAAAGTTTCAGTTTTAAGTTATTCTCAAACACTGCATAATTTCGTCTAAGAATAATCTTCCTTCTTCTGATATATAATCCATCAGCTTGCGAATATCATTATTATATTAATCGTAATGGTGAAATCCTACAACTTATTTTAAACCTAAACACTTGATTTATAACACCATTAATGTTTTTGCGTTACTTTGACAGTTCCTGGGCGATCATTTGAATAAAAAAATTGCTGTACGTCGAAACAGTTCTTTTTGGCCAAAAACTTCTCATCTTTTATAAAGTTTACTATCATTTTGGTTTTTTTTTTATATAATTATCGCGGCAAAGTTTTTGTCGTTCGGCAAAAACGAATGGCCGCGTTGGGCGAAGTATGTTTTGACCAATACACCTGTTCTAGAAAAGGTAAAAATGTCTAACATCAGTCCATAAGAAAGGAGGCAACTTCGTAATGGCCCTTTTTAGGCTTGACCCTCGGGTAAGTGTGAAACATCTCTTGATTCTTTTAAAAGTGATGCAATCCAAAAACGTTATAGTTCCGTTAACGTAAATAAAAACTACTGAACAGGCGCAACAAGTAGCTGAAGTTTTTGCATGTAGTCAAACGTTATGCCACGTACACTGGGATCGGCTTTGCATATCTTTGTAATTTCTCCCATTTTATTGGAAAAAAATTTTACCTGCTCTTTGTGAACATCAGATAATTTTGCAATAGCCACTCGTTTTGCTGTGTCGTTTAAAGTTGGACTACTAATTTTCACTTTTAATTGGTCACATTTATAACATGTGTCTACCTGAGGACGTCCAACAGACAAAGAAAAGGCATCCTGAAAAATCTTCAAATAAAACTTTTATTTGCAGCAAAAAGTAACTTCAAAATACCTAGAAATTTACCTGGAACGACGACTAACGTAAAGAACATACATACTGACAAAGAGAAAATAATTAGGCATCAAACTTAGCAAACTCCTTTGGATAATAGGCCGTAGAGCCCAACTAACTATTAACAACAAGCTTCTACTATATAAAGTCATACTAAAGCCCATATGGAGCTATGGAATCCAGCTGTGGGGTTCAGCATCCAACTCAAATATAGATATACTGGTAAGATTTCAGTCCAAAGTACTAGTAAATGCGCCATGGTATGTACCCAATAATGTTATTGCCAGTGACCTTCAAATAAATTCAGTCAAAGAAGAAATATACCACTTCTCACAGAAGTATGCTTACCGCATCAAAAATCATCCTAACGCATTAGCACAACCGCTGATGAGACCTCCCATCCAGAGAAGGCTGAGAAGGCATTTTCCGTGTGACCAGCCCAATAGATTTTATTGCTATTGTGTATGTGCTGAGTAGGGTGTAGTTATCCTAAACTAAAACTTTATTAATATTTAAATAAAAGGAAATTTTCACTTGACAATTTCCATACAGGTCTAGTTATCATTTGTCTATTGTAATCTTACAAATTGCAAATAAAAAGGATAGTTGAAAAAAAAAATTAATAATTATTATTAATATCTCCTCCCATTTCCAAATCCAGTAAGGAAATATTCCGAGTACTTGAGAGGCCTCCGTTTCCACCCGTAGAACTAGAAGAGTCTAAAACTAGTTGCCGAGACCCACTAGAATTTGCTATTAAAGGATAATTTTTGTTCTTTTAATTTAATTTGTTAATTATTTTTATTTGCCTTTAGTAATTAAATGTTCCTTCTGGACTCCAGGTCCCTATTGCTGGTGACAGTGCTGCCTTAATCCCTTAATAGTATATTAACAACAGTAGTTAAAGACCTATCAGTAGTTACAAATGGTTTTAAGACTTCCTCGTTGTTACACTACCTCTATCTAATTAATGACATCGCTTATTCTATACCTACTGTCCTTTTGGCGACATTGTAGGAAATGTTAACACATTATATGTAATTTTTTATTAACGATTTCTTTGCTTAGTGTTTAAAATGGAAAATAATGAAGACCGATAAATTTATTAGAAGGTAGTTGTTAAAGAAACAGTACAAATTTATTGGTGTCCCAACTATAACATTCGTATTGACAGCCTAGAATCAATTATTCAACTTCGATGTTTGAGGCTTTTATCTTTGAAAACAAATCGATGGTGATTATGCTGAAATTGGTATCCCGCATGAAGAGCTATTAATGAGGCATTTAATTTGATTTATTCCTGTTGTACTGTTAAACGATTTGCCAAAAGTGTCTGTTCCTCGAATGGGTCATACGTGTTTAGTTTTAGGTGCTCTACCTTTTTTTCTAAAAAAGGTGTAAAAGTCAGGAGTTAAAAAATGTAGAAGGCAATAGATCCTAACTTATCTACCAGACTTGCAACATTAAATAACTTTCAATTGTTGAACGATTATTTAGTAAGCCGGAATCTTGTCGGTTAATAGGACATAATTATCATCATAATTTTAATTTTGTGTGTTATTGTAGAAATGTTTTAACTCTTAAAAATATGTAATATAATATTTTAGAGGGTAATATAGATGTAAATAGGGATAGTAAGAGTTTATCAAGTTAACGTCAAGACAGTCCTGCATTGGACTAATTACAGTCTTTACGGATTAAAATTTCGAAAAAAACAATAAGTATTTTGGGTCGGGATCTTACATTTATGAATATACTGTACCCGCATCTCGATCAGGCTTTATTTTGCTCAATGTATTTTTAATACGTCTCTCCAAAAATTTAATATATTTTAAATATGTAAGTGGTGGCACTCAAATTTTTAATGCAGTTTTATAGACCCTTCGAGCTTTTTAAGTATTTTTTGTAACCGGAGACTTGCATGTGTTTTAGTTTTAAATTTATGCACGTTTAAACGAATAACAATGCAAATGACTACATACTTGATAGAGCTTTCAATATTTATTTTGCCAATATTGCATACAAAATATTGATTATTAATGTTGAACCAACTCGGTATACTAGGCACACGTGTGCATAATGAACCACACTGCGTAAAATTATTATGTTAATAAGTTTGTAGAACACAGGTTTAATATTTCTAGTTAATAATTAACTGAAAAATAAAAACAGGAAGAAAACGGTATAAAAACAAAACAAAACTTATAACGCCAATATTGATCAACATATAGGAACTGTTATTAATTAATTGTTTGTTTAACATACTATTTAAATGCTAGAGTAAATATTTGTTCGTTATTACCGGTTAAACATGTTTACCAATACAGTGATGAACATTTAAAAAATATTTTCAAACTACAAAATTTAATTTTTACGAGTAAATATTTCGTAACATAATAATATTTATATTTTTTTACTGTATTTTAGAACTAATAATTAAGCGAATATTAATACGTTCATTTATTATAAAGTTTATTAATATAATTGATTTATACACTTTTACACGAATTTATTTTACAATTCAATAGTATCTAATAATAATAATAATAAACGTCCTTATTATACCAGAAAAAATTACATAGCATAAACGGCGTAGTCTAGCCTAATGGACATTCAACTCAACCATATCACAAATCCTAAAACTAAATATATTAGATTTATACGAAGAACATGAATTATACATTTACATTTGCTTGGATACCAAGTAAATATGATTTTAAAAGAATTTTAAATGACCTTTTACTGAAATATGATTTTAAGTGTATGTTAAGTGAATTGTATATTTGTCGGAAAATGGGTGGAAAATTTGGTAATTCAAAGATTTTTAATAAGAAGCGATTTTAAAGAATGACAACTTTATTTTTTTTATTCGAACATCAATTTCATCATTTTTTATTACTATAACAACATAGTATGTACAGGGCGGTAAGATTTTCTAACATTCTCCCCCTTTTGCGAATATTTATATTCCGCAACAAAATAATAATAATGATAATATTTACAAACTACACTAAAAATGAAACCGTGTCGGAATTTTTATTTCTCGACCTGCTCGACTGGTGTATGGTTTGGAATTTTCTTGTATTCCATCGCGGTTTTCTGCTGCTTCTTTTTGTGTTTTCTGTTCATCCACATTATTTTCTTGTTCTTCTTGTGGGACGGATAATTCTAATGGATAAATCCGCTGTAGTGGTCTTATGACTTCTCGATCAGCAAGTTTAACCCGAGCAACCCTGGGGATACCATCTTTTCCTATATGAATTTCAATAATTTTCCCCAAAGGCCAAAATATTCGTTTTAGGTTATCTATTTCGACTAAAACTATATCTCCTACTTTGATAGTAGAAGACTTCGTTTGAGCATTCTGAACCAACTCAGCCAGGTATTCCCTTTTGAAACGTGTTCTTAAATTCTCTCTGAGGGTTTGCAAATATTTATATCTCTTTACCATACCTTTTCTATCAATCTCATCTAAATCTGGTGTTTCAGTAATAGTAATATCTTGAAGAAAACTAGAGGGGGAAAGTGGAATTAACACATCGTCTTCGTTGGTAATATAGGTTAAAGGTCGTGCATTAATTAGCGCTTCGCAGTCGCATAGAAGTGTTATTAATTCTTCATAATTTAAACGAGCTCTTCCTAAATTTTTTCGCAATAGTTCTTTCACTAATCTGATTAGTCTCTCCCACCATCCTCCCCACTAAGGAGCTGCTGGTACATTAAATTTCCAACTAATTCTATATACACTGCTAAAACTTAAAATATGATTCCAATTCAGACATTTTAATCTATTATTGGTACCCACAAAATTTGTCCCGTTGTCTGAATATATAGTTGAGATTCTGCCTCTTCGTGCTATAAATCTTCTTAAAGCCATTAAAAAACAATCTGTAGATAATGATCTGACTAATTCTAAATGTATAGCACGATAAACACTGCATGTAAATAAAACTATCCAAACCTTTTCATTTTATTTAATATACAAAGGCCCTGCAAGATCCACTCCTGTTACGTTAAAAGCTTTTCCAGTTTTAAATCTATCAATAGGGAGAGGTGCTGCTGGAACTTGGATAGGTTTAGATTTATGTCTTTTACAAATCACACATTTGGACAATACTTTCTTTAAAGTTTTCTTGCCTTTTAATATCCAGAACTTTTCTCTTAAAATTTGAAGTAAAGTTTGAACTCCAATATGTTTTAAAATTCTATGCTGTTCTTTGATCATTTCTTCGACAATTTCGTGATCAGAAGGTAATAAAATTGGATATCTAAAATTATATGGATCATCTCCAAGAAATAATTTCGTTTTTACTCTTAGAATGTTATTCTCGTCTCTGAAAACTTCTAAATTGTAAAATATTTTATTTGGAAAACTTTCTTTCTGAATAAATTTGATAATTTTTATTTCAGCGTCATCAACTTCGTCTGCAGTTAATTCGCCTGCTATTTTCTCTCTTGTAGAGACATTTCTGTAAAACCTTTAGATCCACGCAACTGTTCGGATAATTTTTGTGTAACTGCTGAAGATACTGAATAGGTGGCTAAATTGATTTTCATTAGTTGTGACGAGAATAGAATCGTTCAAAATTGAATTGTTTAATTCCATCTGTTCAGCGTCTAGAGACTGACAAACAATATTACTGTTCGGCCAAGTGTCTTTCGGCCCCTTCAACCAATCGGGTCCCTCCCACCACTTGCTCTCTACGAGAAATTTTGCATGACACCCTCTAGAAAGTAAGTCGGCAGGGTTTCGATCCCCTGGTACATGAAACCATTGATCTGACTCAGTAGCTAATCGAATTCCGCTAATTCTATTATTTACAAATACGCTCCAGTTTGATGTCCTTTTTATCCAAGTTAAGACTACTTTTGAGTCGCACCAGTAAAACGTTTTAATAGTCGAAAATAAACTTATTAATTTTACTGATTGACATAATCTAACTCCTATAAGAGCACCTAGTAATTCTAAACGAGGCAAAGTAATGTCTTTTGCTGGAGCAACTCGCGACTTTGCTTGAATTAATTCAATATTAATATGTCCTTGTATATCAGACCTTAAAAAGACACAAGCGGAGTAGGCAACTTTACTTGCATCTGAAAATACATGCAAGGAAAATTTTTCAGAACTACATGTAATTAACGAAATATTACTTATTTTTCTGGGAATACCACAAAACGCTAGCAAATTAATTCCTTTTAACCAAGTACTAAATTGTTTTGTAAGATCGTCTGGTAATTCTGAATCCCAGGTCAATTTTAATTTCCAAATCTTTTGCAAAATTAATTTAGGAACTAGTGTTACTGGACTACAAAAACCAATAGGGTCAAAAACTCTTTGAGCAGCTGAAAGTAATCCCCTCTTTGTTTTTGGAATATTGACAAGTTTATCTAATTCTGACATATTACAATATAGTGTATCACTTTTGATATTCCAAGACAAACCCAAGAGAGGAACAATATCACAAGAGGTGGTTTCGACTAACTCACTATCTAAATTAGAAACCCATCCCCTAAGATTAAATTTTCCTTTGGACATGATGAGCTTACTTTCTCTAACAAACTTTTCAAGCCCTTCTTTGGTGTCAAAACTGTTTACACAATTATCAACATAAAATGAATTTTTTAATATGAAAGCTGTCTCTGCCATTTCTTCCTCTGCATTATCTAAATGGTAATTAATGGTAGCGCTCAGAAGAAAAGGACTGCATGTAAGACCAAAAACTACCCTACAATGACGGTATATTTTCGTTTCATTTATATCAGAGTTTTCCCACCACAAGAATCTTAAAACATCTCGTTCTTGTGGGCGAATACTTATTTGCAAGAATGCTTGTTTTATATCTGAAGTAACCCCATAACTATAAAGCCTAAATTTTAGTAACAATGAAGGTATTAATTCTAACAAATTTGGACCTTTCTCCAAACACTCGTTTAAACAATTTCCTAACTTATCTTTGCAAGATGCATCAAAAACTGGTCTTACTTTGGTTGTTGTATTAGAGTCTTTGATTACAGCATGATGAGGCAAGTAGTGGGAAGGACATGCTTTCTGATTTAAAGCTTGTCTGACTATAGACGCCGAACCTTTGGAGAGAACAATAGAGACGTCATCCGGTTTTTTATTCTCTCTTTTGACCTCTTCTATTATATCAGACTCTTCCCATTGTAAAAATACTGAATTATAATCATCATACCTGTTCATGGAAGTAAGTTTCTTGGAAGTACTCTTTAACCTCATTCTCGCAATTTCTTGATTGCTTTGGAGTTCTAAGTGACCATCTTTCCACGGTAAACGAACTTCATATCGCATATCTTGATTTAATGTTATTGTGTTTCTAAATTGTTCCAATGTGTAATTTTCTCGTTCCTTCTTAGTTTTAACTTCTACAGGATCCTTAATACCTATAGCATCTAAATTCCAAAGATCTGTGATTGTAAGGTTAGTTAAATAAGATTGATGAAAACTATTATTAAGAGAGTTTTGTCGGCCAATCAAGGTCCAACCGAGTTTAGTCTCAATAGCCAAAAAGTTTTCAGCAATGTTTTCTAAATTTCCTGTGAGAAGGTTACCTATAATATCTGCCCCCAATAGTACAGAAATTTCCATAGATTCACAAATATCCGTTAAAATTATATTTTTATTATGTAACAAGGCGATAACTGACTTATCAGTAACATGAGGAATGTAATTGCATATAATATTTTGGCCCATCACTCTTAGTTTGCATTCAAAAGTATTATCAACGCTTTCTAAGAAGATGTCGTATAATTTTGCAACTTGTGGTTTGGATTGGTGACCTCCAAACACACATTGTACAACAACTTCTTCACCGACTTCAGGTATGTTTAATTCTTTAATACATTTATCTAATATATATGATCTTTGAGAACCTGAATCGATTAAAACTCTTATTTTCTTAGACTTCGTTCCATTTTTTAAGTTAACCAATACAGTTTGCAATAATGTCTCTGTCTTTTTTTCGTAACTGCTCAAAACAGGAGTTATATTTTGGTTATTTTCTGAATTTGATTGGATATTTTGTTGCAAATCTGTGCACATTATAGCATAATGTCTTTTCCCGCATATTAGACATTTTACAAATGTTTTGCAATTATTAACACTGTGATTGGGTTTCAAACATCTAAAGCAACTTTTCTTTTTCTTAACAATATCTTTTCTCTCGGCAAGAGTTAAATCATGTGCTTTAAAACACTCTTGACTTGTGTGTGAAACCTTATCACAAAATAAACAAGGAAATGCTTTCTCACCTTTCTTGTCTTTGAGTTGTGGTGTCGTGGATTTTACCTTCGGCTCTGTAGAAACAATAGTAGCTGCTGTAGAAAATTCTTCATCCTCTTCTTTTGGTTGACGTTTGATGGTGACGGCTGCTTTTGTGGAAAAACCAGTTTTAGCACGATTTATTCTTTCTTCACTTTGCACCTCATCCCTCAAAAATGTCAATAATTGATTTAAAATAGAATCAGATTCAGAATTATTGTTCCCTGTTGAAAATCTTTTATTATTTTTACACCTTTCCCAAGCTAATAATAATGAGTCTGGTAAAGCAGATTCCACTAAAGGGTATAACATAGCGGCATATTTATCTGTAGTTACACCTAAGGATTCCAATGCTAATAGCTGCGTAGTAAGTTTGTCATAGAGAGACGATAAAGACATACCTTTTTTGGTTTTGAGTGCCTGTTGTAAAACAATATTTAACAACTCCCTTACATATGTCTCTATTAGGAATTCATCCCTGGTAAACCTGGTTCGAAGTTGCTCAATTGCCTTTGTGTAATTTTCCGACGATGGAGGAAAACTATTTATTAATTCTGCTGCAGGAGAACCTGCTTCCATTCCTTGAATCAGGTACTGAAACTTGTCTTCATCGTCTATGTCCGAATCTTGGTGGATTTTCTTGAATTGACTCCAAAACCCGATCCAATTCCTAACGTCTCCATTGAACTTCTTTAACTCCAATTTCGGGAGCTGTATTCTTCTTCTGTAATTAGTCGAACTGGCGGATGAACTAGCTTCGTAGACATGGGTACTCTCTTTCAAAAACGTTTCACAAATTACTTGATATGAGGTCCATTCGTCTCTGTAATTTTCAACTTCTGTCATTTCTTGTTCGTAGTATGCTTGTTCTTCCTCTTTCTCTAGGGACAAATATTGTTCTCGTATTTTTTCATCTGTGACAAATAATCTACAGCTTTTATCTTCTAACTGTTTATTACAAGTGAGAAGCTTGGTTTTGTCCACAACTGAAGCTTTAATGAGTCCGTCTATTTCACGGCAAGTCTTTGTGAACATTCGCCGCAGTTGAGTCCTCTCCTTTTTCAAAATGGCCAAATTTTCCATAATTACGCCTCAAAGGGTCCTGTCACGGTCGCCAAATGTCGGAAAATGGGTGGAAAATTTGGTAATTCAAAGATTTTTAATAAGAAGCGATTTTAAAGAATGACAACTTTATTTTTTTTATTCGAACATCAATTTCATCATTTTTTATTACTATAACAACATAGTATGTACAGGGCGGTAAGATTTTCTAACAATATTTTTGCAAAGTTATAACTAAATGACCTTTGAAATATGGCAGTCTTATGTCGCGGCATGGCGATAGTATAGTGATTTCGCAAATGTAAGGCATGTGCATCAATCCTATAAGTAATCCGTTTTCTTAAATATATTGGTAAATTAGCTTTAAGTAAATTACTTATAAATACCAAGAATAGAAACTTGACCATAAAGTCTATTTTCAACCATTTTATTAAATTTATGGAAGGTGATATGCGGTCATATTTTCTTTTGTTACAAACAAGAAGACAACACGAATTTTTTTTTTTTTTTTTTGTAAACGGTTTGCAGTAACTTTGTCAAGACACGGATAGTATACAGAGATGCAGCATGTTATTTTAGAGATTACCAAGTTTTCACTTGGGGTTTTTTCTGTTAAATATTGTTTAAAGAGCGAAAATTAGACTATTGATTATTCACTCTGTAATTATGGTTATCTTTTTTTTTGCGGCATCGACATCTGGGTCATTAACCGATTTAGCATCATTTGATTTATATATGGATTCTTAGACTGGTAATGTATAAAGTTAAGTATTGTTTATATTATTCGTTAGATTTCTTGAAAAGGTTTAATTTCCTTTAAAAAATTTATACATTTTTTTATATAGAAATTATTTGTTAAACATAGCTCTATATTTTGAGGAAGTGCCATCTCGCGTCTCTTATTTTCATATTGTGGACATTCTATTATTATATGGTCTACTGTAATTGATGTTCTGCACGTGTCGCAGTTTGGTTGGTTTTCACCACAAAGCATATAAGAGGATGTATATCTAGTATGGCCTATTCTTAGTCTTGTAAGTATTGCTTGTTCTCTTCGGTATAAGTATTCTGATGGAGTCCATGGTTTGGTTGTGTTCTTTACTTGGTTGAGTTTGGATTGATTTTGGCTTCAGAAATCTTGCCATTGTGTAAGTATTTTTTGTTTAAGGTAAGTTTTGAGATCATCTGCTCTAATTGGTATATTTTCAGGTAAATGGTTTAATGCTTCTTTAGCTGCTTTGTCTGCAGACTCATTGCCTGTTATACCAATGTGGCTTGGAATCCATATAAAAGAAATACTTTTACCTGTCGATTCTAGGTAATGCAATGTTGCATTAATTTGCTTTATCATTGGATCTTGATTGAATTTATTTTGCAGGGCTTGGAGTGAACTAAGAGAGTCAGATCATATAATATTTACTGTATTATTTCCCAGGTCTATATATTTCAAAGCTTGCCACATGGCATACAATTCCGCTGTATATACTGATGCGACAGATGTTAGGGTCCAAGAATATGATAAGCATTCAACATGTATAGCGCTGCTAGTTCTATCTGTAGTTTTGGAGCCATCAGTGTAGATAATTTGTTTGTTTTGATATTTATTTTTTAAGTTTAAAATTTCTTGTTTAATCATATCTTGGGGTGTTTCTCCTTTTTTATATTTCAAACATTCGTTGTGAAGTTTCGTGTTGTTAAATATCCACGGAGATATTTCGTATTCTTGATTGCTAAAGATATCCGGGAGTGTCTCGTTAAGGTTTTCCAATAGTTCTGTATATCTTATTCTTGCTGGTCTTGTTATGGTGGATCGTCTATTGTATATTTCGTCTTCCGATGTATTAGTATATATTTTATGCACAGGGTGATCAGGTTATGATAGTACTACACTAGTTAGTAGGTAGTCTCTTCTGTAGTTCAGAGGTGGAACGGAGGTCTCACTGCACAAAGAGAGGTAAGGACTTGTCCTATATGCTCCCAGTGCAATGAATAACGCTTCCCTTTGAAAAGAGTATAGGTTTTAGAGTTGATTTGCATGCAGAGGAGTACACAATACTTCCATAGTCAATTCTAGTCAATATGAAGCTTTTCTAAAACATTAGAAGACTTCTGTAGTCACATCCCCAGTTGATACTGGATATTGATTTTAAAATATTAGGGTATTTTTTGCATTTTTTTTGTTGTATTTCTGATGTGTTCTTTCAAATATAATTTTTTGTCATATATAGCACCTAGGAGTTTTGTTGATTCTTTGATTTCAATCAACTGATTTCCTAATAATAATCTTGGTTCTCTATGTGGAGTTCATAGCCTACAGATGTGTATGCAATGCGTTTTTTCATTGGAAAATGTAAAGCCATTCCTACTTGCATAGTTATTTAAATTATTGATATTTCGCTGCAATGTTTGTTCTATGTCTTCTATTTTATTTGATTCGTAGTACATCAGTAGATCATCAACATATATCGATTTTCCTACTTGTTCTTCTATCACATTTGTCAATTCATTAACCGCTATTTGATTATCATCTCTAAAATTGTTGTTATAATTTGTTCTAGGTTTCGCTCCAAAATAATAAAATGTCTTATTATTATTACCTTGTCTTATCTGAAAAACTTCCCTTGCCTTCGGTAACATTTCATCCTTGGCTCCTTGAATAGCCTCGGCCAATGATGAATAATTTCACGCTTTTATAATAGTTCTTAGTTTACTATTTTCTAAACCATTACTGAACGAATTTATTGCAATTTTTTCATTTACTGATTTAAAAACTTTCTTCCCTATCAGCTTTAAACATTTCTTCTAGCACCCTACCAAACTGTTCAATAGATTTTCCATTTTGTTTGAAATTATTTAATTTAGTAGATAAAGCAGGCACTGACTTTTTACTAATACAATATTTTCGTAAATATGTAATTAAAGCTAAATTTGATAGGTATTGTTTATTTAATATAACTTTTGCACTTTCTGAAAGTCGCGTTTATAAAACGAAAGTTGTTAACAATTTTTTACCTGACTCATCTAATGAAGCGTCATAGAGTTCAATTGAATCGATTAATTGTTTTGTATTATTTTCAATACCATCCATTGACGGTATCAAGGTAGATGCCACTCTTAATTCAAATTTTTCAGACATTTTGGAAATTAATATTTGATTTGACCTACTTCTCCTAATCTATTTTCTAAGGTTTTCTGAGCTAGACAAATAGTTTTATTAATTTCCTGGTAATATTCTAATATTTTATCTTTATCTTTATCCTTAACAATATGCTTTAAAGAGTTAAAATCCTGTTTAAATTTATCAAGCTTAGCTAACTTGTTTGTAACAATATTTATATCCTTACGTCTAATATTACTGTCCTTAATTAAATTCTTGTAAAATACCTGTACTTCTTCACTTAATTTTTCACATAGTTATTTGCCATTTCTTTACTTATGATCTATATTTAGCTGTTATTCGTTATATTTAACTTTTCTTCAATTCTCATTTTTATTTTTGCTTTTCATTCCAATAATAATATACCATATACCTAAAATATGCCTAAAAGAGAGCTTAAATGTTTTCTTGGCTTACCTTTATTGTCGATCTTGTTACTTCTGTTCTTATTTTTCTTTGCAACGTCTTCTTAAGTTTTTGATAAAAGTAAACTAGTATAAAACACCGCTATTACAAAAATTCCTTCGAAAACATCCCTCACTGATCGATTTCCAATTTTACTACTTGTTTCGCTAGTTTGACTTCCACTGTTTCCTGATTGTGCTATAATAATTTTTTCTTTTTGTTCCTTTGATTGATTACTTCCAGCCATTTTTCTTCATTTAACTAATTTCATTTTTATACAACTTTAATTATTTTTAGCATAATCGCCATGTACTGTTAGGACATATTGTATTGAAACATATTGTATTGAAACCAAAATCGAATCGATTCTATAACTTGTTTTTATTTTAATCCAAAGTATGTATTACATTGCAAGTGTTATGTTAGGTTATGTTGGGAATGGAAAGTTAATACACTGCGACCGAAAAGTTCTATTGTGCCCCCTTCTATCGCCAATGCACTAAGGAAATGTCTCAAAGACCCTTCCAATCCTATTTTCTCAAGGAAGTGTAGGATTTGAAGTGGCTTTAAGTTAGGTAAATCTCCCTCTTCTATTTGATATCATTCTAGATATAGTACCCTTGGATTCTGGATTGCTACACATTCAGTTAAGATGTAAATGGAGGTTTCGTCCTTCTTCTCACAAAATCTGCACGCACTATCCTCTACTACTTTCAGTTTACTTAGGTGTCCTTTAAGTCGGCAATGCCCGGTAAGGATCCCTGTTACAATACGTAGCCTGTTCTTGCTCAGGCTATCGAGTTGCCATACGTTTTGATCGGTTCCGGAATCGGTAGTATTCGTAGCAAGCATGCGCAGTACGTGTTTTAATTAACAGTTGACATATGTAAACAAATTGATGGTATTTGGTATTTAGTTTTGTTGGTGTTTTTGTTAGAAAGTGAATTATAATAAATAGCTACGCAAGTATGCTACCAATTTTTAATAACCGAATAAGAGATAGGGAGCAAAACAAAGCCCTCGTTTTACAAAAGCGTCGACTTAGGGACCACAGCATTCCATTTGAGCTTCCGGAGGAGCGCTTTATTGAATTGTACAGATTGAACAGAGAAGCCACCAGGTATCTAATTGATAATATACAGCCCTTATCTTGTAGAAAGAGTCTACAGCAATTCTCTGCCAAATGTTATAGATTTTTGCTGCATTACGTTTTTATGCAACTGGGTCATACCAACGAGATATTGGACTTTCGTACAACATAAGTTTAAGCCAAGCTTTGATCTACCTGTTCCACTCTCTACAACCGCTACAACCACGTGCTATAACCTTAATAATCTACCGAAATCGAGCAATTCCGCACCATAGAGTTGGTGAGTGACTTGCAATCGTTTTAGTCGATGCGAATATGATTTCCCGCAAATCGGAATTCACCAAACTGACCAAATTGAGTATTTCGATATCGAATTGTCAATGGGAATCTGCCTGCTGTTCACAAGAAGAAAATTTTATTTGTTCTCTATTTACGCTGATTTGCATGACCGTTTTAAGCATATTTTGTATATTTTTGAAGAAAACAACAAATATTTAATTTCAAACCATGTCTTTTCACGTATTCATTTATCTTATGCAAATATTGATTTATGCGATCATTAGCTATTTCATATACGGAAGGATTGAAATGAAAATATATGTGTCATCTGCTAATAACTGTTTTTCGCAAAATTGTAAACATATAGTCATATCAAAAGTGTATAAATAGGAAGACAAGAGGTCCTAGAACAGACCCCTGGGGGATGCCAGAGCAAATAAAGTTTTGCTTTGAACATTTATCAGCAATAACAACTTGCAGTTTTCGGTTAGTTAGGTAGCATTTGACGAAATTAAAAGTCATGTTGTCAAATCCAAGATATTTGCATTTAGATGAAAGAATTTATCGTTAATAATATTAAAAGCTTTACTAAAATCTAAAAGAACTAATACAGTTGATATGCTGTTATCAAAGGAAGTGATAATGTCATCACAAACTTTTGTTAGGGCCGTTACTGTACTATGACCATTTCTAAATCCTGATTGATCACAAATTATGAATTCGGAACCTTTAACATACTCATTTAACTGAAGATGGACAACTTTTTCTAATACTTTTAAAAGTATGGACAACTCTTTCCAATACTTTTAAAAGTATGCATAATAAGCTGATTTAATTATAAGAACAGAGGAAAGAGATTCTTTAACAATGTCACTGTATTTTTCATACGAAGGAACTTGTGAATCTTCAGGAATACTATTTTAATTTTTATATTTTTCAATGACAGTTTTTCGTAAATTTAATATATAATCAGATAGCAGTTTGTTTGTTAACTCCTTTTTACGCTTAAGGCACTCAATTTCCTTATTTAAAAGCAATGTGTCCATTGGCTTTGACTTTAAATTTTTCCTAATGATTTTTACATTCATTGCAAAACCAGGAAATATTTGAGCTTTCAGTTACAGTTCTTAACCAGTTATCTTTAACCGAGGCACATACAGAATGAAATTTAGAGTGACAAAGCAGATTTATCTGAAATACCTATTTTCTATATAAGCACTATTTGTATTTCAAATAATAATTGATCTTTACATAACAGATTCTGTCTATCAACTGAACTCTCTAACAATACGCAGTTTATTTATATATAAAAGGCGAAAGGTTCTGAACGTTTCCACCAAATTCCTCGCCCATTATATATACCTTTGCCAAAAGTTTCAATTTAGTAACATCTTACAGTCGTCAACTGTGTTCTAGGCTGTTGATCGGTATTGTCTACACGCGTCCGTCCCATTTATCATGGTCAAATCATTGGGTTTTGGGAATTCTTACATCCCGTGGTATTTTGGAAGATTATTTAACAATGTAAACACATTTTTTAGGTACAAATTATTGTTTTTATTTGTTTACAAAAATAATATTAATAAAAATTAAATAAATATTGGAACAATCAGAACGATTTGTGTCAATTTTTCGTCGCCTTTTATACAAACTTCACGTTACTCTATTAATGAATTACATTTTTTAAATCTGAAAACACTGCACCATGTTTTCGGATTGTTTTATATTTTTTTCTTGGCGTGTGTGGGATGTTACATGAGCAGGTATACAGGGTGTAACAGAAAAGTAGGTCATTAATGGAACCACATATTCTGGACTCAAAAATAACTGGATTAAACATATCTTCCCTTAATGCAAATGTGCACACAAAAAAGTTACATATTGACCCATAAATATCTACTGTGTGCCGAAGCACAACCTCTTTGTTTGTACTATGATAGGACTTTAACGGTCAAACATTTATTAGAGGTAGATTGCGTTTACTTTAAAAGTCGGGACTAAGAATGGTTTGAGTCATAGTATTAGTATTCTTAGATATCCTATTCAATTTGGAAAACTGTTTAATTTTTTAAAAGACGAATTTATTCAATCAAATTTAAATAAGTACCAGGCCACAAAAGTCATAAGGGCAATGAAGAGGCTGATTTACTAGTGCGAGAAAGAGCCTCAAATGCTTTTATTGGCCCAGAACTCTTCTGTGGTGTAACAAAAACCACTATAAGGACATGCACAAAGCAGTGGATGTTTAAAAAATCTCAGGAGTGGTAAAAGAACTCACCAGAATAGAGACAGGCCGAAGAGATTCTTACAAGGCTCAATACCTAAACTCACCAAGCATCTACTAAGCCTTAATCGGAAAAATACTAGGGTACTAGTAGGTCTATTAACAGGACATTGTAGACTTAACAAACATATGTATATTATCGGTCTGACAGAAGAGATCTTGTACCGATTCTGTCAGGATGAGGAGGAAACTGCAGAACACGTATTGTGCTACTGCAAAGGTTTAGCAAGACTGAGATTCCTTACACGTGGAGAAGAAAAACCAAGGGCATCTAGCTATACTGGAGAACTACTTCCCAGTCTATGGAGTCTACTACAAAAGACCGAATTAGATAAGGTACTCTAAACAATGATTAAAGGATATCCACAATAGATCTGAAAAGGTCGAAGAGGGGGAGGCCACATGTCCCACAGTCCTAATTAAATCTAATCTAATTTAGTTTCCTTTATCCTGTGTTTTCTGAATTAGGTTTTTCTTCTGTCTATGGGTAGTGCATATATTTAGTAAAAACTTTTGTAATATTATCATATAATTGTACCTGTGTCATAGGCCTCTGATGCAGAGACACGTTAATTTCAATAAAAAATTCTGTATTTTTTTTTTCCGTTAATTTTTCTAAATTTTTTATAGTTATTCTGCTATTCAGAGACAAGACGAATCCAATAAATAAGAGATCATTAAAATCGGGTTAGCCGTTCTTGAATTATAAATGGTGTAACTGTCCCGACTTTGTTTTATTTATTTTAATGTGCTTTTTGAACGGAATAATTTTTACTTTCCTAACTATATTTAGATAAGAAAAGTATAAGAATCATGATTTTTTATTTTGAAAGGAAATGAAAGAAATATTCTACATAGTTAAAACTTTTAATAAAAATTATTTTCTAATGTAAGGAGATGGTAAAATCATTTTTTTAACGATCCAACTAAAATGCAAACCAAATAGTTCGAGAGAAATTAAAAGGAGATCATCAAGATATCTAATTTGACCAACATACCCATTATTAACTTCTTAATCTTTTTACGGGTAAATCTCCTGGCCAACTAGTTCTTATATTTTTAAATTGCTTTTTATTCAACAATCAAATAGTCAAATAAATGATATTTTTTCAACAAAAATAAATAACATTAACTACAAAAAGTAATTAACTGTTTCAAATCATTTTAATAAAATTATTCCCCCCAAAAGAAACTACTTTACAAATTTACAAATCTGAAAAACCAGTTCTGACAGTATCTACTTGCTCGAGACACAAAAAACTTTTTATATAATTTAAGCCGTTGAATTAAAATTACAGCGTTAAAAGTTTTAAATGGTACTCAAGTTTAAATCTTCGCGTTTTATGCCCACATCAAAAGAACGTAACTTTAAAATTGTCCGTTTCAGGAAATCCATTTTAATATTTAAGTACAGGCTGTACAAATAACAGCAACTTTTTTGTAGGAACAAAGTTACAACTTTTAAAAGGATTTTGGCGGCAACAAGCAACTTATAAAATAATGAATCAATATGTTCATATGAAATTCATTATTTCATTTTATATATATATATATATATATATATATATATATATATATATATATATATATATATTCGAGTCAATTTAGAGGGTACATTTTCTATGTACTATTAAACAAAATTCACTTAAATTATTTGATATAAATATATAACATTATTTGTATTTGTAAAGTGTGGAGGGTGGATATCCCACGGCACTTCACTAGAGCCATTGTGCATCCTACTTAACTGATAGGCACCTCCTAGCTTGTGAGGCCAGCCTAAAGATTTAATGTAGTTGCAAACGTTGTCAAGAGGTGCTTCTCTTATACCGGCTGGTCGTAAAGGATATGCTCTCATATTTTGGTTCGCACCCCCTGCAGAGTGCGGATACTGACAGCCCCATGCAATTTCACCATTTGTACATGGCAATGACCAATCAGAATGCCTGTGATCAGGCGAATATTCGGTGTGTATTTGTTTGCAGACAAAAGGTACCTGATATTTCGAATAAACTCTTCAATTTAGCTGTCAAAAACTGGGGTATGAAGCCAGAAACGCTGCGCTTCATTAACGAAAATAGAATTAAACTTATGTTGCTTGTTACGCATTTATTTAAAGGTGTTTCGTAATTATTTTGATCTGATATAATAATCCTATTTTAGTGATTTAAGCTCAGTCGTGGATTCGATATCGATATAAGTGATTATATTTGTCCATGAAGAGCTAAACCTAATCTCGGATTTAGACCTGTTCACAATAATAGATAATTAATAATAATCGATAAAATTAGTGAAGATAAAATAGTTAAACAAGATATGTACCAAAAGGGGTCAAAAAAAAGATAGTTTTGCCTTGAGCGCCACCAATATGTTTTACAATTATTATGATAGTCGCGGGAAAAATTGGAAACCCAGTCTTGAGACAATACAATCACTTTATGAACATTTCCCCTGTTTATCTGACAAATTTAAAGGAGGAACAAGAAACAATATGATGAAAACTAAATTAAAAATCAGTTTATTGTCATTTATAAGTTCACATCGGTTTTAATTTATTATAATTCGAGATTTCGCAGGTGTGGTACTTTCCTGCATCATTCTTGTTCCTTGAGTCTCTGAGGAGGTTTCTGAGATGGTTTCTGAGTACGCAGCAGTTCTCTGGCTAGATATTTCTCTAAGTAGATAATGAGTCCTCTGTTTTAAGCTGGTAGTTAGTTCTCCTATCTAAGAGTGAGTCCTGAGCTCTGAACAATGGTGAGTCACTGATTTGAGCGTAACATGCTGTACGACGCCGAGATATAGGGAATTAGGTATGCAGATAGTCGTATAATAAGGCACTTGCAGGCGACAGAATGACCCTTTCTACTATCAATCACGAAAGTCTACAGCAGTGCACCGACGCTGGCACTATACGTTTTAGCCGGGGTCACCCAACGACAAGCAGTTGCAAAAGCAAGCTGAGAACAACATAAGAATACATTTTACGCACCATCATCTTAAAAACATTGAAAGCAGAGTTGTTGCACCCAGCAAAGAGGAATATCCTTAAAACAACTCTGACAGTTATACCAACAACACATGAAATTTATACAGACGCCTCTACACTAAACAACTACAATCTCATAGGCGTCGTAATATGGGATAGCACAAATATCATTCACATGAAACGTTTTAAAATCCCAACGGACAGCGACATAAACGCACTTGAGCTGCTCGGAGTTATGCAAGGCCTCAAGGAATTCATGGAGACCACTCATATTACAAATACGATTTTGACAACAAGTTCAGACTCCAAAAACGCAATACTCCAGCTATCAAATACAATTACAAAAAACAAAACCATTATGCAAACACAAAACACAATCATGACTCTCCCAGAACGTTACCTCAAATTTCGAATGGATATTTAAGAACCATCAAAGTCTAAAAAACGCCCACGACATAGCTAAGAATGAAGACATGATATACACCGAAATCGAATTAACTAACATAAAAGCGCTAAAAAGAGAATACACAAACAAAAAATCGAGAATTGGCGGAAATTATGGGGTGACGGTAGCACGGGTAGATCTACACACACGATAATTGCACGGGTTATCAACAGATATACAAAGTGAAGCTGGAAATTAGTGCAAGCAATAAGAGGACACGGTAACATAAAGTCATATTATGGACGTTTTAACCTAAGAGAAGGACTCAACCCGAAATGCAACCACTGTGAAACAAATGAAGACCTAGAACACATAATAAGCCAATGTATCGATCCCCAAAGGATCCAAGCAAGACAATTGCTAACTAAAAGGCTGAGATCAATAGGGAAAACATACCCGCTGACAGACATAGACATAACGGATGAAACACTGGTCAGTTGGATAAATGAATAGGGCGACTCAATAATCAAAGACGACGACTAAAAAATGTAAAAGGTCAACACATGGCACCTCAAACTTACTTCGCACGAATTACCACAGCTACGCGTTTTTAAGTGCGCGAAAATGTATGCTCATGCCATGATAGTGGCAAAACTGTAAATTCTTTTAAACTATAAACTACCAAACTGTAAATACCTTTGTATATATAAATATCCTGTGTAAATATAAATGCATGCAAATTTCTTTTTCTTATTTTTCTGATTTTAATTGTAATTCTGTAAATATAAATGTAAATGTGCGCAAACTCTCTATCTTAATGTTACTTAATATACTTTTAATACAAATGTAACTACTTTCTTAAGATTCTGATATACCTTTCTAACTTTGGCACACTGAAATATATAAACTATATGAATGGCATGTAGGCATTGTAGGCCAACATATGACCCATTAATTAACACTGTTCTACATTATCTCACTCTCTTTCCACTATATTTTTGTATATTTTGTAAGCTTAACATGTAAAGATGAATACTGTATTAGGTTTTTGGGTAATAAATGTGAGTTGGGATGAGTCCCCTTGACAGTGGCTTCGCTAAGATGTTGGGAAGATGATTAAGCCCTATGCCGAAAGGTAAGTAAGTGTGCCGCGAGAGATGTATTTAAAAAGTACTTTTCTCCAATGCAAATCAGGTTTCGTATATTTGTTTGCTGTAGTGTTGTCAGGATAACTTAAAAGCTTCCTAGCAACTCTGCAGGTCCTTATTTTATCCCATATTTTCTTGAATTTTACAACGGAATGTCCTTTAATATGGTTTGTCACTACCGATGTTGTAGGTCCAATAGAAGGACCAGGTCTTAAAAGTATTTGGTTGACTTGCATTCTTGTTTTGTGAATCAGCAAGACGGTTACCTTTCGATGTGGCGTGATCTTTGATCCATTTGATAGCCGCCCTGTCGCCCTGGAGTATAGAGTATTTCTCGCAGGTGGACACAGTTCCGCCAGCTACCACGTTATGTTGGAAATGGGGTGTTAATACACTTCGAACTAAGAAATCTATTGTATCCTCGTCTGTCGCTAATCCAGCAAGGAAATGTCTCGGTGCCTATAAGTACCCTTCCAATACAATATTCTTAAGAAAGTGGAGAATTTGGAGTGGCATTAAGTTAGGTGAATCTTCTTCTTCTATTTGATATACTCCTAAGTATAGTGCCCTTGGATTCTGGAGTGCTACACATTTAGTCAAAATGCAAATGGAGGTTTTGTCATCCTTACATAATCTGCACTCACTATCTTCTACTACTCTTAGTTTGTAACAGTTTTTTTTTCAACCAATAAACCGAGGTTAAGTGACATCTGATTTAGATGCAAACACTTTGTTACTTTATAAAATCCTGTATAAACCTACCTGTCCTGTTTCACATGAAACGTTTTTAATAGAATTATTGATGACCAGACATCAGATTTGTTTATGTTACCATTTCTTCAGATATCCTCAAATTATAATTTCACTTCTAAAACTTATTCATTGCATAAATACTTTGGTTTAGAATATTTTCTAGCACTGAGGGCAATTTTCCTTTGATGTAACAGGTGGGTGTTGATATATCAGTGACACTTTTTGATTGCTTTTCGACACCTGGGACTATTTGCTTGATACATTTGCCATTGTTAGTTTTTTTTGTCATCGGCATCAACTCTTAAGGTTATGTGTAGGCTTTGTTACTGTTTCCCAGCACCACTTAAGGAACAGCACTGTTAATTAGAATCCAACAGTGAATGGTCGAGTGAGGAATCCTACCAAGGCAACAGAATTAATTTTAAATAATTAAATGAAAAAATCCCGGCCAACGGTGGGATTCGAACCTGGGGCCCTTGGATCCGCAGGCAGAGACTCTACCACTGAGCCACCTACCCCCTCATTTTAAGTTTCTTGGACTCTCTTGACACGAAATACTTTGTTCGTGTTATATGTGCTCGGAGTGGTAGTTCCAAGCAAAATATAGTAATATTTCAGTTTTATTGTATTGTTGTATGGAGAGAGTTATACGGGTTGATAATTCTTGCAACATTTAGTAGGGTTACACTATAAGAGTAAATTATTATTTTTGATTTGGTATGTCATAAATGTTCTAAGGGTAGTTCTAGTACTTTTTATACCTAACTGTGTTAGTAGGCGTTATGAACGAATTGATTTTTATTAGTCGACAGAAAATCAAAGTATGTGGTCGACAGGAATCTGTTAGTTAGTACTATGGATATTGATTGTTCTCTTACCGTGTTATAATTGGATAGAGTGGGTATGTTAGTTTGTGGTACTGGCAGTGTCTTTAAATTTGATTGGCTATCAAGTTATCTCGATTTCTGATCGGGCGCATTCAGCCGACGCAACAGTTGAGTATGGTGACTTGTTGGGTCTTCTGAACGTCACTTGTTGAGTTTTGGTTAGTTTCAACCGTTGCTCAACATCGGCACCAGGCAAATTCTATGGTGACTTTTGTAAACGAAGTATTGTAATCAGTGTTACAAACTAAGGGAATTTTGAATTTTGAGATTTCTAGTGTTTTTTATTGATTTTTAACCACTCTAGGAGGATAAAGCTGATTATATGTGATTATAAACTCACATTTCTTAACTTTGAACATTCATTTTGTTGTTTTTTAAATTCTAAAGTTAAGCCATGATGAAAAATGTCCGTTATGACTGATTATTATGATCCTAATTTGTAACCGAAAATGATTTTATTTATATCACCACTAGAGGTCTCCACGTGTATGTGTATTCTCTAATCGCTGAACCAACTTATACCGTTCAGGTACTTTTAATTGTTGACTTTTACCATATCAGAAACAGGTTTTTGCTTTTAATCAACTTTAGCGTCGGCTGAACGCAACCATTGACTTGCGTGTAAACATCCGAGGTGTTGGGTAGAATAATCTGTTTTTTTTTTGTGGTAGCCGATGACCGTTGAGAGCCTCAGATTTTTGAAAGTGACGCTTATTCGTTTTATATTTGTGGCATCTTGTGCCATTCTAAGTTGGGGATCTAAAATAGGCGTGAACTATATTCTAGGTTGCTTGCTAAGAGCAATATTTTGATAGATTGTAGTGAGGTTATTTTGTTGGTTGCTACGCGATGACCTAGCTCTCGTGGAAGAGGAGTATTTCTTGGGGTTCGACACTCATTTGGTGGTTACTGGAATCCCTAGCTTCAAGATCTTAAGTTAATGTTGTAACCTACCAAATGAACTTGGTGATTCCACCAAAATTTTAAACTTAAAAAAAAATAATTAAAGTATTAACTACAATTAAAAATGTTGTCTACTACAGTTACACAAGTTTCGGCTGTTCCGGTGTCAACCTTCGGGCCTTCGACGTCGCTCAGACGGCAGCTAGGGGGTGGATAGCTTACAATAATTCCGGAAATAGTAGACAAATGAGTAGGCGCCAACTGGGTCTATATAGTGGCCAAACTATGATCCTATTTCCCCAAAAACCCAGTAAATGAGGAAAGAAATAAAAGACAAACCTCAACTTATGTTCCTTTATAAAAAAAAGGAAAAATATTTACTAAATATATCAACTTTAAATGTCAACAATTATTTATTATGAGTTTGACAAATTACTAAAACTAATTAATTACCTAATGGCTTTAGATAATCCAAAAAAAAATTGGAGGAAATTAAAGGGAAAGTTTACATCATATATGTATATGCATAACCCAAAATAAATTATTAAATGTATCAAAATATGGCACGGTTCGTCGTTAGCTTGGTACCAGGCATGACGCTTGCGCAAAATATTAATTTCCACCTTACATAAAATATAAAATAATAATTAACTCAAATCTTGTGCATAACCGCACCTATACTACATCATATATTATAAACTAAACAGTAAACTTATAATCCTTATAAGCTTATAACCCTCTCCAAATTGGAAGGCGATATCTGCTTAACTTTTGGTTAAAACTACCCAAAAGAAAATTATTAAACCATGAAATTTTATAATTAAGTATAATTCATAGAACTAAATAAAAATATAAAAATAAAATAAAAATACAATGAACACATAAAGGACTTTAGACACAGGGGTAGGTTATTTACTTAAACTCCCAGGTTGGAAGAGGTTACTTAATCTCTGCCCCCACACGGGTCTTCCGAGATTGCTTAACTTATATGTTAAGTCTTATCATAAAAAAAATAAATAAAATGTAAAAATGAAAGATAAGGTTAAATTTGACTGTAGCTCTTAATAACTGAAGGTTTACAACTTAAGCGTAGAAGCAGTCCAGATGTTCTGCAACTAGAAGAATCACTACTCCAGCATTAAGTGGTTATAAAAACAGAATAAATGAAAAATACACAAAGGACTTCAGACACCGTTGATATACTTTAAAGCTCCCATAAAAAGGAAGAGGTTGTTAAATCTCTGCCCCCACACGGGTCTTCTGAGATCGCTGAACTTGATCGTTAAGTCTGGTCCATTTAATAATGAATAAATTGAAAAAGTAAAATTATGACAGTAGCCCTTAATAACTGAAGAATTACAACTTAAACGTGGAAGCAGTCCAAGTGTTCTGCAACCCGAAGGATTACTACATCAGCATTAAGTGCTTAAATTAATAAAAAGTTTGAAATATTAATCAATTAAACGATGTAACATTGGATAATACATAAGTTATGAGTGAAAGAACCCTAGAACATTCTGTGCTCAAAAGTATAAATAATGTTGAGAATACCTTGACAACATTCGGTTGAAAGTAAATGTATAGTTTAACAATGCACACATGAAACCTTCAATATAATGTATAAAAAAAAACCTGATAGTAGGGTGTCTTTTTTCACAGCATTACCATCTTCCTATCCAGAACGAGAATCATCCTTGTAAATCTAGCTACAAGTAAGCTAGGCGGCTAGCATACCAATGTTCTGTGTTCCCTCGATGAGTCCACAATGAAACCGTTGAACTCCGGACGATATAACCCTCTGTATACAACTGTCGAAATCCTGAGTCGCTACCCCCTGGGTAAAAATTGTTGTCGTATCCTGGGTTAACAACCCCCTGGGTGAAACTGTCGTCGAATCCTGGGCTAACAACCCCCTGGGTGAAACCCTTAAAATATTACACAGAAAAATGTCAATACACATTGACTCAAGTATCCCGAACTATAGGATTACCCAAAAATGTACATAAACTAGAAACTATTCAGCATCTAGGATGAAGAAAAATTACATTGGCTCAACAGTGAGTCATAAACAGTATTATGAGCTCAAATAATTAAAATTCTGTTACACCATGTCATAACATAAAAGAAATTGACAGCCACATGGTGCGTAACATAACCAAATATATACAAAACATACCTTTTTCGTAAAGGGTTAACTTGGTAGCCTTCCAAGGATGATAAACACGTGAGATGATCCACAGCACAACAATATTCCACACTCCAAATGCTGTGAACTTCCAATTATTGCGTTAAAATCCTATAATAGATATGGGCTGGACCAATGACCATAGGAATTTACCAATACACTAAAATTCCTCTCAAAATACGAAATGTCCATTTACCCACAATTAACCATGAAGTAGAATCTAAAATCCCCTTTAATTAGGTAAGCCGATGAGGCTAAATATTAACAAAATTCTACTTCGACGCAAAATTCGTCCTTCTCGTGATTCAATACCCACTGACTAAAAAAAATACGTCAGCCGTCCAAAATGGCCGAAATCCCTTTCCGATAAATGTCAAGCCAAGTGGGTTCAGATATTCATCCTCAAGAATTCCCCACTATATAACTTAAGAGACCATTTACGAAAGGTACCCTAAAAACTATATTTATATACAGTATAACTACATCTGGAAAACTGTTCCCGACAAAAATTAATACAACAGCGATCGCAAAAAAATCCCTCACGACTTAAAATCGCTCATTGTGAAACTACCTTACCTCGGGTTCTGAGCCCGATATTGGAACGTACTACAAACATGACACTTGCCGGTGTTCTGTCGTCAAGTGACGTTTATGTCATTCACTGTCACAATTAAAAAATATTAACCTAATAAAAATAAGCAATAAAATTCTTAAAGAATGGTATCGTAAATAATTAATTACCCAAGGTGAGACTATAATACATAATATATATAAATTTACAACGAAACTTGGTCTATTTTTAGGAGAACTACTATCCTTTTATTTAGTGGTGAGATGAAATAAATTGTAATAATGATGTCCGAAAGTTAGAATACAGGTGAAATTAGTTAATGACAAAAATAATAGTGATATCATCAATACGATTTTACCCTTTTTTTCGTATGATTAACCAGGTAAGCCAAAACAATTTTATTAATTCGTGGGGCCAAAAATGAACGTTACAATGTATCTGCTATCCATTTGGATGGTGTTTTGGATAGGGTGGATTATTTGGAGACCTACACTTAGTCCAGGAAGCGTGACCGGCATAGGGATACCAATAACCCTCGAGAAAGAGGTAACTTAATTTTTTTTTAATTATTCTTGTATTTGCTTGTGTCACCTTTAATGTTTTTTATGCCAGCAAGTGTTGCATTTGCGATAGAGAAAATTATATTTCTCTTTTTGGGGGTATTGTAAATGGTATCCAGTCAATTCGTCGCGCGACAATTTATCGCGCGACCTTTCAGAGCCGACAATTCATCGCCACGACTTTTCATCGCTACGACAGTTTATCGCTACGACAATTCATTGCCACAAAAATATCGTATTGTATCTATGATTTATACAGTATGTCTGAAAAACAAACAATTTTTTTTGTGCTATATTGAATTTTTCTTATAAGTACCAAATAAAATTATTTTTTCGAAAAAATTACAAAATATCTTACTCTAAATTACACAAAAATATGATTTACTTTTTTTCTGCTAATCAAGTAGTTTTTACTAAGAAAAATATAATAAATATCAATAATGTATTATTGATAAGCCAATTTAAAGTGTATAAGCGGCAGTCGCAGGTTCTCAACAGTCCTTTACCTACTATTTAAAAAGGATTATCTTCATTAGCCAATTCGGGTAAGTTACCACATTAGTTAATAATAATAGAGAATTATAATTATCCTTTATTAATCCTTTCAAGGAAAAATTCATAGTGCAATCAATATTTAATTCTAAAAAGGATTATCTTCAATAGCTTGTTTGTGTAAGTTAGTATTTTAGATGCCCTGTTTATAATATATGTATATAAGGTTTAAATAAGAAATACCAACGAACTGTAATCATTTTTATTTTGTCTTTGTACGAGTTTACATCATTGTAAAATTTGAAAATGCCGTTACAATTTGTTGACATCGAAAGAGGTCACAAAATGCTTTTATACAATGGCCATACACATTCTAGAGAAAAAATTTCTGGAGAAAAAGGTATTTGGAAATGTTCTCTATATCATTAATGGAGATGTACCGGTCGCGTTCATACCATAGGCGATGAAATTGTGAAGAGTACCGAACATAATCGTGTGTCAGATAGTGCTGATGCCGAAGTAAGAAGAGCTGTTAAAAAAATGAAAGTTTTAGCTGAACAAAGTGGTTCCACTAGTCAACAAATCATTGCAAAGGTTTCCGAGGGTTTATCATCATCGGCTGCAGCCAGATTACCACAAGTGAGTGCAATGAAAAGAATTATTCAACGAAAAAAGGAAAAGACAGAAGAAATTCATGCGATTCCAAATTCTCTGCTTCAATTAGTTATTCCACAGGAATATACACTGACAAGCAGTGGTCAGTTATGTTTAATGTACGACAGCGGCCCATCAGAAGATCGAATATTAGTGTTTACAACAGCAAGAAATCTTGACTACATGTTGGAGTGTGAACACTGGTACGGAGATGGAACTTTTTCAACAGCCTCTAATATGTTTTCCCAAATATATACAATCCATGGCGTCAAATATTCAAATACCATTCCAACAGTATATGCAATTCTGCCGAATAAAAGAGAAGAAAGCTATAGACGTTTATATGCAGCATTAAAAAATTTGAAACCTGAACTTTGCCCTACATCTTTTTTAATGGATTTCGAAAAAGCAGCGATGAATGCGGTACGAAGTGAATTCCCTAATACTCAAATTCGTGGATGCTTTTTTCATTTTTCTCAGTGTATATAGAGACAAATCCAGAATACCAGATTTCAGAGGCAATATGTGGATGAAGAAGTGTTTTCATCAAATTTGCGACTTCTGGCTGCACTTGCTTATGTTCCTGAAGACGATGTAGAGAGTGCTTTTGATTTATTATTGGAAAGTGAATTCTATGCAGAAAACGAGTACTTAGCAGATTTAATAAACTATTTTGAAGACACGTGGATTGGTAGATTAGACAGAAGATGTAGAAGACGGTTACCAAAATTTTCTATATCTTCTTGGAATTGTTATAATGCAGCCAGAGAGGGAATTGCTAGAACCAATAATGCAGTTGAAGGATGGCATAACAGTTTCAGTTCAATTGTTTTAATTGCACATTTCAACATTTGGAGGCTAATTAGGCTTTATAAAAGGAGGAAAGCCTTAACAAATTGAAAATAGAGCAAATTGTGGCAGGTAATGAAATTACTCAAAAAAAAATTTACAGAGATTCTGCACGTCGTTTAAAACTACTTACAGAATCCTACGACGCTCGTAATACCATGGAATATCTTCGAGGAATTGCGCATAATTTTCGAATGCAAGTCTAAATTATTTAATATTATTATATTATATTAATTCAATTTAAAATGTAATAACTAGCAACTACAATTTTTTATAATATATTTTTTTTCCATATACCTATTTGTTTTTTATTACCTATACTAAAAAATATATAAAATAAAATTGTGATTATAATAAAAAAATAAAATAAACCATAAAATGAATTCTAAAAAATGGCTGGCGACAAATTGTCGTGGCGGTGAATTGTCGTAGCGGTGAATCGTCTTACGATGAAATGTCGGCTCTGAATTTTCGCGCGATGAATTGTCGGGCGATGAATTGACGTAGATCCATTGTAAATATTACATTTTTATTCAAAAGTTTTGCTTGGTAAATTAATTTTGCTCGTCCAGCAAATATTTACTCACATAAAATTAGAAATTTCTTAAACAACTTTCATTATTATTTAGATACTTTTATGAATATTTAAGAATACTTAAGATTTTAAAGGAACTTTAAAATTCTTCATATCTATTTATTTTTTTATAATATCATATCGCATTCAAAATTATGTCTTGAAATACCCTGTATCATAGAAATATTCCGCATTGTGAGCTTCCCTGCATATGAGTATTACTAATAAATTTCAACTACCTAAAAGTTTTTCCTTTCATTTCATCCATGATAAAATGTGATTTAAACATTTAATTCTCTTTCAATATTCAAAGTTCGAAGAGACCGATTCAGAACTTGGCAGTCAAGCAGTGTTTCACAACTACAGATCAATTTACTTTTGTACAAGTTTTCCACCGCTTTGATGCTTGACTAACTTTTAATAGTCGATTATTGAAACAAGCTTCTTATACATATTCATTATTTAATCCGTTCTCAGACTTAAAGCTTTTAGCAATTCCAGAACTGCTGTCCCGACTCTAATTCCATTTCAATTTGTGTGAAACTTTCACATCCGATTCCTCAAGAAAGTTACACACTCAAGAAACTATTAGAGCTTGTTTCCTGAAATACTGTGTCGTTGTGATCAAGTGCTTTTTGTTCCATGCTTGCTATATGCATTTTGATGAAAGACAGGGTCGTAAGTCAATATCTGTTATTTGGGGGAAGGGACTGTTGGTATTATATTGCACTTTTAACTGGTCTGCAAATTAAATTAAATATTTTAGTACATTTTCAAAAATTTGTGTAATATCAGCCACTAATATTATCAACGTGCTAAAATTAAACTTATTGGAACCATGAAGTTTTGACATTAGAGTTCTTGTCCTTATAAAAAGAAGCCTTACCTTTTGATTTTAAAAATTAAAGCAATTCCTTCAAGGTATATGTATAAAAAAAAGTGAAGGAAAATGTTTTGCTTCGAGGGGTTTGCTTTAAAGTAAAAGGTTTTACGTTTTTCGTATTTATAAAAAGAAGCATTTGCTCAAAAACTAAAGGATTTGCTTCTAAAAAAGGAATCTAGGTTCGCATCAACTTCTATTATTCTTTTCAGTAGTTGCCCAACCATCATACAGCAAGTAACATAAAAAGTTGTGTATTCGTGTGTTAAAATCTATCTGGAAAGTCTTGTCTAAGTGATCTTTGTTTGTGTGGTCCCAGAGTTGTGTTTGTTATAGCTAATATGGTACATTTACGTACCAGAAAATACTACAAACCAAGACGTACGCCACGTGAATCAGATTTCAAAACGCTATTTAGATTTGAGGAGGAGAATGTGGTGTGGTTGGCGGAGCACTTTCTTGGCGCAGATCCCCAAACTCGTGGAGCAGCCCTATCACCTGTGCATAAAATGAAAGTATTTCTGCGTTATTGTGCAAACCCTGGATTCGAGAGCGGAATTGCTGAAGAATTGGGATGCACACAACCCACAGTGTCCAGAATATTTCATAAGGTGCTTGAACGGATTGTACATGAGGCTGGCGAATGGATTCGGTTCCCAAATACAGAAAATCAAATCATGCGGGTCAAAGAGAAGTGGTTGACCAGGTTCCATTTCCCAACAGCTATTGGGGTTATTGACTGCACGCACATTCGTATTGAATAGCCAGCCCAATTTGGAGACGAATATATAAATCGAAAAGGTTTTAGCAGTATTAATGTGCAGGTCACATGTGACCAGAATTGTGTTATAACTAGTATAGATGCAAGTTGGCCTGGATCAGTTCATGATTCTCGTATATGGAAGAATTCGGCAGTGTGTGAAATCATGAAAAGGACAAGAAACACTGTCTTATTAGATGACAGTGGGTATGGTATAATGTCGTGTCTCATGACTCCCTACCCCAACCCCCACGAGAAATATCAGACAGCCTTCAACAGGCTGCTTACATCAGAGCGAGTTGTGATTGAGCATACATTTGGGCAACTGAAACGGCGATTTCCTATTCTGAAGTATGAATGCAGAGTGAAATTTAACAGTATTCCAAAACTTATAATTGCTTGTGCTGTGTTACACAATATAGCTAAGCAACTAGAAGATGCAGATTTTCAAGAAGATAAAGAAGAGAAACAACAAGACTTCCAATATATAGAAGAAATAAATGTAGATGCTATTCGCGCACAGGGACAAGGACGGCGAGAAGAATTGGCTCATCTTATTACTAATAACAATATCGGTTTAAAATGTTTAAATCCTTTCGTTTTATGCATAGCACTACCAGTAATTTTGTATAAACTGCATATTTTTTATTACGTCTTGACATAACAAACACTTCAACAAAACTATTGAATTTCTAATACACCATGGTTTATTAGAAATTCTATAGTTTTATTGAAAAGTAATAAAAAATATGTAGTTTATACAAAATTATTAGTAGTGCTGAGCACCAGTGCACTTATGGACAAGCCACCACTGATGCTATGTAAATAGTGTGTACTAAGAAGCCACAAAGTTATAGTTGCTTAAAATAAAAATAAACTTACGCGCAAAGAAATCGTTTATTTTGTATTCTCTGAAATAAATTTTATATACTTAGATATATTACAGATTACAGTAAGTTTTATCTCCCACGTCAACATACCATTTCGAAGGTTCTTTGTTGGATGTCTCGTCCAATTTCTGTAGCTTGGCGAAAAAATATTGTTGTTGAAGACGAGCAACTTTTAGTTGCTCAACTAAAACTAATCGTTGAAGCTGGGTTGTCGTTAACTGCCTCGTCTTATCAGACTCTTCTGGTTTTTCACGAACAAATGTAGGCTTCGGAGCTAATTTTTTTGCAGCAGCTGATATGTATGATCGCTTTTTGTCAGGTACCACTCCAGTCATCTGATGGGCATCACTTTCCGTCAAAATGCCATCACTTAAAGTAGGTTCAGTTGGCACACCAATTGCAAGAGCTCCTAATAAAAATATACATAGTAAGTACGTACTAATGGTGGACATGAAAGTATTTCTTACCTGGTACCCGACTTAGTACAGGATTTACATCTGCATTACTTTCTCCCAGGACAGAAGGCGAATGGGCTTGTTCCCTGTTTTATTTTTATCTGTTTTATTTTTCAATCGTGTTTTCATATTGTTTACTTTTTTCATGAAAGCTTTAATTTCCATTTCTTTATCAAACAGGGTCACGTATTCCTTAACGATTTGAGTTAGTGCAGCAGTTTTCTTCGTTTTCATTGCTGGAATTTGAGATTTCTCGAGAATCTCTGGAAATGCTACGACTCTTTCAGCGATAAACATCATCTCGCTAGTCACATCTTCGCTACCTTTTTGTTCACTATCTGTACCAGACATTGTAATTTTTTTATCTTTCAACACTGCACAAATAAATTAGGATCAACTACACCTCAGTTCACTTGCGAATAGTTTTTAAGTATAAAACAAAATAAACACTGTCGCAGAACACACACGTTGATTGCACACTGCACGTTTAAACTAGTTGTCGAAATCGCTATCGGCTAATCTCTGTACCTTTTACTTCATTTATCCGAAGCATTTCCTTGCAAGGAACAGGTAGAGATTATGAATACGAATTGTAGCAAAACCTTTTACTTCTACCTTTTGCTTCTACCTTTTACTTGAAAGTAAATGCTTCATTTTTATAAATACGGACTAATGTAAACGGTTACTTTGATTAATACGATTTACTTTTGAACGATGGATACTATTATATAAAAATACAAGTATACCTCCTTATATCCATTGACGAATAGGGTATGAACATTAGAATGGGCCGAAAAAATGAAAGTTAAAAGTTTAATTTGCTTTAGCATTTAAAAGCTACGTTTCATTATAAAAACTGCTCGTAAGTTTTTTCACAATTTTAAAATTTAATTTTGACCCCTCTACCAGCGCCCAAAATTACTAATAATAAAATTAAAATTAAAAGTAAAATTTTAGTTAGCTGTGTTTAAGCATAAACACTGGTAGTTATTTCTTTCGAAATTTTAGAAATACGTTTAAAGCCCTGTACCACCCCCTTAGAACATTTATATAGACAAAGAAATTTACTCTCATCATGGCAAAATTGAAATCCCGATTTTTAGTAGACTTGTAACCCAACTATTTTCTATAAAAGCGCCCTTTAATTTACACTCTTTAACATCCCACACTCACCCTTATATAAAAATAGTACTTACTTTTTATATTATATCTTCTAAGCGTCAGTTCACCTAAAATTGTAATCTGTTAATTAGTAGAATTAGCAATTTGCAGTTGTCGGTACAAGATTTAACAAGTTTTCGAGGTTGATTACGGTTGATACGCTAGTTCTTATATTTAGGTGGTATTATGTGCCAAATCGTCGTACAGCGAACATGTGCGTATTTTTGTTTTTGATTAAGAAGTAAAGCGTTGTAATTAACAATAATAAAAAAAAATACACCTTCATACGATGAAACAGAAAGATGGGGTTTCTATTATTTAAAAAACCATTAAAAAATTTTTTTAAAGTGTTTGTAATCGTCCCCAAGTTTTATTAAATTTTGACTGCACCCGAAGATGAAAAAAATGTTTTCGAAACATATATAGTGCTGTACTAAAATAAAAACATGATCAAATAAACCTAGGAAATTTTTATTTATATAGACAAAAATGAGTGTTTTAAATTGTAGTTTAACTAGGAGTAAAGTGGAGTGCCCTACGTTTAAAAACCAAACCGATTTGAATGCTCGTATGTTGCCGACAACTGAAAAAATGCTACGATGTAATTTATTAAAATATAAACTAAAATATCAAAAATATAGTTAAAAAGAACCAAGTTTTTTAGAAGTTTACAATGAACTTGTGCCTAAAATTGAAACCATTTAATAAAATTTAATAAAATGTCCCAAAAGCAAGCGAAACTACAACTATGACGAAAAGGTAAATACATTTAAAATAAAGTAAAAGGAACAAAATTTTGGTTCCGATCAAAGATCAGCATAGGAAATGTAGATCGTGAGGAAAAACAGAAAATATTGTCGAATAATCAAAGGCAATCCAGAAAAATCGAAAGACTAAAACAATATGAATCAGAATCATGAAATTTATCAAGATCCAACTGTTCCTTTCAAACTACTACATTATTGTCAGAATCTAGATCTGACCCCTCAAAATATCAATCATCTTCAGATGACGTCTTTATCAATCCAAATTTACCCTCTACCTCAAAAAACACTTAAATAAGAACAAAGTTACCTACATTGGATCTTGTATGCGATAAATATAGTATCTGATCGATCAGCTGCAGCGATTGCTAGTGCAGTATTAAAAGATGTAGGAATAATTACCCCAGAAGATCCGTTCAAAAAAGTTAATAGAAATAAGGTGAAAAGATAGCGAAAGAAATCTAGAAACACCACAAAGAAGAATAAGAAGTCTGTATTTTGGTGGAAGAAAAGACAAAAATGTGCTGCAAGAGAAGAAAAACGGTAGAATATACAAGAAAACTTTGTCAAAAAACACATATCGCTTATCGAGGAGCCTGATTCTATCTTTATTGGCCCTGTATCTATCTATTTGAATTAGGGCGTGGTTCAAATCCCACTCGTACTGAAACTCTAGGCTTATTGTACCCCTCTTAGTTTCTATCCCATCAGACTGATTTTCTTGATGAATTCAAGAATGTCTCATGGGCGCTTTCGCGATTTCTTCAGGTTCCGGATACTGTATCCATCAGTACCATTCCCGTTCCCATTTAAGGTTCCGACAGTTACCATAGTATGTGAATAGGAGTTTCGTCCTTCTCTTCACATATTCTACATAGGGAGTCATCAGATATCTCTAAGATATTTAGGTGTCTTCTAAGGCCGCAGTGTCCCATAAGGAGTCCTATTACAGTTTTGATTTTGTCTGCTCGTGGATGGCCCCTCTATAAAAGTTTTGGACTGACTAAGTCCAGGAAGTTCCAACCAGAGCCTTTGGTGTTCTTTATTTGTTTGTTCCTTAAACACACATTTAAAATATTTGTATGAGATACCGCATGTGGGTTCTGGTTCAATAAAGAGTTTTTTTCGCTCCCTTCCTTGCTAGGAGGTCTGCTTTCTCGTTTCCAAACACTTCTTCATGTCCCAACACTCAGTCAAGGGTGACCTTGTTATCATCTGCCAGGGCCTGGAGGGACTGTAAGCAATCAAGTATTGATTTAGATTGTACTTTTCTACCCTTTTCAGTACTTTAAGGGCTGCCTGACTGTCTGTCATGATAAAGACCCTCTTATCTCTAAAAGAGTTATTTAGCATGACTTTGGCGCAGGCATTTGTTGCTGTTACTTCAGCTTGGAAGACTGTTGTCAGTGACCCCAAGTTCACCGAAGGTTCTCCCTGAGTTCACATGGTAGATCCCAGCTCCTGTGCTGTTTTTCATTTTCGAACCGCCTGTATACCAGATTGATTCGTTTTGCTTTTCCCTATTTTCCCGGCTTTTGGCCCTTTCTGGTATTTGAATATCGAAAGTCGTGAATAATGCGCGTTTTATCCGATGGCATTCTAAGTACCGGCCACGTAACTCTAACTACAGGGACGGCAAAGTCAATTGGAAACGAAATATTGGACTTTTTTCCTGAAACCAATTTGGAACTAGATGAGGTGGCGGCTGTGGGTTGCGATGGTACTGCTGTTATCACCGGTAATAAAAATTGTGTTATTAGGTATATATAAGCTAACGAATTGCCAATAAGACATTTATTTTAAATATTTAGATGGCAGCAGTGGGACCTCGTCAATATTCTGGTGAAATCAGGAAGTCTTTAAAATAATGTGTGTTTGAAAATGAACTATTTTTAATGGCCTCATATATTATTTTTTGTACGTTATATAAGTTAGCTGACTGTTAGACAACCAATTATGTCATACAGCGTATTGTATGTTGCATACCTACCTTTTTTAAACAATTAGTTATATTCACATAAAAAATGCATTTATTTGACATTTAATTTCTATCTAAATTAATGTAATCTTATTTAACAATGTTTTCTGTTTATTAATATCAGTTTCTTTAAAGTATTATCTTATTGTAAAGATCTATTTTTTGATCCACTGATGTCTATGAGATCACTGCGCATAGGAATGAAATGACGCAACGATCTCGGTCAAGTTCGTTCGCCACTTCGTTTCGAGAAGACGGCTTCTTGCAACATCGATCAGGAAATCTAATCAATATAATTAATGAAAAATGTCAATATTAATTTCTAAGTGTAGTTTCAGACCAGTCAGTTTTCCCCTTTGTGTTTGTGGCAGTCAGTTTGCTGTACGAAAAGGTAAATAAATTTGAATCTATTACAAGTTGTATTATTCCACTAAAGGATGCGATGATAGAGGAAGCAATCCGTTATCATCCATTCAATGTAAACGTCTTAAAATTGTAAATTTTACCCCAATAAAATGTGAGTTGCCAATATAACTGTAATGTCTATAGATTTATGTACTGATTAATCATATTTATATGACATTTGAAATACAATGTCAAGCGGCAATTTTTCATCAAATTTAGTACACCATAATTCTAGGTTATTAGCGCACTCTAGATGGCTCACAATGGCAAATCGTGTTTTTTAGCTCAATTCTGGAACGGAAAAGCCAACATCAAGCCTTACGGATATAGTCGAATTGATAATTAAAGTGTATCCATATGGCGACATTGTGATCACCACATAAACTTACCTTTAGTTTTGACTTAATTAGTTTAAGACCTAGATCGATTTAATTCAGGTTAGCCAAGTATCAGTGTCGGGAAACCAATGTCATAATAACGCTAACAACTAAGGCTAATAACGCCACGCCTTATGCGCAGATCTTAGTTGATAACCTTGTGCGTCCTATGTCGCCAGAAACCTTGGCAACGGAACGACCTGGATTGTCCTTTTTGGCTATTTATCTTGAAATTATATTTACATTTATTAATTATATCCTTTTATTATTTGATAGAATCCTAGATATTGGAACCTACAATGCCCTAATGTGGTTTAATAATAAACTAAATTTCAATTCCACTAGTGGTAGTTTGCATGTATTTTAAACGATTGAACTGTCACGGTATTTAGGAGATGATTTAAAAAGTATTGTGGATACGGTAATCAAAAGAAACGCGTATTTTATATACCCCGAAAACATTCTTTTGTGCATGCTAACACACACTAGTGAATAGGTTCGGAAATTATCTCTATAAATACTCTTAAAAACTAGAGAAACCAGTCTAGAAACCGTTGAAGTAAGATACTTTGTGGTACCAAAAATTAATTTGTGCTACAGACTACTTTGAGGTAATTTACTGGAATAAGTGCGATGTGACACCGTCTCCTGTTTTAAGGGATTTTACTGATGATAATCTTAGGGACCTTATAAATGAAACCGAAATTCCAGATTTTGATTTTCCGAAGTTCCCTTGCCATACGCAATCCGTGGAGAGATGCATTAGATTAGTTACAGTTATCTTCTTTAGTAATTGGTCCAGAATCAAGAGACGGATCTATTGGCTCAAGAATAAAATCAAAATAAATTATACCAACATTTGAAAGTAAACGACAGTTTAAAATTCAGTTAATCTTTTTTCTTATTACTTTTTTTTTGTACTTGATGTGTCACCTTTTTATATTTGATTTGTAAACTTTTATGGTCGATTTGTTAGCTTTTTATGTTTGATTTGTTAGCTTTTTATGTTTGATTTCTTTAGGTACTTTTTACCGTGTTTTTTTTTTAAACAAATGTTTTATTTAGTTTTAATCGTGTAATATTTATTTGTTGTTCAAGTAATTTTTACCTTATCTTTTAAAGACAAAAGGATTAAATATTGGTGAGAAGGAGTGTTAGAGGGCTAAAGATGAAAAATATTAAAAATAAAGAGCATGAAAAAAAAACACTCAAATGTAACTTTTAGTAGGTAATGTACGTCAAAATTTCAAAATTTAACTTTTCACTCCTAAAGGGGACGGTAGAGGGCTGAAAATGTGGATTTAGAAATTTAGATTGATTGGTATTGTAAATTTAATTTTTATATTTTTTTTAAAAATATGCCTATTTCGGCCCAGCCTATTACACATGCGTTTACATTCAACCTCATAAATTATACCTTTAATAAAGACCTAAAAATACCCATTCTGATTTTTAACCTTGCTAAGAATATGTCGTCTAAATCAATTTTATGGCTCTTTGTAAACATATTTTAAAGGAACAAGAGATTCCGAAAAAAAATATAATATTTATTTTTCGCTGCTCAAGTTTTTTGTTTATTTAAAAATAAGTTTAACTTCTGGGATAAAAGTTTGATTGTATACTTATGTGTTTATTTTTTTTGGAGTTTTTGAAAATGTGTCTCTGCCATTGGGCAGAAGACCAGAAATACATATGATAGTATTGGCCTGATAATTTGTATAGTAATATTCTGCTATTGAATGTTGATTTACTGTTCCTATATAGCATGGGATACAATGTTTTAATCATGTATGTAGCTTTTGAGATTCTGTTATCTATGTTTCTGCCGAACGTTAATCTCTTATCCAAATGAAAACCAAGATACTTGATACATGTTTAGCCCTTTACCCTCTCATTTTTGACCTTGAGGTTGGTGATAATTTGATCATTTCGTCTATGTGCAAATAAGGCGGTTTCGGTCTTACCAGTATTTAGTCTCATTTTCTTTTCATCTAGATAGGGGTTCACTCTTCTAATAATATGGATTTCCAGTCTTCTGTTGGCGATTTCCGCAGAATCTGAACTCTTGTATAAAGAGGTATCGTCGGCATACAGTGCCGTCTCTACTCCATTACGACCCATTGGTATGTCATTATTCATAATGGTGTAGAAAGGCGACGAGATTACCGATCCTTGAGGTACACCCGCTTCAGCAGTGTATGGTCCTGTTTTTGATAGATTTATTTTGATGTAGAATTTTCTGTCATGAATGTATGATTGTATAATTTTTATAATGTAAACGGGGAAGTCATTCATATGCATTTTGTATATTAATCCACGAGTCCAAACCGTATCGAAGGCTTCTTTAGTATGATGTGCTATTCGCAGTATTTGCGCTACTGTACTGTGGCCCTGGCGAAAACCATATTGAACTCGTGGAATAATTTGATTTGTCAATTGTTTTTGCGATATCGTTAAGTAGCGTAATGGGTCGGTTGTTTTTGTGATATCGTTAAGTAGCGTAATGGGTCGGTAACTATCTATTCTTTCTAGGTTTGCCTTTTTTGTGGATAGTTATTATATTTGCCGTTTTTAAGTTATCTGGGTAATGCTGTAACTTTAAGATCGCGCTTGTAATGTAATTTAATTGAACTATTGCGTTTTTACTTAAATTTTTCAACAATAAGTTGCATATGCCGTCTGGGCGTGGGGCCTTCCTGTTGCGTAGCCTCTTTATTGTATTTTTAAACTCCTGAGGGATTGATTCGTCATATATTGATACCGGTTGGGGAGGTAATTCCCAAATGTTATTTATTATGTTTTCAATTGCTTGTTGTTGTTGAGAATTTGCTATGTTATTTGTGAAATTATGTTGAAAGCGTTCGCCGAACGCTCTTCCTTTTTCTGTGTCTGTGATGTATTTGTTATTGTGGGTGTCCTCTAATATGGGAAGTTGCAAGTACGATTTTTTGAAGTAGTTCGCAACTTTCCATATTGAGTTGTCATTTGGATTGACCTCCAACAGAATCTTTTGCCATGACTCATTTCTGGTTTTCTTTTAAGAGTGATTCAGTTGTGTTCACTATGTCTAGCAGTCGAATTCTGTCTTCGGCCCTCCTATGTTGTTGCCATCTCTTTCTAATTTTATTTTTGTTCTTGATCATGTCTAAGATGTCTTGTCGTAGGTTTTGTCTATGTGTCGCCCTAGTTTTTAGTTGTGTTAACCGGTCTCTGGCTTTATTAATTACATCTGTTAGTTTTTTTGTCTCGTTTTCTAAATCTTGTCTCGTTGTTATCTTGTTATTTATTACTATTGTCTGGTATAGATAAGAATAATAATATACACAATAATATAATATACACACTACTATACACAATAATACGCACAATAATATTCACAATAATATAATATACACAATAATATACACAATAATATACACAATAATATACACAATAATATACACAATAATATACACAATAATATACACAATAATATACACAATAATATACAGAATAAACGCATTCGGTACAAAGTTATTTAGGTAATAATAATAAAATTTTAAATCAATAAAAATGTCGGCAAGCGTACCCGAAAGCTAATAAAGTCGCCACTATTTGCTGCAGTTAAACATCCACAATTAGGGCCAGATACTCGGTATATTTATCAAAATCAGTACTAGAACGATCTGCGCATGCTTAGATGTTAAAATAAGAACAGCGATAACAGTGGCTGACCTAAAGAGAACTTGAAATAACTCATTATTATGAATAAACATAAACAATAAATTTTTGTACTAAATCATATACTGTTAAGAAGGTAGATGATTAACTGAATACTAAAGATGTCTGGCATCCTACTTTAAACGTCAGTTTTTGAAATAAACCAGGGGACTAACAAATAGGGACCTAACAAATAAGGCTATGAGTTGATTTTTTTCGTATAACATTCATATATTTCAACATTATAATGCTAAATTCCCGATTTTCCGTGACTTTAATAATCCCATTTCAATTTGTGTAGAGTTTCAGAAGTTTCTTGAAAGAAGTTTCCATCAGAAACTGATTCGTTTGATAAAGTGTTCACTTGTGCACAACTTTTGTTTCAAGCTTTCGTCATAACGATCAGTAGCGTAGTTACGTTTAATTTTTTTTTGGCAACGGTCCAACCAAGTTGTAGACAGTCTTTCGAATAATAATTACTAATTTGTACGTCAACATGCATACTTCTGACAAAAATATAAAATGTCAAATAATTTGACATATACAATACGAACCATGCAGGTAAAAACATGAAAGAGATGGACTTACGTGGTCAAAAGTCATCCGCCATATTGTTTTTTACTTCAACAGAGCTAGGATCTATAGAGGTAGCATCAGGGAGAGAGAGATATATAGAGAGAAGTTGTTACACACATAAAATGTAAATACTTACATTAGGACCACATACTTTGATTTTCTTTTACTATACGGAGAATGGTCGCACTGCGCAGCTTTCTGAGTGCCTTTTAAAAGGAGATAGAAAACTCCATTTTGATCCCTAATTACGTGTTGCCTACATCTTGGCGCAATATTTTTAATAGGTGCGTTTTAATCATCCTCTTCTGCTTCGGAATTGTTGGTTTTCTTGTTTTAATCTGACAGGTTAAAACGACTAAACCGACAATTCCGGAAGCAGAAGCGGATGATTAAAACGCACCTAATATTTTGCTTGTTGCTGTCAGTCTCAGTAATTAATATTTTTGGGGTCACAGTTTATTGCTAAAGAATCAGTTAGCTCACTCGGACCAGTTGAAAGTTCCAAAATAACATCCATTCCAGGGATACAAATTCAGGATGCGCAGAAGACTGCTGTTTTATTATAGGTGGTTGTCATATATTGTATTATCCGAGTTGCGCAGTGTATAAACTGGAACATTGAGATCAAAAGTACCGACGCAGAGTGAGCGATCTGATTCTTTAGCTATAAATTGTGGCATAGGAATCAAAATGGCCGCGCCCTATGTTGGGCGTGTCGGACCTCTCTCTTGCACTGTATAGTAATCAAAGTATGTGATTAGGACTAAGAACAACCATTCGAAAACAATGTTGCTAGATTTAAATTGTATATTTTTACAATTCTTAGCACTCTTAGCACACTTAGCTTCTGTAGTTATTAAAATAATTGATTTTTATTTTTATTTTAAACACATTACTATTTTATTTTATTACTAGTGGATAAGAGATTTTGTTAAGTTTGTTTTCCTATATTCCTTCTAAACAATTTCTGGTTTATTAATATTTTTTTTTTCAATATTTAGCATTTTTTTAAATTTTTTTATTCAGTTTATTTTTTTAGTATTAATAAATAAATATTAATATTATTATACTCTGTTTTTAAACTAGGAGGAGCGAATTTAAAAGACGCATTTACACAGGGAAAAGTAACTAGATTCGCTACTAAGAGCATGTTCCGAAATATAGTCGTATTTAAAATTTATGTAATAGTTGTTATTATCGGCCCTAGTCGGCGAATGGCCAATAAGGGATTAAGGAACAAATAAATGCCATAGGAGTCGATTTGTTTATTAGTTCCAAACAACGGTCGTAAATTTCACATTATTTTGACCTGAAAAGTATGTCTAAAACAAACTGTCACTGTCAAATGAAATTTAATATGGCAGTTGATTTGTTGACGTTATCAGAAATATGTTTTTCTTGCTTTTGAAATCGACTTTTTGAGGATTATGATTTTTTTTAAATGGATACTGAATATTTATGAAAATTGTTAAAAGAATCTCAAGATGCAGGTTAGTACAAAACATAAAAATATGATCGTTTTACATTTTTATTGATTTATTTGTTATAGGTATAAACTTACGTAAAAGGTAATCAGTAAATGTCAACTGGATCACACAGTGACTAGAATTTATCCTATGAGTAATAGGGATATTTTAGTTAATTTGGTGTTAACCCATAGTTAATACACTAAAGGGCAAATGAAGGTATTCAAAAGTTTACAGGCCTATGACTCAGGATTTGGTTTAAAAACTGGAACCAACATTTTCATAACACTACATATCAACATTATGTCATTACTAAAACCTAATTTAATATTATTGTAGGTACTTTTAACTCAAGTTGTAATTTTTACCTAATTTTTTAATTTAAAGTGAAGTATTCATACAGACCTATACCTATATATATATATATATATATATATATATATATATATATATATATATATATATATATATATATATATATTTAATGTTAAGTAGATATTTTTTAAATATTTGTTGTGAAAGTAATGTTAAATTAAGATTATTTCTAATGTAGCTGAAGGTGTTTTAAATGTGAATTAACAATTTTGTAAATGTTTTTCAAATAAATTAAATTTACTTGAATATTTAGTTACTTTTAATTATTTTGGTAAGAAATTTACACATTTTTTGTTTTAAAAAATCAGTAATAAAGTTGTTAGGTTTTTCTGGAATAATTGTTAATCTCCCGTCTTTTTGCCTTCAAAATCCATAATGTATTTTCTACAAAATCTTCTTCAGAATCAGCATATAAAATAATAAGTCGTCTTCCCTTCCTTGTAGGGCCTTTCAGGAATTGCTACCCTTAATAGTAATCGATAAAGAAGGATACATTATCGTAGAAATTCAATACAATTGTTTACTGAAGTTTTGAAAAGAACTATTATTTCGGTGGTATCTTCGCTACCTTGATCAGGGCATTATACCGGCGAAAGTGAAAAAGAAAGCTGTGAAGCACAAATCCCAGGGAGAGAAAAGTAAAACCAATCCTAAGGATGTGAAAAGAAAGGGGACGGAAATAACACCACACCACCGCAAAGGAAAGAAAATAAAAGGAAAGTGGCTGATACCTCCGCTTCTGGCAGTTATACAACTGTCGTCAGGACAGAGCAATAGAGCAAGTCGCGATCCTACCTAAGGGGTTCCCTGAAACCATCCTCAGTGCGAACGAACAAATCTTGGTGGAAAAAGCCATAGTAAAAGAGATGTTCTCTGGATCGGAGCATAAGCTCCAATTCGGAGGCATTCACTTCCGAACAGGAATGGTCTTAATCGACTGAGAAACCCCACAGTCAGCAGAATGGCTCAGGGCTACAGAGCTACACCGAGGCGCTTACTACCTACAACAAAGAAATCAGGAAAACTAAACGTAACAGCTTTGGAAAATTCTGCAAGGATATTAACTCTACACCTGAGGCAGCGAAACTGCACAGGGCCTTGGTAAAAGGGAGAGTTGATACAGTTATGGCATTAAAGAAACCAAATGGAAGCTTCACGGAGAGTGAGGAGGAACGAGTGAGGAGGAAAGAGCTCGCCTCTTACTCGAAACTCACTTTCCTGGAAGCATACCTTTTCTAATAAGGGACACAATTAAATTAAGCATGCCCCCAAGAAAGGCCGCTGTAGTAGCCAAACACATATGCAGCAGAAATCTGTTAAAGTGGGCCGTAAACACTTTTAAACCGTTTAAGTCTCCAGGTGTGGATGGAATATTTCCTGCCCTGCTTTAGCAGGCACAGGAGGAATTATTACCACACATAATCCGGCTATCCCGGAGCAGTCTGAAGCTAGGATATATATTAGGGTCAGAGTCACCTTTATTTTAAAAGAAGGGGAAAAGGATACCACACCTAAATCCTTCCGACCAATCAACCTCCTTTGTATTAAAAACAATGCAGAAGGCTGTTGAATTATATTAGAACGTAAGTCCTGAAGAGGGTGCCACTTCACCACAGCTAACACGCGTACCTAGCAGGAAGATCTACAGAAAATGCCCTGGTACAGTTGACTGGCGTAATGCAGGATGCACTGACAAACAAAGAAACGGTCATGTGTGTCTTCCTAGACATAGGAGCTTTTGACAACACACTGGACGAATCTCTAAAAAGAGCACTTGCATACAGAGGAGTAGATAACATCACATCAAAAAGGATGACTCAGCTGTTATCTACGAGAATTACAGAGACACAGATAGGGCAGAACACTATCTTTGTCTGCACAACAAGAGGATGTCCACAAGAAGGAGTTATATCCCAATTAATGTGGAGCTTAACCGTAGAAGAACTTCTATGCAGATTGACTGACGTCGGGATACCCTGTCAAGGTTATGCCAACTACATAGTCATGTTTGCTGGAGGCAAGTTTAGAAATATCCTGTGTGATATAGTCCAACGAGGACTAGAACATACCAAAAGATGGTGCTGTCAAGTGGGACATGAAAACGAAAACTTTATCTCAAAACCATTAAAGTAGACGGGATAAATATAGAATGGAAAAATAAAGTCAAATATCTAGGCCTAACCCTGGACAACAAACTTCTTTGGAACACATATGAGAAGAAAGTAGTCAATAAGGCCACAAAAGCCCTAATGGTATGCAGAAACATTACAAGTGAACGATGAGGATGTAACCCAAAGATACTGCGATGGATGTAACAGAACTAGTTTAGTTACTACGAGAGCTAATATCTCAAAAGTACAAAGACTAGCCTAAGTTTGCATTACTGGTGTAATGAGAACCTGTCCTACGGCCGCAATGGAGGTGATCTTAAACCTCACCTTTCTACATTTGATGATAGAGAATGTGGCAAAAAGGACACGATATAGAATTATCAGGAAAGAAGTAATCAGATAAAAGTCTACTTGCTTCAGGATATGCCCCAGGATGAGATGCTAAAGAAGTACAGTTTTGTGAAAAACTTCAAAACCAGAGAGCTGGGCTGCAAGAAAGAATAGAGCCAAAAATCCATCGCGCTTGCAACCGAAAGACGTGCTATTCAGTGGTATACGGACGGTTCCAAAACCATAGAACGAACTGGAATAGGAGTGGCAGAGAACCAAGCACTCCGAAAGCTTGTAAAATATCCAAGCATCTTCGAGGCGGAAATTCACGCCATCGAGAAGTGTATCCAGTTTAACATCAAGAGAAACTATCATAAATAAGAGATTATCATCATGTCCGATAGTCAAGCAGCCACCAAAGCGCTGAACTCTTACGTAATCAGCTCAAAAATGCCCTGGAGATACCTAGAACAATTGAATGAGAGAAAAATAGAGTTACTCTCACTTGAGTCCCGGGATATAACGAGGTACAGGATAACGAGATTGCAGATAGACTTGCAAGGAAAGGGGCTCAAACACCCTTTGTAGGAGCTGAGCCGTTATGCGGGATCAGCAGTAACATAATATTAGGAGAGATTAAAAAAGAATTGGGCAGTATAAGAACCGATAATTTGAACAATCTCTTGGGACTGAGACAGACCAAGATACTTCTGGGTGAATATAACTGGATAAGATAGGAAGTCTGCATCGGCCTGAGCAAGAACAGGCTACGTATTGTAACAGGGGTCCTTACCGGGCATTGCCAACTAAAAGGACACCTAAGTAAACTGAGAGTGCAGATTCTATGAGGACGAAACTCCCATTCACATCCTAACTGAATGTGCAACACTCCAAAATCCAAGGGCACTATATCTAGGAGGATATCAAATAGAAGAAGGAGATATACCTTACATGAAGCCACTTCAAATCTTACACTTCCTTGAGAAAATAGGATTGGAAGGGTCGTTATAGGCATTAAGACATTTCCTTGGTGTATTGGCGACAGAAGGGGACACAATAGATCTTTTAGGTCGCAGTGTATTAACACCCCATTCCCAACATAACATACTAACAATGTAAATTTTACGAATTTGCTTTTCTCTTGCCCACTAACTATGCCATAAGATGAAGTGATACACTTTTAAACCGGTCGTAGTATATAAAAATACATATCTTTGTGAGATCCAGAGACCTTTTTTATTTTTTACATTTTAAATAGTTTTACATACATGTAGTGTACTATAATACAAGCGAGTACAAGTTTAATATAAACAAGGCAAAGGTTATTTGAAATAAAATTTAAATAACTATTTAAGTTGAAATACATTACGAAAATATTTATTATTAATAGTATAGAAAACATTTTGCCTTTGGTAATAGTTAATTTTAATAATTATGATTTTTGAATTAAAAGACATTTTAAAATTAGTTTGATACAATGGTTTATTGTGTTGCATATCAGTTTAAAAGTCGTAGCAACAAAAAATAACTAGATATTACGTTTCACAGGTAAATAATAAACATCAATCATTTATACTTTTATTTTATTTGGTTATTATAAAGCTTGGTATTTATATACATACCTCACTCCAGAATAATAGTAGTTATGCGCCAAATTTGTTAATTTTATGATTTCCATTCGTTTTTAAGCAATTAACGATATTAAAATGGCCAAACAAGCAATTTTTTCCCAGTGGAGTGTTGTACAACTCTAAATATTAACTATTATCAAATACTATTTACTAATGCATTTACTTTTCATAATAACGAATTTGTGAATAGACAATTTTCATTATTACAGAACCGAAAATAATAATGAATTTCGAACTGCAGATAGACAAAACCGATGGACGTTAAACGTTTATGGTGGAAAGATGTTATTATTAAATCAAAAATATTTATTAAAATATTAACAAACTGAAAATAAATCATGAAACAATAGGTCACACAAAATAAAACGAGCGACCGTTTATCTTCGGATACTCTTTGGCTAGTAGCGGAAATTATTCTTTATAAATTTAGCACCATGAAACACAATCATTTTCTTTAATTACTATAACAAAATGTTATTCAAGGTATCGGCATCACAATCGAATCTTTTGATGGTTCAAAACGAACGATACCGTTGCTACTTGATACTTTGTGCTATTAAAGATTTTAAACACAAAAAGAAGACGAGCTACTACCTTGCTCTATAGACTCCCTATTTTATCTTTCGAATAAAAGACATACGACCTCATTATTCACATCACAAATGAAAATTAATGTCAAAGATAAAGTGAAGCTTAAATTGCTGTTCGCGTGAGTGTGTCAACATTGTCTATCCCCAGGATACACTGATTGTTCTTGATATATATCTCTTAATGTTACCTAAGATAATAGAGTGTTCACATTTATACATGAATGTGAAGTAGTTAACTCAGAAAGTGTCATTATAATTCCGTCAGGATCAACAAGCAACAAAATGCTTTAACAAGAATGAAGTAGAATACATTAGGAAGAGTCAACAGCAAAAGTTGAATTGCAAATAAATATATAATTTTACAAGCGTAATTTTGATTATGAACAGTTTCATAAAATATAAATTTTTCATTACCGTTAAAATTAATTATATCGAAAAACTTTTCATTAATTACTTGCCATAAATAGATATTTCAAAATTTTCAAATAAATCAATTGTAAATTAATTTTAATAGATTTATGGGGAGATTATGTAACGACAGATTTAATGAATGTAATTACAACTGATTCTAACTAATTTTACGAAATTATCAAATTCCAGTATTGCAGAACCTAAACTGTCACTAATTAATTAGTTTATTAATTTATTCAAAATGTAATATTATTCAAATAATCATATTTTGGCCCTTGTTTTTCATTATAAATTAGCACAAAATAATTTAAACACAATACCCACTTTTACAAAACTAAATAACTTTAATAAGCCATCTAAATACACCACAAGTCGTTGAAAATAAATAATTAATATTATGTTTTATATGTCAATAAAATAATACATATGTATATGTATAATATGAGAAATTTGTAATATTGGTTGCCTAGATGTCAGTAATTTCTTACCAAATTACAATTTTATAATAATCTTGTCAAAATTAAAAAAAATATTGTACGAACCACGTTACGAAATGCTGATTTATGTAACTCGTTTATGTTGCGGGACCTCGCTCTGCTCGTCCCACAAATATTCACTCGCTACATAAAATAGAGCATTTCGTGCCTGATGAAAGTAACTATGGCATTCGTATTTTTTTTTAAGTAAATAATTTATATGGCACCGTTTCTTTCGTGTGAATTTTTAAAAAATACTTAATTTTTAGTAAGATTTAGGGCCAGTCTTTTCTCCTCTGAGTAAAGTTGAAAGTAACTACTTTTTGATTAAACTATAGGGCTACTATTTGTTAATCTGTCAAGTACACCTACATGTAACTTTACTCAGAGGTGAAAAGATCGACCCTTAGTCAATTATCTTAGGAAAATATGACATGTTTAACAAAATCTAACTTAAAATAAGAGAATTAATCAACAACTGTATCTGCTTCTCCAAATAACACAGTTATGTAAGATTAAGGCGACATTACTGCATTTGTTTTTAAACTGTTTATACTACTTTTGGTATACAGGGTGTCCCGAAATTAGACAGTCATATTTTAACAGCGTAATCTACATCCTAAAATAGGAATAAAAGTATATATGAACATAGGTCGGAAGAAGTTTCTTTTCCGAGATACAGGGTGTTAAAAGTGAAGTCCTGATGACACACTTTTGTAAATATTTTCTAAACGTTTAAAGATAACTAAGGGAAATTTGGAACAAATGGTTACCTTTTTCCGCTCTATTTAATGGACTAAACCTTAGTTATTGATCATCTTCATAGGTGGGTAAATTAAGGGGGGCTTAGGGTAAAATTGCCCTAAGTTTTTTTTGTTGACCGTTTTTAACATTTTTGACTATAAATTTTGAAAAACCAATATTTTCTTTATAATAAAGCTACATTTGTTGCATCTCGCTAGGACGCACCATTTTCAAGAGAAACGCATTTGAAAATTTCATGATAAGTTATTCGAAAGTGCAAACAATAATTAGTAGGCCTGTGGAATCAAAAATTTAATTTTTTTTTAACTTTGGAAAACCGGTGACTAAAGAAATTTTAGAAAATATTTACAAACATGTGCCATCAGGACTTCACTTGTAACGCCCTGTGTCTCGAAAACGAAACGTTTTCGGACCTATGTTTATATGAACTTTTACTCCTATTTTAGGATGTAGATTACGCTGTTAAAATATGACCGTCTAATTTCGGAACACCCTGTATATACAACCAAGTAATAGTTGTTATCCAGTTTTAATCACTGAACTGTATAAGTTATAATGGAACACTTGTAACGATACATGCGCGTGGTATTATTTTAACCGCTCATGCTTCTGAAAATGATGGTAAATTATTTTGAAAGAACTGTACTTTTGTTGTTAAGAGTGGTCATACGCCTGCGCACTTTAAGATTTGTTTACAACATTCGACAGATCTTTACAGGATAGGCGTTAGATGTTTGATTAGATGTTTTCCTTTTTCATCTGGGTATTGTTTTAGTTAGTGTTTCTTTTTTAAAGGTTTTAAATTAAAATATGATTGTTATATTACCTTAAGATTTGTTTCCAACATTCGACAGATCTCTAAAGGACAGGCGTTAAATGTTAGATTAGATGTGTTATCCTTTTTCATCTAGGTATTGTTTTTGTTTTAGTGAGTGTTTCTTTTTTAAAGGTTTTAAATTATAATTAGGTTGTTACATTACCTATTGTTATTATTTAACTCAGAACATTAAGTGACTGAACATAATGGTGCGAAAATGTATAGTGCTTTTTTATAATAACAGAAAACCTATTTTTAAAGTTATTATCCGATATAAATTAATTGCAATTGGATATTGATATCTTATTGCAATTTGTAAATAATCTAGAGTATATTATTGCGACTAATATAATGACAATTAATAACAAAAAAAATTACAACACAAAAAGCGGAAACATGCGGAACATATTTATGCTTAAGCATCATTGTAAAGATACAAGGAATCATTATAATAGTCATCAAATTAATTTAAGACTGATTAAGAACTTCACTATAAATTAAGATTTTAAAGAAATCTTACAGAATTTTGTCATATACTGACACACATTTCAATATTTAAAAAAAGGGTTTTTAAAAATAATAAGTAAATTATGTAATACCTAAGACATGGAACGGCATCCATACAAGAAAATTATTCAAAATAAAAGCAAACAACTCTTATCACTGTCAAAAAGTACTAAGAGATTGAAGATAAACAAACGCTCACATTCCTGTACTCCAAAATGTTTAAAATAAGGCGGACATTATTTATTGTTTCGGCCTTTACTTGATGAAAATCCATATTATCTTAAATGAGTAAAACCAAATTTGGTAGATTTTCACAAAACTTTTAATTTAAAAAAATTAAAATTAAAACCACTACACATGACATGTTTCGAAGTACAACTTCTTTTTCAAATGTGACTTATTTACAATTCGGTGTCCAATATATATGCGAAGTAATTTAACCAAACAAAGTAATTAAGAAAACATAACAAAATAAACTGACTATTTAAAGTAAATAAGGGTACTTAAGTAATTATGATATCGATCTTATTGTAACCTGACAAGCCGGGTCCTAACCTAGTTTTACAAATATAACAAAAAAAGCTGTCACCTTATAGTTAAACGAGATAAACCAATCAATATACTTGAAGAGTATATAGAAGGGAGTCACCTTAAAGATAACTGAATCTTACACTTTTTGTGTCAACTGGACGTGAGAAAGGCAGGAAGAATTCTAACCCAGTTCTAACTTTTGAACCCCGTATTTATACTTTAATTTTCCCATTTAGTCAATGCATTAGACAGAGAAAGATTGAGTAACGGGCCTACTCAACTTTCACGTAACATAATACCCAGAAAAACAGCCCGAACAATATACGGCTTGCGGGCCGCCCCCTGAGTTCGCGTTTGCCTTTCAACAATTTACACTCGATGAACAAAAGACCTGCAAAATAGAAAGCGATTGATATTTCCTCGAAAAACGCAACACATATTTAAAGAAAAGAATAAAAATATATCAGACCCAGGGGCGTCGGGTTTTATTATTGTTATCTGACTAGGACTAGGAAGTGCAGATTAAACTAGACAGGGACCAGCAGGCGAGCAGGGGTAGCTCTATGCTATAAGCTGTTCTTCAACTGTCTACTAAGCTCAAAGCAGCAAAAGAAGGAGAAATCGGTAGGTAAGCAAAAGCGAGGGAGGTAGAATAAGAGGCCTAAAATATAATTAAGTTAGCTTGGGTAAAAAGCAGTCTTATATTTAATTATATATTATTATTACATATTTATTACAAGCATGTATTTTTGTCTATGACTTACCACTGAAGTGGGGCGTCATAAGTTTTCTATCTGTTCCAACTTAAAAAAATTAAATCCACCCAAGTGTGTATATATCCTCTTAGGTATAAGTAACTTTTCCTTATAGTTATTTATTCTTTTCAGGCCATATAAATCCGTAAAATAAGAAATTGCACTACGTACACTTTTCTAGGTTGGCCAGAAAACAAAACGGGAACAAGAAAGAGAGAGATAAATACTCTGGAAAATCATAAAAGAAGTAAGTAAAGACCCATATCCAAGTGGTTAAGCAGCCATTTAAGTCAAGGGCATAATAATAATAATGCTAAAGACAGTATTGGTAAAAGAAGAACCAATAGAAGAAGAATATACTCAAATGACCGTTGCTATATACATTAGGACTAATTTTTGTAAATATAACCAATTCTTTAACATAGAATGTCTTTATTTGATTTAATCATTATTAAATAAGGTTTAAGGATTAAGGTACCTATATTATTTCAGTTTTATGTAACCTGCTGAGAAAATTCATCATACTCTGATAGTCGTAAGTACGTTAGTTTATTTTAAAAATCTCGTCATTTGCTGAAAATCATTGATTTATGAAATTGATTATTTATATGCAATATAACAATACTCGCTCATAAACTTTCACTGCCCCTTCCCCCAGCCCCTTAAAATGTGAATATTAAAAATACTGAAAAATCTACGTCAATATATAATTATGATAATGTCGTGAGATCGCTTGAAGCTGTTTTTGTTGTTCGTACTCGCAACAAGAAGTCTGAGCATATCGAGACCCGCCTGGAGATTCGAAAAATCGAGTGAAATGTTTTCTATCGAGGTCTGAAGCTTTGAGGATAATTTCTAGAACTTCTAGACTAAGCTTTTAGTCATGGTTGGTTCTTTCTGGACTGTATTAGTTTTATATAAATAGTGCAATTTTGTCAGTAGACGTTAATTTTTATTATAAGTGTTGTATAGTAAAGACAAATTGTAATAGATAAATTAGAATTGTGAGTTATAATAGTGCCTAAGTATTTAATAAATTAATTACAAATATAAATAAACTGTTTGTAATAAATAATTTATTTCTACATTAAACAATCGTTACAATAAGTAGCTACGATTTAAACTTTTAAGTTCCTACATTCTAAAAACCTATACTCCTATACAAACTTTCAGATCCCGTTTCCTCCTCTAAAAATGTGAAAATTCATATTTAAAATTTTCATGTTTACTTCAAAGAATGAAAACTTTCATACAAAGTTGTCCCCCCTTTCCTTTCTTATTTCCCCCTTTAAAGTTGAAATTTCCAAAGAACGTGTTAACATTAAAACGCCATGGAGGGTGGAAATCTTCTACTTTAGGTCAAATTAAAAAATAAACTGAAATGCAGGCTCAAATTCTGAAAATAATATATTCACAATCCGAAAAGTGTTTTATAAAAATGATGTTATTTTAAACTGTGCTTAATATTGTTAGAACTATTTTAAAAGTAATATTTCTTGTCTTGTGAAATACCTACTCCTAAATTAAAAACAAAATTAATTTGATCGTAGAGAAAATATTGTATGCAACATGAACAAAAAGCATCTTTGCCTAGTTACATAAATGAACATTGTAGCTAAAGCAATATCGGTTTGATTTTGTAAGTCAGTATATTATGGCTGCATTTACAAATGAATTATCTTTTAATAAAATCTTTATTTATTTAAAATTAGTTATTAGAAAACATGTATTTCTAAGAAATTTATTACTACATAGATACTTTTTATAGAATAATTTCTAAGAAACTCGCTTGATGTGCACCCTTATTGTATTAAACCAGTATACCCAAATCGTGTAAAAATATATTGCTTCTTCCTAAATTTCCTGTTGTATAGCTTCGCATTTTCCGGTTTCTTTATGCCCCATCTAAGGATTTCAAAAACACAAGGCATCCATTATATAGGATATCACCAGTCCCTGTGCGTAGCGTCTCAGAGAAGGTAAGGGGAGTATAATATAGCGAAATACAACGTGGTTACGTCGAACTTGGTAAATTGTGGTTTCGTTTCAGTAAGCAAGAAATTATTCGTCATTTACGTGACTGACATTAATTCTGATGTTCAATTAAGAGGAAAATTTACATTACAAACTGAAAGACCTGCGGGGCAACATTAGTTTAGTAGGTATATAAATTACAACTTAAGGTTGGATCCTAAATACTACAAAATTACTTCCTAGGCTAAACAAAATCCGCATTTATTCATAATTTTAACAATTGCCTGTAGATACGAGGGATACATATTCTAAACTCTAACGCGCGAAGTTGAGACAAAGGAACCGTAAAATATTCCCCAATAGCACAAAATAATATGTATTTTACAATAATTGACTGTCTGAGGGTATACAAGCGTCCATAGTTTAGCAATACATTTGCTTCTGTACCATCGATGTCCTCGAATGAAAAAGCCAAAGTAATAAATAGAGGAGGCCAATGTAAACGGACAATAAACGGTCTCTTGACATTTTTCATTATTAAATAAACTAGGTTTTAAAAAATATAAGTGAGTTAGTTTAACTGTGAAACCACCTTTTTAAACATTTTTAGCTTGCTTCCTAGTCGCGATTTACGCAAACCACCGACACAAATGAGTCACAACTAGACAGGCTTCAACAACAAATTCGCGAAGTATGTTTTAGTTAGCTTTTAGTCGCTGATGTGTGAGCATATAGAGTGGCGTTTTTGGTGATTTTGTTTACACGCCTTTTCATTTGTTTTGTGTTGAAATCTTTTTAAAAAATCAGGTAAGATGTCAATAGTTTATTAGTTTTTGATATATATTTACTGATTTTTCAAGAAAATGTCCATTTCTATTTGAAATTCTAATACTTTTTTTATATTTTGATTGGTGATTTCATATAAAACCAGTAGGGCTACTAGGGCTAAAGAAACACTTTGTTTCAGATATTCAAAATGAGTCGAAAATTGAAGATCAATAAAATAAATAGCGATCAAGCTTATGCTTTATTAGATGATATTCCTTCAGAATGTTCTGACGCATCTTATGTTGAATTTTGTGATAATGATGTAGATTGGTTGGAAGAAGATAGAGATTTGGAAGACTTGGAAGAGGAAGATAGTGTAGAAGAGGAAGATGGTATAGAAGAGCAAGATCCTATAAAAGAAAAAGATCGTATAGAAGAAGAAGATCGTAATGAAGAGAAACAAGAACGAAGAACCGAAAAAAAGAAACAGAAAATTGAAACAATAGCGATAAAGTAGAGTCAGAGTATTGAAAGAGTAACAAAGAAATTGTTTTTTGTCCAACAGTACCAGCAGATTTGGAGACTCCCGCAGATTTTTTTTACATGTATTTTCACAGAAGCTGTTAGAAAAAATTGAATTCGAGACTAACTTGTATGTTGTCCAGAAAAAAAATAGTATAAAAAAACCAACAACGGCAAATGAACTGAAGTGCTTTCTAGGAATAAATATGATGATGGGAATAAAAAAATTGCCAAGTTACAAAGGTTACTGGTCCTCAAGAATAGAGCTACGTGATACTTTTGTTTCATCCTGTATGGGCGGCGACCGATTCTCGTAACTTCTTTCAAACCTTCACATCAACGACAATTTCTTAGAGTCTAAAAAAGGTAGTCAAAATTATGATAAACTATAAATTACGCCCGATGCTAGAAGAATTATCAAACACCTATAAAAATAGCTACTTACCAAGCGAAGAGCAGTCCGTAGATAAATCTATGATCAAATTCAAAGGTAGAAGTAGCTTACGCCAATACAAGCCTAAAAAAACCCATAAAACGAGGATATAAAATGTGAGTCCGAAAAATAAAAATGAATATGTTTCGCAATTTCAAATTTATACTGGAAAAGTTAATAATCTAAAGACAGAAAAGGACTTAGGTAAAGGAGTTGTGAGAGATCTGAGAAGAGATTTGGTAGGAAAGCACCATCAAGTCTATTTTGATAATTACTTTAACAGTGTAATCCTACAAATTGATCTGTTGCAAGATCAGGTATACGCATGTGGAACTGCAAGAAGTGACAGAGTATCTTCACCAAACAAAAAAAAAAGATGATCAGAGGAGAGTCTGATTGGAAAATAAGTGATAATGGGATAGTAGCTGTTCAGTGAATGGACAACAAGCCAATTGTATTTTTAAGTAATTTTCATAACCCAACTGATGATGATACCGTAAATAGAACACAAAAAGATGGCAGTTCAAAAGAAATCAGTTGTATAGAATTGGTAAGAGATTACAACGTACATATGGGTTATGTTGATAAATCTGATATACTAAAAAAATGATATGAGCTTAATCGCAAGTCAAAAAAATGGTGGCACCGTATTTTTTGGCATTTCGTTGATTTGACAGTAGTCAATGCTTATCTTATTTATAAAGAAAATATTGATGGTACTGTACTAAAGGAGTTCAAATTGTGAGTAGTAACAGGTTTGATCGGAGCTAACCTCAATGTGTTGGAGACAAGAAGAAGTCAAAATGCAGAAAATCCATTCAAAGTACGTGTACCAATAGAAATAAGAACATATAAAGCTGCCATTTGCCAAAATATGGCACTAGCGTTCGATAGGCCAACTGTAGTACCAAGTTGGAACCTCATCTTACCAAATAGCACTGTTTCACTTGTACAGTTGGGCTATGCCTATCGGACAAAAGAAACTGTTATTAAATAATATTAACAATAATAATACTCTCCCTAATTCACCCCCTTACGAGTGAATTTCAACCCCTGAAGTCGACTGAACGACTTGTGTAGGGGAAGGGACGGCTATTATTATTATTTGCCGTGGCGCTCCGGGGCGACTTAAAGATGATTGATGGTGCCATTTGACTTACAGGTGAGGAAAACCCGGAAAACCTCACCCACCATCATCGAGACGGTAATGTATGGCGAATTTTTTTAATCTGCATGTCATATCAACAAAAATTGAATTTCTATTAATACGCCACACATCAAATCCTAAACCGAACCATGCAATTTAATTAAAAATCCACATGGTCTGGTCTGGGATTCGAAACCCAGCAGTCTCAGACTCATAAACTTGCCTATAAATGAATATAAGCGCGATAGACCGCTACACCACCGTCCCGATAAATATATCATAGCAAGTAGTTGCGCCAGTTGCGTCCTAGTGATTAAACTGTTGAACCACCACTTTTTTTAAATATTTGTAAAAAATAAATAAAATATTGCATGTATGTGTTTTATTTTATGCAAAAGAATATAAAAAACAATGAAACATCGATTTTTTCTGTCAAAATCATAGCCATCCTCTAAGGGTTAACGAAAAGGTACTTTGGTTTTATAATAAAGGGTGATCCAATTTCAGTTTCCCACATTGGCACTACTGTAAATCAGACAATTGATAATATGCATTTGTTTTTGAAGCGTCAAAAGTCAGTTTGTAGTAACACATTTACGAAACGGATCGCTTAACGAAAATATTTTATCTGTCTCAAATATTTTACTCTTAAAGTTCTTCTTTTAATTTTTTCCACCAAAACTTTACGATTATTTTGTGTTTTTCTCTATTTAAATTCAAATTTTTTAGGGACTCTTCTTAATGAAGTTTCTGATATGTGGATATCTAAATCTTCCTTAATTTTATTATTTAACCTTTTAACATTAACACGAGACTTTTCTGTTATATGAAAATCGTAAATTATTCTTCGAATGTCTCTCAATTGATATTCAGGGAAAGTCGTAGCGGTTGATTTTTTGACGAAGTTTTTCCTAGGTGTGGAAAATGTAATTTTTCCAGTTGTTTCCATTGACTGTTCACCTTCCTTCAAAATTCTTTTAACGGTAGTAAAAGAAACACCTGTAAAAACGTAATATAATATTTTTTTTTAATTTGGTGTTATCGAAGCCGACTACTACGGCCATTAGCATCGTGTTCTGTGTAGGCTTTGTTACTGTTTCCCAACGCCACTTTAGGAACAGCACTGTTAATTAGAACCCAACAGTGAATGATCGAGTGGGGAATCCTACCAAGGCATCAGAATTAATTTTAAATAATTAAATTAAATGAAAAAATTCCGGCCAACGGTGGGATTCGATCCTAAGACCTTCGGATCTCAAATTAATGACTCTAACCACTGAGCCAACCCACCCCCATTATATTAATGTTAAATTTAATATATTTTTTTACATTTATTAGGAAACGAAAATTTTTAGAAACAGAAGATAAATTTTAAAAATTTAAATATAAATTATTAATCAAAAATAAAATGCATCGATGTGTGTGTAAAATACAAAAAAATATGGAAAACTACGCAAGTTTAATTGCAAATAAACTACAGAGTATGTTTACTTGTTGCTTGTGCAGTTTGAAGTTTGATATCATCTAAAGTAACTCCTTTCTATTTTGTTGCGTCAAAATACTTAAGAACATTGTATATTACTTCACGACTTTGTCCGTTAATAACAGATCTGCGCTTTATTTCACCCACAATAGAAGACATTATCAAAAATAAAACCAGTCACTTTAACCAAAACACAGAAACAAGAAACAAACAATGATCTAGTCGTTACGCTACTGACCGTAAGCAAGGACAAGGTTCAAATTGTGAATGGGCGTGGCGACTTTAAGATAAACAAACTTGAGCATTTGCGCTGGTTCTTAAGATTTGGCGTTTACAATAAAGACGTTGTGTTTATGTGGATTCCATCCCACATCGGAATAGCAGGTAACGAGGAAGCAGACATACTTGCCAAAGAAGCTGTGACAAGTAACGGTTAATCTAATAGTGAGTAGTGACGTGAAGTCGTACATTAAATCAAAAGTGATTAGTGCTTGGGAAAGCAAATGGAAAATGGGCACATCAAAATTGAACAAAATAAAAAATGAGAAAAGACCAAGTGTTATTGACTAGGTTAGGTTTAGGTCACACGAAGCTCACTCATTCATATTTATTCTGTAATCCCAAAATAGAGCCAAAATGTAACCAGTATGACACAACATTAAGTGTGAGTCATACTTGTCGATTGTCCTCATTTTGCACCAAAACGGAATGCAGCAAATCTACCGGCCGGCACAATAATAGAAATTGTCGGAGCTAAACGCAATCTACACAATATAAAAACTTTCTTGAAGTCCATCAATTTCCTAAATTCCATATAGATACATAAATAAATTTATCTCATTTGTAAAATTATAGTTCACTAATAACCCTCGTGGTTGATGCGATTTAAAATAAAATTAAAAATATTAAATAAAGTTTTACAGTGTCTAAAATATATTTTTGAGGTATTATAAAAATTTACAGTTTTGCCTACAAATCGTATTTAAAAAAATATTAATTAAAAACGAATGTGGTCGTTCAGAACTATAAATTTAAATTTAAAACTCCATCAAGCAGTATTCCTAAGTTATTTATTAACTGTAATATAAATGCATAAAAGCTCTACCTTCCTTAAGAAACTCAAATTTAAGCAATTTCAATTTTCCATTTAAGAGAAATAAAATCCCAATATATTCAAAAATTTGCATTCTCCTTATTTAAGTATAACGGTCACGCTCCCGACACATTGTCGATCCCAAAATTTGTTATTCCCTTGTTATAACAAACTTTGATTAAAAACTGAAGAGCTTCTGCAAGGTAAAGCCTCTCTTGGATACATTATTGCAAATTCGGTTTTAAACCTGGAACTTTTTCACTGTCAGTATGCCATATTGCACCGCCGGAAGTTTTCTTGTTACACGGAAATTTGAAATTCAACGTACCTAGACACTTGAATGGCAATTATTTGTTCCAGAAATTTGTTTCAAAATTATCTTAGAAGCACGTCGGATGCGAGTCGATTTAAACGATATTGTTACAAGATCCAATTTCTTCTAAGCCCTACGCTAACATTAAAATATTGCTCAATATGATTAAAAAAAAAAATATTTAGAAAATCTTGAAAAAATGTACTTAAATGTAATACCCCACCAGCCATGTTTTGTAACAAAATGCGTAATTTTATTAACGCCACCCCCATTTCCTCGTTTCTGAAGGTTTGTTACTAACTTTATTTAAATGGATCCAACTAGACCCCAAATGTAACCTACCTAAAAAATTTGGTTAATCTTTGTTTTTAATTATCGGCGTTTGTAACAAATAAATTGGCAGACAGACAGAACCAAAACGAAATCAAGCATGTTAAGAATAATATAATAAAAATTAATTGTCGTGCGAGCCATTTTTGAAAAGTTCGGTAATAAGCTAATCGCTTAAGTTCTTATCTGCCTTATTTCGGCCATCACTTATGCGATTACCAATGTTTGGACCATGATAAATAGGACACTGTAACGTGCATATTTAGCAGTTTGAAATACTTGATTTTAAATTCAAATTATTGTCTAAATAAACGAAAAAAAGAAACAGCTTTTGAAGCTATTATTTATTGAAAATAGCAGTAGGTATTGTAACGATTGTTTAATTTAAAAATAGTTTATTTATTAAAGGTTCATTTATAATTTATTTATAACGTACCAAATAATTTATTTAATACTTAGGCACTATTATAACTAAATAATTGTAATTTATTTATTACAATTTATCTTTAGCATACAACACTTATATAGAATCTTAACTATCTACAAAAGGTCTATTTATATTAGAAATGTTATGTTTCAAACAACTCTAGGCTTGTGTAGAACGATCTCGTAATGCTGCCGTCGTTGTATCGGTGATCTTTAAACGGTTGGGGACAAAGCGATAACCCTTGTTTTATGAGTCAGTACGTGTACAAAGAGCTTTCTGGAATTCTCTCGGATGTATCGATGTAGACTGGGCGCCGCGCTATAGAGCAGGACCGGTACCTCGCACGATATTGCCCCCTTCTTAAGAAATAATTGATAACGGACCTTGAAGTTCTGGGCACCGAATAACCTTCTTCTGGCAACCGAATAACCTTCTTCTGAAACACAGAAGCCAGACCTCGAGCGTCGTTGATGCTGACGGAAGTACTATGATCCAGCCAGTAGTCTTAAGGAACTGTGAGCAGGTCTTGTTGCTCAATTATAATACCATTCTTGCTTTTCCAGTACCTCCACATGCACCCATAAATTCTTCAAAGATAAGGTTAGATATTTCTTGGAGCTAGTTTACTACTTCTTCCTCCATGGTCCACTACTTCTTCCACTATGGTTACCCTCAAATGGCGCCAGCCGGTTTTGGTGCACTACCTTCGGTTTACCATTTGGGATTTTACTTATACGGTAAATGACATTAATAATGTTTTTCTTGATAAGATACGGACATTCCCAAGACCTTTGAAACTTCGGAGAATAACCCTTTTGTCTTTTTGTGTTATGAAAACAGACTATGTCACCTTTCTGTGGCTTGGGTATCGTATCGCTCTTTATTCTATCGCTGGCGATTGGAATACTCTAGCCAACTAATTCATGCATGTTGTCCATTTTTCTTTGTAGCTGGATCACGTAATCTTCACTGGCCATGTCTTTTCCAGGTCGGCATCCAAACTCGAGGTCACACGATAGTCTTATCTCACGCCCAAGCAGCATCTTCGCTTATGTTTGGCATGTAGTTTCATTAACAGCAAATCCATAGGCGAAAGATACTGATCCCAATCTCGCTGATGGTTCCATCAAACTGTGGATGCATTGTCGTAGTGCTGGTTCCCTTTATGTCTAGTCTCTTACAGATTCCTCGGAAAAGCTGACTTTAAAAATTTCTGCCTTGATCACTGTGAATCTCACTACAAATCTACTGATGAATTCTTTTATTAATACGTCTACAACAGATGCGGCCTCTTGATTTTGAATAGCGTGGACCTCCACACTTCGTGAAATAATCCACCATCATGTATGTATTACCTAACTCCGTCCTGGAGAATGATCCAGCAATATCTAAGGCAATTATTTTAAATGAACCACTGACGTTGTACCGCTTTATGGGGATCTTCCTTTCCGTTGGAATCCGGTACTCATAGCACAGGTGGTAAATTTCTTACACCAGTCTTTTACATCATTGGAACAGTTAATCCGATAAAACCTTTTACAAACTCTCTGAAGGGTATTCTTAACACTGAGATGTCTGCCTGGTGGACCGTCGTGTAACTGACAATGTACTTCGGCTACTCTAGTCTTTGGAATGACCAAATGTCTTTTGTTTCCAGAACAATCATCATTCTCTAGTACTTGCTTTAATAAACTTTCTTCCAGGATAAAATAGTCACACTGAGCCAAATATAATTTAACTACTGAAAAGAGTTTTGATACTTCTTACCAAGTAGGTCGACGCTTTTCCTTTTTCCATTATCGCATCTGCTTTAAAACGGGATCGTTTTCTTGTTCTTCTCTAAATTTGGCAGGGCGGGGACCACTCATCGTTGACAACCATTGTTCTTTGTACTGTTACTTTTTTAGGCCAACTCCTTTTCAAACAGAATTCCTTGACCAACACATTCATTGCGCTTCGAAAGTACTACCATGACAGGCGTTATCTTCTCTACAGTTCCTTGCAACCGCGTTACTCTTATGGTTCACATCTATTAGGTACAATTGTTTTTTCCTGTACAGACACCGGCACAGTTTTTCGGTTCGTAGTGTTCTTTGAGAGTTTACGCGAGCTGCTTACATCTCCCATTTCATCGCAATTCCAGCACCTAATATGTGTTCGGGTCTAGGATTTAATGGTAAAAATTGATTCTAAATACATTTTAGAATTGAAGGTTACTATTTAGCCAAATGTATATATTTTTTTGGACACACAGTATGTTTATATAATATGAAAAACTTCCCCTACTAAATATTTTGGCTCAATCAAAGTAGATGTCTTAAATTGATTATTGTTAGAAAAAGTAGAAATAATATTAAATATAATGTAAAAATAATATTAAATATAATAAAGAAATTAAAAAAATCATTTAAAATTAGTATAAGTTATATTACTCAAAGAAACAAATTTTTAGCTTGGACTTAAATAAAACAGTAAAGAACCACCTGAGAATAATCACTTCAATCTACCTATACCACGAATTATTCATAAAAATTACTTATATTTACCAAACCTAACCAACAGGATTATTGGAAATACCAACAAAAATAATCCTTATAAAACCCATTGTATTTACTTCAATATTAAGAATTCATTTATGTTTACCAACCATCTTAGGGGTTTTTTCTTATTACATTGTTAAGCACCAGATTAAAAAAATAACCTGTTGTTTATGATTATTTCAATGCCAAGTACTTAGGTAGGTACCTATACACTTGCAACCAATACAGTGCATTTAAGTTTACGAGTCGATGTTTTCATTGGTTAATAACGGAGATGATGGATTTTGACACATATATATATATATATATATATATATATATATATATATATATATATATATATATATATATATATATATATATATCAAGTACACGTTGACTGACCGTTCCTTTAATATTTACCGCATTGTATAAGGGGAGTAAACATTATTTTTCGTTTCTAAATTTGGCATGAGTACCGTGCGTATATATTAAATATTGATGATTCTCCACATAACTGTGTTCTGCAATTGAAATTGGAGGGACTATACCTATCTATGTATGCATTTGTAATTAGTTTATAAGTTACATTAAATTAAAAGACGAATAATCAGGTGAGAATGGTGAAGTTACAGCTAAAGGTAATTACAAATTTTATTTTCTCAAAAATTAATACATGACTCTTTTTGTTTCATCATGTAGAAAAATTTAAAAATATATCAAAAAAAAATTAAGTGGTTATAACAAATTGTTTAATAAATTAATAATGAGGGGGGTGGGTGGCTCAGTGGTAGAGTCTCTGCCTACGGATCCAAGGGTCCCAGGTTCGAATCATACCGTTGGCAGGTTTTTTTAATTTAATTTAATTATTTAAAATTAACTCTGATGCCTTGGTTGGATTCTCCACTCGACCATTCCCTGTTGGGTTCTAATTAACAGTGCTGTTCCTAAAGTGGCGCTGGGAAACAGTAAAAAGCCTGCACAGAACACGAGGCTAATAACCTTAGTAGTTGATGCCGATGACACCAAATTAAAAAATGAATAAATAATGAAAATTTAAACAAAAACATTTCCTTTTAGTTATCAAAGACCAAGATAAATTATTATTATAAAAAAAAAGTGGTTAATTAACAAATCCGTTTTTGAGCAATAAAATTTTTTTTTTTTAAAAGTCATAATTTTCATCAAAGATTACGTTTCCAAAAAAAATTAAATTATCTTATAAACAACGCATTTGTTTATAACAATTTTTTAAACAATAGGAAATAAAAAATTTTATAAATCATTTTCATGTGGCTTCTGATGATAAAAACTGATCAATAGTAAATATAAAAGATTTTTTTTTTCAATGATTAATGAAGCTTTTTAATTTTTAACCTAAGAAAATTGGTAATAACAAAGTGAAAAATACCAATTTTTTAATTTTTCTAACGGGAATCCCTTACGAGACCATTCAAAAATTGTTCCAAAAAAGAAAAAAATCTCAGATTTGTTATTAAACAATTATCGTACTTGCAAGTAATTAATAGAAAAATCGGGGTAAAATTTTTTTGACAGCGCATTTTTGTTCACTCATCTATCCAGTAGATGCTTAAATTTTTTCAATTCATAATTTTTATATTTATTAAGTTTAAATAATATTTATTTATTAAAGGTCCACAGTGGGCGAAGCTTACGTAAACCACAGTCTCCGTTTTCAGCCGTATTTTCAACCCTCTGGAAAAATTATAAATATTGGTCCTACACCCTATTTCGAATCGAATGACACATCGTTTATATTTTTCGGAGGCGGAGAAAAAAAGTTTGATCCAAAAAGCACATCAATTAAGAATGGAACATTCTCCGATTAAAAATAAAACGATTAAACGAAATATGCTTAGAAAAAAAATAAGGTACCGTTTTCGAAATGCAGGGTGTTAAAATTATTAATGGCTATAATATTTTAATTTTTCAATTATCATTTTACTGAATTCGGTAAACATTTTTTACACTTTCCAAAAACTTATTTAGAATATAATTTAATTTTTTTTATATAAATCATGTACTCTTGTTGGGAACTCGTCCTTTATTAACAGTAAAATGATTCAGTAATAAAAAATAAACACAACTAATTTACAATAACTACTAGCCGTAAAAGCATTAACGCACAATATAAACCATTACCTAGAAAATAGTCCAAACAATGAATCACGAGTAAATAAAATTTCATCTAAGAGCTAAAAATAGAAACCCATCGGTCTCCATCATCCGCAAAAATTTCAGCTGGACCCTCAACTCCTCCCACTTCAAAACAAGCGACTGCAAACGAATATCGACTTATCCAAATTCACTAGCGGCATCTATTGGTAGTATCCATTTCGCTCCAATGAAACTTCCATAAAATGAGACTACTATTAGTTCTTTATACAATGCCTAGATTAACAGTTTCCGAGTTATTAAAAAAAATTGATTTTCAATTTTCAACCTCAAAACGCTATAATTTTTTGTTAAAGCAGTTTCGAAAATAAGTAAATTATTATGTCCGACGAAAAAAATATGATTAAATATCCCTACCTTAGGTATTATACAGTACAGTATGTAATTTTGGATCATCTTATATTTGTTTTAATTATTAATTGTTTAGAAGGTACAGTAAGAATGTGAGTCAACCTACATGTAAACTCTGTACAGTTGTCCTTATCGATAGAGAGACAAATAGCTTTGACATCAACTCCTCTATCCACAGAATTCACAGTCCAGAACAAAGCAACTAAGCTATCGATTTTGTGTCTACGATTTCAACTGATATCTAAGAATTACGACAAGCTTATACACACAAGTGAATACAACAATTTCTGGATGTAGTGGGTCTGTACCTATACACTCCATACAGCATGTAAGGTCTGTAAATTGAAATTTAATCTCGTCTCCCAACAATGGAGTTGACAGCTTGTTCATAATCTGCACACATGCCGATGTAATGCCTTTGCTTTTGAATGAAAGCGTGCCGCTGTATTATGTGCTATTGCATTCTCAAAAATTGACCTATAAAAATTTTACAACATAATATAATAAGTCTGCTATTCAAACCGACGACAACCATTTGGAAAATGTTGAATATTATAAAACTGGTTTTGAAAATTTTATAACGTCACCAATTGCGAAAAGAAAATAAATAAAAATAAATCTTTTCTGGTTTTAAAATCTATATTATATATCAAAAAAGCAGGTTGACTTGAGGGACGGGCCAAATATTTTCGGTACCGTCGTGCGAATTAATGCTAGTCGTCCATTTAACCAATATTATAATATTGAGCTAAAATTGCCACCCTTCTCTCATAGTTGATTGTTAAAATTTTTGTGGAAAATTATACTTTTTAGTACCTACTAATGTCTATATTTATTTGTGATAAACAAAAACAGTAACAAAACAAAAACAGATTCAAAGTTACAAAACATTAATTCTAAATATAAAAAAACAGAATTAAAATAGCAATTGTTTTGAAACATGATGGTGACTTCATACAAAAATTGGACTTTTTTAGCTTTACTTTTTGCTACATGGAAATGACCGGGTTAGGTTATTTATTGCAATGTTATTAAGGGGTTCTACTGTAGAGGTCGCGTTTATGTCAATATTTTGCAGAAATTGTAATTCATGTAAAAGTTCTGTTTCGTCTATATCTTTCTCGTTTCGATCTTCATCAGTTAAGGATTCTTCCAGTTTTTTATAAAAATTAAATTGATCTCTTTTTGTTATTATTAGAATACCGCATCAACCATTTGGTTATTAGCGGACATAAACAGTTTTACAAATGAGTTGTTACATTATTTATGTTTTAAATTTTATGTAGGAGATTTGTTTCTTGTAGACAGTTAACAATGTTCCTTGAACTGGAAGATGTCTGGTAAGTTGGATGTAATATTGTTGTTGATTTTTTCATTTTGATATAGCGGACATTTCACTAAGATGTGTTTGACACTTAACGACACTTCACATGCGAAATATTCAGGTTCTGGTATGTTTTGGAGCAAATGTTCATGAGTTAAGCGAGTGCGACCCAGACGTAATCTTGATTGATCTTCATCAGAACATTTGCCGAAATCCTCAACATTCCATAAAAAATTAAAAACAGAATAACACGATAATAGTTTTAATATTTCATGTACAGATTAAAAAGTAATATCTAGCATTCCGAAAAAGCAATTTACGTTAAATTTCATTTCTTGATTTTTAATTTGCTGGTGGTCATCTTCGTAATAAAATTGTTTTTTATTTTTTCGTGACTTTAAAATTTCTGCGGATATAAATTTTGTATCAACTTTTAAGCAAAAAGCTAGTTCTTTGGCATCTACTAAGAAGTCACTCAAGCCTTTGTCAGATCGGTATTGTAATTTTTAAAACATTATGGTTATTTAAACGAGATTTGTTCTATTAAAAATACAATATAATAAAGTGATAGTATTTGTTTGGGTCAAAGCACCTGTTGGAATTGTTGGTAACAAGAGAGCAGATCAGTTGGCCAAAGAAGCAGAACATTGTTCAAATATAATTCACGAATTTTCGTCCCGATATTTGGTAATCTCATACAAAAACAATATTAAAGAAACATGGAGAAAAATATATACTGATTTTGACAACAAATATAAAAACCACGGTTTTTATTCACCCCAAGCTTTCAAATAAAATATTACATTTAAACACAATTATTCTAGATCATATGCCGTTACCATTACTAGAATAAGACTAGCTCACGGAAGATTCCCCTATCACCTTCATAAAATAGGAGTATATCCGACTCCATATTTCCCTTGTGACGACACATCAATTGGAGACTTAAATCGCATCTTTTTTCGTGTAAAAATTATCTACATAAAACGAAAAACTTCGGATCATTTCTTACACATTATTATCCAAAAGCATTATTGTGTTACTTAGTTTCCAAAATAAAATGATATATGACGGTGTAGTTAAATTCCTAAACAGTATTAAAAATTATATTCTTGTATCTAACTTACATACAAAAAAGTAAATTTGATTGTAACAGTCTGTGGAAAATGGATTTAGTTCGATGTCAAAACTCCCTTCTAAGGGGAACTTTTTACACCCATACACATTGAGGTTAAAATTTTATAGGGAGCATCGTAAATTTCGCCCAACTAAAATCTTAGAGGGGTTATTGCATTAATTCTGTTAGACCATCTAGTTTCTGACAAAGGCTTTAACATCTTACACTTAAAATGTTACTTTTTAAAACAGACCACCCATTGGTTGAGGCAGAAAAAAAATATAATTGTTGAACATTAAAAAAAAAATATACTAGAAATATTGGATTTCACAGCATCGTTTGTGACAAGGTTCAAACTGTGGTAACAAAGTACAAACATTGCTAGTAGATAAATGTCTAAAATTTCTTTTTTGTACACCTTGATGTTTATTCTTTATATTTAAACAATTATCATAATCTTAGACGTGTTTATTATAAATATCTAAACCATAATTCTCCAAAGTTTTTAGTAAAGATGTTAAAAAACGTTCTTCGACACAAAATTTATTGTTTTTTAAATGAACGTATCTCAAGAAAAGAGAAATAAAACAGGTACCTGCTCAGGGTGGCTCACATCATGAGTACAATCAAGAAATATAGAAAAATACTTTGCTCCGTCAATTTCGTTTAAAATATTATTTCTTATATTGTCACTTATTAATTTAATGGTTCCGTTTTGAATTTTATCTCCAAGGTAAAGTGAAATATTTTTTAAGATCTATTAATTTGTGCAGACATGATTGGTTTAAATTTTACTAGGGGATGTCCAGAGGGAGGGGGCTATCACCTCTACTGTGGATTATAGTCCTCGAAACCCTCATCAGCCGCCTCAATAATGACACCTTAGCATATGCAGATGACCTGGTCATTCTGCAAACAGGGAAATTTTAAAAAATACTCTGCGAAAAAATGCAAGTAACTCTAAAAATTATAGAATAGTGGTGCAAGAACCGTTCACTGTTTATCAATCCTAAGAAGACAGAAATGGTCCTTTTCACAAGGAAAACTCCTAAATACAAAACTAAACTTTGCAATAGAGGTGAAGTACCTAGGTCTTACCTTTGACAGCACGTTAACATGGAACTCGCATTTAGTCAAAAGTACGCCGAGCCGTGGGGCGTACCTAGGGTTTCTCCCCCAGAGTCGTCTTATGGACTTACACGGCTAGCATAAGAGACCTATGCTGACATACGGTGCAGTTGTCTGGGTACCTAAAACCCAAAAATTAACAGCTATCTGTAAACTAGAACAAATTCAAAGAACAGCATGTCTTAACATAACAGGAGCCATGAAAACAACACCGACCAGATCCATGGAAGTCATTCTTGGTCTCACTTTTCTTGATATTTACATCAAGGAGGTTGCAATGACAACGACATGCCTTCACACGGTTGGAATAGAACCTAATGTAGGATCTGGTGAAGCCAGACGTCGCTTTTGGTAAGAGGCCCTCGAAATGGTTCCACTGCTTTAAGCGAACATGAACTCCATCTCACCGAGATATATCTTCCATAAGCCGGAAGTGACAGGTACGATTCATAGCTACACCAATGGTCCTAAAAAAAAGAATGTGGAATATACTTCAGATTCTTAAATCTAAACATAAAATGGACCGTGAGCCATAGTGCCAGTGTAGTTCAAACAGATGTTTAAGTTAACCTCAAAAATACTTAGTGAGCGCTATCTTATTTCACTTTACTACGCCCTAGTTCAATCTATATTAAATTACGGGATAATTGGATGGGGAGGAGCTTACACTACTACTTTGCAACCTTTAGTGGTAATTCAAAAACGTCTGAATAAACTAATATTTAAATTAAATCTACGATTTCCCACTGAAGCACTTTTTACTTACAGTAACTTATTAACTATAAGAAAATTGTATTATAAACAAGCTTTGATTCAACTTGTAAATACAAAGGAAATAAATATTATGTGCCGCCAATATAACACAAGATTTCATCTAAACAATAAGATTATCTTACCGAAATGTAGAACAACCCTCTCGCAACGCAGTTATTCATACGTCGGATTAAAAGTTTATAATTCACTGCCTCAAGAACTAAAGTCAAAAATTTATTATAAAAACTTTAAAACTATTATTGCGAAATGGATTTTAAATGAAACTATAGATATAATCGGTAGCAATTAAAATAAAAAATAAAAAAAAAAATTAAAATAAACTAAGATGAAACAAACTAAAATTCTATAATAAAATTGAATATTCATATACTTACCCTTAAACTATCACTTGCTTTTGAAATGTATTGTTCAGCTAAAGGTGTGGAAATATTTTTTGGGTTATAACATTTATAACATTTTTAATTGTTTTTTTTTTCTTCCTTTTTTTTTGTCATGTAAAATGAAAAGAAAAAAATCATAGATGACGAGGCAAGCTTATTGCTTACCTACCTGACATACAGTGCCTGAAGAGCTGTCAAGTTTATCCTTAGCTTCTCATTTTCTGGATGTCCGGTACTCAGTGTGGCTTCCTCTGTTCATTTATTCATTTTTTTTTTATTATTATAAAACAATAATTATATGAGCTGTATTGATATTGTTATTGTTATTATTACCTAAATTGTTTTATAAAGCGATACAAGTATTTAATACTTATCGCTTCGCACCACTTTATTTAATATTTGTTATTTTTATTATATCATATTATATTTTTATGGTACTTCTTTTTTAGGAAGAATCATATTTTTTTATTGTATATATAGATATGATTCATATACATATGTAATTTATTATTGAATAAAGTTATATTATTATTATTATTAGATCTAACGGTAATTCTCATAGCAGCAGAAGAAATCACCAGAAACAATATCACTGGAAGGAACATGCTCATCTATACAAATATCAGTCAAGCACTACTTACCCTGAGCAGACCACAAATTTACTCAGGGTTAGTACTAGAATATCACGAAGCTTTGGCCGAAGTATCTATTAACAATGTGGTTACCTAAAGATGGATCACGCCACATCAAAAAGTAACCGTCTTGCTGATTCATTTGCCAAAAAAGAAGCCAACCAAATACTTTTTGGACCTGGCCCTTCTATTGGCCTGACAAAATCGGTAGTGAAAGACCTAATCAAAGATAATTCCCTTGTGAAATTTAAAGAAAGATGGGATGAAACACAAGAAACTGCAAAGTTGCCAGGGAGCTCTTAAGTTATCCTGACAACACTGCAGCAAACAAATACTTGAGTATGACTAGACAGAATCTGCGCCTAATTACAGGCATTCTGACTGGTCATTGCCAAGTACGAAAGCATCTCCATATCATGGGGCTGACAGAATCCTCACTCTGCAGACGGTGCGAACAAGAAGATGAGACCATCGAGCATATCCTTTGTGATTGCTTGATGCGCTCATTTATTAGAAGATTTGTGTTCGGCGAGTATCGGCTAACACCGGCCGATATAAAATAAGCACCTCTTGGCGACGTTGTCAATTACTTTAAATCTGTAGGCTGCCTTACGAGCTGGGAGGTGCCTATCATCATAGGAGGATGCCCAATGGGCCTAGTGAGGCCTAAGTGCCGTGGGGGTAACCTACCCTCTACACGTTACAGATACAGATACAAAATTACTCGATTATTCCAACCTTTAAATCCAAATAAAACACTACTATTTTTTACACATTAAAAAGGTGAAACAAATAAAAATATTTCTTCTTATAAAATAAATCATTATATTCAGTTATATTATGTAAATTTCTGTCACTTTTCAGTCTACAATCTAAATGATTTGCAGTCTGTTTATTTCGTTATTCTCCCGGCGCTCCCACGTTGGAGAATAAAGAGACAAATTGAATAAAACTACGAAGGAAACTAGTATGTGACTGCAAACAAGAAACCACCTCGGGATGTCAAGGAAACATCCTAATACGATTACTCTAATGCAATATATTTCCGAGTTACAGTTTAAGTACAGCGGATGACGTTATAAAAATAGTCTGATAAAGGATAAGTAAAACGTCCTAGTTTTCAATTAGTAAGAAAAAAATTTTAATTTCCGTAGGTAAGTATCTTATATTAAATCGAAATCTGGGTCAGAAGCTAGAAGTCATCAAAAAGAAGAAGATGTGATAAAATAAACTTCAACCACTAATTCTTCATTATTTTAAGAGCTTTCCAAACAAATGAGTCATAATTTATACATTCGTAGATACTGGTTAATAATATACGTTTTCAAGTTTATCACCCTTTGAAATTTATATTAAAAAATGTTTAACTTTTAAAACTTAAAATGTTAAATAATTTATCAAAGAGACAGAAGAACCCTATATCAAAATTTAAAGTATCAAAGAGAATAAAAGATTACCGAACCACCTATTTCCTTTTAAACTCCAGGATACAATATAAAAGATTAGAAATAGGGGCCTATTTCATAAAACTTCTTTGCAACTTTTCACTTTACACTTTAAAAATTTTAGTAAATTTATGTTTCATAAACGAGAAAGTTGAAAAGTAGAATTTGAAAAGTGAAAATTGCAAAGTAAAAGTATAAAAATCAAGGTTTCTATTTTACAATAACCTGACAAGTCAACAGTTGTCAAAATTAATTTTTACTTTTCAATTTAAAACTGCGAAGTGAATTTAAACTCTGCAAATGTACTTTTGTTAACCAAAAAAAACTTGATATTCTGTCATTGACCGAAGAAGAAAAATCAGTCTTATTTAAATTATAAAAATACCAGTAATAAAGACAAACAATTGGTATGGGAAGAGGTTCTTGAAAAAGCAAAAGAGTCATTCCATACAAAATCGTCTGAAAATAAAAAAAAAAATTGCCGATCCATTTTAGATTTTGTTGTAACTTTGAGGAACTATTCCTTAAGGTCCCTTTACTCGTGTAAATTTTCTTCTTTCAGACCATAAGGAATAGTTCCTCGAAGTTACACCAAAATTTAAGATGGGTCAGCTTTGCCAATTAGACGATTTTAAATGGAATGACTCAAAAGCCATAGACTTAGCTTCAGCAGACAAAAACTGGACGTTCGCTCGCGATGGCCTTTGTTGAATATGGAAGAGCCGAACATTGTCTAGTAAGTAATTTTTTGTTTAATACTAATCGACTTTTTAAACGGACTTAATTTCTCAGAGAGAGAGAAAGAGAGAGAGAGAGTAACAACGCAAGAAGAACCGGAACCAGCGGTGACAAATAAAAATAAAATGATAAAGTGGATCTAACTATATTAAAAATATTAGATGAAGATAGCACAAGCGCAGGTGTAAGTGGGCTGGATATGCCAGAAACCTTCATTGATTTTAATAATAGTAGTAGTAATAAATTACTTTTACTGAAAGAAATTATAGAATTTTCGGTTCCAGTGGTTTCTGTAGAAAATGATTTGGAGGAAAACATTTCAACAGAAACTAAAGTATCATGGACAAAAACAAGAAAACAACTTCATCCTTTTACTTCAAAGTACTTAGAGTTAAAAGAGGAACTGTTAAAAATTGAGATTTATCACCGTCGGTTACAGGCACTTAAATTAGAAAAATAATTAGTTTTAAATCCTTCAGAATATACGAAGTCTCTTTATAAAACATATATTCGTGTTAATTAAATTCTGTTTCTTTGCGAGTGCACTGAAAAAACTGCAAACAAAATCTTTATTTTCAAATTTCACGAGTTGATATTGATTATATTTATCAATATAAATAGAATATCAAATCGTTGAAAGTAATACATGTAAGCCATGGTATAAGGGACCTACTAACGCTTCCGTACTTTTCGTGAGCCCTCAACACTTTCTGCAGTTTTCGAATTAGGATACTAAACTTCACAACTACATATAAGTTAAGCTTTTTGCCATGAATTGTCATTATAAGGCCTTAACATGTTGCTTATATTCATAAAATATTAATAAAAAAAATATGAATAGATAACTAATGAAAGAATTAAGGTTAACGAAAAAAATTTAGTAACCTTTGTGTTCTTAAAGCAACATTTGGTTCTTCATGTACATCATAAGGGTCAGGTAGATTTATTATTATTATTAATATTATTATTATTAATATTATCACCTTCTTCTTCTTCATTAGTATATTCATTTATCGCGTTTCCTCCTGTTACCACTGGATCCTCAGAAAATGAGTAACTTAAAGAAAATTGAAACACATTTAAAGAATTTTATGGAAAACTAAAAGTTGTCGGCTTTATCTACGTTATCTATAAAAAAAGAATTTGTAGGAAACTGAAGCAAATATTCACATTTTAAAGAAAGAGTTATTGATCATTTGCTATGAGCAAAACACGTCGACTTGAATTTCTTTTTAAAACGATTTAAGGTACGTATTATAACTATCTATCTAACTATAACAATATTTTTTTTGTTCTAAATGATAGTTAATATATTGTTTAGCAATAAAATATTCCAACAAAATTGTTTTTTTTTGATATTTGTGTTTTAGCTATATATTTATAATGCAGCGTAGCCTAAGTTTGTACAGAACTTGTTTGTATTTATAAAAAGGCTGAATTTTATTGCCACTGGTGAATGAATGTAGATAAACCAGCTAAATCCGGACTTCAAAGGGATCATCACCGCAGGAATTTTGGTAATGAATTCACATTGGCTTTACTGGACCTCTGAATACAACTTATTTCTTGATTGTACAGGATGGATAGGCTAAGTGGATAGAACCATACCAACTAAAGTACCAAGCTCGAAATAGACCATACAAACAATTACGGAGTCTTTTTATTACGCTTGTATTAAGTAGGAGAACTGTAAAGATGCATTTTAAGTAGGAAGTCAAGTCTATAAAACTGCTGTTAAGGTAAGAAAAAGAAAATATAACAACATAGGTACATTGTATTTTATATAAAAAAAAAAACTTTTCCTTCATTGTAGGATCACTCTCTAATAATGAGACAATAAACATTATATTGCTCATCGTGGTAATGAAAATATTTAACGTAAAAATATTTTGTATCTCTTGTAAACTCCATCCGTGAACACATTGTAGTAAAACAAAACTAAACTCAAACAAATAATGATTGAGAGTGAAAGCAGGTAGAAATACGACCAAATCGGAGGCGTGCTTATTATTTTTGAGAGGGTACAATTATTTAAAATATTCATACAATTTCTTTTATTTATTTCATGAAAACTTTGCAATATCGTAATTTACCTAATCGTTGTAGTCATTAGTGGGGCTTTATGAAAACGGAGTAATAATTGTGGTAATTATAGTAGGAACCAAATAAATTAAGAATATTAATAAAAATCACAATATATATTTCAAATTAAAAATAAGAAAGATACCTAATCAGGGGTTGGTTTGGTGACAGAAACAATATTATCAATTTTACTATTTTAATAATGAATTTAACTTTATTTCACAAATTAACGTATATTTATATATTAAGTCGCGGCCGAAGTCAGTAAGGAACTGTCTCTTAAGTTTCTTCTTGGGTTACACATACAGAAGTATTACTTAAATTTTAAATTAAAATCATAATGACGGATATTGCATATCCAATACAATTGATATTTTTATTTTGTTTAGTTATTTTTAAATTTTTATATTTTTTAATCTTTTTATATTATATTTAGTTTTTAATTTACTTCGCTTTGTCTATAAAATTTTTGTAATTTTTCAATGACAATAAAGCATACCTCTATATATATATATATATATATATATATATATATATATATATATATATATATATATATATATATATATATATATATATATCTCTCTCTCTCTCCCGGTTTACCTGCAGTTCCTCGAAACTAGCCAGCCTTACCCAAGAAACCCTAATTGGGTTCGGCCAACATTAAAAGACATTATAAAGCTTAAATTACTATTTGATTGGTACTTAAATCATAAAAGTTTACACGCACCTATCATTTCGGAAATCCCTAAGTAAGATAATTAGTTTGGATATAACCTACAGGATTATGTTTTCTTGACCGCCAAACATAATAATAATGTTTATTTTAAATTTATGTAACAATGTACAAATTGATACAATAATAATAATTAAATAAATAAACATTTGTATCCTGCTGAGACATTGTTCATGTCTGTGTACAGGAATTAAAAATACAAATTTATATAATAATTTCTAAATGGTAATAGTGAATGGTAAAAATAAAAATCATACCTAAATATATAGACTTCTTTTTGTGTACAAATTTTCTTCTAATCTTCAACCTCAGATTCGTCACTGCTGCTACCGCTATCATCAAAGTTAATTATGATTGGTTCAATATTGTGTTCAATACGGTTGTCTACGTCCCACATTTTTTGCTCTTCTTTTAAAACATGCTGAATGCATTTCTTCCAGTCTTCTGCAGAAACATTTTGAATGGCTTCTTGTAGGTAACATTGCACGTCCACTAATTTAAATGTTCTGTTTTCTCGTGCAACATATCCTTTTACTTGCGCCCAGATTAATTCTATTGGGTTTAATTCGCAGTGGTACGGTGGTAACCTTAATACTGTAATTCCACGACTTAACGCCATTTCATTCATTACGAATTTTTTATATTTGTCTCTGTGTAATTTTGTTAACTGAAGTAGTTCTGCCTTTAAACTATCTTTTTTATATTGGATGTTTTTATTAATTAACCATTCTTGAATTGCTCGTTTTTTCCATGATTGTTTCGGTAATGATTCTAAATACCGACTATGATATGGGGCATTGTCCATGACGACGACAGACCCAGGTTCCACAAGTTGAATGATGCCTTCAAACCATTTTTCAAACACCTCCGCTTTCATCTCTTCATGATAGTCGCCTGTTTTCTTGGATTTAAATATTTATTCACCATTCGGTAAAAATCCACTGTCGCTTCCTATATCCGTAACTATCAGACGACTACCTTTTCCAGACGGCTGTTTTAACTCAGTTGACAAGCCTTCAATAAAGGCTTGTCGTGCACTTGTTATATGACCATCCTGCCATACTTTTTTGACCGTATGTCCTTGGTTAACCCACGTCTCATCCATGTAGTAAATTTTTTTTTCTGATATTCCGCAATTCCTCAATTTTTCGGAGATAATTTCTTCTCCATACTATTATTTCCTGACGTTCAATGAGAATGCTTTTCCTGTCAACTTTTCCGTACGTAAATTTCATTTCGTGTAAAATTTTCCTCAAAGTTTCTTTACTCATTTGTGGGACTAATTCATGATCGCTAACTGCCTCCAGAACTTTTTGCAAAGTGGGCAGCTCATTTCTGAAAAAGAAACTGTGAATAGTTGTGCGTATACTGTTTTTGGCTTCTTCATCAACTGTGATTTTTTTTCTTCCGCTACTAGTTTTTGGCGTTTGTACTTCCCCATGAATTTTGTTTTCTCTTAGTATTTTGTAAACTGATGATTTTGGTACACCCGTATAATTAGAGCACATATCAACTAATTTATCTTTTGTAATTGTGGAAGTTAATGATGTTGGAACGTCCGGTTGGTTATTCGGAGGTACATCCGTAGAATTACAGCACATATGCACTAAGTTATCTTTTGGTCGCTGATGATCTCTTTCAAGACAGTGAAATACTCAAAGTACAATTTGTTTTTCACTTAGCGACCGAGACTTCGACCGTTTTACCTTTTTCGACGTTGAAGGCCCTTCAATGTCTTCCATAGTTTTAGAACGGTGTAGAAATATTATTATTTAATGTTTAAACACTTATTAGCACTAATATTTTCACCAATTGTTCTTACAACACGTCGATTACTTACTAACTTAACTGTAAAACTTACAATTCACACCGTATAATTCAAAACCCGATGTTACGCTCGTGGTTAGAAATACACTACTGAGAACGTCATCGACGAGATGGATTTTACACGTAACAGACAAAGACACAAATATCGCTCCGTACACCGATGCCATTAGTTGTAACAAATACTGAACAATCCATAAAATAATTAATTTTAAATGATCAAGAAATGTATAAGTATTACTCATTACTGATTTTTGTTATAATTAATATCTTTTATTAGTACTATGATTGTATATTATCTATAATTTGCCACAACTTACAACTCTATTACTTACTCTATTTTGATTCTGCTAAAAACTAGTAAGGTAAAATTGAGATATGACAACACGGTTCACTCTCAATCATTATTTGTTTGAGTATAAATCTAAATATCATACTATAAATTTATAGGTGAAAATAATTCACAATTTTATATATACCTACTTTATTTGAACATTAAAAGAGAGTAAGTTTCTCAGAAATGTAATAAAAATATAGCCCTCGAAAGCAGTAAATCATAGACGTACCGTAGTTTTATATTGTACTTATACTTATTTTATTAAAAGTAAAAATATGTGAGGATCTCACGATGTCACTACAGTGGTCTATAAATTGTAACATACACGTCATAGGGATACTGGTGCTTTAAGAAGAACCACAGATCGCGAAGAACGCACCATTAAGAATAAGTGTCCAATAAGAGACAGTTTTAGTACAACCAGCGCTATCGGACATTAGGGCTTATGGGCTACTATCATACCGTCCTCGGTTCGTATTACCACTAAACAATAGACCTAGACAGCTACGACTGACATGGTGTCAAGAACGAGCTTAATGGAACGAGGAGTGGAACCGAGTCGTTTTCGGTAACAAGTCGCATTACTGCCTGTAAATAAATCAGTTTGGTAACTACGAAACATAATTTTTCTCAGTGTATTAAATACATAGAGTTTTAATTTTATAAAAAAGTTAAAGAATAAAGAACCCCGCACAAATCTTATGAAAATTGGCTCAAGGTCAAATTGGCTGAAATTTGGATATGGTTTTTGTTTTGGCATCCTAAGCAAAAGTCTCAAAGGACACAAATCTCAATTTTGCTTATTTTGGCTCCTACAGAGCTCCAAAGCTCCACGGATTGACCATTATTTACTAGGTACTTAAAAAAGGCAATGTTTTTGGGGTCGCTGCATTCAAATCCAATGCCAATATATGCCGCGTTTGAAAATCCACATCAAATGCATTTTTTACATCTCGAGCGTTTGTTTATCCACATCGGACACAGCTGTCCCATTACATTTAGGTATACTGAATCACGTGATAAAAAATTTACTACATCTCAGATGCATCCGATGATAAAATCTACATGTAAATATTTATTTTTGAGGTTGGTGATTTTAAAACTGATGTTAGCAACTCGATATTGACAGTTGACACCTGTCAACTAACTGTCAAACAGTGTGTGACAATGAAAATTAACAAAATTCAGGAGTAAATAGATGTCTTCGAGGATGCTGAGTTCAAAACTGATGTCAAAAAGACGATATTGACAGTAAACAGCTGTCAAATAACTGTCAAACAGCATGTGACCATCAAAATTAATAGATACATATGCAACTATATGTCTTCGAGATTTCTGAGTTCAAAATTGATGTCAAAAGACGATATTGACAGTGATTAGCTGTGAACTGAAAGCATATCTTTTTGACATCACTTTTGAACTCAACAACCTCGATGATATCTATTTACTACTAAATTTTGTCAATTTTGCTAGCTAGCTAGCTAGTTGACAGCTGTCAACTGTTAATATTATTATGTTGGCATTGGATTTCAATGCAGCGATCCCCAAAACAAAAGAAGGTACTTCTTTTTTAACGCAGCAAATACCTACTAAACTTTCGAGGAGATTGCCTTTTTAAGTAGTAAATAATGGTCAATCCGTGGAGCTTTGGAGTTCCGTAAGACTTTTGCTCAGGATGCCGAAACGAACAACATATCCAAATTTCGGCCAATTTGACCGGGAGCCAATTTCCATAAGATTTGTGCGGGGTTCTTTACAGCCGGACCTGATGAAAAAGCTTTTATCAGATATATGTATGATTTCTTCTCGTAAAGTGTCAGCACTAAAAATTTAAGTGTGCCAATTTAAGAGAGACGGGGCTCGTATACCTAATTCTTCGCTAATGTTTTAGGAAAAATCTCACTTAAACGGATTAGGTACTTTTTTATGTCAATTAAATAATGCCATAGTCCTAGAATCGTAAAATAAAGAGTAATCTACAAAAAATGTTTTTAAAATATGACCGACAAAGACGAGTCATGTCCGTGATAACTACGGCTCTAAAGTAAATTCAAACTCCTTCTTAAAAATCTGATGTGTCCAACACATGACTTTTCTATCTAGTTATTATAGGCTTTTTTCGGTTATTTTGTACATTTTCCACATACATCTAACTCGACACATTTTTCTATAATATATATTCCATAAAATATAACCATGAAGTACCCCCCCCCCCCCCAGATGTTCCGCCTTCGTCCAAAATCTAATCATTTCATCTCAGACCGAAATAAAACTTAATTTTAAAATTTAATGTTTTTTCCTTTATCCGTTTTTGAGTTTTCTTCAAAATTCGAAATTTACACATTTACTCAAATATTTCCAATACGGTCCATTTTAGAAAAATTATGTATGGCACAAAAATTATAGAGAATTATATTACAAACAACTTTTATTTGAACAATTTTTATAAAAAAATAATTATTTTACATTTTGTCAAATTCTCGAATACGGACCATTTTAGGAAAATTTTAAATAAAACAAAAATTATAGATAATAATATTGTAAGTAACATTTATTTGAAAAATTTTCTTCTCCCAACGTAAATAACGAATATATTTCATAAAATCTAAAAATGACTACCAATAAAGTACCCCCCAAATGTTCCGACTCTGTCCAAAATCTAATCATTTCACCGCAGGCCGGAATACAGCTGAAGTTTAAAATTTGGTGTTTTTCTTTGTATCGATTCATGAGTTATGGTGGATACAGACACACACACACACACACACACACACACACACACACACACACACACACACACACGCACGCACGCACGCACGCACGCACGCACGCACGCACGCACGCACGCACGCACGCACGCACGCACGCACGCACGCACGCACGCACGCACGCACGCACGCACGCACGCACGCACGCACGCACGCACGCACGCACGCACGCACGCACGCACGCACGCACGCACACACACACACACACACACACACACACACACACACACACCCGACGTCATCGCGAAAATAGTCAAAACGGATTCAGGGGACCTCAAAACGTAAAAATCCGTCGAAAACACGAGGTGGAAAAAAATCATGATTCCTATACTTTCCTTATATCTGTATACAGATAGGAAAGTAAAAAGATGAATAATTGATGACTTCGATATGCGTGAATTTTTCCATTCAATGTGAAATACATTTTTTTGAATGATTTATCGCATGCACTGTACTATAATTTATCAATAAAATGAATTTATTTTAATTTACTCTCTCTTAATGTTTATATGAAGTACAATAGTATTTTAATTAAATTTTAAAATCTAAAATACTAAAATTTAATATAGCAATTATAATGTTACTTAAACTCAACAACAGCAAACTAAAAATAAATTTCAAGAACTGGTTTTATAGAAAACTCATTAATTAAAATAATATTTGACCGTCTAGAACTTATTTAAATAAAGCCGATTCAACGCAATATTGTTTCGAAATTTAAACCACTAAAGTTAACACAAGCTTAAAAGTTTCAAATTCGTAAAACATTATAATTTTGTCGAAAATGTAATAAGTAAGAAGTTTGAAATAGAAAACAGCCGACAGCACCCCTCCAGTTTAATGTTTTATATTCCTGCGTAATTGTGTTTATACTGAACTGAATGTTTGGGTTATTAAAATTAAAACTTATTTTACGAAGGCTTAAATAAATACAAATTCGTTATAAAGTGGTAATTTAATAGCTACTTACGAAATGCCTCATTTTATATAATGAGTGAATAGTTTCGGGACCAGCAGAGCGAGGTCGCCCAAAAAAAACTAGTTACATGAAACAGCCATTCGTAACGTGTTACATACAGGGGGAAATATCGCACATGGTGTACTGGCGGCACTGACGTCTAGCGTAGAGTTAGTAGAGTTGGCGCGAAGTAAATAGCATATGACTGATGCATATTGCAGTGGTTTGTATATCGTTTATAGTGATTTATAACATTTTAAGCGCATATTTGTATTAGGTTTATGGTGTTGTAAACTTTGTTTTTATGGTATTAGTGAAAAACATTTATAAAAAAATGCGGTACGCAATATATGGATGTAACAGTAACAATCAAATAAAGGATTTAAAAAAGACATTAGGTTTCTTTGCTTTCCTCAAATAAGTGACAATTTCGTAAAACGACTTATCAGTATATTTTTTAGTTATTGAAAATAAATATACATTAAAATAAGGTCCCGATTTAGAACATAGAACAAAAATAGTATATTATGCGCCAAGGTAGAGAAGGTAGAGGTCTTTAATGGACCTCGACAAAATAACTCACTTCTCTACCGTGGCTCATATACTATTTTTTTCACTACTAGCATTTTAATTAAAAAAAATAAAAACGATTTCAAACTTTTTTTCAAATCAAATCATCCATGCTTGTAACAATTAAATGTAAAACACAAACGTCAGTTTAGTACCTATAGAATTTACAGTTTATACGTAGAATTAAATGAATTTTTTTTGCTGGTGGTGGAGTTAGTCACAAAATTAAAAGTTTTGATAAAATTTGAATTTTGAATTTATAATGTCGTCCGGATCTTGAACGGGTCACCAGTCACTCCCGTTCTACTGGTGTGACAAGAACAACCTTGGCAACAAGTTACCCATTTATTTATCGATTTATTTTTATTTTGATTTGAAAACTCTTTTATATATTTATGAAAATGTGGAATGAAATCTGAAAGTAAATTGGTTTTATTTGAATAGTAGATATGACCATTAAATAAGTAAGTAAAATATTTTTACATTTAGTATTTGCAGTTTAGCAATTTAGTTAACCTAAAAAACTGTCAAAATATGAACTGATATCATTTTCATAAAATACAGTAGGTATATAGTTATCAGGTAGGCTCTGTAATTCTCTCCCTAGGTTAATAATGAACCACGTTTCTACCTGAAAATCAGTCAATAAAGTTAGCTTCTAAAGCTAGTAGTGAAAAAAAAAATTAAAATCCTTTACTTGTCATACATCGTTGCAAAATTACTTTTGTGTTGAATCGATAAATAATGGCGATTTTATTTTTATTTAGTCCCCATTTTAAAAAAGGAATGAATTTTAAACTATATGAAACCAATTTAATTTCAAATATTAAAACTAAAATCCTAAAAGTGGCAGTGGAGGCGAGGACAGAATGTCTGCCTTCCATGCGTAAAGCGCAGGGTCGAATCTGGGCTGAGGACTAATTAAATTAATTCGTTATTCTTTTTTCATGTTTATTTAATTTTATAAATTAGTAAAATTCATAAATTATTTTAAAATTAGTTGTTCTGTCTTTATAACCAAAAATAATTTTTAAATTTATAGATTTTCGTTAGTGGGTTGTAGAAAAAATATACTATACAACTCGAGTGGATTGTCCATATTTACTCTTGTTGTCTAAACTTCTATTATTGTGTTATAGTTTGCATTTATATATCTTTAAAAATTTTCTAATTTTATCACCAATCTTTATTATTTGTTTTTTTTTTTAATAATAATAATATTTTATTGATTATACCGCAAAACTACCCAGACAGCACAAGTCAATCCATTGGATGTCCATCGGAAGTCCATTCATGGACATATCAGCTGTATATGGCGTACATAATAGGGACTGACACAGGTAGCTTCACCTCTATACATACAGGTTGTCCCGAAATTAGACGGTCATATTTTAACAGCGTAATCTACATCATAAAATAGGAATAAAAGTTCATATAAACATAGGTCCGAAAACGTTTCTTTTCCGAGGTACAGGGTGTTAAAAGTGAAGTCCTGATGACACATTTTTGTATCTATTTTCTAAACTTTTAAAGATAACTAAGTGAAATTTGGTACAAATGCTAAACTATTTCCGCTCTATTTAATGGACTAAACGCCAGTTTTGATAGGTGGGTAAATTAAGGGAGGGGCTTAGGGTTAAATTGTCCCAAGTTTTAATGTTGACTGTTTTTAACATATTTGACTACAAAATTTGAAAAACCAATATTTTCTTTATAATAAAGCTACTTTTGTTCTATCTCGCTAGGACGCACCATTTTCAAGAGAAAAAGATTTAAAAATTTCATGATAAGTTGATGTTATCTTATTCAAAAGTGTAAATAATAATTAGTAGGCCCGTGGAATCAGAAATTTTATTTTTTTTTAACCTTTGAAAACCGGTGACTAAAGAAATTTTAGAAAATATTAACAAAAATGTGCCATCTGGACACCCTGTATCTCGAAAACGAAACGTTTTCGGACCTATATATATAAGACCTTTTACTTCTATTTTAGGATGTAGATTAAAATATTACCGTCTAATTTCCATACAAAATAAAGTCTGAAATGCTTGCATAATCCAAACTGCAAATACCTAGTTATTTTTCAATAGCCGGGTAATATGTTTCAGAATCAAATAGTTTGGTACATTATCTTACGGAAAAACTGTATCTTTTTTTACAGCAAGATTTTACTAAGGTATATTATTCAGCTCTGAATATTTACTGTACTTTATTTTAATGATGTCCTCGACAAAATAAATTTACCTACTACCTTCTTTGCAGCTCAAGAAACGACATAATGTTACATGTTCAATTATACCTAATTACGTATTATATTATATTCTAGACTGTTTGAAAAATTCTTTAGTCTTTAGTCTTTTCTTTAAGCCGAGTATAACAAGGAAAATGAAAATATAAAATATTTTCTAAAGACGATGAATGTACAATTATTATTACATACTAATAATAAACTGTGCAGTTCAATTGGCTGTTATTTTCAACATCTGAAACCGACTGAGCGACTTCTGTAGGGGAACGGACGGCTATTATTATTATTATTATTATTTGCCGTGTGGCTCCGGGGCAACTTAAAGATGATTGATAGTGCCATTTGACTTACAGGTGAGGAAAACTCGGAAAATCCAACCCACCATCACCGAAACGGAAACGAATGACGATTTTTATAATCTGGATGTCAAATCAACAGAAATTAAATTTCTGCTATAGAGAACCATACAAATAAATGTGAATTTATTTGCATGGTTCTTTTGTAGGATTCGAATCCGGGTATCTCTTAACCACAAAATTGCTCGCAAAAGAATTTGAACGCCTTAGTCATCTACGCCACTGATCCGTTTTTATTTCTGTTTATATAAAGTGTCCCATTAGTGCGTAATTGTTAAATATTTAAAATTTCTACACAAATCCCAGGAAGAGGGAAGTAAAACCAATCCTAAGGATCTGAAAAGAAAGCGGAACGGGAATAACACCACACCACCGCAAAGAAAAGAAAAGTGGCCGATACTTCCGCTTCTGGCAGTTATGCAACTGTCGTGAAGACGAAGCGGGTCACAATCCTACCTAAGAGGTTCCCTGAGACCATCCTCAGTGCAAACGAATAAACCTTGGTGGAAGAAGCCATAGTAGAAGAGATGTTCGCTGGATGGGAGCATACGCTCCAATTCGGAGGCATCCACTTCCGGCCAGGAATTGTCTTAATCGACTGTGAAACCCCACAGTCAGCAGAATGGCTCAGGGCCAAAATCCCACAACTGAGCAACTAAAAGGGAGTGCAGTTGGAGGTATATGCGGGAGACGACATCCCGAAAGCACTACAGCCACGATCTTTCGCCCAAGAAGTCAAGGACAGCCTGTAGAGAAGCTTCTACAGATAATAGAAGAGCATAATGTGGGGCTATCGACCACACTGTGGAAAATCGTCAGCCAAAAAGACGAGGGCAAAGGCCAGATCCATAGGTTAGGAATAGATGACCTATCCTGCCAACGGATCAAGAATAATGGATGCACTATCCACTATCGATTCGGGAAAATCCCTGTACACGGCCTTCAAAAGAAAGAGGAAATAAAGGAACTGGGAGAAACAACAGAACCAACTCCTAGTACTTCCAAAGATGAGACTGATGTGAAGAGCATAGAGAGCCTTAACCTCTCAAATCTCTGCGTAGACTCATCTGAGGATGTAGAAATTGATGAAGAAGCAGAAGAGGGGGATATGGAACACACCCTCACCGATGGGGACCACACCCCCATTAAAGGAGAGTAAACTGGCGGGCATCGACATCGTCCATCATGCCAAGGGAGCATAGGTTGTGATCTCCAGGACGTTCACTAAAGATCAATTAGGGATCGTATTGATCCAGGAACCGTGGGTCTATGGAAACCATGTAAGAGGACTTGCATGTAAGGATATGCAAGGGTAATTTATCACACTAGTGATGAAATACCCAGAACATGCATAATGGTAAGAAGTAATATTAAATATTCTTGTCTTTTAGAATTCATGACGCGTGATCTCGTTTCACTTCGAGCATACCTGGAATGAGGAATGAGGCGGCAAGACATAGTAATAGCTTCTAGTTACTTCGCCGGAGATAGGCATGTACCACCTCCGGAAGTATCGAGACTAGTGGAGTACTGCCAGAGAAGACATCTGTCATTACTTTTTGGATGCGACGCCAATGAGCACAGCACCGTATGGGGAAGCAACGACACTAATTAAAGATGTGAGAAACTTTTAGAATATATTTTTAATAAGAACCTTATTGTGCAAAATATTGGGCAGTGAAGTATTAGACATCACATTAAGCACACCGAGCATTAAAGATCTAGTTGAAAACTGGAGAGTATCGAGTGAACCATCTTTATCTGATCACAAGGTAATTGTGTTTACGTTAGAGAGCGACATTCCTGAGATGATCCTCAGGAGGAATCCTGAGGCATATGAATCAAGCCGCCCCATTCAAAGAAATAAAACTAGTAGGGATGCTCCTTGGTGGAATCGTCATCTGTCAAACTTACGATCCGAAGTACGGAAGCTCTATAATAGGGCCAAGCACAGAGGAGAATGGCAGAGCTACTCCGAGGCGCTTACTACCTACAACAAAGAAATCAGGAAAGCTAAACGTACCAGCTTTAGAAAATTCTGCGAGGATATTAACTCTACACCTGCGGCAGCGAGACTGCACAGGGCCCTGGCAAAAGGGAAAGTTGATATAGTTATGACATTAAAGAAACCAAATGGAAGCTTCACGGAGAGTGAGGAGAAAAGAGCTCGCCTCTTACTCGAAACTCACTTTCCTGGAATCACACCTTTTCTAATAAGGGATACAACTAAGGTAAGCAGGCCCCCAAGAGAGGCCGCTGTAGTAGCCAAACACATATGCAGCAGAAATTGGTTAAAGTGGGCCGTAAACACTTTTGAATCGTTTAAGTCTCCAGGTGTAGATGGAATATTTCCTGCCCTGCTTCAGCAGGCATAGGCGGAATTACTACCACACATAATCCGGCTATCCCGGAGCAGACTGAAGCTAGGATATATATCAGAAGCATGGAGAAGGGCCAGAGTCACCTTTATTCCAAAAGCGAAAAAGGATACCACGCATCCTAAATCCTTCCGACCTTCCGATCAGAAGCATGCATCTGTCCGAGCAAGAACAGGCTACGTATTGTAACAGGGATCCTTACCGGGCATTGTCGACTAAAAGAACACCTAAGTAAACTGACAGTAGTAGAGGATAGTGAGTGCAGATTCTGTGAGAAGGAGGATAAAACCTCCATTCACTTCCTAACTAAATGTGTGGCACTCCAGACTCCCAGGGCACTATATCTAGGAGGATATCAAATAGAAGAGGGAGATTTACCTAACTTGAAGCCACTTCAAATCCTACACTTTCTTAAGAAAATAGGATTAAAAGGGTCGTTATAGGCATTGAGACATTTCCTTAGTGCATTGGCGATAGAAGGGGTCACAAAAGATCTTTTAGGTCGCAGTGTATTAACACCCCATTCTCAACATAACATAACATCAGTGCGTATTTGATCGATAACTGTTTTATTATTAGAAATACGAAGAAATTTTTAATATAAAAGTTGTATGACCATATTTAGCAATTATTCTTGAATATACAGGGTTGTCCATAAACGAAGTGCTGACCAAATCTATACGTATGCACTCAAACGACCAATGGTCCGAGACCAGGGCACGCACAAGCGGTTACAACCTCATAAATTATACTTTGAATAAAGACCTAAAAATAATTACCCTGATTTTTAACTCTACTAAGAATACGTGCCATCCAAGTAGTTGCTAAAAAAATGTTAATACGTATTTTTGTTTTTTGTTTATTTAAAGTTAAGTTTAAATTCTGAGATGAGAGTTTGCCTGTGCTGTGTATACCTACTTATGTGTTTCATTTATTAATAGTAAACCTAGAAACATAACGGATTAACAATTTTAATGTTGGAGTAATTTGGAAGTAGGTAAGTCGAAACAGCATCATTTTTAAAGCGTATATTAACCCTTTTAAAGAATAAAATGGAAAAGAAATCAAAAAGGAGGTACATGTATTTATTGGAAAATGTATTTTTATAATAAGAATAATAATATTCACAATTTCAATAAACACTTTCGTTCTAAAGTAGTTACTAGTTCCTTAGATATTACGGTACCACAGAATCATAGTAATCAACGTAACGATTACTTTAAACGAGTAAATAGTAACGATAACCAACATCTCTACGAAGACTAATCGGCAGGTTATGTAACAACCTGTGCGTGCGACGCCTAGCTGAACGGCTTCAACTCAGTGGGCGCTACTCGATTTGATTATAAGCGTATCAAAATTTGCCGGCCGTGCTGGCCGTACTGAGCGAAAACGGTCGAGCGCGAACCGGCCATATTCCTCCAGTTAACCTTCACTTTTTAATCCTAATTTTTAGTTATGGTGGGAACGAAATTAGTAACCGCTTGATTAGCATCAATAAAAATGCTGTAGTATGTTATTTAATAATAAACAATCGTATGTCTCGACAATTAAGTACGATATATTTTAATAACGCATTATTTCAAATTATCTCCCATACTTATAATTATAATATTATGACGCGAAAGCCGTCTCTGTTCCTTGTTTACGCCTTGCCAGCGGTATGAAGTCTAGCGCTAGCTATATAGAGACAAACGCACCGCTTTGAGAAACTACTGGAGTGATCCCTTTGCGGCGTATGAGTCATAGAGAGGCTGTTCTTGATCGTTGTGGAAAGCCGAGAGTATTCTAGTACAGAGTTGGCATAATATAAGTAGCGCGAGTTGTCGACGGACGACAGATTGAATTTAAGTGTTGTACAGAAAAGATAAATTGTAATAAATAAGTTAGAATTGTGAGTTATAATGGTGCCTAAGTATTATATAAATTGTAAATAGTGTGTTTTAAATAAATAAACTATAAATAAATTAAACAAACGTTACAATAGGAATAAAGTAAGCAAATCCTTAAAAAGAAAAGCTTCAGAAGATTTAATTGAAAGACCATTAACATTCATTCACCGAGAACTGAGGAAAGGAGATGTCGAAACATTGACTAATTGTGATTTCAAATGTATAAGAAACAACATATACCCCTCTCAAAGGAACTTTCTACCAAAACTACCAACCACTCAACAAGAAGTTTACAATGTCTTTAATTCCTATCCGTACAGATCCGGCTTTATAAAAATAGCGTGAGTTTGTCGACGGACAAGAAGATTGAATAGAAGTGTTGGACAGAAAAGATAAATTGTAATAAATAAATTAGAATTGTGAGTTATAATAGTGCCTAAGTATGATATAAATTAATTATTAAATTAAACAAACGTTACAGTATGTACATTTTACTTTAAAATATAATCATTAAAATATAGTCTCTTTTTTGGTTTAAAATTATTGAAATATATTAATATCGTGAAAACTTCCGAGTAAGGCAATTTCAACCTCTATAAAACTAAATAGCCCATTTATTGATGGATTTTTTTAAGTTAGCTGTTGCTGAGAGGACCCTTTTGTCTTTCGAAATCATATTTTTATTGAACAAATATTCCAATCCAGTGATTTTTTATAGCTTTTCGCCGGAGGTTAAAAGAGAAATGCAATCAACCACTTCTATTTACGGCCGAGCTCTTTTTCAAATCTATTTCTTTCCCTTTCGGTAAATAAAAATTGAATATAGAATATCTAAAGGATGAAAAGAAGTGGACGATAGTAATTTATTTTAAATTTGTTCTATGTTTTATATTTAACTCTGTCAATGGTCAATAAATGTTTGTAATTTAAACTACTTTTGTTTGCCTGTATTTTTTAGACAGCATTATTTGTACTGAATTGCAAATGGTCGTTAGTTGTATCACGTACCTCTAGTTTATGACTGATCGACTCAACGCGAATATTCTTCTGTGTTTGAAAATTGTTTTTCAAAAATGCTTAGAAGAAAACAATATAAAATAAACTGCCTTTATATCTGAATAATAATAAAATAAATTTTATTTTATTGACTTTGTTCAAAAATACCCAAATAATTTTATTTGTATTCCTAAATGTTTTAGGAACACTCTTCGGTTTTCTGAAAAACATTCTTGGCATTTCGTTTGAATAAACAATAAAGTTGTCTCTTTGAACACCCTTTTGACGTAGGCGATTGGAGTTTCTCAGCAAATATTTTTATTCATAAATACATCTCAAAGTAACCAAATCCCTTTGTAAATCTACTGACTCAATAAAACAAGAACTATTGGAGTTTCTGGAAATTTAAAAATCGTGTACACTTTGAATGAAACCTTTTTGGCAATTCATTATTTCACCAATATTTATTATTGTATAAAAAAAAATAATTTATCTATTGACGATTAATTTTAGTGGAAGTCTGTTTATTTATTTATTAAATACACTGCCCTACAGGCTAAATGCCTAGCTAGGTATAGAGCAGGAAAAAAAATAGTTTGAACATAATTTGGATATAACAATATGACAAAAATTAAATAAAGTAATGACGATACACAGGTAAATAGTACCGAGACAGTTTTAGAATTACCTGAGTTATATAAGAAAATAAATCAATTCTACCTTGGAGGTTGTTGCAGTTTTCATACAGTTTTAATGGAACATGCAATATACTTTTCAATTATTATTATTAATGCCGAATGAATATATTTAAAAATTCCTGCCATTCTGATGGTGGAAATTTACGATTTTGGCGGGAAATATAAATGTCGCCATAAAATTATTTTTGAATTTGCCGCCATATCGAATTAGTTGAGCGGCCAGTCGTATTTAGCGCTGCAAACTTAGTGCTATCTCTTTAACAAGTGAGATGCCCTACTACAGAGGATATATTGTGGATATCGTATTTACTGCATGGCTATGCTTAATACAATTTAATAAGTACTGTATAATCGTATAGTAAAATTTCAAAAACTTTGGCCGAATTACATATAATAGTGTTGGGTCGATAATTATCAATACAATTTTTTTTTACCTATTTTAAAGACCGGATCTCTTTCATGCATTAGGAAATGTACCAGTTGTGTAAAATCGTTTAAAACCGTTTCAAATAGTTGAACTCCTTTTTAATTGTAACCGTTTGTAATCGTTTGTACTAAATTGTTTGTAATCGTTTATAATGGTTTCTAATCGTTTTTAATCGTTTGTCATCGTTTATAATTATTTGTCATCGTTTGTAATCGTTCGTAATCGTTTGTAATCGTTTGTAATCGTTTGTAGTCGTTTGTAATCGTTTGTAATCGTTTGTAATTGTTTGTAATAGTTTGTAATAGTTTGTAATAGTTTGTAATCGTTTATAATCGTTTGTAATCGTTCGTAATCGTTTGTAATCGTTTGTAATCGTTTGTAATCGTTTGTAATCGTTTGTAATCGTTTGTAATCGTTTGTAATCGTTTGTAATCGTTTGTAATCGTTTGTAGTCGTTTGAAGTAGTTTGTAATCGTTTGTAATCGTTTGTAATAGTTTGTAATCGTTTGTAATCGTTTGTAATCGTTTGTAATCGTTTGTAATCGTTTGTAATCGTTTGTAATCGTTTGTAATCGTTTGTAATCGTTTGTAATCGTTTGTAATCGTTTGTAATCGTTTGTAGTCGTTTGTAATCGTTTGTAATCGTTTGTAATTGTTTGTAATAGTTTGTAATAGTTTGTAATAGTTTGTAATAGTTTGTAATCGTTTGTAATAGTTTGTAATCGTTTGTAATTGTTTGTAATAGTTTGTAATAGTTTGTAATAGTTTGTAGTCGTTTGTAATCGTTCGTAATCGTTCGTAATCGTTTGTAATCGTTTGTAATCGTTTGTAATCGTTTGTAATCGTTTGTAATCGTTTGTAATTGTTTGTAATAGTTTGTAATAGTTTGTAATAGTTTGTAATAGTTTGTAATAGTTTGTAATAGTTTGTAATAGTTTGTAATAGTTTGTAATAGTTTGTAATCGTTTGTAATCGTTTGTAATCGTTTGTAATCGTTTGTAATCGTTCGTAATCGTTTGTAATCGTTTGTAATCGTTTGTAATCGTTTGTAATCGTTTGTAGTCGTTTGAAGTAGTTTGTAATCGTTCGTAATCGTTTGTAATCGTTTGTAATCGTTTGTAATCGTTTGTAGTCGTTTGTAATCGTTTGTAATCGTTTGTAATTGTTTGTAATAGTTTGTAATAGTTTGTAATAGTTTGTAATAGTTTGTAATCGTTTGTAATCGTTTGTAATCGTTTGTAATCGTTTGTAATCGTTTGTAATCGTTCGTAATCGTTTGTAATCGTTTGTAATAGTTTGTAATCGTTTGTAATCGTTTGTAATCGTTTGTAATAGTTTGTAATCGTTTGTAATCGTTTGTAATCGTTTGTAATCGTTTGTAATCGTTTGTAATCGTTTGTAATCGTTTGTAATCGTTTGTAATCGTTTGTAATCGTTTGTAATCGTTTGTAATCGTTTTGTAATCGTTTTTAATCGTTTGTAATCGTTTGTAATCGTTTGTAATCGTTTGTAGTCGTTTGAAGTCATTTGTAATCGTTTGTAAACGTTTGTAATCGTTTGTAATCGTTTGTTATCGTTTGTTATCGTTTGTATTCCTGTGTAATCGTTTGTAATCATTTGTAATCGTTTGTAATCGTTTGCAATAGTTTGTAATCGTTTTAAATTTTTTTGTAATCATTTGTAATAAATTGTAAATGTTTTTAATCATTTGTTATTATTTTTGTAATCGTCTGTAATCGTTTATATTCGTTTGTAATAGTTTGTAATCGTTTGTAGTCGTTTGTAATCGATTGTAATAGTTTGTAATCGTTTGTAATCGTTTGTAATCGTTTGTAATCGTTTGTTATCGTTTGTAATCGTTTGTAATCGTTTGTAATCGTTTGTTATCGGTTTTATTGTTTGTAATCGTTTATAATCGCTTATAATCGTTTATAATCGTTTGTAATTGTTTGTAATCGTTTGTAATTGTTTTAATCATTTTTAATCGTTTGTTATCATTTTCTAATCGTTTATATTCGTTTGTTATCATTTTGTAATCGTTTATAATCGTTTGTAATAGTTTGTAATTATTTGTAATCGTTTGAAATCGTTTGTAATCGTTTGTAATCGTTTGTAATCGTTTGAAATCGTTTGTAATCGTTTGTAATCGTTTGTAATCGTTTTTAATAGTTTGTAATAGTTTTTAATCGTTTGTAATCGTTTGTAATCGTTTGTAATAGTTTGTAATTGTTTGTAATCGTTTGTAATCGTTTGTAATCGTTTGTAATCGTTTGTAGTCGTTTGTAATCGTTTGTAATCGTTTGTAATAGTTTGAAATCGTTTAAAATCGTTTAAAATCGTTTAAAATCGTTTAAAATCGTTTAAAATCGTTTAAAATCGTTTAAAATCGTTTAAAATCGTTTAAAATCGTTTAAAATCGTTTAAAATCGTTTAAAATCGTTTAAAATCGTTTAAAATAGTTTAAAATCGTTTAAAATCGTTTAAAATCGTTTAAAATCGTTTAAAATCGTTTAAAATCGTTTAAAATCGTTTAAAATCGTTTAAAATCGTTTAAAATCGTTAAAAATCACTTAAAATCGTTTTAAGAATGTATTTTTAGCAAGGAATGTAAGATCTATACAGTTTAACAATATAATAATCTCAAGATTTTGTTTCTACTTTTTCTTTGAGATATTATAGTGTTGACCTGTGAAGAATACATTTTTATCTCAAATTCTAAAACTTTTGAGGTGTTACATTTTTGAACTGGTTGGACAGCGTTATGTAAAAAAGTTCAATCCTTTTAAATGCTTTAAAAGTGTTTAAAAATATTTAAATTTAAAAAGATGTTTTAATATAACTAAAGATAACTAAAATCTGCGTTAATTATCAAAGTCATTTAATTTTATGAATAGTTGTTTCACTCGTGCTAGAGCCATCTGGCCACAAACTCTACTCGATTAAATGGTCTAATTCTCTTCCTTGCCGTGTAATTTAGTATTAAATACTTTTAAGCTACTTACTTTAATTTCAAAAGTTCTACAGCAACAAAAATGTAATAACAAGGAATACACCTTACAGTGAATTTAATAAAGTGTGACAAGAATATGAACATAACAGTCTGTACCAGATGTATATACTGGGATCAGTAATGGAGGAAATCGTGTCTTTTTCTGGCTAACAGCTGTTATGTGCATATTTCTATTGTCCTTTCCTGAATGTAAAGATATATCTCCCCGTGTTAAAATTCTCATACCAGTATATGTATATTACGGCTAACGTAAGTTCATAAAAAATTAAGCAGCACACCATTCGTTTCCAACTTTCACTTCAAACATACAGCGAAACGGCAAAACAAGTACTTAGGGAATTTTGTGTCATAAATAAGAAGTGACAAAAGCGACTCGAATATCCTATTGTCGGCATCGTTTCTGAAGGAATGTATAATTCTAGGCATTAATATAGTATGGCAAAAATATTCGTTCATAGGTCATTGCCGCGCGGAGCTATAGGAAATAGTATACCATGAAGGAAGGATAATTAAGAGTTGCCATTTCTTTGTATAAATATGGCAACATGTTTGCTATCAGCGACATATGGGAGGGATTTGTCCAACTATTTCTCAGTCGGTATTATAGATACCTATATATTTTATTTCATTTAAAAATTATCGGGATTTTGATTGTAGCTCTACTTTAATTAATATAACTAAAATTTTCCATTTTTATTGGCATTTTTTACAACACAGACAAGGTGCAAGATGTAACAAAATTCCAATCAAAATGTAAAATTTTATGACACATAATTTTAGGAAGGGTAAAATAAATAATGTAATATTATAAATAATTGTATTATCTATTATATCATTAAAACTAATTTATAATAAAATTTTCAAATTACCAATATTTTAATAAAACAACTAAAACTTAATTTTCTGTAAATTTGAATAACAAAACGCATGAAAGAGAACCATCCATATAATCTGAAATAGAAAAATTCAACGCAGTACCTTAACTTCATATCATTTTGAATTTATTTTCTCTTTTAGACATTGTCACAGTTTTATACTATCATTATAATATTTTATAATTAATATTAGTAGTCCCATCATCTTTTTTAATTAGATGTAGGTAGTACTTAAAAAAAACCGATGCCTGCGGGATCAAGCTTTGAATCCCTTCTTTGATTCGAAAATTTTAGTTTTCTGTTTTCTATTTATAAAATAGAGTTTGTTCTTCCTTGGAGTTAACTATTTATTGGTTTGATTTAAAAATCCATTATCTAATCGTTTTTTAGGTAATAATTCTATTTCATTGGATGAAATTTTCGTTTCACAGGTAATTTGTTTGATGGTATGATAACAATATTACTTAGTATTACTCTTTAGTGTTAATTTAGCTTTTAAGGATACCAAAGGCAATGCCAATTATACACACAGTCTTGTAACCTATAAATGGCTTTTTTCAAGTGGGATGATGTAGTTCATGCGGCATTAATTTGTTCCTTGTTTAACATCGGAAGGAAATTAAAAAAAAATGTTTGTTCTTAAAATTTACAGCATAAATTGTGGTCATTAAAATGTACTATTTACCTTTATATAAACTAGGCTATTACAATTGCATATTATGAACTTATTACGAACAGGACCTGCTGCTGCTAAACACGAGTTAAAACATCAAAATATCTTTGTTTAATTTTAAATATAATAAATAGGTCTTATTAAAATTAAAGTAAAAGTACTTACCATTTTTAAATCAGCAACCATAACCATATTGCTTTGTTATTGTATGGGTACTGAAGTGTTACTTTTAATGCCAAAAGATTAACAAAGTTTCATGCCATTAACATATCATCCCCCTTATTATTATTTTTTGGTAAAATTTAATTCGTTAAATGTTAAAGTAAATCAATTTTATCAGAAGCATAAGGTTTATTTTTATTTATTGTAAATAATATAACTTTTTTCATTCAACCTTATTTGTATTGTACAAACTTATTTTGCAAAGTACGCCTATAGAATGTGCACTCCTCTTTGATTCAGACTATAGGGTAAAAGAGAAACAGATAAATGGGGATGAAAGAAATATTAGAATAGTTAGTGAAGATAAAAGTAAAGAAGTATAAAATTTATGCAGGAAAAGAAAAAAGTGACGTCAGAGGTGAAAGAAAAATAATAAAATTAAATTATATTATATGTACATATTGTACATGTATAATAGTTAAATAGTTAAATATAAATATTATGGATCAAATGGTAACACAAAATGAATGTACGAGAAATGTAAATGGAAGAGTACAGAAAATAGAGCAAAAAGTAGAGTATTGTGAGTTGAATGAGGTAGAAAGAAAATATTTTGTACATAATAATTAGAGATGGTTGCATAAAAATAAACTGAAATAAAATTAATAGCTAAGGGTTTCAGATCAAGGTGGATATCTGATGTATATACTCGTAATTCAATAATAATTAATAAATACGGTATAATAAATATAATATAATGATAATAGTGGTATAGAATAGTTAAGCAAATGCAATAATAAATAATAAGGAAAATGCGGTATAATAAACATAATTAAAATGTACAATTTTATAAATATGATGAATAATGAGAAAATAAAGAGGTCGACAAAGTGTATAAAATGGCAAGAAGAATTTTAATAGGTAGTGTAGAGGATATTTTAAAGTACATACCATGCCGTACTTTAAAAATTAACGCTTCATCTATACAGGGTGTCTCAAAATTAAACGGTCATATTTTAACAGTGTAATCTACATCCTAAAATGGGAGTAAAAGTTCATATAAACATAGGTCCGAAAACGTTTCTTTTCCGAGATACAGGGTGTTAAAAGTGAAGTCCAGATGACACACTTTTATAAATATTTTCTAAACTTTTAAAGATAAATAAGTGAAATTTGGTACAGATGCTTACATTTTTATGTTCTATTTAATGGACTAAACCCCAGTTTTTGATCATCTTCATAGGTGAGTAAATTACGTTTTTTTTGTTGGCAGTTTTTAACATTTTTGACAATAAAATTTGAGAAAACAATATTTTCTTTATGATAAAGCTACTTTTGTTGCATCTCGCTAGGACGCACCATTTTCAAGAGAATGTCATTTGAAAATTTAATGATAAGTTGATGTTATCCTATACGAAAGTGTAAACAATAATTAGTAGGCCTGTGGAGTCAGTAATTTTATTTTTTTAACTGTGGAAAACCGGTGACTAAAGAAATTTTAGAAAATATTTACAAAAATGTGCCATCAAGATTTCACTGGTAACACCCTGTATCTCGAAATCGAAACGTTTTCGGACCTATGTTTACATGAACTTTTACTCCTATTTTAGGATGACTATTAAAATATGACCGTCTAATTTCGGGACACCCTGTATTTATCAGGTGTTTTAAAAAAAATTGGAGACACGTTTAACATAAAATACTATAAAGCTGGATTTATAAACTGCGTTTAGTTAACGTTCAGTTTACGCTCTGTTCGAGTTCAACATAAACAAAGTAGAACGTGCGTAGTAATTTATTAACTTCGTTCGCGCTCAGTTCGAGTTCAGTTGACGCTGAGAGATGACCAACTTTTATGTTCGCCGTTCGCGATCCTAAAATGACATGGTAGGTTTGTTTTGGATACGAAATTATAACGGATTTATAATTATTTTATAACCAACACCATCTACAAATATAATTAAAACAAAATAACAAAATATAATTTATTTTGTGGAATTTGGGGTTATGTCTTGTCAAACCAAATGTCAAAATTCGCAGCGATGAACGAACGGCCAACGACTTTATAAATTGAGTCCAGCGCGAACTCACTAACTCGAACTGAGCGTGAACTGAACGCCAACTGAACGTAGTCCAGCTTAATTATGTTTAAGCTAAATTTCCGGGATAAAAATAAGTTTATATTTTTTTTTAAATTCTAACTACAAGAGTCGCTAGATAATAAAACTACCTTAATCCTAAAATTTCAAATTTATACTTTTTTCCGCTAATGAACACTATTTTGTTTTGTTAATATAGCCTCGATTGTAGCTGCTCCCTAGCGGCAACATTTGAAACAGAGGGAAATACACAGCACATTAACCGCTATAATCGCGCTGACATTACTATTGAAAGTATCCAGTGGCGTGGTCTATTGACAGTTAATTTTCGGCACTGTTATAAATTTAATAATTTAAGGTGTTATTATAACCTAATTATTTTATTGCTCTATTAAACTGTTTTTAGTAATCTATACTTATTTTTTTCGTAATAAACTGTGAATTCTCGTGTCATTAAGCTAGAAATTACTAAACTATTGTTGTTAAAACATGGCAAATAAAAGAAATCGTACTGCTAAAAAGTCAAGTAAAATAAAAACAATGTGAGTAAATAAATTACCTGTATGTAATTTAAATAAAACTAATAGTATATTATGACACTAATGCATAATCAAGCCTTTAACTCATGAGCAACGAGTTTAAGACCGAACGACACACAAAACACATGACTCTATCAATTATCGTGTCCCGTCGTCGACTGACATTTACTGTCATATATAACTAACCCAACAAATTCGTACTGTCAAAAATTAAAAACATAAAATTGGATTAATATAAACAATGAGAACAAAACTATACAAATTCGATGAAATGGGTACCGCAAATAATCAATTACTTAAAGGTAAGGTTATACATAACATAAATAAATTCGCAACGAGACTGTCTATTTTTAGGAGAATCTAACACATTGAAAATAAAATTATATGTAGGGAACAAAGCATATTTGATAATAAATCCCAAATTTAAATAAAGATTAATGACACTAGATAAATATTTTATTGAACTATACAGTTTGAACTTATTAACAACTAAAAATAGCACTAAAAACTTTAGTTATATAATAATCTAAAATATATAAGAAAAATATGATACTCGGGACGAAAAATGTAAAATTGGCATTTATATGTAGATCAATTAATTATTATCAAACAGAAAAACTTTACACATTACATAGCGTCCCGAAACAAGAGTTTTCGACCGTAGTCCTTACTCGAGAGTCTTCACTGGAAGTCTTCTTATTTTTGTCTAGTCTATCTATACAGGGTGTTTTAGAACTATGGGAACAAACTTCTAGGGGTTATTCAGTGCAAAAGTAGAAAACATTTGAGTACAGGGACGTAAGTCCGAAAAAGTGTCACTACGGCACTACGGCCCTAAAACGCGTTTTAGAAAGACGATGAACTGCCCAAATAGGATTTAATGCATTTAATTTTTGTCTTTTGTACATGATATCATCACAACAATTGTTAAAAATGTCAATGTCAATGTATAAAAATTTTATAGCTGATGATTTTAAACAATTTACCGGCGCTTGAGCGTTGTTATCTTTAAAAACGATAACAGAGATTGTTTTTTGTTGCTGCATTCCATATCACCTTAGTCGTGCTATCGTATTTCTAAAGTTTGCAAAAAATTAACAAAAATTAATTGTTGCTAATGGAAAACTTTACCAATCAAGAATTGGCGGATATGCATTTGGCATACAGAGCAACAAGCTGCAATGCACGAGCAACAGCGCAGTTGTATCAAGAACGTTATCCCGAACGACAGCATCTGGGATACAAAAAGTTTATTTCTATTCATCGGCGGCTCTCTGAGACAGGCATGTTTAAAACCAACATGCATGATACTGGTGTTGCTAAAACCGTAAGAACGGTCGAATTTAAAAAAGAGGTCCTTCAGCGAGTTGCCGACGAACCATCAAGCAGCACACGTCACATTGCTAAGGATATGAATACGAGTAACGTTTCCGTCTGGCGGGTGCTACACGAGCAACAACTTTATTCTTACCACTTCCAGAAAGTTCAAGGATCGACTGCAGCCGATTATCATTCTAGAGTTCAATTTTGTCAATAGCTTCTTCATCAAATCGCTGCACAACCAAATTTTTAACGCTGTTTTATGGACCGATGAAGCCTCTTTCACGGTATTTTTAATAGTAGGAATAGCCATGTTTGGGACGAAGAAAATCCCCATGCAATTTTTCCTAGAAAACATCAACAACGTTGGTCTGTCAACGTATGGGCAGGCATTGTTGATGATTATTTGATTGGACCATATCTACTACCGGAACGGTTAACAGGACCTATTTACCGGCATTTCTTGGAGAAAGTTCTTCCAGAACTTCTTAAAAATGTTCCAATAAACGTTCGACAGCAAATGTGGTTTCAGCATGATGGAAGGCCGGCTCACTTTGCTGTACAAGTACGTGAGGATTTGGCTAAGCGGTTTGGGAACCGTTGGATTTCCAGAGGTGGAGCAGTTTCTTGGCCTCCTAGGTCACCTGATTTAACGTTAGATTTTTTCCTGTGGGGACATGTAAAGTCTTTGGTCTACAAAACTCCAGTAGAAACAGAGCAAGACTTAAATGGACAAATTACAGCATTTAAAATCATTCAAAACGAGCATCAAATTTTTAGTCAAGTCCGTCGAAATCATGTGCGACGCTTAAATTGGTGTATTCAGGTTAGAGGAAGACATTTTGAACAATTGTTGTGATGATATCATGTACAAAAGACAAAAATTAAATGCATTAAATCCTATTTAGGCAATTCATCGTCTTTCTAAATCTTAACGCGTCTTAGGGCCGTAGTGCCGTAGTTACACTTTTCCGAACATGGGTCCCTATACTCAAATGTTGCACTGAATAACCCCTAGAAGGTTGATCCCATAGTTCTAAAACACCCTGTTTAAACCCATGATGGTAGTATGTGTTAGAATGCCCACGTTTTACCTTGAATTCCCTAGTTCAATGTAAACTATTGACTGGAGTAATAACCTGTTATTTGTTTTATTTCCATACGTGTGTTTCTTCTGAATTTTTAATTTAAAACATTAAAAATTCTTTATATTTTCCAAAAATAACGCCAATTATAATAATATACACAATATTAATTTTGAAGAATATTAGATAAAAGTTTAAATAAGACGAGATAAGGGGAAATCCGAAACTATAAAATTTGTAAAAAGATAAATGGTTGTGTAAATGTTAAAATTAGTAAGTAATAATTAATTTGCTATGAATAAGTAAGCAAATTGTCATGTTAAATCCAGAAGCATAAATAGTTGTGGTTGGTATTAATACACGTTGAAATTTAAGCCCAAGACCGCCTATGTACCAGGAAAACTATTCGTTTGTAGGTCGACAACACAAACTCGCGAAAAATACCATTTCAACTTCGGTACTTATTTAAAAGTGTATAACGAAAAATCCCGAAACATAAAATTGGGGACTAAATTGGATGACATTTTTAGTTAAAAAGAGATTTTACGCTGGTAGCTCGTAGGGCAATTCGTTTGTTTTAATGTATTGTACATAAAAGTGAGGCTAACATGAATTATACTTTAATTTTCCAGCTTTTAGAGATGGAAACGCTATGAAGGTATTCGGTATAGAGAAAGCAACAGCATAAAATTGTACAGTTGTGACATAATTTTTGTGGGATACCCATGAAAAGAAAAGTAGATTAACAAAAGTTAATCTAATTTATTCTTGGTTTGCGCTAGAAGAAAACACATGCTCGCTTATAAAATGTATGGCAAGGATTATGTAATTATGGTATTACTACACTTTCAGATGCAAGTTTTAGTTTTGTTAGAATTTAATTAAAAATATGATACCTAAATAGTAGACAAGAAAAACCAGAGAAACATAAATTGTGACATGAGCCGTCAGGGACATGTACGCAGTTTGTGTAAACGCCCTAGAATCCCAACAAATGTAGACAACCCGCCGTAGAAAAACTAGAGTGGGTCAGCCTAAAGGGGACCCAAAATCGTTCTAAAGACCCTCTCATACTAATAGCATTTTGTGAAATGTCGCGATGATAGTGTATACGTAGATGGCAAAGTAATTGGTAAAAAGTATACACTGCTGGTGGACACTGGAGTAACTACGACCAACAGCCATAAATAACCGTAAGACACGATTACGACTGCGGACTGCCATAGGTGAAAGTGCCAACATCTATTGAACCATGAACTTTACAAACAGCACATTTCGTTAACTAAGACATAATTTAATTGTAGTGGATATTTTTAATAATTCTCACAGCACTAAACCTCTAAATTTATACCCGTTGAATCTTTTTTTTTTTAGATTATATAGGTTGTATACCGAATATCAAATAAGTGAGGTTATATTTATAGTTGTGAGTGAGTGCTAGGCAGCTGTCAGATCATAGATAAGTACTACAGAGTGGTAAAGCCGTTCGTTGTTCTATGATTATATTTTGACATTTCGTTGTTTAGGATTTCTATTGGGTAATACAGGGATACCAGCATGATACAATTAATTTTAATTTCGAAATCGTAAAAGCACAGCTTATTCATATCCAGCTAGAACACTCTCTTGGCGGGAACGGTTTGCGTCGATCCCTTCGCGCAGGTTTTATGCTCCGCCTTTTCGGGGAAAAGATGTCTTTGCCGTGCAGTCGGGAGATCGGTATTACTTATTCTACGTTAAGCGGACATAGCCGTGCGTATATTTTTGTGTTTAATTTGTAATTCTTTTCAACATTTGTGTTTTATGTTTATTTTTTACTGTAGTAAAATGAGTGACAAAAAACTATCAGGACATCATCATGTTTGTGCAGTGCGAAATTGTTTTAATAAAGGTTATAATTGTAAGAAGAAATTCTATTGTTTTCCTAAGGATGCTAACCGGTAAGTACTTACCTACACGATATTTTTTGCATATTTTGATGAAAAGTAAACTTTCGATTATTTGCTATGTTGTAGTAAAAGTAATTTAAAGTCATACAAAATCTTCTTTAATTATGAGAAGCTATGTTTGGCCTGTATAAATATATAGTTATTAATATAATACTTGTTAAGGTAAAAGAGGGTTTATTGGTGGTTTTGTTTAATATTTTTGCAAATCGAAATAATAAAATATGTATATCAACAAATATTAATTGGAAGCAAATAGATACAGTATGCGCCAGATCTAAAGAACCAAGGATGCGCATTTATAATGCTACTAACACGCCTACGGATGAATAGAATTGGTAGCTTACCTAGAAAGTTGTAAACCAGAGGTCCGTATATTTTAAGACATAAAATAAATGGAAAATAGTAAATGATACTTGTTCATACATATTGCTTAGTGTTATTATTAGTACATAATTCTATAGTCAATTAAAAAAATAATTATTTTTAGGTAAACCGACTTTAGGTTAAGGCTGTTCTACCGCTTTCCGTTCGGTATTTATATAAAATTCTGTTACTGTCAGGAAATTATCCTTTTTCAAATAAATTAAATTGTTGAAAAATTGTATATTGGTCCCATTTAAAGTTATTGGGCACATCAGTAGCCCTTTGACATGGATTTTTTCGGTATAATTATAATATGATAAATTTACAAATAGCTTTTTATTTTTAATATACGTTATGATTTAAACGTCTGTTAAATTTAAATATATTCAGTATAGTGTAACTACTAATACCTTTGACTATTCACTAATCATTATTCGTAAGAAAACATATCAAAAATAAATATTTTATTAGACAAATACAACAATATTTCATATACGATTATCTAACAAACATAATTTTGCAAGTTAAAAGAATCCAGTTTTGGTCTTATTGATTTTTTCCAAGTACCTTTTTTAACAAACCATTCCCTAAATCTTAGTTTAAGGTTATTTACATAATGAAATAAATTTAAAGACAAAGAACTGCAATAAAGCTTAGAAAATATATTGCATCTGAAAGAAAATTTCCATAGTGGAGCTTGTAACTTATAATTAAAAAAAAAAAAAAAAAATCGTGTCGTCAACATCACAGAAGACCGTTTAGTTCCATTAAAATAATTAATTAAATATTCCGGAATGAAAGTTAAAGTATTTGAATTTCTGGTCCCGCAAAAAATGCTTTAATTTCAATAAAATACTCTTTCTGAGGAGCGACATTTTCTATTTACTCAACGAAAACAAATTTATAACTCGGAAAGATTACCTCCTGTCTCAATGTCACTTTCCGCTTTCCTTATTATTTCTCATGAGTTAGGGTAATGAGATTTCGTATATTTAAAAACGTATAATATTCTAAACAGTTTGAAAATGAAAAAAATATGTGGCTACATTCGGAAAACCTTATTTACAGGAAAACTTGCTGCCTTCGACGAGCTAATAATTATGAAGCAGTTATCCATGAAAGAGATTCATACACTTTTAGTTTTTATGCAAAAAGATGAAAGGTATTTTCTTGCTCTGCATTTTCCTTTGAAGTAAAAAAGGTGAAAATAATTAGGAAGTACGTCGTTTTAAGTTTGTATTCAGTATTTTTTAATACGAGTATTTTTTTACTTATAAATGTTTTTTATGTAATTATAGTTTTTCAAGTAATTATGAGAAAATAAAAGTCGGCAAAAGATACGCCGTGCCTGTTTTTTACAAAAATCTCAATTTATTTTAAATCACACCTATTTAATTGCTTATTTTATTACCTATATGAAAATATGCATCATGCTCTACTCAGAAAATTATTTTTCAGTTTGTGACCTATAACCTCAAAAACAAAAAAAAAACCAAATTTGGAGAATGAATACGTAATTTGAACCATAGATTTCAAAAACAAAATGAAACCTAAAGACATTATTTACGATAAAACCGGAAGTGGGCTATTTTGTTTAAATATAAGTGTATCTTGCAGGTTTGTTTAACCCGGAGTCTGACAGGTGACATTGTTTTCCACGCTCCGATACGTGGGGTTTGAGAAACCCTAACATTATAAATAAATTTTAATATACATTTTTTTAAATATTTGAACCTTTTTTATTTTATTTTTATAATATATTTACTTTCTTTTATAAATTAATCACAAAAATTGATATTTTTTTTTTTTTTTCAAAAATAGTTACATCCAAAATTTTACTCATTATATTTTACATGAGAACTAAAAGTCAAAATACTATTCTTAAAACTAGATGAAAATCAAAATCAAAAGATGTCAAAAACCAAAGAAGTAATGCAGCTTTGCATATGAAGCTACTGCAAGCTTCACAAACGTATGTTGTCTTTCTGTCTCGAGCTCTGTGACATTTCGTACACCTTCCTTGCTGATTTGGCCTAAGTCTTTTGGGTTTAGGCTCCGAAGTGTGACCTAAAACTGAGCAAATGGTGCTGCGCAATACCCGTGTTATTCTAGTATTTTTCATCCTTTGCATTATTCGTTCTTTCACCAACTCCATGCCCAGTTCTTTCATGAATAGCTTCCTGGAAATTTTCTTGCCATCATTACTTTCTCTAATAATAATTTGAAATATATAATTTCCGGGAGCTTTTTTCTAAATCATCAACGAGATTACCATGGTGTAACGATGATAAAAGTAAGGTGATCTTCCCTTTTTTTGGATAATATGATAGAAGAGACAGGTCTTTTTGAAAACCAAACTGACTCAAATAGAGTTATTTACTGTGGGTTATCAAAAAGATTTTCAAAAAGTTCAACACTGGTGTATCAGTTGTCGCAGGTAATATTTCGCTTTGTTCCTGACACTGTTGCTACCAATTGGTCAACAATGTCTGTTGGACTATTACTGCAGCAAAATGGACCTTCAGGCTGTTGGCCTACATTTACCTCCATATTTAGCAAGTAACTTTAACCCTTTCAATCCGAATTTGATTTTTTATTTATTTTTTTTTTAAATTTGGTGTACCTATGTAAAAGGAACTTAGATAAATTGAATTTTTTTTTATTTCAAACGTTTAAAAAAAAATCGTGAGACACTGAAGTCCCAGCAGTATTTTTTGTTGGGACAAACTTAGTATTTTATAATATGTGTGATATGGAGTAAAACAATCTAGGCACAATGGTAAATTACACATTCTGCACAAAAGTTTAGTCCTTTTTCCAATTTTTCTTTGAGAACAACGATAGCATCTTCTTCTTCTTAGTTAAATGATCACCAACATTACTTTGATTCATCGATGCTCGTGAGTGTCGGCCAACTTTTCTGGTCCTTTTCCGTTTGATACCAGTTCTACCATACGCTACAAGGGATTCAGCTAGTTTGACGAGGTATTGAATAAAGGTAGGCGATTCTTTAAATAGGACAAAAGAGTTATGGACCGCCATCATAAGTGATTTGTAGTAAACCTTTCGCCACCATTTTGCAGATTTTCTGTTGATGTCATATAAATAAGTCATTTGGTCGGTATGGTCCACGCCACCCATGTACTTGTAATAAAATTGAATTGCTTCAGGACAAGGTATGTGTAAACTTGATCCATCTTTTATTTTTCTAGGTACTGTGGAAACTGTTGTATTATGACAGTTGGAGATCAAAATAAAGTCTTTGGTATCTTGCCACCTAAAAGCTACTGTACCCTAATTACTGCATCTTATTTGGGATTCTCCTCTTTTTAGTTTTCCTTCAAACTTCGGGACATATTTGCGACCTTTCATGCAGGTCCCCACTGCTGCACACTCAATGTCATTTGTCAGTTAGACTGATGTAAAAAATCTGTCAAAACAGAGAACAACGTTTCCTGTTTAACGAATAGAGGAAGTCAGATTTTATACTATTCGTTCACCGAGAGTTCCTTCAGCAGGTTTATTTTCCTTACCAGTGTAAATATTTAGGTCATAAACATAGCCCGTCAATGAATCACAGCTTGTCCATACTTTAATTCCACGCTTTATGGGCTTTAGTGACATGTATTGTTTTATTTTCCTAGGAACAAAATGATCGATATTAGCAGATCACAAGACATTATTTTCATCCCCAATAGTGTCTTCAACATCAGAACTTGGTGACTCTGCCTATGCATCATTTTGTAACTGGTCTTCGTCCTCGTCATCAAAAGAATAACTATCACTCTCTTCTGACTCTGAAGCTGGGGAATAATTTCGGTCATGCATGCTGTCGTCACTATTGTATGGCTCGGGTCTCTTACTACTTATTTTATCTAGGTTTTCAGCTAAATGCTCTAACTCGTCTTGTGTAAGGGCTTTTTTTCTGGCACTCATGCTGTAATAAAAGAAAAGTTATTGGGTTGATTACTAGCTTAATGGAACACATGTGTCCCAGTATAAATACCTATTGGGACATATGTATCCCAGTGATAACCAACGATAAAAATATCCTATGTAATTAAATTTTCTTGGTATAGTTTTTTATAGATACTTACTTATAAACCTTGAGTTACCGACTTTCAACAAAACAGCAACAAACTATTGAAATAAACCACTAAAAATGTAAAAAAATACCGACATGGACGCCGTACTATATGTACACAGACTAATTACCGCGTGCTACAACCACTTGTCGATTAACTGCCAACGTTACCGCATTGTACAATTTTCTATTAAGACCATAAGTAACTGATATGTCCCAGCCCGAAACGTTTTAAATATAAATAACCCGTTATAGGAATTTATAAAAAAACCTCTGGGACATAGGCGTCCCTACAGGAGCGAAAGGGTTAATGCCGTATTTAGCAGGTTTATTTGGTATGTATTGTCTGAAAGAACAACGATCACGAAATGATTCCAACGTCTCATCGATTGTTAGGTATTCGGATGGTGAATAAGCAGCCTTACAATTTTCGGTAAATTTGTCAACAATACCTCTTATATGAGCCAGTTTGTCAATTTTTAGCCTTTTCTGTCGGTTGCCTTTATTATCAAAACGCAAACAAGAAACTAAAAATTCAAATCTTCTTTGGCTCATGGTACATCTAAATATATCCATCCCAGTACCGTCGTTTTTTTACAGTTCTTGCAAATTTATTTATGTGATTGTTTTTAAAAACGCCAGCTAAATAAAGAAGACCAAAAACTGCTTTCATTTCTACAATTGATGTTTCCCCATAATACGGTGAATTTTTACATTTTTCTGATTTTTCAGTAATTCTAATATTTGTATTTCTAACAATGTCAGCCGTCATTTCCTCATCTATAAAAAAGCTCGAAGCATTCTCTTGGTATTTTATCAGTCTTTCCATAATTCTTAACACATGGTAAGTGAATTATGATATTATCAGTTTTAGTCCTCACATTTTTATTTGGCACTTGTTTAAACCATTTTGAGCCATTTTTACCCACAAAAAAATGTATTTTAAGCATTTTTTCGTATCTCACCTCTTTCTACACTTTATTCTTCTTGTGTCTTTCTCTCATCATCATTCCCCGCATCTTGCTCTTGATCAGGATAGTTGCTAGTTATGCTCAGGTGATCAATATCCTCCTCTTATTTTGAATATTCTTTATCTGAGTAAGGTTTTTTACCTTCAGACTCTTGCCAAAATCTCAAGAGACGCCCCTGTTCCTTTTCCCAGTCACAAAAGATAAAACACTATAATTTTCCAAAAAATAACTTGGAAAAATTGCACTTACCCTACAAAGCCAGCTAAGAAAATTGCGAAAAAAAGTTTCAAAAACTCACTACTTTGAAGCGACACTCTCTTCTTCAGGTGCAACAGGCGACTGCCATGTGCACAATATATCCCCTATAGTAGTGCATCTCACTTGTTAAAGAGTTGGCACTAAGTTTGCAGCGCAAGAATGCGTCTGTGTCTGGCCGCTCAACTAACTCGATATGGCGGTAAATTCAAATATAATTTAAAGGCGAAATTTAAATTTCCCGCCAAAATTGTGAATTTTCAGCCGCGGAATGGTGGGAATTTTTAAATATATTCATTCGGCAATAATTATTGAGAAGTATATTGCATGTTCGATTAAACGAGCTGTAAATCCAGGCGCTATTTTTATTTTGATAGCTAAAAATAATACTAATTCATTTATTATTAGCTATTACAATAAGAGCAGCATTTGGATTAACAACACATTTAAAAGAACATGTAATATACTTTTCAATTTTACCTAAATCACTTATTTTTTACCTATAGAGGTTAGATCTGAAAAAAAATTGGCTCTGGTAAAAAAACAAAAAATTGTATAAAGTATTTTATTTGAAAAATTATAAAACTTATTTAATATATTTTAAAGACGAAGATAACTCTAGCCATATCCATTTTACTGAAAAAAAAAAAAAGAAACTATTAAATGGAATCATTTAGTTATTAAGAGATGTTTGTGATAATACAGTGGCAGCTATCGAATGTTGTACAATACGTTTTGCTAATGTCAAAGTAAAAACTACAAAGAGTTAGCATTAGTGGGAGAAGGAATATAATACTATGAACGTAGCCAACCGGCTACGTGGGGATGCATCACACCGTGTGCCTGTTCATATTACACAGCACACAAGGCAACATTCATATTATTTGTTTCCTGATCGAACTAATGCGCTAACTCTTTAGTTTTATTTTCGATTCTAGCCAAGCGTATTGGAAAGTGTTCATTAGCCGATACTGTATATAAATGCTAACATCAATAAGTGAAATAAAAAAAATTAGTTTAAATGGACATCTACTTCGAAAAAAGTAAATTATTATACTTGAATTTTAAAGGCTGTTGCCACTGGAAAACTATTATCTAGGGCTTGGATGACAGCCATAGGACTCCCTCCTTGAATCGTGTCCATAGGAAAGCATAAGATCATAGTTAAATTATAATATTAAGAGGGTAGGTATTAACTGAAAAATTATTACAAACTTACCTCAAAATTGGCACCTACATTAAAAGAAGGGAAAACGGAAACATAAAATTGTTATACTTGAATTTTAAAGGCTTTTTCCACTGGAAAAGTATTATCTAGGGCGCAGACCCTTGGATGACAGCCATAGATAGCAATCCCTCCTCGATTCCTTTTTTTCTGAGTTTGTTGTACGTTTTGTTTCCCATATTAAATAAGAAAGCACTTAATACAACAACACAAATCACAATAAATATCGCTGAAACAAAATTAATATTAAATTTCGTAGAAGAAAAAATCAAAAAATTATCACTTGTCAACACTGACACTTCAGGCTTCACTTATAAAAACTCAACGCTAAAGAATGAAAGATGATTCGAAATAGAAATTATTAACTGGTATCTCTTTCTTTTATAAGTATCTAAACAAAGAGAAGGAGTGGGAGTGAGTAACGCTCCGATCAGATTGTTTTGAATTCGTCGTCAACCAATGAACGTGCCGAAGTCAAAAATCAATAACGATACTAGCGCCATGAGACCTGTGTCTGGCCGCAGCGTAACTCAAAGCCATTTCTTGAATCCCAGTTACATTACTATAGGGGATATATTGTGGCCATGTGTGTGTGCGCGTACAGAATAATATACAATTGAAAGCTACTAGGCCGCGCAAGCATTGAAGATGAAACCATTACGAAGTTGTGCACGCGTTTTTAGTTGCTGGGGTTTATTACACCCCACGTGTCAAACTCCGGGTTAAATTTGAACCAAATCGCTTTAAAAATAAAATAAATAATAACTTAGTCCACGCAGTTCAAATTATTTCCCCAGATTTGGTAAAAAATTATGAAGATCTGCAGATATGGTTTGACATGGAGAATATGGTAAGTATTTCTACATTTCCTCGAAAAATCAACAAGTAATTACCCAAAACATTGGTACCGAAAGGCAACACCACTTTTTCACTAGGCCTTATATTCCCTATGTAATCTTAAATCTAATAATTCGACAAAATATAAGAATTTGGTATAAAGAGGAAAAGAAAGGTCCTTTATTTCCCATTTTGCCCTTTTCACCTTCGCATTCAATCCCAACTACTTAAATATATAGCTGCCCTCACACCTAATTAAAAAATGAAAACCTTAATCTAATCTACCCTATAATTATTAATTAGAAAATCAACTTATAACCGTTGTCCTACTCTGCTTTTATTGCAAATGATTGCATATGATTATCTTTACCAGGTATTATACTAATATATTATTTACACTTCTGGACTAAATCTCATATAATTTATTTTTTGTTCTAACTGTGTCTCATTTATTTGATATATAATAAAGTTACTGTATCACGCTATATAGGCTAAACATTTGTAACGGTTGGAACCGTTATTCGTTATTTTGACACATTCGCCTCTACTCAAATGTCATTTGTCATCTTCTTCTTTTTTTATTTGCCTTGTGTCAAAAGTTCGTATTTCATTTGATTTGAATTTGTCAACGAATCAAGTTGATTTTAATTTTTAATACCACTTGGTCATCCGATGTACTAATTGATTTTTAATATTCTTATTGGCCGTCTGTATATTTTGTACAAGGATTTTTTCAATAAATTGTCAAGTTTTGACATAACCTCAATACCTATCAACAATGAGTAACACACATGGATAATTTATATATTATTTTTTTGGAATAAGATATTATGCTTTATGTTTAAATATGTTAAATAAGATTTTTCCTTTTCATATTAATTGTAGTCTCTGTGAAATTATTCACTTAATAGTTTTAAATTGTTCGTTTATTAGTTAAAAGTATTTTATATTGGTCCTGTTTTAATTTCCTATTTCCTATCTTAATATTTTAACCTTTTCTTTTAAACATTGGCTATATCTAGACGGTTTATGGAGATTTATATCTAGACGGTTTATTTGGATCTATATCTAGACAGTATATGTAAATTTATATCTAGAAGTTTTATGGTTTTTATACAAAGATGTATGGTACAATCTGAAGACCGTGGTTTGGTTCATCGTTAGAAGATCCATAATTAAGAATAAGGATACCGAATCCCTTTGAAGAATGCCTGAAAAATACCATGAAATAACATTCCATATATTACCTAATTTGTACAAAAGATAAGTGTGCTTTTAAATAAATTATCTAAATTTGAATTTAGTAAAACTTTGTGAATTAGAATTTGCTGCTGCCTTATCTAAAACTTGGTTTAAATATAATTTGTTAGTGGTTAGTGATTTTCTATATTTTTATCACTTATCTAAAGTCAAGTATAGTAAGTTTTAAATATAGTGGTGCCCAACTTCTTTTTCAAAGTAATTCGAGTTATTTAATAACCTGACCCACTCCCAAAATCAATTAAGCTTAAACACACAATAACAAATAGATAAAATATCAAGTATCACGTTACACATTTTAATAAATTAATGTTATTAATTTAATAACTGTGATATAATTTAGTTCTCCATTTTCCTTATTTTACTATTCACTTTAAAGGTTAGATGTTAGAGAAGCTGCAGGCTAAATCTAGCCTAACGGATTGTGCTATTTTTTCATTTGTATAAATAAAGATATTTATTATTATTTTATTATTACCTACTTCCACTTATACTGAAAATGCTAGTTTGGATTTTTTAAATGGATCACACGGTATATTTTGAAATATACGGTTCAAATTATTCCGCGTATCTTTTTATAACATCTGTAAATATGCGGGGTTTTATTTCCTCATAATTATTTTCTATATAAAAAATATGTATAAATTAAAAATATTAAATTGAATACGTTTTACTCGCTCTTAATTATTTTCACCATTTTACTTCAAAGGAAAATGTAGAGGAAGTTAATGCCTTTCATCTTTTTACATAAAAACTAAAAGTGTATGCATCTCTTTCATGGATAACTGCTTCATAATTATTAGCTCGTCGAGAGCAGCAAGTTTTCCTGTAATTAAGGTTTTCCGAATGCAGCCATATAATTTTCGCATTTTCAAACTGTTTAGAAAATTATACGTATTTAAATATACGAAATCTCATTTCTCTAACTCTTGAGAAATAATAAGGAAAGCCAAAAGTAACATTTCTGAGGCAGGAGGTAATCTTTTGGAATTATAAATTTCTTGTCGCCGAGTGAAAAGAAAATTTCGCTCGTCGGAAAGAGTATTTTATTGAAATTAAAGGATTTTTTTACGGAACCGCAAAATTCAAATCCTTTAACTTTCATTCTGGAATATTTAATTAATTATTTTAATGGAAAAAAACTGTCTTCTGTGATGTTGACGAAACGAGTTTTTTTTTTTATTTTAAGTTGCAAGCTCCACTATGGAAATTTTTGTTGGGATGCAATAAATTTTGCGAGATTTAGTGCAGTTCTTTGTCTTTAAATTTATTTCGTTATGTAAATAACCTTAAAATTCAGAGAATACTTGTTTGTTAAGGTAAATACCCGGAATAAATCAATTAATGAGATCAAAATTAGATTATGTTACCATGCCAAAATGTTTTTGATAGATAATTTTATATAAAATGGGTGTCCCAAAAGTCGCTGCGGGGTTCTATAATACAAATTTTATATATTTCATAAGATAGTAAAAATGGTCAGTCTATGGAGATTTTTTATTTTATGTATGAAAGATAACGTCCCGTAAAAAGCTACCGTTTTCCTTTTAAGAGCATTTCTATGGCATTAGCACTTCAAGTGTTAAACCATTAATTTCAGCTCAAATGCTATCCCTTAGGTTCTTAATGGTTCTAGGCTTATTTTTCTCAAAGAATGGGAGTAAATTAATATGATGACTATTATTGATCAGTGAAGAGTCAAGGGTAATATAACGAGACCTTGATAAATAGTTTTATTGCATCCTAATTTTGAGTGTTTTTATATCAATTTGTCGAAATATTATTTTATCAATAATAATCTCTATTCAAATTACATATGAACACTTACAATTATGTAATACTTAATACACAATACACATAACATTACACCCTCTCAACAACAAAATATATTATTCAAATACATCTGTATCATTTTGTCTACGAACGACTCCCCCTTCAGAAGGCGAGGGACATAAAATCAATAATCATTCAGACCAATGGTAGGCGGCCGACGATAAGCAACCAGTCTAAGCGATACATGACAAAAGAAATGTTTTCCACTAAAAATGATTTAATAACTTCACGAATTGTAATAAAATAAGTTAGTCTACTGTAAGAGCTCCATCTCAACAGATGTAAAAAATTATTTTTCTACACCCGTATTATAATAATGCACTTATATGCCCATAATCCGTTTCATAATGATACCCATTATGATACAGATTTTTCATTATGATACAGATTTTTAATCAATAGAAACCTACAATTTTTCAATCAAGCATGATGTTTGACGTTTGTCCTAAATTCCTATGTAATTGTTTTAGTTGTCAAAACGTATTAAATTTTCGTAGATAGCTAAATTTCGATAATTATAATATTAAAATGTCTGATATCAGCGATATAGAAGACTCCTCCACACATATCGGAGAAAGGAGAAAATGCAGTACAAAATATTTTGCCCCAAAAATCTGTGGTAATACCAATACCCAAGGTAATACCATTCATTACAATTTTGTAGAATTTTTTATAGAAATACGAGTAATTACTGTTATTGTGTTCAATGCCAATATAAATAGAATATTTATAGGTCTTGATTATTTATCGGGTGTAGAAAAAATAGCGTATGCAACTCTCATGTAATGGTTATTACATGATCGTTGCATAATATACTATTATATTGTATCACTATGTTTTAAATTTAATATTTCAATTTATAGTAGCCCAGTAGAGGCCAAAGTTGTGTAATAAGTGCAGTGTAAATTTATAATTTGATTAGAGTTAATAAAAAGCGCATTTAACGAGTGTTCGTTTTACTTATTACATAGTTTATGGAAGCTTGGAATTAGCCAATTCCCAATGGTTTTCTCGGAAGGTTGATGCTGGCCACGTCACTTAAATAGACGTCCAGACCCAGAAATGGAAATAAGCCGCCCTCCAATCTCTATTGTTTGACTATTAATGACAAAATTATGTCTGAACAAATTGAAAAATATACGACTAATTTAGCATAACTAGAAATAGGCGCTACTTTATTACGGTTGAGTTATATTTAATGAGAAAACTGTAACAACCAACTTGCCTAAAGACCATATGTAACTACTGATAGGTCTTTAGCTACCATTGTTAATATACTATTAAGGAATTAGGGCAGCGCCGTCACCAGCCAAAGGGTCCTGGAATCCTGAAGGAACATCCATTCACCAGTGGTAAATAAAATTAATAAAAAAATTAAATTAAAAGAATAAAAAAATCATCCCTCAATAGCATAGTCGAGCGGTTCTTGGCAACTAGTTTTAAACTCTTTCAGTCCTAAGGGAATAGAAACGCCGAGGCTTCTCAAATGCTTGAATTATTTTGCTGGTTTGAAAAGGGAGGAGAGATTAATAATAAGTATTAAAACATTAACAAATGTATATTAACAATATAAAATTTGACAAATAGTCTTAAGAAAAAATAAATAAAATTCCATTTAGGGAATAAAGCACTATAACTACATAGTAATATAAAGATATGCATAAGATAAATTTAATTCGGGACGAAAATGTAAAATTGGCATTTATATGTAAATCAATCAATCAATTATTATTAAACAAAACACTTTAAAATTAAGTTAAAATATTTACCCATAATTCACATCGTACACAAAACTTTACTTTACACATTACTTTACAATACAAAACGAGAGCTTTCGCCCCTGGGGCGAAAGTTTTGGACCTTAGTCCGAACTCGCCTGAGAGTTTACCCAAGTGATCCTTTCTTTCTGTCTCCTCTCTATATAAACCAAAATTTACGTGATGGTTGGTTGTATTTAAAAATATCACGCTCAATGTAGATTAATAACCTGAAGGTTTGTTTCATTTTCATACGTGTCTTTTTAATTATTTAATTTAAACATTAAATACTTATTTAGAATTTTTAGTAAATTCTTTAGATTTTTTCAAATAATAATAATGCCAATTATTACATTATTCTCCCGACAAAAAAAAATTGAACTACTTGTTCAATTCTGTTTAAAACCCTTGATGTAAATAATTTACAAAAATTTTCAAAACAATCTACAATAATATGATAACCTCACGCTTGCTTCACTGCACAAGTTGTGTCTTCTTTGGTCTTCTTAATTGGCTGGCCATAACTACCCTTTGCTTTCTGGCTGTCACCTCTCATCATCCCCTGATCCTTGACCTTCCTGGAATGGTCCCTTCCCGATCTGGTTTGGTCCTTGGGCTGCTGAACCTGGTAACCCTTTTGGCTAAGGTTACGGTTTCTTTCAGCTGCGGTAGTCTTTCCATTTTTCAATAGGCTCTGGCTTTGGACTGCTTCCCTGGCTTGCTACTGTGAGACTGCTACTGTACATGGCTGCTGTACACGGCTGCTACTGGTAGGTCCCTATTGACTCATTATTGGAAATGGCCTCTTTCATTGAACCTTAGTCCATTCCATATGAATTCTTTGGTCCCTTTTTTGCATTTGACTTCATCTTATTCCTGCTGTGGATTCGGCTTCCACAGACTCAAAATGGACCCAACATTATGTTAATCTCCCTTGGCGATATGATTTATGCCCTCTGAGAGCTTGGTGGTACTGGTTGGCCCTTGATTTTGGATTTAGATGTAGCAGTCTCTTTGTAGCCTTGGATTCTGGAGTCCTGGAATTCGGCCCATTCTCTGCCGTGGATCGTCGAATCGTGGAACTCTGGGGTCATTTGGTACGGTCCTGGATTTGAACTTCGTGAGCATCCTGGAAACGGTGCTGATGGTGACTCTGGCAAAGGTAGTACGGTGTTGACCTCTTCTTCTTTCTTCTTTTCCCTCTTCTTTTTTCTTTTTCTTCTTCTTGTGCAGTGGCAACATCTTTTGATTACTCCTATGACAAAATTATTATTTACATTTCAGGTTTACAAAAAAAAATTTATAATAATTTCCTTAATTACCCAAATTAAAAGCACATTTATAGTTACGAAAACAAATATGTTTTTATTATCTCGAAATAATTTATTTTTAATAAACTAGAAAAAATATTTTTTATTTATTATTAAATTGTAATTTACGAGTATTAAATTCCATAAATTGTAACTAGAATAATTATGTGTGGATTGTTTAATCCGAGAATAACCAATTTATGCGCTTTTTATTTTATGTCATCAAATTTCCAAAATTCTTGTGGAATCATACATTTTCTTACTCTTCTTTCGATGTAATTTTTTTGGAGAGGATAAGTGCCTCTTAATAAATATAGTCACATCCTTGAGTGGATACAGAAATCAAGTAATAAATTCAAATTTCATTTTATTAAATAAATTAGCGTACCTGAATTAATAAAAAAAAAACAAAGATAAATAGATGATAATTTAATATGTTTTAACTAAGTAGTTGTTTAAACAAAACATTGACATTAAAAATAATTGTAACAATAAACATTAGGGTCAAGTCAAAAATAGTATACAATTTTATTTATAATATTATATTTCTTTGTGTACAAAAAGTCAACATTTCAATAATAAAGAGAAAATTATTCAAAAGGAGAATTTTAATTCATTTGGAAATAACTATGATTGAATAAGAATTACGAAGGGAAAATATTTAAATAGGTTGATGATGTATAAGTATATCTATTTAGTTTAGATGATAAAGAATTTAAAGGTAAATGTTTTTACTGTTTACATAAATATTCGACATTGAACTATAATGAATTATAAATATTATATTACATTTTCGCTAAGTAATCATTTTAAAGTGCAGTGCTACCAGTTGTCGTAGGTCAGTATTATAGGTAAAGGTAGTTTAGTCACGTACAGCGTTAATGAAAAATTGGCATTTTTAAATAATAATAATGCCAATTATTACATTACTTCTGGAACCCTGTAACTTCAATTAATAAATACGCAAGAAAATAGATTTAAATTTCGAGTTATTTTGAAACGTTCCACAAGATATTAGCTTTGACTTTGACAATAAATATGTTTAATAGTAGCTTTTATTAAATATTACACCTATAATCAAGTATGCGAGTTGCTGTCAACATAATATGGGAATATAAAACATCATGCATGATAGTCGATATGATATAGTCAGAGAAAATAGTCAATTTATTTGGTTGTGATTGGTTCTAACGATAACGTAAAATGCAAAGTGATTGGACAAAACATCAAAGTTGACATGCGAGGAAAATAATCACCGGTATAAGTGGTAATTCTATAACAAGTGTATCAAAATTTAACGGACCTTAAAAATACAACGTATGTCAAAAATGAAAAGCAAGTCTCTAAAGAACTCCGCACCAAATACATGTGAAAATGTATCTCAGCCAAGTTTCATTATTTTCTGGTACCAGTTACTAGAAGTTATGTGCAAGTTTAAATTAGTTTCTCTAGCTACTGTGAGAGATATGATTTTAAATTTGAAAATCATAAAAATGTGTGTTATTACAAAACATGGGTCGCTCAGTACGCGCTCTAAGCGAGCACACCCTAGTTGAATTCCTATTGTGTATTGTTACGACCGTAACACTTGGCAAAATCTGGTAGTCAAAAGCACCAACAGATGGCACTAGTAGTACTTTTGAAATCGCAGTAAGAAATAAACATTCGTGATTCACCTCAGTAGTTCGAGAAAGTTCTGGTGTATTCTACTCACTTCGAGATAGCAGTAATTGGAGTATAAAAAGGCTAGTTGTACGACCGCAAGTCAGTCTGTCTAGGGAAGCAAAGGAAACGAAACTGTTTGTTGTAAAATAAAGTAGTGCATAACCGCGTTTAAAAGACATCTTGGAACCGACCAACGCTTTTACGTAACAGCATTTTGATTGGACTTGTTTTTGTGTGTGATTTACTAGTAAGGAAAAGAAGCAAAAAATAGACACTGAATGCAGAACATTCAAAGATCAATGAAACTTTTAATATTTCGTGATTGAGTCCAGTAATAAGGCGCTATGTTTGATTTTCAACAAAACCATAGCCGTTCTCAAAGAATATAACATTAAACGTCATTATGAAACGAAAAATTATCAAAATTACTCAAAATATAAAGTAAGTATGCTGACAGAAAAATTTGAAGCTTTGAAGCGCGGATTGAAATCGCAGCAATTTTTTTTTACAAAAGTCAATATTGAACAAGAGGCTGCAACTCGTGCCCGCTTTCGTGTGGCTCTTAAAATCGCAAAACGTGGAAAACCAAAGACATTAAAACTAAAAAAAAAAAAAAATTTGATGTGTCCTGTAACTATAATTTTATATTATATAAATAAAAATATGTTTTTAATCAAATTATTCTTTGAAGTTTTAATATAAGCTAAATTTTTTATTAAAAAATCAATATTAATCTAAACAAAATATTAGGGTTTCGAAGAACTTCGTAAATACAGCAACGCTGAATATCTTATTTTATGAATTTACAATTTTTATGAATGAAATGTAGTACCGTAACCAGCCGCAACGTTGCCAATCAGGTCTAACAGCTATTTTGTATTTCTGACAGTATCTGACAGTTTCTGTGTGACTTATCGATTTATTCATTTATAAAATACTATTTTTGTGAACTTTTGTGAGAAATATAAAGAATTATGGTACATGCATGTGTAGTGTTCAAAAAGGTAGATCATTTAAGTCGAAATGTATGGTTTCATCGGTAAGTATTTTTAGGTTAAGGTATGTTGTTTTCATTTGAACCAGTGGAGTAGGGCTTGTACAAGATTTGATACAATTTCTTATAGAATTTATATTATATTAAATTTTTCAGACAATTCACTGCAGGTTTGATAATATACAATTTAAATTGTACAAGAAATTGTATCAAAAACTTGTGTAGTCTAAAACAGTCTTAAAACAGTTTCTAAAGTGATATTCCTTTTATAAATTAGTAAATTTTTCTTATACCAATAAATAATTATTGAATAGTGGCAAAGAAAATTTATCATAAAATGTAGAATACCTTAAAAATGATTTACCTATTGAGCATCTATACATATTTTTTATTGCTCTATTTAGGTTCCCGCAAGATCCTGAGAAAAGAAAACTTTGGTTTTCTCTAATAGCAATCCTTGAAAATTAGCCCCTTCGTAAAAACCCAGAGTTATGTTTAGAACACTCTTTTTCTGAAAATGTTTTGGTACGCGCAAATGGTACTAGATATATTAGAAAAGATGCAAACTCCAGACGGTGTCAGGGCTTTCTATTTTTGGATGACTTATCCAACAGGTAAAAATACAAAATATTAATTTTTTGTTTACCTCTAAACATTATTTATTACCTATATGTATGTATATCTAATGTATGGGTTTTTAGTTCTGATTCAACTGTTTTTGAAACACCACCTGCTGCAAAAAGAAACGTTGCAATAAGTTATAACATTAATAACTAAGCATAAAAAAATTAAATGAAATTTTAGTTAATAAAATTAAAGTATTTTATATATTTAAAACATTATTTTAAAAATTTTTACAGTTTTTTTACGATATTGTTTTCCATACCATGTTTTTTTGTAATTATTAATTAAAAAATTATATATTTTTAGGACAGTGTTTTATTTAGATACCCCTACCTACTTAATGTTAATTTAAAATTTTAAATAATTTTGGTTAACATCATACCAGGCAAATATATAGTAAATGCCAATAAACTATAAACCAATAAATATTAAAAACCAAAGGTAACTTGAATTCGCTTGTATTTGAATTTACTTGTACTTGGATTTATCTACATGAAAAATCAGCAAGTATCATGCAAAACTATTTTCATATACTCTGAAGGCAATTCTCTCACCAGAAATCAAATCACGACTGGTGAAAGACTGTCTAGAAGACCTGACAGAGCTAAGTAGTTAAAATAAGGTGACCTTAGCCTGGGTTCCAGGCCATGAGGGATATCAGGGCAACGAAAAGGCCGACGAATTAGCCCGAGGAGGCTCAGATAAGGCCATGACAGGCCCCGGACCCTTCTGTGGAGTTGCTAAGGCATTGTGCAAGGCATCCATTAAACAATGGATGCAAACAGAGTCTAAGGAATGGTGGAACAACTAACTATCCAAGACTGAAACAGGCCAAACAGTTCATCAAGGAACCATCGGCCAAGTTCACGAAAGACCTACTGGATCAAAAGCGTCAAATCGTTAGGATAACAGTAGGCCTTCTACTGGACACTGTCGCCTCAAAAGGCACATGAGTGTTATAAATCCAGCAGAAGAAGCAACTTTGTGCAGGTTCTGTGAAGAAGAAGAGGAAACAATATTCCACGTCCTGGGCCAATGTGAATGCCTGGCTGGAACGAGGTTTCTAACATTGGGCGAAGAAAAGCCAATTGCATGCAACTACATGCGGGAGCCACTGTCAAAGCTACTAAGACTAATAAAAAAGACCAGGCTAGACGACATACTCTAAAACAAACAGGAGTTTCACAATAAATCTGAAAAGGTCGCGGTGGACAAGGACAAACAACGTCAAACTCATAATCTAATCTAATCTACCTACATGAAAAAATCATCATAATTATATTACTAAAAAAATATACCTACATATTTACGTATTTTTTTAACATACTACTCTGACAATACTGGTAAGTTTAAAACTCTACGCCACTGGCGAGCATATTATGGACACTGTTTACAACGTTGTCAGCCGGTCATAAGAGATCTTTCTCTCTTCCACCCACTAACAATTTTAAAACAATAACAGTCCGCAATTGTATGGGATTTATGAATGAAACATTTTGTTTATATGTTGTAATGTCTTTGTGGAAAACCATTCAGCTATGTAGTAATAATCAAAGAATGTGTAATTGCAGAAGCCGAAGAAATGTGTCCCGAAAAGGTAAATTTATTTAAAACTATCAGTTTGTCAGCAAACACCGTTGCTCGGAGGGTACAAGACATCGCAGAAAATATATCATCTTAACTGTCTCACAAAAATAGACATCTTGAGTGGTTTTCTCTGGCCATGGATGAATTCACGGATGTGTCAGATACTACTCAGGTGTTGATTTTAAATCGAGGAGTACTGGGGAAAATATTATTAATTAAACTGGTACATATAACTTCCATCAACTTGTACTACAATATCCCAGAAAACTTTCAAAATTGGCTGAGAATCATTTTTATATGTATTTGTTCCCCAACAATCTGTATCAAAGGTTATACGTTTAAAAGGTAATTGAAATACTTATTAAGTCATACTAATTTTTGTTTAAGGTCAAACAACAGGTGGTGTTTATGAAATCAATCGATCTGGTGGGCCAAAAATTAGTAATGATAATGATAATTAAATTGATATAGTTGCAGAAGTGGTAGTAAACAGGGTATTGACCAAAAACAAATTTCACATATAACAATGACGATCTCGTCCATAGACTGTAATTATCTGAAAATATGTACACGTTAATAAAAATCCTATTTCTGTTAAATTTTAAATCTAATATAAAGTGTCATAAATAAATTCAAATTGTCCATTTTTTATTATTTTATCATTAAATGGTCTCAAATTCATGTTCGTACTACTGAGAAAACATCGATTTTGCTGAGTCAAGAAGAATATTCAACAATGTTCCAGGCTGAACTAATAGTCATAAAATACTGTGAAAAAGAAATAATAAATCAGCAGGTATCAGACAAAACTATTACCATTTATTCTAAAAGCCAAGCAGCTCTAAAGGTTATTCTCTCATCAGGGGCCCTATTCTCGAATGTCTATTAAAAATGTCGCATTCGTTATAATGTCTACTACTAATGTCTATCAAAATGTCGATCGACTGACACTATCCGTATTCTCAAAGACAAATAGACATTTTAAAATCGGTGACATATTTGGCAAATGGTAACATCTGACAACATTGGATAGAAACATACAATACGAGTATATTACAGCAGACAATTACTTGAAGAATCTCTTAGTAATACAAAATAATACTGAAAATACATCCAGAATATATATCTTTTTAATAAATACTAATTAGAAAGTAGAGAAAATATAAATATAATCTTATTAACTGAAATTTAATGATAGATTAAATAGAAAATTGGAAGTGCTATTTGATAAGAGAATAAACAGGAAGAAGAAGAAGAAATATATTATTGTAATACAATCTAAACATTACATAAAATGTCTGTGATATAATCTTTTTACCGGCAATTTGAAAAAATAGAGCTATATAAATTTCTTAATGACAGGTTTTAAATCTCTTGGACAAACAGGAGCAGTGTCGAATCGGGACTTCCAGTGCCTACCGGTCAGAACGGAGAAGGCCCACCTAGCAAAAAAGGCCTTCTTTGCACATTGATGCTTTTTTCAAGGGTTATTTCGCATTTCTTATTCTCAAGGGCACACAGACTGAGGTCCACTACCTTAGGCCCACTAAATGAGGCCCACTGCCCAAACGAGGGCCCACTGCCTGAAAGAGGGCCCACAGCTTGAACGAAGGCCTACCGGTCTTTTGCCTGTAGACCAACGGCCCAATCCGACACTGAACAGGACTAATAATTGATAAATTAGGTGAAATTTTAAATAACCATTTCATATATTTTTAAAAACAATTTGTACAATACTTATTTTCATTTTTCTTAAAAATAAATATAAACTGTCATTGTCACGACATTCATTATAACATCATATTTAAAAAGGCATGCGACATTACAATGTCGACTGGTTGTATACCACTCGACTTTATGTCTAACAACAAATGTCGAATTCGCCATTCCAGAATACGTTTTTGCGTTCTTATTCGACATTTCTTCAATGTCGCGTGTGACATTTAGAAATAGACATTCTAGAATAGGGCCCCAGAAATCAAATCACGACTGATGATGCCTAAAAGATCTGGCGAATTAAGTAATCAAAACAAAGTGACACTAGCCTGCGTGCCAAGCCACGAGGGATATTAGGGTAACGAATTAGTCCGAAAAGGTTCCGATAAGGCCATGATATCTTCTGAGGAGTTACTAAGGCATTGTACAAGGCATCCATCAAACAATGGATAAAAAAGAATTAGGAATTGTGGAACCAGTATGCAAGACTGAGACATTTCAAACAGTTTATCAAGGAACCATCAACTAATTTCAAGAAAGACCTACTGGATCAAAAACGTCAAATTGTGGGATAACAGTAGGCCTTCTTACCGAACACAATCACCTAAGAAGGTATATGAATGTTATTAATTCAGTAGAAGAAGCATTATTGTGCAGGTTATATAAAGAAGAGGAAACATCAATAAACTTCCTGTACCAGTGTGGCTAAATTAAGATTAGGCGAAGATAAGCCAAACACATCTCTCTCTGTATCTGTAACGTGTGGAGGGTGGGTTATTCCCACGGCACTTAGGCACCTCCTAGTTCGTGAGCCAGCCTACATTTTCTGTAGTTGACAACGTCGCCAAGAGGTGCTTCTCTTATATCGGCCGGTGTTAGCCGATACTCGCCGAACACAAATCTTCTAATAAATGAGAGCGTCGGGCAATCGTAAAGTATATGCTCGATGGTATCATCTTCTTGTTCGCACCCTCTGCAGAGTGCGGATTCTGACAGCCCCATGATATGGAGATGCTTTCGTACTTTGCAATGACCAGTCAGAATGCCTGTGACTAGGCGCAGATTATGTCTAGTCATAGTCAAGTATTTGTTTGCTGCAGTGTTATCAGGATAACTTAAGAGATCCCTGGCAACTCTGCAGTTTCTTGTTTCATCCCATCTTTCCTTGAATCCAAACACATGGAACTACATTATCAAAGCTAGACAAACGGAGTCCCACAATAGATCTGAAAAGGTCGCGGTGGACAAGGACAAATAATGTCCAACTCCTTTCAAATCTTATTTAATCTATATCTTTATACTGTCAACATTTTTTCTGTTATAATGATAGAACTTTAATCATTGAAAAAGTTTTAGAAATATGTTTGTAATTATTTTCTTTTATATAATTACTTCTGTTTAGTAGTTTTGGTTTCTTAAAATATCTTACGAATTTCTTTATGTTCCAGTTTTTTTTTTTTTTTTGAAAACATTTTTGATTCTGTGTTTTCAGATTTTATTAAACAAATTAATTTTGTTCTTTTTTCTAAAGTACCCTATTACGAAAAAGAGTAATTCGTCATAAATTATTCTCAGTTATGTACCAGGTTTGTCGAAAAATATGAATTTAATGCAGGCGTATTTTCAACAATATCGAAAACTTGTTATTAAGAAAAATTGATAAGAATTGAAAAGTACCATTAGATATTTAGTAAATAATATCTACAATAAAAAAATAACATATTTACGATTCTCTGTAGTAGCATTAATTTAATTTATAATAACATTAAAAAACAAATTAGAGACATTTAAACGTCATAACACTAGTTGGAATGTATAAAATAAATTAATATATAGTCTAGAGTGCATTGACAATTTTGTTTGAGTAAACATCAAAATACTAGTTTTCATTTATAAAATACAAGAAATAATTAAATCTATAACGTCAAAACACTGGTTGGAATTTACAAAATAATTAACATGGGGTAATCGTCAAAACGCTAATTAAAATTAAAAAATACGAGAGATGAATATCTGACTGTAATTTTATATTCTAATTAGGGGCAGCTTCTCAATTGGTTCATTTGTGCAGTAAACACCCAGTTAAATTTCATAAAAAAAATCTAGAACCAGCCACATCTTGATTGAACCATGGCCAGATTTCCAGGTTTTATATTTTTCTAATGAAATTATTTTGTGGTCATACGAAAAATATTGTACATCACCTGTGTAAAATTTATATAATTCACTTGTGTAATCACTTTTAGTACCTACTCAGTTCAAAAACTAGATGATTTTGTGTGATTTTTAAAAAATATTTAACATACATATCATACATTTAACTTGTACTTACCACTAAATTGTATAATATTCATATTCTTTATGGAACTTACCTGAAACAAAGAAGAAAATATATTAGATTATATACGAAAAATATTAAAATACATTAATAATTATTATTAAAAGTTTTTTGCAGCTTGTTCAAAAAAATTAAATAATATAATTCACAAATCACTTGCGTCCATTATATACAGGTGCAACGAATGATATACAAGATTTTGATTTTCGAAATCGCCAATATTTTCTGTTTCAAACCTTAAAAAAATTGATTTTTTTTTTATTTGTTTATGTTTATGATCTTCTTGATCATTTTTTTTTTATTATAGCTTTTACGTTTCATTATAAGAGTTTTTAAACAAATTATAAAAATACTATTAATAATAGTTATAATTAAAAACGAAAATAAATCAAACTCAAATGTGATAGACGTAAATAAAATGAATAAAACTCAAAGCTAATATCACATAAATACCAACGACCGTTTCCCTTCAGAAAACAACTACTCCTTTGGCTAATACCGCAACAAGTATTGAATTATATCCGAAGGAAAGACAGCAGAGGTAGAAATTAAATTTCAACACTCTGTAACGGTTACTCTTCTAGTACCGTTATTTTTTAATATTTTATAACTATATTTTTAAAATGATTGTCCCATCTCTATTAGGACCGATAGTTTCATTCTTCCGCTACAAATATTTTATATAGTTATTTTTTGTTTTTTATAAGTTGTATGTTCGGATCGAAAGTGAATTTCGACAGGTATTACTTGAAAAAGTCTTTTACAATAATACCTCAGAACGAGGCAGTCGAGATTATTAAATCTGCTAATATTTAAGCAATCTTAAACAGTATGTGGTATTTTTATTAGTGGTGAGAACCATCAGTATTTCATGGTGAGTAAAAGATTAATATTTACAAGATTTCTGCAAAGATTAACGAAATGGATCGAGATTTATTTAGTTGTTAAAAATGTGAGGTTAGATGTTTTAGAACGTGTCATTAATTTCTGTAAAGATTATTTTTTATTCATTATGTGTTCAGAAACATCTTTCCTCCTTGTTCCTTATTTTTCCTTATTACGTAAACTTCAAAAAGGTCTCAATCTTTTAGATAAGTCAACCTTTGGATGGTTTTTTACAACTACGCTGAGAACATAGTTTAAAATATTTTTTTTTTAACAAACGCTAAGAAGACAGTTGAAAATATGTTAATTTATGTTTAGAAGACAGTTGAAGTTATGGTTAGAAACATGGTAATTTATATTTAGAAGAAGACGCATCGCTGTAGGACCGTCCTTATTTGAAAAGATTGAAGACCTACACCATTCCTACTTTGAGATAAGTTTCATTTTTATCGTTAAAAAATTAAATAAAGAAATAATTTAAATGAATCATGGCTTGTGTAGATTGTAATTGTTACTTGCCTTCATAAACATATACATTCTGTTTTAACATCAGTCATAATAATTATATTTGCCAAACTATTATAATTCACCTTAAATGATATGTTTATGTAAGTTTGGTGGCGCCCTCCATACCTTTCCTATAGTTAAGTTTTGTCAAGGTTATTAAGTGCTACTCACGGCCCTAATTAAAATTGAGCTAAAACACGGTAAGTAAAACCAACATCACTTGTTACACTCTACCTTTGATTTTGCTCACTAAGGAGAACATCATTCTTGGACCGGTTTCGTCCTTATTAGGACTCTTCAGCAAGAAATAGATAGGTTCTCAATTCCAGTCTCTAATGGAATATTGGCTTTGAGTTTTATTCATTTTATTTACGTCTATCACATTTGAGTTTGATTTATTTTCGTTTTTACAAATTGCTCGCCTGGTCTTTTTGGTTCCACCTAGTTTTCTAACTGGGTACTACAGCGCCCTTTGATTTTGCTTACTAAGAACAGATGGCGACACCATTTCACTATTTAAATTCTTATTCTCTTCGTGACTAACTTTATTGTATACTGGTGAAATCTGTAGCATTTGTTAATTCCATTAGAGACTGTAATTGAGAACCTATCTATTTCTTTCTAAAGAGTCCTAATAAGGACGAAACCGGTCCAACAATTATGTTCTCCTTAGTAAGCAAAATCAAAAGTAGAGTGTTGAAATTTAATTTATATATCTGCTGTCTTTCCTTCGGATATAATTCAATACCTGTTGCGGTATTAGCGAAAGGAGTAGTTGTTTTCTGAAAGGAAACGGTCGTTGGTATTTATGTGATATTGGCTTTGAGTTTTATTCATTTTATAGTAATAATTCACAAACCACTTGCGTCCATTATATACAGGTGCAACGAATGATATACAAGATTTTAATTTTCGAAATCGCCAATGTTATCCGTTACAAACTTCAAAAAATTTATTTTTTTTATATATTTTTTTATGTTTATGCTCTTCTTGATAATTTATTTTTTTTTATTATAGGGACCATGCGTGATAACTTTAACGCCATCTGGTGACAAAATTGGGAACTTTATGGGGGAATTTATTAAAGTTTTATGTCATTTATTGTATAGTAATTATTAATTATTTTCGTAATATCATTATCGAAAAAACTTCTGAAATGTGGATTTGATTCGTTAGTAAAGAAATTTTATAAATTTCCACAGAGCACACTTGTTGTCTCATACCCAATGATATACATAGTTACATAGATTGCTTATCCATATGTAAATCAGACGACATGAAGCCTATTTCACTGGGCGAAGTTTTCTTTTTATCTAATACATATTTTGTATCAATTTTGAGCACTAAGTTATAAACAAATCATTAGAACCGGTTTAGAAATTGGAATATTTAGTGTTTTATTGTCATTAAGATTTTTACATATTTAAATATAATTTTACAGTTAATTAACTTAATAGTTAATTGTGTTAATTAAAAGTAATGTAGGAAGTAACTATGAAATTAGAATGTCCAATTTAACGAAAATATCATGGTCCTATTTACTTTTTCTTAACTAATTCTCATTTATCACTAAAATAAACAAACCATAGTTAAGACATTGCAATTACTGTCAAAAGAGATTGAAACAACCTTTAAAATATTAAAAATCTAAAGCTTTAGCGCTGAGGGAGATCATAATTTTAATTGTATCTGTAAGCCACGGAGTAGATGGTTCATTTGCTCTTTTAGTTACGAAAGGAGCATGTGTGGTAAATAGATGTATTAGGGTATCATTTAAAAAGGAGATCATCTTTTACTCCTTGTTCAAGATCAAAGGAGTCTGAAAATTTATTACACAATTCATAAGCTCTATTTTGTGTTAAAAAATCAATATTGATATCTCCTGATATAAGAAGAAAATCACTATTTGGTAATAACTTAGCGACAATATCCTTCAATTCACCAATGAAGTCAACAAGAGAAGATGTAAAAATAAGAATTTTACCGCATCATTTAGTAGAGATCCAAAGTTCTTCTAAATTAGGAGAACTTTTAGAAAATATAAATTTGAAAGGTATATTTGAGTTGATGTAAAAAGCGTCACCGCCACCTATGCCATCTCTATCAGCTCTTACAATTTGGTAATGAATAAAGAAAATATCAGCAGAGGTGTTTTGAGCGTTTAACCAAGTCTCCGTAACTCCAAATATATAAATTTTTTTTATTCTTTAAATGTTCAGCAACTCAACGAAAATAGATCCTACATTTAAGTGAGAAAATTTAACATTACTTAACATTAGATTTTAAAACAAAACAAATACCGAGGATGAGGAATTTCTAACAGAACAAAAGATAATATTAGATGAAATAATATTTATCTAAAACCAATGATTTATAAAAGGTAAAGGACACTTTCACATAAATATTCTTTTACATAAATTTTTACAAGATTACATGTAAAAAACAGGTTATGTTAAAATGTGAATTAAAAATTAAAAAATATGGCAAGAAGCAACATAGAGGATGAGTGTTGTTGAATGCAGTCTTATTTCATTCTGAGTTTTTCCTTAAATCCTATGGAGATAATAGTTTTATTTTTTAGGAGTCCCTTGAATTGATTGTTGACCTGTTCTGACTTCCCATTTAAATAATTTTGTTGTCAAAACTATTTGCTAAGAACGTTAGGTTATAACTAGAGTTGGACGATTATCAAAATAAAGATTCAATAATAATAAAAAAAAAACATTCCATATGGTGCTGACTTAAGTAGACAAACTGTATATAATCCTGCAGGTATTTATAAGACACGCAAAATAAACGTTAAGAACGGTTACGTGCAATGTACAAGAAAATCCAATAAAATTTCGATTCGCTGAGTTATTGGAGTTTAGAGATGAATCAATCACTTAGCACTTGAAGGTCCAGATTAACTCTATCGTTCGAAATTCTATGCTCGAACTTGGCTGGAGAGTGTTCGTCAATTAGACGAATTAGCGTAATAATTGAAATGGTGCAAAATCTGATAAATTATATATGGAAATCGGTCAGAAGTTTTGCCTTTTCGAGGCAGCAAATTCTGATATAACGTACCGAAGTTACGAGAAAGTTATTTTGGTTCAGTTGAGATGAATATGTCCCAAGTTTATCGCAAACGATTGCTATATGATTTCGATCGAAATATTTATATGTAATGACTCTTTCAAAAAGATGTTACGATAGACAACTTTCATCAAAGGATGTGATTCTGAAACCTATTAACTTTGAGTAGCGTGGTAAATGTCGGCAACGCGTTGGTCAAACTTTATCTAAACTTGAAAGTATTGTATTGTCTTAACACATTACAGAAATATTGTAATTTTGATAGTTGTAATATATTATGTTACTTTTACGAGGGCAGTATTGAAAGTCTGATTTAACCTTGGAACTAAAACAGTGAAGAGATAAACGGGTTTGCTGTCAGGCATGAAACCAAATTTTATCTACATATTAATGCAGAGAGAGCTCTTCAGCTCCTGAACAATCAGGATCATGGAAAAACAAAATGATACCAAGGGAGTGGGATTAAAAGATGGTTTTTTACCTAGGATTTGATATAAAGATAAGATAGGCAGTTGCAGTTGTTACGTTCCACGAAACCGGGCGGCACAGGTAAAAAAAATTAAGGTTAAACAAAAAATTGATCTTGCTCTACTTCAAGAACCTCTTATATACAAGGGGACTATGACATGATTCATTCAGCGTCTGGACACCCAAGAACCTGCATTATTGCAAATAAAAACTTAAAAGGTGTTTCCAATATGGGAATTTTGTACAAATGACCTAGTGACAATATCCCTAAAGCTAGACGGAGGAACCAATCTGATTGTTGGATCCGTATATCTGCCATGATACCAACCTGGACCCCCCCCCCTCCCCCCCCCCCCCCCCAATCAAGGAGGTGAGAAAACTGGTGAGTCACTGTGAAGGAAACAAAATCAAATTTCTTCTAGGGTGTGATGCCAATGCTCACCATATAATATGGGGGAGCACTGACATTAATGTAGTCTAGGATGCCAACCGAGGCGGACGTTCCGGTTGATCGCTCCGAGAATAATTGTTTTATCTGCTTATTAAGTATTAGAAAAACCTGTGTTAAGTGTTCCAACAATAAATGTAGTGTAATTATTCATTACAAGTGTTTTGAAACAGTGTCTAAGTTATTTTTCACGGAAAGAAAGGAATGGAAATGTAAGTCTTGCATAGAAAATTGTTCCGTTGATCAAAATCCTAGCGATATTATTTCTGATTTAAAACATAAAGTTATTTTTAATGGATATATGAAAAGAGAAAATGAGCTTTTATCTAATTTGAATCACGAACTAAAATTAAATAATGATCTTCTTCAAGAAAAAGTTAAAGATTTGTCCGACAAATTATCGTCAATACCTATCTCAAATAGTGTTTTTGCTGCCGGTGGCAGTGGGCCATCTTTTTACAGTGATATGCTAAAGAAACCAGTGGCTAACAAAATGCCTTCGTCAAGTCTCCTAATACAAACAATAAATAAAGGGAACAATTCAAATGTTTTAGAAGATATTCAAAAATGTGTAAATCCTGCAGATTTAAAAGTATGCATTAATGGTACAAAAAAAACTAAGAATGGTTTAATTATAAATTGTGATAATCAAAAATCTCTGGATAAACTTAAAACTTCGATAAATAATCAACTTGGTAAGAAATATACGGTCAGTGAAGCCAAAAAGTTTAACCCCCGACTTATTATAAAAAATGTTCATATAGATGAAGATATGTCCTACGAAGAAATAGCTAACACTATTTTCTCTCTCAACCAAATGGATGCCTTTAGTTCCTGTGATCTTAAAATTGTTACTGTGCTAAGATATTCTCAAAAGACATATTGTGATATTGTTTTGGAAGTTTCCCCTTTGTTAAGAAACCATTTGTTGCAAAAATCTTTTGTGCATATAGGCTGGAAGGGATGTCCAGTAAATGACTATTTTAGGGTTGTTCGATGTTATAAGTGTTCGGGTCTAGGTCATGAAGAAAAAAATTGTGAAGGTAAAAGGATTTGTCCTATTTGTGCAGACGAGCACTCTATAAAAGATTGTAAAGCAGATCGAAAGAAATGTAGTAATTGTTTTATTCATAATAGTAAGTACAAAACCAGCTTAGATTGTAACCACGCTGCCAAAGATGTAAGTAAATGTCAAATTATTCAAAATTATATATCTAATCTAAAAGTTAATATAAAGTATGAATAAAAGGAATATCTATAAGCATAACACTTTAAAAATTGGACATATCAACGTTCGATCGATCTTAGCTGGTTTTAATGACTTTTCGACTATTGTTTGTGATAAAGATTTTGATATTGTAGCTGTGTCAGAGACATGGCTTAAAACTGATATACCATCTTCTCTTATACATATTGATGGATATAATTTTTTTCGATATGAAAGAAATAGCCGTGGTGGTGGAGTTGGAGTTTTTGTCAAAAGTAGACTTGGAGTATTTATGGGTTAAAATAAAAATTAATAGCAGATGTGTTTCAGTTGGTATTTTATATAGACCACCGAAGGGATCTGTGCCAAATTTTATTAATTTGCTGGATGATATGTTGACATCAATTGTGCCACAATTTGATAATATTTTTGTAGTTGGTGATGTAAATATCGATTTAACTAACGCTGACAATAATGTAAATCGTTGCTTTGAAGCCTATGGTCTAAAACAAGTAATTTCAGAGCCTACACGCATCACAAAAACCTCAGCTACGCTATTAGATCCTATCTATATTGAAAAATCTAAAATTTGTTTGGTAAGTGGTACTCTAAACGCTGATCTCTTTTCTGATCATAGGTTTGTTTACTGTGTTTTAAAATTTGAATGTGTAAATAATCCACAAAAGTTTATTACCTTTAGAGATATTAAAAACTTAGATATGCATGCTTTTAATAATCAATTAAATAATATACATTGGCTTGATATAGTTACTGTAACAGATATAGAAAACAAAGTCAGATTTCTTACTAATAATATTACTAAATTATTTGATACTCACTGTCCGTATAAAACAATAAGGGTCAGTAAACCTCGATCTCCCTGGCTAACAGATAATCTCAAACTGATATACAATGAACGAAATAAAGCACTGTCTCGTTTTAAGCGCCTAAAAACGCCAGAATCTTGGAATAACTATAAACAGCTCAGAAACTTTGCTCTTCGTTCTACTAGAAATGAAAAAGCTGCCTACCTTCGTCATGTAAGTGCTCAAGGTACATCAACATTTTTTAAAACTTTGAAAACGATGAATATACAAGCTTCTAAAAATAATGACATACCATACGAATTAGCTGATCCATATAAAATTAACGATGCCTTTATCTCAGTTTTTCAAAACAGTAATGAAAACTGCTTTGAAAAAATTGCGTACTACAGAACAAATAAATTTAATTTTAATAAAACATTTGAATTTAGCCTTGTTGATGTTGACACCATCTCCAAAACTATAGGTGCAATAAAATCGAATTCCAGTGGCGTAGATAATATATCTTTACAAATGCTTAAACTTTGTATGCCAGTGATTTCTATTTATATTACGCACATTGTGAACTGTTGCCTTGAAAGCGGATATTTTCCTGATCAGTGGAAAAAAGCAGTCGTAGTACCTCTTCCAAAAAAAACAAATCCAACTACTTTTAATGAATTGCGTCCTATAAGTTTACTTCCTATTCTCTCTAAAGTTTTGGAGAGAATAGTGTATGAGCAAATCTATGAATTCTTTTCATCTAATAATATACTTCCATTGCACCAATCAGGATTTCGAAAAGGGCACAGTACCACCACTGCTCTTTGCCACTTAACGGACTCAGTAATGTCGGGATTGGATCAAAAACAAGCCACAGCCCTAGTGTTACTTGACTATACTAAAGCGTTTGATACTTTAAATCACCTTTTATTAATTTCTAAATGCAATTATTATGGTTTTTCTGAAAAGCCACTTTCTTTTATAAAAACATATCTTAATAATCGTTCGCAAAAAGTTTTACTAAATAGTCAATCATCAAGTTTCCTATCAATTCAATCTGGAGTTCCGCAGGGTTCCATTCTAGGGCCTTTGCTATTCCTTATTTATACGTCTGATTTAAACAAACAAATAGAAACGTGCAAGGTCCAATTTTTTGCTGATGATACTCAATTACATCACACTTTTGATGATAATAACTCTAATGCAGCACAGTATATAATGAACGCTGATTTATCACGAATAAACACATATTCTGTAAACCATAACTTGCATTTGAATGCTTCTAAATCTAAGTTAATTTTATTTTCGAATACCAACTCACGTTCAAGCATAAAAAGTAATATGTCAATTAAAATTGATGACGATACAGTCCCATGTGTAAATGTAGCTAGAAGTCTAGGCTTACTTTTAGATGAGAACATGCGGTTTATTGAATATGTGAATAACCTCTCTTCTCAGTGTTATTTAACATTAAAATTATTATTTGCCAATAAGTATATATTGTCACAACAAATGAAAAAAGACCTTTGCGAAACTCTAATATTGAGTAAAATATTATATTGCATAGTAATTTACTATTCTTGTTTAGATTTAGTAACTTCGAACAGACTGCAAAAAATTCAAAATACCTGCTGTCGCTTTATTTATGGGTTGCGCAAATATGATCACATTTCAACATATTTTAGGCAGCTGCAATGGTTAAACATCAAAAACTTATTTAAATATCATCTTCTCTCTTTTGTCCACAATATACTAAAATCTCAAAATCCACCATATTTGGCAACTAAATTAATTTCTCGTAATCAGATTCACAATGTAAATATCCGCAGACAATTTACACTAACAATGCCACAACACACATCTGCTATTTTTGCTAGAAGTTTTACGTACAATGCCATTAAACTTTATAATGAACTAGACGATGAGCTAAAAAATACTTATTCTCGATCAAGTTTTAAACACAAACTAAAAAAACTCCTACTCCAACAGCAAGCCAACAATTAATACGTTTGTTTTTTCCTATATTTAAAATTTAAATTTATTTTAATTCTACTACTTTTATTATTGGTTTTATATGTTTTCTACTGTTTTAACCTTATTTGTGTATTGTATTTTAACATTTAAACATTTTAACATTTTAATATATCTTAATACTTTCTGTTTTAAATTAAGAGGAGTTAGATGGAAGAATAGCCTATGGCTAAATCTCGCTCCATTGCTAAAATTTTTGTAATATTTTGAAAAATTATCAATAAAGACGGTTTATTATTATTATTATTATTATTAATAACCGAGGAGAGGCTCTTTTGGAATTTATTTCTTCCACTAAACTAGAAGTTGCAAACGTTGGAAATAAATTAACCTTCAGAAAATCTGTGTGAAGGGAGGTAAATGATATAACCCTTGGTACACAACGGGCGTGTTCATTGGTGGGGAAGTGGCACGTCTCAAAAGAAGCGTCACTTTCCGACCATGGGCATATCCTGTTTATTCTGGATACAAAAACCTCGGGTGAGAAGACATATCGTAATCATAGGACCTGTAACTGGGGGGCTTTCGAGGAAGAACTCAAACAGGGTCTCTGACACCGAAGAATTCAGTGGAAGTTGAGTTTATGTCAGAGTTTCTAACACGAACTCTAACCAACACGTTTGAAAAACTGCCCATTAAAAATTAGGAAAGAGGATCGATTCGCTGTATGGTGGAATCGAAACCTTTCAAAAGAAAGGGCAGAAGTTCGTAATCTCTTTAACCTGTGCAAAAGATCAAAGAACTAGGAAGCCTATAAGGCGTACCGAAGAGAATATGTCATTAGGAAAGCCAAAGAAAATTCCTGAAAGAAATTCTGTGACGGCATTGAAAGCCTTTAGAATGTGCCAGACTCAAGAAAACTCTACAGAGAGATAAGCAAGGATACATGGGATTTTACAAAAATAGAGGAGAAGACTTTAGTCACACTTTTCTGGATGTGAGATTATTCTTGACCAAGAAAACAGGAGTACCGAGGCACTAATTTCTAGAGCCTTAAAAACAAATTGGTTTTTTGCAAACTCAATAGTAAACAGAACAAAACTTTTGTGGGCGATAAATTCCTTTTAACTATACCAAACAGCTGGACCTGATGGTATATTCCGGGCACTTCTGCAAAAAAGCCAAAAAGTACTGGAGGGACCACTGTGTAATTTATTCCCAACTAGCATAGCTCTCGGATATGTTCCACAATGCTGGAGGTGTGCAAGAGTGGTCTTCATTCCCAAACTCGCGAAAGTGTCTTACGAGGAGGCCAAATCTTTCAAAACAATCAGCCTAACATCATTGCTCCTAAAAACATTGGAGACATTGATCGATAGATATATACGGGAAGATATTCTACTGGATAAACCGATACATCGATACCAGTTTGCCCACCAATCTGGAAAGTCTTGCGATGCGGCCATACATAGGATAGCTCAACAGGCTGAACAAGCATTGGAAAGCAAAGAAATAGCACTAGGACTCTTTCTAGATATAAAAGAAGCCTGTTGTGCTCGCGTCTCTTTTGGTAAGCATACAAAGAACTTTCAAATGCTTTTTATGATATTTCAACTGTTTTTTCATATTTAACATTTTGTGTCATTATTTTTATTTTGTGGTTATATGCAGTTTTTAGAGTGACAATCATCTGGTTTCTTCTCTTTCAATAACGTCACTGTTATTGATTAAGCTATGCTTTTCTTTTTGTAAGTCTTTACAGGAGTATCCGAAGATCCAAGTAGACAGAAGATTGGGAGCACTATATAAAGGATCGCCGTTGCTATGCAAGAGGGAAGACCAAGAGAAACAACTACATTTTCTACATCAAATCATCTACTCATCAACTAAAAAATTCCCTGCATCATATTTATTATTTATTGTTTTTTATATATTTGGAAATACACCTTTTCAAAATTATTTCGTTTCCAGTAATTCGAAGAATTTAGTGGTTCACCAAACAGGGGACCACTAAATATTGGTGGCCTCGACGTGATATTTCGCCGACAGAACATGCCCCGATAGAACATTCGCAGACAAAACATCCCCTAGCACAGTAAATTCCCAGACAGAAACTCAGAAGTAAAAAACTCCCCAAGCAGAAACCACGTCCCTAGCTGCGTGTCGGTTTAGCATAGCAGCGTCGAGAAAGAAAGAAGTTTAACGGATAATCAAGTAAAGTTTTTCAGAAAGAATCGGATAGGTGAGCCATTTGATTGTCCCTTTTTTAAAAACATTGCATTTGATCACTTTTTCTTTTGCGTTTATTGTCTAAATTGTTATTTTTATGTCAGAAACAAATACCTCCACTGCTAAGGAAACTGACTCATTAGAAAACCTGTAAACTATCAGAATTCCAGCTTTCTCGTCATCCAAACCAGAACTGCAGTTCAAGCAGTTAGAAAGTCATTTTTTCATTTACAACGTCAAAGCTGACAAGAGCAAGTATCATGTCACTATGGCGCACTTACCGTCAGAGAGTCTTTGACTCAGCTTCATACAATCCAGTACTGGGATCTATGCATACGCGTGGTTGGACCTTGGTGGTTGATGATCTCTTATGGTAACTAAAGAGAGAAAACTTTTACACGCAAGCATTTGAAGATAACATAAGCATCATGGTAAACGGTACATTTGGGTCTGTTGTATCCGAAAGGATGCAGCGGGCCCTAAATATCGTCGAAAGATGGTGCTTAAAAGAGAGATTGTCAACAAACGAGACAAAAACCTCTGTTATTGCATTGACAAGAAAAAGTAACCTTCAAGGAATGAAGGAGCTTTATATGTGGGTACAACATCTAAAAATGGCAAAAGAGGTTAACTATTTTAGAATCACTTTTCTGCAGCCATATAGAAAAAACAACAGAAAAAGCTGTAAGAATACTGTGGGCCTGTAGACGGATGGTAGGGAACGTATGGGGGGTTAAACCAAGTATGATGTGGCTTTACACTATGGTTGCAGTACTTATAACTTACTCATCAGTCATATGCTGGCACAAGACTGAAAGCATAACATAAAATTAGACAAGGTGCAAAGACTAGCCTCTCTAATAATAAGAGGGGCATTTTGAATTACGCCCACAGCAGCAATGGAGCTACTGCTAGGTCTTGCTCCACTACACCTTGTGGTGGAGAAGGAGGCAATAGCGGCGGTATACAGGCTGTTTACTAATGGATTTGGATGGAAACTTTCGAGAAAAGGACACCACACCATAATATTAGAGAAATTAAAACAAAATTCGGTACTAAGAATGCCATCGGATAAAACGCCCATTATTCACAGGAAACCTTTCGATATTCAATTACCAGAAAACGCTGTAAGCTGGGAAAATAGGGAAAACAAAACGAACCAATCTGATATACAGACGTTTCGAAAATAAAAAACAGCACAGGAGCTGGGATCTATCGTGGAAACTTATGGAGGACAATTAGTCTGAACCTGAGGTTACTTACAACAGTTTTACAGGCTGAAGCAAAAATGCCTGCGCCAAAGTCTTGTTAAATGACTCTTTTAGAGATAAGAGGATCTTTATCATGACAGTCAGGCAGCCCTTAAAGCACTGAAAAGGGTAAAAGTACAATCTAAATCAATATTTGATTACCAACAGTCCCTCTAGGCCCTGGCAGAACATAACAAGGTCACCCCTAAATAGGTGCCAGGATATGACTGAGTATTTAGAAACGAGAAAGCAGACCTTCTAGCAAGGAAGGGAGCGGAAAAAAGTCATTGGACCAGAACCCACATGTGGTATCTCATACCAACATGTTAAATGGGTGTTAAAGGAACAAATAAATAGAGAACACCATAGGCTCTGGTTAGAACTTCCTGGACTTAGACAGTCCAAAAGTTTCATAGAGGGGCCATCCATGAGCAGACAAAATCAACTTCTAAACCTTAGCAGAAGCGAACTCAAGGCCGTAATAGGACTCCTTACGGGACACTGCAGCCTTAGAAAACACCTAAATCTCTTATCTGATAATTCCCTATGTAGAATATGTGAAGAGGAGGACGAAACTCCTATTTACATACTATGCCACTGTCGAAACCTTAAATGGAAACGAGAATGGTACTTCGGGGTACAATATCCGGAACCTGAAGAAATCGCGAAAGCGCCCATCAGATATATTCTTGAATTCATCAAGAAAATCAATCTGATAGGATAGAAACTGTGAGTGGTACTATAAGCCCAGAGCTTAAGTACAAGTGGGCTTTGAATCACGCCCTAATTCAGATAGATGAATAGATTATAGAAATCTATGATATAAAGGTTAATAAATATTTTATCATCTTGGAGATTATTAATTTTATGGAAAAACAAAATGATAACAAGATTATAAGATGGTTACTTGCCTAGGATTTGGTATGAAGATAGGCAATTTCAGTTGTTACGTTTCACTAAACCGGGCGGCACAGGTAAAATTCTTAGGTTCACACCTTTTAACTGCTAGCTCTTTAAAATCACAGATTTTATTTAAGCCACCTGTGCTGTAAAACCCTCATAAAACTTTGATTTATTATTCCGTAAAGATTATTATATAAAGCATTTTAGTTAACAATATCTAGGTGGACTATTCACCATTATAGACTTTTGCTTATATTTCGATAGAAAGAAAATAATAAGACGGTTTTTACTGTCAGAATTATTCTCTTTCTAACTAATCTATAAAAACTATAACATTCCATTTAAAATTTTTGAGAAAACTGTAATTATGATTACTGTTTAAACTACGCCACCTAGTCATATTGAAATATTTTACTAAACAGTCAATTTGCTTTTATTCGATACTAAGTTTTTCAAAATATGATAATCGAAAACGTAGTTACAATAGTTTTATTAAATTAAGGTTCCCAATCGGTACTACCAGTAATTTTATTAAATAGAGCAAAAAGTATTGGATAAAGCTTTTGTAAAATTCGCTCAAAATTACCGTTTTTTATTATTATCATAATATCATACTATTGTTGAAGTCCCTAATCGGACATACTGTACTTGGTGAGCACTAGGTAGAGTTATATCATAGAAAAACTTCGTATTCACATTCGATATGCAAAACAAAATTGGAACAAAATTTCAAAAACCAATCTTATATGTATACAAACATACCTACACTGACGAAATTACATCTTGGATATTTTCCGTTTCATGACATTTACCTTTTCTAAAATAAAACGAGTCGTTTCCTTCCACAATATTATTCCGTTCTTGATCTATGCACTTACGAAATTGTTGCGTGAAATGCAAGAATGCTCTTGAAATTTTAATCTCAGGGTATCACGTTCGCCGTCTGAGGACTAAAAAGGGTGCATAAAAATTTTTACGAGCGGTTTTGTAAAGTGAATAATTAATTTGAAGCTTGGGCACAAGTACCTACCGCGGCTAATATAAACGTTTAATTACTTAACTCTGATTAAGAGCCTTTTACTTTGTAATTTTAAATACCCCACTAGGTTATTTTTCTTTAAGAAGAAAGTACAATACAGTCCTATTTATTTTGTTATAAAGATATATATTTTGTTTTATAGTATATTCGAGTACCTACAAGCCCACACCGGGGTTTCACTTTGATAATATAAATATATTTATAAAAAAAATTAAAACAACCCTTTTACAGCTGAGTTTTATCACCACCTAGATATTTTTATTATTCAAACATGTTAACATTATAAGATGATCTTCCTCTCTCTTATACTTCTGTCCACGTGTTACGTTTCTCCAAAACAGAATTTTTCCAGGCTTGGTACTAACTTAAACTCTTCCCCTCCCACTCCCTTTTTTATTATGTAAACCATCTTTCAATAATTTTTCTTTTAACTGCTGGGTTTAATTTCAATACAATAGAATCATATTCTTTTATAATAATATTAAAAGCATTTTTTGCAGTTTCCCATGTACAAGGCAAATTTAACAATATAAAATTAACTAAGAAAATACATAAGATAAGTAAATAATAAAAATAAAAAAGTAGGAAAGTAGGAAATTAATATGAATTTAAAGATAAGTTTTTGATTTGTAAAAATTTCGAATCGGTTAGTTTTTACAGAACTTAATTATCTGTAATATTAAGAAAGATATAATCAAATTAATATTTTGGTTTTAAATCTTAAGATTTTATTAGAAAAATTATTAAACATAAACTTTTAGAAAACATTTAGAATACTGTTGTACAAATCTTGGTAGATACTTTTAACATAACAAATATTTATTCTACGACTGGCACAGGGTCCTTAAATACATAGCGGCCTTTAGAATCCATCTCAAAGTCCGGAACATCTGTATTCATAATCTCATGGTGTCTTAATCAGTCTTATGGAACTTAAAAGTCTTCTTCTCTTTATCTACAGAGCATAAATATTTAACAAAACACTCTTCTGAATCATGTATTTCTTTGATTGCTCATTGGTAAATTTTTACAGTTTTTTTGGTAGATTCATACTTGACTAGAACAATTCCCCTGATTTTCTTGGCACAACCGAAGCTTCAGAAGGATCTCCTTTATTATTAGAGTTAGAAATTTGATCAACTGTTTTAAACTAACAAATACCAGTTTCTGCAACTTCCAAAGTTATTGATTCGTTTGGTTTTAAGAATGGAACCAGATTGTTTTCGAGATCACTAATTTCCAATTTTGTCTCGAGATGGATTGGTAGGTCGTCTACTTCAAACTCTATTTCAGTAGGTATTTCTTCTCCAAAATCTTCATTAGATTCATCAATGCACATATTAAAAGGCAGTTCTTCCTCATCAGAGGATGATGACAATTCAAACTTCGATTTTTTCTTTTGAATATCTTTTGTCTTCTTTGGTTTTTTATTCTTGGCTTCCTGTTCCTTTTTTGTGTGATGACTTTTGACCCCAAATAAACTTTGGTTTTTTTAGCTGGCGGACCTCTCTGATTATGGGACGAAATAGTTGATAGTAGCAATTTTTCGAAAGTATTGAGAGAGTTCTGCACCTGCTCTAGGTTGCTTCCCGATGAGGTAGCGTCATGAATTTTGATGGCTTTAACCTGGTCATTTTTGTCTTTTTCAAAACCTATAACCATATTAGTTTTAGGTGGCAAGAGATGATCAATTTTAGGTGCTTCAACTTTGTCCATTTCGGGTGCTGCAACTTGGTCCAGTTCGGGTGCTTCAGCAAGCAGGGACCCTTCTTTATTTATTTATTTTTTTTGTTCGTAATAAATATCACTTACAATTTCTTTTAAATCCTCTCATGGGGGGAGAATGTTAAGAATACCCTTAACATAATTAATTTCAAGACAGCCCCTGTAACATTCACTTAAGTTTTAGGCTTAAGTAATAATTCAAAGCTAGGTTGGCAAACTCAATAAAGTGAAATTAACTAGCGCGCTTGCTGTCCAATACAGATGCACGAATTTTTTTTTAAATTGAACCAATATATTGTTTTAATAGGAAAATAAAACAGAGTTAACAGATTTTTTATTGTTATAATACAGGCATAAAAAGAGATTTGGAAATGTACATGGTATTACGTCATCCTTTAATTTCGGCCTACTTCTTTTTATTTTGCTAACAATACCATCAGTTAAAAGAATCTCATAATATTTGGAAATACCTTCTAAAAAGTGTAGAATAGCAACATCTCTAGAAAGTGCTTTATCGGCCTTAGGAAGATTATATATGCTGCCACTGTTCTAAATGTTTAGGATCATATTAAAAACATTTACAATGACAAAATTGTAGTTCAACAAAAAAAATAACAGTAGTAACTTTTTATCTAACATTAAAATTGTTGTTTGTAATTCAGGATCTATAACTGTAACATTTTATATTATAGAAACTTGTAATAAAATAAACTACACTCCGTAAGATACATATTATGACTAGTTGCTCAGGCGCCAGTTTTGGTAACGCCGTCTGCTCTGCGGCCCTGGGGTGCACCTAGAGTACACCCTCAGCAGACTCAGTGGAGTCCAGGTACAAAAAAAATAAATAAAACACCAGACCTTCACTGCTTACTTGACCTACACTGGGGTAATAAAATAAAGGTAAAAATAAAATTTCGCAATGCACTTTTACCTGCTAATAACTAACCTCTGAAAACGGAAAAGTAAAGGGGTATCTCAAAATTAAACTCAGGAATTAAAACCAAATATATATTTACAAAATAAAATAAATAAGCAACAAATAAAACAAATGGAACCTGGGTGAAATCACACCACCCGGTATATGTAACAACGGTAAAAATAAAGACAGAAAAAATGTGTTGTTGCTAAAGTAAACGGTCTCGGTATCAACAGAAAAGTACTATAACAGTAAAATTAACTATGACTTATTCGCTCCGTGCGAAGTCATGGAAAGAGAAGCAAAAGCGATACTAGCGCTAGCTGCGGATAATTCGTGCATTTTAGGGGGATATTTTGTAATTTTGGCATATCAAATACACGTATACATTTTACTTTTTTTCAAAAAAAGTAGGTAAAAACAATACAATAAGCAACCGGAGTTACTGAGTTGAAAATTGTACAAATACTAGCAATAAAATCAGTGAAACATATAAAAAATTTCAGTAGCAAAGTGGAAATTAAATTAAAGAAATGAATGGATAGATATACAATAAGAAGGAAAATTACCTTTATTTTTGTAATAATAACCGTAATGCTGCAAATAGTAGACATCAGAAACTTGAAAGGTTTTAAATCAACAATAGATTATCATTTTACCATGTTCTTTAATATCCCTTATTCTTAAATGTTCATTCAGCAAGGACTAGATTTCAAGATTTCTGCCTTTGATTATTATATGTGGTTGGAACGCAATTTTGTAAATTACTGATAGGAAATCAGTTTTAATCATTCATTCTATGTTTTCTTTCGAACAAAAATGAATATATAAGTAATGATCCTTTTTTATACATTTTAACTTCACGCTATTATTAAATGGTATTTTTGTATTTTGACAGAATAGACTAATTCTTCAATGAAAACTTATTAGACTTAGGCAACTTCTCATACATTTTCCTGTAAATACTGTTGCCTGCCTATATTTTATTATGGATTTTTGTCAATTATACATAATTTTCTTTAATTTAAGCGATAAAAATATATAATAATAATAAATTAATGTTTTACTTGTTTTACAAATCCATATACTTTTATTAAAACTAACATGTATACTTTTTAATTACGAATTCTATTAAAAGTTGCATTTGTCAGTATACGCCGAAATCCTCCATTAGTATCAAAACGAATTGGCGCTGCTGTCGCGCACGGAGCGAATACTATACTCATGAGAAAATAAAAATAATAATTTCCTTTAAAAAAAATAAAACGGTGGGCAGTAACATCCTTAGCACAAATTCTTCCCTACTAAAGAAAACAACCGGTTTTAGTAGTAAGACAAAAAAATCTACAACAGTAAAATTAAATGTGGTTTGAACTATACTTATTAGAAAATAAAAAATAATAATTTTCTCTCTCGGTGATTATTATTAGAAATTTATGAACGGCGGTGAACTGTAACACTCTGCACTCATGAAAGAAAAATAACTGTTGCACTTGTAAGAATAACGGTTAATATCCTTTCCGCACTTATTACTTTATACCAGGCACAACAGCCCCAAATAACAAATGGGTTTAAACGGAATTGTTCGACCAACACTTTAGGGAACAGTGACGGTTTTCTTTTTATTTATTCAGTTTAAAGTTTCTCTTATGTAGACATCTGGTAGTCCATAGCTTCTACAAGAGAGGAACCCTTTCTCCGAGCTGTTATAAAGACTAGGGGCTGAAACAGCTCTGATTATCGACGGGGAGAAGCAAGCCAATACCGCTATCACCCTCTGGATAACGCGAAAATTGATGAAGGGTGCGAGTGCCCCCGAATTTAAATCCAATTTACTTTATTACCCTAACAGGTACTAAGGAAATTAAAAGTACAGGTCGAATTCCTTATGTAGACAATAGAAACGGAAATGAACGTTGCAGGGAGAATTATTAGACGGAAATTTAAATAAAGTGCCTACCTTGATTAATTCCTCACAATCGTCTTCGGTACATGAAATTTAAATTACAAAAAATCGGTTTCGACGGCAAACCTACTATCTAGCACAATATCACACAAATCGGTCAAAAGGTGACGAAAAGCGGCATGGAAGAGAACTCTCCCAACGAAAGACGTCTGCTTTTATCAAAAGTCGGACTTTTGCCAGAGTGGGGACTCTAGTTTTTACTCCTTTGTTATTAGTTGTTTTGCAAAAAAAAAACGTTAATTGATCGGCATACTGATAAACCTACTAGAATTAAGATTTTAAGACATGATTTAATTTATTGTGATAATGAAAAGTTTTAAACTACGAGGGCTCTTGCAAAGGTTCAAAAGCGGTAATTCTATGAAAATATTAGTTACTTGTCTCGCAATTGTTCATAGACGAAAATTAGTTTTAGAAACTAATTTAGGAAATAAATTAATGGAAATTTTAGTGACTTCGTCACAACTTTGAATTAATTTATCCTTGTGTTTTCTTTAGTTTCACATTTGATTTATATCCTTTTTTACAATCTGGAACGACGTAAATCTTGCTTTGATGTTTTTTGTCACTCATGTTACTTGTACTCAGGTACTTTCTTTACAATATTTTGATTCTTTTTACCATTTTTTTAAAAAATCACTTCATTTTACATTGACTTACATAGAAAATTGACACCGCTGCTATTCGACATGCCAACTACCGTCAATTTCGCGAACTTAATAAAAAAAAGGACAGAAATTTGAAATATGATCATTGCCGATTTGCTTCCTTTTCTCTAGTCTTCATATCTACGTATTACTTAGTTCTTAAAAATTCCATCGGGTTTTGCGATGGCAGCAAAAATCAAAGGCAATTATTTAAATTTTATTTTGATCATAACTCGTGAGAAAAAATTCTCCAGTTTTTTTAATCGGTTTTATATTCTACGGGAAAAGACGCGTGTTTTTTTAGAATTTTAATTTTTATCGTAGTTTAGAAAATAAAAATTTCATATTTTTTTTTTCAAAAATGTAAAAAACACGCGCCACTTGTATAAAAATTACAAATCGATCAGTGAAAACAAAAAAAAATAAATTTTTAAAAATAAAGACATTACTGTCAAAAAAACGAAATATATGTGGCATGCAGAGCTCTTCATTTCTGCGTGAGTGTTCGAATGCAAATCGAACAGAAACATTATCCATCATTTCGAGGGTGGATCAAATATAAACCGACCTTTATTAATAACTTTTTATTAAATTATAATAAAAATACATGAAAAATGTCTTATTTTTCTACAGTGCTTCTCAAAAGTTCCCTCCCCCTCTTTTCTTTTGAACGGTGATACTTAGACTGATGAAATTTGGAGGGTGAAAATGAACTATTGTAAGCTTCTCTACTAGTAGTAGCAGGTGACGTAATAGGCATCGGTGACGTCACCAGGCAACTGAAACCAATAATATTAAATAGGACCTTATATCAAGTGACACCTTGTTTGAAAGGTATTTAGAATACCTATTCAATTATACTATTTTTTTGATGGTTAAAATAAGGTAGGAATATAATATCTAAAAATATATTGAAATGTACAAACTGAAAGTAGAAATATGTAAAAAATTATTTAATGGCTCCATTATACATAGAATTCAGAAAAAAAATTGTATATGGGTATCTACTAAAAAGTATCCATTATATATTTATTGTATAATTCTAAAAAAAAATACCAATAACACTATATATTTGAATCTTCTTACTATTCACATATTTTATCTACCTAGTTATTAACTGAAACTCTTGGCAAAATTGTACAGAAAATTATAAAAGTTAGGTTAAAAAGACTTAATTTTTCTTAGAAAACATTCGGTTATCCGTATATTTTTGGAACTTTTTTGAAATTTATTCTACAAATTGAGTACTTTGTATTGTTCTGTATCTGTAACGTGTGGAGGGTGGGTTACCCCCACGGCACTTAGGCCTCATTAGGCCCATTGTGCATCCTCCTAAGATGATTCAACCTTAGTAAAAAGATATAAAAAATTAATTATGAATTTCACAGCAAAAAAAAACAGCAAAAAAAACAGCAAAATTTCAAAAATTTACAAAAAAACGACTTAATATTACAGATTGGTACATTAAAAAATAAAATATCATGCTACTCAGATAATATATCAGCATTTAATTATAAAAGATCTGACCCTAATTAAACCCCTCTTATATATCATAAATCTTGTATTTACGACAGGTACCTATCCTAGTATTCTAAAAAACTCTATAATAACACCAGTATACAAAGCTGGAAAGAAAATTATCGACCAATTGCAATAAATTGCAATAACCAGCACAATAAATAAGCTGCTAGAAAAATGTATAAAACTGAGACTTAACAACCATCTAGAAGAAAATAACGTATTATCAGAAACACAGTTTGGGTTTCGTAGTAAGATGAGCACTGAAGATGCCATCCTACACCTGACTGAAAATATAACAAAAAATTTCAATGATGGTTACAAAACCATTGGTATCCTTATTGACCTTGCAAGGGCCTTTGACACTGTGGCGCACCCAATTCTGCTAAAAAAACTTGAGAATATTGGAATTAGAGGAGCTGAATGGAAACTATTTGATTCATACCTCAATGGTCGAACACAACAAACCAAAAACCGGTAACAATGTAAGCTGTAAGAAAAAAGTAGAATTGGGTCTGCCTTAGGGCACGGTCCTTGCACCTCTATTATTTTCAATTTACAAAGATATTGCCAGAAAAAAATGGCCTCATTATCTGTTATGCATATGACTCAGTTATATTAATTAAACCTAAAACATGACAGATACATATCGACTAGCAGAAAAATATATAACATTAGTTAAATTTTGGATGGATCAAAACCTTCTAACCCTAAATGAAAGCAAAACATATTTTGTACCATTTTCAATAAGTAATAATAATAGTGATATCCAAAATACATACACACCAATGCTTTAATAAGGATACAATATGCAACTGCACAAAAACTATAAACTCAGCATCAAATATAATATATCTAGGTGTTTATATTGACCAAAATCTTCAATATTATATTTATGTTCAATACATAACTAAGAAAATTAGGAAAACAATATATAAGTTTTACCAGTTAAGGGAATTTATGACAAAAAAACTGCTAAAAACTATATATCAAGCTTTAGTTGAATCTAGCATAAACTATGGTTTAAAAATTTGGGGAAGTACGTGTTTCAGAATTTAACACTAACACAAAAATATATTCTCAAGATAATAAATAAAAAACCAAAAAGATATTCATCTGAAAGCTTATTCACTGAGAGTGGAGCTCTATCAATAAGAGAACTCTACGTAAAAAGCACCTTAAACTATATGAAATATAAAAATGCTTATAAAAATTATATTCAACATAATATCAACACTAGATCCATCACCCAAGATCATGTCTATACAAACAAGGTTAAATTCCTTGTCAGAGGTATGTATCTTTTACTGGACCAAGACTCTTTAACATGTTACCGTCACATATCAAAAATATAAATATAATAAATAGAAAAATGTTTAATGTAAAAGCTTCTTACTAGATCAAAGAAAACAGTGAGACAATAATTACAAAGTTGCATTTTTAAAGTAAATTATTTGAAAGTTATAAATTTAAAAAAAAGAAAAGTAATATCTATATAAATTATCAGTTATCTGGATGGTTAGTATTTCGTCTTTGGTATCACTCAGCTGGCAGAGACTGACGCATCAGCCTATAATTGGATTCCGACAAGATTATTTTTATTTATTCTATAATTATTAGAAAATTATTTTGTTATTTATATGTATTATTATGTTAAATTGATAGGTAAGTATCCCAATGACTGTGGATGTACTCTCGACAAGTCACTCGTCACTTAGAGAATCCATTCTAAACAATGTTCTGTTAATGTACCACTTAAATTATGTAAAATAAACGATTTTGAATTTTTTTGAATTTGAATGATAGGCACCTCCTAGCTCGTGAGCCAGCCTACAGATTTAATGTAGTTGACAACGTCCGGCCGGTGTTAGCAGATACTCGCCGAACACAAATCTTCTAATAAATGAGAGCGTCGGGCAATCGTAAAGGATATGATCGATGGTCTTATCTTCTTGTTCGCACCCTCTGCAGAGTGCGGATTCTGACAGCCTCATGATATGGAGATGCTTCCATATTTGGCAATGACCAGTCAGAATGCCTGTGACCAGAAGCAGATTCTGTCTAGTCATAGTCAAGTATTTGTTTGCTGCAGTGTTGTCAGGATAACTAAAGAGCTCCCTGGCAACTCTGCAGTTTTTTGTTTCATCCCATCTTTTCTTAAATTTCACGAGGGAATGTTCTTTGATTAGGTCTGTCACTACCGATTTTGTCAGGCCAATAGTAGGGCCAGGTGCAAAAAGTATTTGGTTGGCTGCTTTCTTGGCTAGTGAATCGGCATCTTAAGGTGACCATATTGTTGATGGATACTTCGGCCAAAGCTTCATGACATTCTAGTACTAACCCTGAATAAATTCGTGGTCTGTTCAGGGTAAGTACTGCTTTTCTGCTATCTGTATAGATGAGCATGTTCCTTCCAGTGATATTATTTCTGGTTATTTCTTTTGCTGCTATGAGAATCCCCGTTAGCTCTGTTTGAACTACACTGGCACTATATCTCATAGCCCATTTTATGTTTAGGTTTAGGAATTTGGAGTATATTCCGCATCCTGAGCCTTGTTTTGTTTTAGAACCGTCGGTGTAGATATGAATCGTATCTGCCACTTCTTGCTCTTCTATTTGTTCTATTATAACTTTATATGGCTTATGGAAGATATATCTCGGTGAAATGGAGTCCATGTTCGCTTGAAGCAGTCAGAGCGTATCGAGCGCCTCCTGCCAAAAGTGACGTCTCGCCTCACCAGATCCTACATCAGGTTCTATTCCGATCATGCAGAGGCCTGTCATTGTCGTCAAAGCAACCTCCTTGATGTAAATATCAAGGAGAGTGAGACTAAGAATGACTTCCATCGCTCTAGTCGGTCTTGTTTTCATGGCTCCTGTTACTTTGTATTGTTAGTATATGCTCTTAAAATTTGGCAATGTATCTAGGAATAAAAAACTAACAGAAATTTTTACTTGTAAAGAAATAAAATTGTAAATGCATTCCATACCTGCGACTAAACTTTATTCTGACAACCAACAACAGAGCAAGGATGAACTCCCAATATAATTTTCTGTGTTCAGAGCCCTAAAAACTCTTTTCAAAACACTAAACAAATAAAACAATTATAATTAATATCGCACAAAAGCAATGGCTGTTGACAGTTTTGAATAGCAACTTACATACGCTTGCGTTGCTCTGCACGTGCTCTGAACACACTCCGAACCTACTCGACGAACCCAACGAGCAAATTTAGTTAAAAATAACGCCATCTATGAGTGTTACACACTACTGTAACACGAGTAAGCATTTCCCTATTAAAGATCCCTAGCCTGGCACTGACTATGTGCAGCTGCAGGACAGGTACCGGCATATCATGACACATCAGACTACTCTCTCCCTCGCATAACTCCTTACCTCTCTCCTGCATGTATGTTACTCGCAGGCCGGAAAGGTCGGTTAGTAATTGATCTACCCTCCTCTATCTTTGTGTTTTGTAAAATCTACACTTATATAAATTAATCATTCTTGATTGTTGCTAGTGCATTGACTGGATATGCATTTTTACTCGCTCCGCCTTACAAACTTCTGCAATTTTATGCAGGTGAGTGATACCTCTTGTAAATACTATTTACAAATTAAATTTAATTTGCTTGTTTAAACTTTTTTAATAATTCGTGTAGTTTTTCAGCTAACCCAAATATGAATTAATATCTTCCCCTTCGAATAAAAAAATTAATATATTTTCTGTTTTTATTAATTAATTTATTAATCCATCAAAAGTTATTTTTACTGGCTGGTTTTGAAATGAATGCACTGTATAAGAAAACAGTGCAAAAGCTTTATTTATTTAAATCCCCAAACTATTAGTTCCACAGTTTGAACGTTTATTGCACTGCCACCTTTATTGCTTGCCGTAGACAAATTGATGTAGAGTTTTTTATGGGTTAGCCTAATCAGATAAGTCGGCTGCTCAGCGCCGTCCGAATCCAGAGTTTCCAGTCTGATTTCTAAATTATTCACTCGGGAAAAAAGTTGGCATCTCGGAAATGTTCGATAGGGCAAGCCGCGATAATTTCAATAATTCACAAGATCCGGGATCCGGTTTGACCTGGACAGCAAATGAAATATCGGTATTAAAACAAATACCGTTTCGCAATGCTTAATTGTTAAATAAGTGGTGTAGTTAATCAGGCACGGGATGTGGCTATACTTGAGACCTTAATTGAAACGAAAAGATTATTTATTTCTTAAGCACCGCTGGTCGTTAGGAATAAGCAAAGCTTAAAATGAAATTTTCATGAAAATTTCATTTTAAGCTTAGCGGCGTAAATAGCCGTTAATGCACTATTAGTTTTACAGCACTAGTATTACTAACAGATGCATTTATCACTGTATGAAACTGTTAAATATATCATTCTTGTGAACAAAGTTGGTTAAATTTGGTCCAGGATTTTCTTTCTTTTTTTTTTTAAATAACTAGTAATTTTGTGTTTAAATTTACAACGAACCATCTAGAAAAATTAAAATATTGAAATTTCCTTTGAAATTGAAATATTTAAATCGGTACTTTAGCCACTTCCACAGAATGACATTTTAACCTTGAAATTTAAACTGAACATGTGTCAAAACTTTTATTAAGAAAGTTACATTTGAAAATGGTATTGCAATACAGAAAAAAAGCAAAAATTTCCATACAGGTGTGAAAGTAAATGGGGCCAGTGGTAGTAATCAATTGCCCACGCTCAGGTACCTAATCATTTTGTGGCTGTTTTAATTTTTATTTACATACAAACATTATGCATTGAATTGTTTTTACTAAGTATAATTCGCAGCCACTTGTAATTACTTGTGTGTGAATAAAAACTATTATTAATTTCAGAATATATAGCTGATTTTTTTTTTTTTTTTTGAATTTGATACTGCAAACAATTCAACCCGATAAAGTTGTTTTGCTTCTACTATAGTATATTTTTATGTATGAGAGAGTAATAAAACAGCATTTCTAATGCAAAACTTAGTACGGTCATTTTAAATATTTTTACAGAAAAATTGTAATAAATGTTCCTGAGATATTACAAGTTTTGGGTCTTTTATTGGTCCTTTATAAACATAAGCTGTATAGAACAATAGAAAAAGGTTTTGACAGGCCAAAAGCCCTGTGTATTAAAAATTACATAGCCGTATTTTAAGATTATTTTCAATGAGTACCTATTTGCCAATTTTGTTTTATTTTAATTCCAAGAATTTCTTGCAGTAATCAAATTATAAGTAGATACAACAAATTTCACCGAAAATGCGACTATGGGTTTTCGATTTAGTAAGGAGGTACAAGTTGTGTATTCTTGACAGTTTACTAAATGTCGTTTAGTTGCAACTTGCAAGGTGCAGTGTGAATTCTAGTGTGATCATGGAAAATTTGGAAGGGTCTCGTAAACGACAAAAAATCGGTCCTTTAACAGTTAATGAAAAAACATTAATATTTAATTGTTTTAAATCATTTACAGACAAACATTTATGTAAAAGTGTTGATGACACAGTGGAATTAGTTAGTAGTACGCTTGGTGTTGGAAAATCTACGATTTACAGAGTTGTTAAAGAAGAGAAATGTGGCGAGTTTCAAACAGCACGTAAAGCTCCAGGAAAACCAAAATTTCAATTAGAAAATCTTTTGAAAGAAAGGAAAGTGCATGCGTTTTTCTTTAGAAAAGAATTTCCGACAGTAGACAAAGTTCTTGCCACGGTTCGAGATGATAAGGATTACCCTGAAATGAGTCGAAGCACACTATGGAAACTTTTAAAAGAAATAGGTTTTCTATGAAAAAAGCATTCCAGAAAGTCTATTTTAATAGAAAGAAGCGATATTGTAGTATGGAGAAGAAATTACCTAAGGACTATAAAAGAAATGAGAAACCAAAGAAGAAATATATTTTATTTAGATGAAACATCGATCAACGAGGTACATAAACCAAATAAATTTTGGCAAACATCAATGGTTTAGTTCAACCACCGAGAGAAGTTAACGAGATTTAACACTACCTTTGTAAATTTAACAAGAAGGCCTCTACAGTCACTCCTTACCTGTTACCTGTTATACTACAGATCGGTGTTCTCGAATTGAGGACCACTACCTGCACAGACCAAATAAGTGCACCGTACTAAGGATTAGGGATTAAGGTGGTAATGAGGGTTCATTGCGTTAACTAGATTACTGAGAGAGATTTTTGTACCTGGAAATATGACACGAATTGAGGAACAAACTTCTCAATAATTGAAGTATCTTATCACTATACCCATTTATAATATTATTATTTGTCTTCTGATGGATTTGCAAAATTTGAAGAAAAGTACGAATTCAGATAAAAATAGATATTTATTGCACAATTTACAATTTATAATTAATTTTTTAAACATATACATATTATTTACATTTAATACACTTTATGATAATTTGATGCGAATTTTACAAAATCTATTCGTTTTATAGAACCATTTTTATATTCTAACATTTTTGAAGTTAACATATTTAATCTTCGTCTAACAATTTTGTTGTTACATTTAACATACTCCTTAAGGCTGTTAATACGAATATAAGTATCTGTTTGAAAATTGTTCAAAACATTTACAAATAAATACAATGAAGGGTGCATTGAATAGAAATTTGAATTAAATCTAGAATGAAAGGACTCGCATGCATTGGTAGAATTTTCTGTAGTTACAACAGCTTCAGCCCAAATTGTTGGTGGAAATAAAGAATTTTCTTCAATATAATTCTTTACTAAATAGTCAGCTAAATTTACCACAGCTTTATGCATATGATCGGGCTGAAATTCAGCCAAATCCAAAGCAAAACATTCTCCAACTTCTTCGGGTTTTAAAAAAGACAATCCAAAAAGATACCTCATCCATTTTCCAGTTGCACTTTTTTCATCTTGGTATTCTTTAGCCAATCCCAAACTCTGTATTTTTCTGTACCAAGCTTGGCCAAGATGAAACCTACATCCAATGATCTTTGTGGTGGGCCATTGCGCAGAAATTGCTTTGTGAATAGCTAGTTCATAATCAGCTACAATAATTTTTGGAACAAATATTAAATTAGCATTACAACACTTTTCTTTAAGAATAACGAAAAGTCTTTCGTATGTTAAACGAAGTTTATTCGGTAATAAACAAAAAGCTACTGGTATATAATGGCCGTTTTCTACGATATGAAGTGTGAACAACTGTAAAAAATGTTTCGTACAATATCGAAATGTTCCATCAAGATACACTTTGTCACTACTACACAAAAATTTTAAATTAGTATAGCACGAAAATACTACAATATTGTTAATATTATCAGTGGCCAAGAGAAATGGTTCATTTTTAATTGTTGTCAAATTTAATGTTGGTAAAATATCGAAAACATCTGATACATTGCTTGGTAAACGTGCTTGGACTTGACGTCTTTTGTAATACATATTATTTCTTATGTATGTAATGTCTTTTCTTGTCAAAGCGTCCATTGTATCACTGTTTTCCCTTAAAACAGAGTGTATGATTTTCGATGGCCGTTCTGTGATATCTTCTACAGCTTTCCGTTTGCTTGCTACACTCAAAATTTGTCTATTTAATTTCTTTATGTCATTTTCATGATTGTGCACTGTTTCTTTTCGAGAAATTATATTATCTGAACCTAGCGTAAATACTTTTGCGTTACATTTACTTACAGTACAAGTCCAAAACTTTTCACCACTTTTAAGAACCTTTTTTTCACGAAACTTATAATCATCCCACACAAGTAACGACTTTCCCTTTTCACTTAAGATCATTTTAATTTCACTCATTTTTACAAGACTGCTCAAAATAAACTAAACACAAAACACTCACTTCAAATATATATTAGAATTTCGAAAGTAAAGTAATAAAATGCTCGTTAACGCAATGAATCATCATTACAACCTTAATCCCTAATCCGCAATTCGGTGCACTTACTATAATTATTTCTCAGAAGCCTGGTCCTCAATTCGTGTCATATTTTCAGGTACAAAAATAAACCCTTCTTAATATTTTCATTTTGGTTCTCAATTCGTGTCTGCCCCTACAGATAAATCAATAAATCATTTAAATTTGAATAATTAAGTCTCTGTGAATTAGAATTTGTCGCTACCTTATTTAATTATAATATGATAAAGATTAGTGATTTTCTATATTTTCATCACTAATCGATTGTCAAGTTTAGAGAATTTTAAATATAGTGGCGTCCAATATTCTTTTTTAAAGTCATATGAGTTGTTTAATAACCTGACCCACTCCCCAAAATCGTAGAGCCCTAAAACACTATAAAAATAGATAAGATCATATTACAAAATAATACACAGTTGTCAATGTTATTTATTATAGTTAAGTTGTCATATATTTGAATAACAATTTTGAATCTTTCTTGGTTTGCCTTATTTACCTACCATTGCTAAACATATCCTACTCAACACATCTCGTACATGTTTCAACCGAAACGCTGAATTTATTAAATAAGTGATTTTCTAGGGATCTTCCTTAGATAAAAGAGACCAGAGATATAACATACACAGGTGTTTAACCTGCGTAAATGTTTAAATGTTACCAATTTCTAAAGAAAGCTTAACGGAATGGGGGAACTGAGCGGAGACCCGAACTCTGTGGTGACAGGGACGGCCATTGTTAATTAGCATCATAATGAACTATTAGATTTATTTAAAAGATGTTTAATGAAATTTTGTATTATGAAATAAAATTACGTGATTTTTAATATCAAACAGATGCCATGACATTTTATGTAAAGAGAAGACCTTTTATAGAATATTTCGTTAGCGTTTATTTACTACAGACTTTTTTGCAAGATACTATGGAAATGGTTCTCATTGTCTACGAGTATTATAAAAAAATCATGTGCGCGGTCGAATACTACAAATTAAACCATGTGAGTTGAACATTATATTTTTTCGACGGCTATTACATAATATTAAAAATAAGTCAAAATAAGAAAATGCTGTTTTGTATTGTAACTTCAGAAAAAGGCTTCTTACTTTAGGAATATTAATTAATATAAAGTATGAGTCACATAAAACACTAGAAATGCATATGTCTGAAACCAGATAACATTGTAAAATTGAAACCTACTAAAAGTCATTTAGTCGCTAGGGGTGGGTGATTATCAAAATATATTATCGATCATTGAAAATAATCGATTATTTTCGATCAATCAATTATTTTGGATCAGTCGATTATTTTCAAACAATCTATTTTTTTTGTCGTATTTCCTTTAAAATCGACTACTTGATTATCTTTGAAAAATCAAAAATAATCGATTTATTAAAAAGCCAATTAACCGATAAATCAGTGTTTACAAAAAATAATAAAAGAAGTATTGTTTATTTTAAATATTCGATTATTTTCAAATATTATATTTTTTTTTCGTCCATTGAAACAGATTTTTCGATAATCTTTAAAAAATAGAAAATAATCTATTAATCAAAAATAATCGATTAATTAAAAAGTCGATTACTTAATAAATCGATTTAAAAAAAAAACGAATTAACGATTATTTTAAATAATCGAATATTTTAAATAATCGATTATTTTCGATCAATCTATTATTATAAAATAATCTACTTTTATTGTATTTCCTTTAAAATCAATTCGATTATCTTTAAAATACCGAAAAAATCGATAATTCCAAAATAATCGCTTAATCGAAAATAAACGATTAATCGAAAATAACCATTTCATTAAAAAGCCGATTCTACGATAAATCGATTTTCCAAAAAATAAGTGAATTATCGATTATTTTCTATTAATCCTCTCTTTTCATATTTCCTTTAAAATTGAATGTTCGATTCTTTGAAAAATCGAAAATAATCGATTATTAAAAAGCTGATTAACCTATAAATCGATAATTCTAAAAAATAACCGAAATATCGGCTATATAAAATAACCGATTACATTCGATCAATTGATTATTTTCATATAATACCTTTGAAAAATCGAAAATAATCGATTAATCGAAAATGATAGATTAATCGAAAATAATCGGTTAATAAAAAAAAACGATTAAAAGATAAATCGATTTTTCAAAAAAAATCGATTATTTTCAATCGATTATTTTTAATCGATTATTTTAAATAAATCTACTTTCTTTTTGCATTTCCTTTAAAATTGGTTATTACATTATCCAAAAAAAAAAAACGAAAATAATTTAGTGAAAATAATGGATAAATCGATTTTCATAAAAAATATCAGAATAATCGATAAATCGATTATTTAGAGATTCGGATTTTTTGATCCCGTTATCTTTGAAACCACATTCGATTGTATAATAAATAATAAATATTGCTAGAATTTGGATTTTTTTAAGTTAACGAAAATTTTGTTCGAGTTGTTTAGTATTTTTTTGCTTATACTAGATCATATTGTGTGTTTTAAGACTTAAGATTCAAATGTCACTTCCGATTTGACCGCAAATAAGATGAACCTTGAATGTTTAAGTAGGTCATCCTGTATTTTATCCAATATTCTTATAAAAGTACCTTATAAAAATTAAATTTAGGTAGCAACTATGCTTCTTTACTTCTTATTTATCTACTAAAAAGAGCCTAAAACCACCTTCAGTAAATATTCTTATAAATCTTCTTTTTAAAAACAAAATTTCGTTAGCAACAATGCCTATTTACTTCTTATTTAAATTAAATGTTCAAAATCGGGTCGGTAGTGTAGCGGTCTAACGCACTTATATTTATTTATAGGCAAGTTTATGAGTCTGAGACTGCTGGGCTTCGAATCCCAGACCGGACCACGTGGATTTTTAATTAAATTGCATGGTTCGGTTAAGGATTTGATGTGTGCCGTATTAATAGAAATTCAATTTCTGTTGATATTACATGCAGATTAAAAATCGCCATGCATTACCGTCTCGATGATGGTGGGTGAGATTTTCCGGGTTTTCCTCACCTGTAAGTCAAATGGCACCATCAACCATCTTTAAGTCGCCCCGGAGCGCCACGGAAAATAATAATAATAGCTGTCCATTCCCCTACACAAGTCGTTCAGTCAACTTCAGAGGTTGAAATTCACTCGTAAGGGGGTGAATTAGGGAGAGTATTATTATTATTATTATTATTATTATAAAATTTTACCCTTTTGTAAATTTATGTAAGTAATATGAAATCTGTTTTCTGAAATATGTACTTGATGCTTAATATTTATTGAAACCCCTTAATGTGGATCTGAAGTATTCAGCCCAAAGGATCATGACGCTTTATGTCAAAATGTTAATAAATATTTACCGCTGAAAACAAATATATTTTTATCTTTCATAACATTGGTACTTGTATTATAAGTATATACAATTTTTCAAGATACATCGTGGCATTTTGAACCTAAAATTAAATAACTAGAACACTTTAAATTGCTAAGACACCCACAAATAAATCAAAAAATATCGGAGCAATTTGGGTGGCGTTGTGCAAACAATGATTTTCAATTGGTGGGTTACTTGGGGTTAAAATAGACAACATGCGCAGTGTGCAATGTTACATCTTCGGTCTCTTTAATCTAAGGGATCTTCTTAAGAATTTCTCCAGTTATCCAGTCGTAGACGGATGGCTTTTTTATTTTTGTTGTTCCTAGTTTTAAATTGATGTCGACATTAAGTGAATTATTTTTTTGTTACATTATCATTTCGAAGCAATGAAGTTTGTTTACAATAAAAATAGCAAGTAATATATGTCATTATATTGAACTGGCTAAAGCACCAACTTAAAACATTTAAATTTTACAGCCCACTCCAATTATGATTTTTCTCAATGGCTCTTTATCGTAAATTTATATTTAATCAAATGTGAAAAATGTTCTACGTTTAAACTCATATTAGCCACTAAGTTCCTAAAAAATATATTCGGCTATATAAATTCAGGATGTGATTTCCATAATGTATTTTTGATAGCATAATACGAAGAGGGTCGACCACACGTTCAATCAATATTTGCTGATGGTGAGAAGTTTTCACCCAATCCATATGTTTATGAAAATTTATATTAGCCCAATTCATCCATCTACATTTTATATAGATTAAATGTTTATTTAGGAAACAAGCTGAATTCGTAGTAAAATAGATACATACTGTTTAATATGGTAAATTTTGTTGAACAATGAATAAAATTGTTTTTAATGCAATGTATCTAATTAAGATAATTTAAATACCAAAATACGTATAAATTCAGAAAAAAAGCATAGAAGGCGGCAGTTTAAACCTAACATGTTTGAACTTCTGAGCCGTTACATAATATCTAAGAAACAAACTTCCTTTCGTAAGGTATTTCGCCCAAAACTATTTTTTCAAAGTTCGCTCGCTAGGTAAATATAAGGTCAAAGCGCTGAATGATAGAAACACATAAACAAATCTCGCTATATCCTTTTTTTTTGTTGAAATCGAACAGGTATGGCTGACACGGAACTATTTTAAAAAAATGCATATATTATTTTAATAACAAATAATTTATCAAAGTATTGGTTACGGAAATAAAACAGGAACACACTTCGAAGTTGTTCGCCTATTCCAAGAAAAAAATCCCGTTATATCGGTGTAGAATATTTAGTTAGCGGGCTACTTAACATTTGGTGGATTTCATATACAATTTAGAATGAATATATATCCGTTCAGTAGACTAATACAATGACTACATAGTTTAGTAGACTGATATAATGGCTACTTATTCATTTTGTAGTTTCTGCAGAAAATTAGTGTGAATAAAATTAACTTGAATTAACTTAAGTTCAACCGTAAGCGCTTATCGCGCTACTGTCGAGGTCAACCAACTATTAACATGGATTCCGACCCTCGTGTGTTTAGTTATATTAAACAATAAGTCAACTATGAAGAAATACCGCAAATACAGAAAAAGTTCGGCATCTGTTTGAATAATTCGACAAAAAATTGGTGTAGGGAATGGGTTGCTTATCGGAAGTCAGCTAAACTAACTCTGAAAGATACCATAGACGAAGAGGTATTATGTTTTTACTTGAAATTTTATTTAATAATTTTATTATATGTACGTTTTATAGGTATATTTTTCTTTCGATTTAGAGATTTAAAATAGTAATTTTTATATATACACATATATAATTAGAATAAAATAATGATTTTTTTCCTTCAACGATTTCAGTGTTTTAGATAAAATTTTTCCTTTTTTCTCGAAAAAGCGTGAACAACTTTGTCGGTATACTGTGTAAGGTGTTTTCTCGCCAAAGAGAAAACGGTTCCTTACGAATGGCGCTGGTTACGGGCGGTTCTCGAGCGCCAGATTTTTGGTTATGGTTTACTCCACAAACTCTCGAAACGGCGTCGAAAGTACTCGGGTAGCTACATATGGAGATGAAAAATTCCAGGGGTCAAAGGTCACTTAGACACAGGTAGTAGGCCACAAGTAACGGGCTTTAATCGTTGCTTGGGCTAGTACAGAACTTATCACTAGCTGAAATACAAAATAAAGTATGGAATTAGTAACCAGTAATACGCCCACGTCAGTTGTGGTGATAGTCAATATAACCCTGAACAAAAAATAAAGAAACAAAACGGACGGTATTGAATCGCGACTAGTCTTAATCAGACTTCAAAATTTAATTAAAATAAAATGAATGTTTCGGTCGCCGAAAAAAAAATTCTTAACTTGACTATTAACTCGGTAATTATACTAAAACATAATTTTCTATTTCGGTAGGGAAAAATTCTAAGAACGGTCGTAGCAAAAATTAACTGTTTAACTGTTGTTTCGGGAATTAAACTAAAATGTAGGTATTTTACTATTTCGGTAAGGAAAAATTAGCTAAACGGTCATAGAGAGTGCGAGGAGACAGGGACGCGAAAGAATTACTTATAGTAAATATACGGAAAGAAAATAAAAATAAATTTATACCCGGGGTAGCCTATTGCAATTTGCACGAGAAAAAAAAATACAACCGGAATAAGAAAACTAACGCAAAAAGCACCTAATCCAAGAATGAACTGATCGTCATCACGAGCCCGTTCAGAAAGGGACAGGATACTATTTAAAGTTATTTAAATTGTCGGTGAAAGAGAAAAACAAAACAAAACTATTATCGGAGGGAACAAAATGACTAACGCAGATAGTACCTACTCCAAGAATGAACTGATCGTCACCACGAGCCCGTTCGGATAGGGACAGGATACTATTTAAGATTCTTTAAACTTGCGGTTTACACATTAACTAAAAAAATAACGCGGATAGCACCTACTCCAAGAGTGAACTGATCGTCATTACGATCCCGTTCAGACAGGACAGGATGCTATTTAAAATTATTTATATATACGGTAAAATAATAAACAAACTATTAAAAGAGGGAAAACGTCTCCTCAAAAACTCCGTTTATAAATATCCCCAACTTAATTACAACGCGGCACTTACTAAACAAAAATATTTATCAATAAAATCAAATTTAATTTCCGATTTAACCTACCAAAAAGAAAAAAAATCATTTCTTAAAACAGACTAACGATTAAAAGTCTAAATCCCCGGTATTCCAATATTAAAGAACTAAATCCTATCATTTATTATTTATATCAGATTCTATTCCCCTTTAAAGAAACGGTATTATATTTGCCAAAAAATAAATTCTAATATTTATTAATGAAATCAAATTTAAAATATTTTACCTCAACAATATCTATAAAAACGGTATTATTCTTGCCAAGTAACAAATTCTAATATTTATTAATGAAATCAAATTTAAAATCTTTTAACTCAACACTATTTATAAAAATGGTATTATTTTTGCCAAGAAATAAACTATAATATTTATTACTGGAATCAAATTAAATCTTTTAACTCAATACTGAATTAAAATGTTCCTATGTCTAAAAGATAATTCGGTTTTTAAAATAAAATACGGTCTCAATATAAAACGAAAAAAGCGAAACAAGGTTTTTTAGCTAACGGCTTTGTAAACATGAGAAAGAAAAGAAATTATCGGCGGTGAATTGATTTGAGAATGCGGCTTATTATTCTGAACTGGTGACAATCAAATATTATATCAAACTAAAAATTGTAATTGCATCTCGAGCCTCGTTCAACTGCTGATTCCCTTTCCCTATCAGAGACCCCACCAACGCCAGTCCCACCGCGCATCGATACTCGATAGGCGTTCGCGCATCTGTAAATTAACTCAGGACCAACAGTTCAATCGCGTTTAATATTTATTAAAAATGAAAAATGAAAATAAACTGATTGAGGAAAAATTGACTTCATTACAACTCTGTAAGTATATTGTTTTTGGTGGTGTATCGCCTTTGATGGCTATTATCTTTGTCGGCATATTGTCTTTGTCCATTTAAAAAGTATTGCAACTCTTTCAAGAGCGGAATTTATAACCAATGCCGAAAAGGAAAATCAAACGTATTTGAATAAAAATAATAATTTCTACTTTCAGTGGAGTTTTGTTCACCTTAGTGACCTGTTGAGATTGGTACGGTTAACAGCTCCTGCATCGTACTTTTTAAAATTTTATAGAATATTAATTTTTGTTTTATTGGTATTTAGTTTCGTTTTATCAATAATTAGTTTGTGTTTGGAGGTTAGTAATTTTACTTTTATTATGCGTTTATATTTTTGTGTATGTGATTAAGAAACGAATGCAGTGCCGGCGCGCAAATAAAAAACAAACTCTTTTTAAATAAACAGACTCAGCAAATTTGTTTAAATGTTTATAAAAATTTGTTAAAATGTGGGTATATCGAAAACACTTCTACCGTTCAAGAAGCAGCGTTTCTTACTGGTATATCTGTTTATAAAATGTACCAAATTATAAAAAATTGAATTTTCAGCAGAAAAGTCCGTGAAGACAAAGGTGTGAAAAAAAAATTAGATCCAGTCATGGCCAAATCCATTGTGAATACAGTGTATGAACTTTATACACAAAATACCATTCCCACTTTTGATATAATACATAAACGCTAAAGTGAAACTTATTTCGATACAAATATAAAAAGGTCTACATTGTATAATTTGCTAAACAAAATCGGTTTTAAATACAAAACGATATATAAAAGAAGCGCAGTGATGGAAACAAGACGAATAGTAAACTGGAGAAATTCTTATTTACAGAAAATTCGTGAAAATAAAAATGAAAGCAGGCCAATTTATTTTCTGGATGAAACGTGGTATGATTCACATGATACTGCAAAAAAGGGCTGGACAAACGATAATAAATATTGCCAAGCCTTAGGTATCCCTCCAAATAAAGGCACTCGACTGATAATATTAAACTGTGGCTCAGAGGACGGTTGGGTTGACAATACCTTATTATTAATTGGAAAAAAATTGATAGCTGCCAGATTGATTACCATTCCGATATTTTTGAAGAATGGTTTACGAATTCACTGTTGCCTAATTAAAAGCCAAAAAGTGTAATAGTTACTCCAGGCTTACGGAAAAAATACCTAATAAAAACTCTGGGAAAGATGAAATTCAAGAATTTTTAATGAATCACGATTTGTATTTTGATAAAAAATATAAAAAAGATGAACTTTTGGAAGTCCTAAAAACTAAAAATTTTTAAAAAAAGTATATAGTTTATGAAATTGCAGCTGAAAGAGGTCATACAGATTTAAGGTTACCACCATATTTTTGTATTTTCAATCCTGTAGAGTTACTCTGGAGCCAATTGAAACAAAATATTCGGAGAAAAAATATATTTCCCAAATTTGATTCTCAGGTCGTCAACTTGATCAAAGAACAAATGGATGCGATCGGAAACAACAGCGGCATACACGTAAATAATTGAGAACGATTTATCATAAATCTCAATGAGGATGACGATGACGATGATATAATTAGTGATAACGAGGAGAAGGAAGACGAGGAGCAGGAATTTGGAAACAATGAGGAAATCTGAGTTAAATCAGCAATATGTAAGTAATTTTTATTACATAAGTCGGTCCATGTTCACATTTTTTGTACATTTACTTTGTAATTTTAATTTTAAAATATTTTTTTATATCTAATTATTAAAATATTGACGCTCGTTCGTATACCAATCGAGAACATGATGTCACTTGGGAAGTAACCCAACCAGTAGCGATATGTTCGCACTATAACCAATTAAGTTAATTATTTCCTACCTACTCATATCTATAAGAACGTATGTCATGCAAAATTTATAGAAAATAAAAAAACCTTCATTTCGAAAGAATTGGAAATACAATCAAAAAAACTCAAAAAAAATATGGGAAACTATTAATCAGCATACAAATAAAAATTGTAACATATGTATTACAGAAGTCATTGATGAGGCAGGTAACCGTAAAAAGGACAATAACAAAATTAGCGAAATTTTTAGTAAATATTATATTCAAGTTGGTAAAAATTTGGCGGAAAATATACTTGCAAATAAAAGCCAGTCTTTTACGGACTATGAACCAACTTATAACGATAAAAAAAAATTCCTAAATCCAGTAACCCAGGAAGAAATTAAGGATATTATATTGTCGTTAAAAACAAATACATCACCAGGAATAGACGGAATAACGGTAAAACTATTGAAAGAAATAAAAGATCAAATAAGTAATCCATTAGCATACTTAATTAATCTAGCGTTCGAGCAGGGTATCTGTCCAACTCAGTTTAAGGTAGCTGTCGTTAAACCTATATATAAAAAAGGCGAAAAAAATAGAGTGGAAAACTATAGACCGATTAGTTTAATATTAAATATAGCAAAATAACAAAATTTGTCAATAAAAATAATTTATTATGTAATACACAATTTGGATTTAGAGAAAAATGTTCTACTAACGATGCTATTGCATTATTGACTAGAAGGATTTCCGATAGTTTAAACGATAACCAAAAATGTGCCTGCTTATTTGTAGATCTAGCAAAAGCTTTCGACACAGTCAGCCATCAAAAACTGTTATCAAAGCTCTATGCTATGGGATTTAGAGGTAAAGCCCATTTACTCCTTAAAAGCTACTTAACCAACAGACAACAAATAGTTGAAGTTAATGGAAATAGAAGTGCACCACAAGAAGTTATCTATGGAGTGCCTCAAGGTACAGTATTAGGGCCCATAATATTTATATTATATTTAAACGATTTACTTACCTTAAAAACGGATGGCAACATAATCTCATTTGCTGATGATACTGCTCTCTCTTTGTTAAAGGAAACGATTGGTTGGAAGTGGAAACTAGCCTAAAACGAGATTTACAAAAAATAACACACTGGTTTGATGAAAATCTTTTAACAATTAATTTAGACAAGACAGTGTATCTACCATTTTATAATTTTAAAAATGTCTTAGCTAATTTAAATCCTTTAAAAATTGATCTACCATTCCGTAGTACATCCTGGTCTTTACCTGTGTCATGTAGTGCCAAATATTTAGGAGTAACCATATATTCAAATCTAAAATGGAATATACATATTAATAATCTGATAAAAAGAATGAGATCACTATTATATATGTTTAAGTTAACCTCAAAAATACTTAGTGAGCGTGATCTTATTTCACTTTACTACGCCCTAGTTCAATCTATATTAAATTACGGGATAATTGGATAGGGAGGAGCTTACACTACTACTTTGCAACCTTTAGTGGTAATTCAAAAACGTCTGATTAAACTAATATTTAAATTAAATCTACGATTTCCCACTGAAGCACTTTTCACTTACAGTAACTTATTAACTATAAGAAAATTGTATTATAAACAAGCTTTGATTCAACTTGTAGATACAAAGGAAATAAATATTGTGTGCCGCCAATATAACGCAATATTTCATCTAAACAATAAGATTATCTTACCTAAATGTAGAACAACCCTCTCGCAACGCAGTTATTCATACGTCGGATTAAAAGAACTAAAATCAAAAATTTATTATAAAAACTTTAAAACTATTATTGCGAAATAGATTTTAAAAGAAACTATAGATATAATCGGTAGCAATTAAAATAAAAAAAAAATAAAAATAAACTAAGATGAAACAAACTAAAATTTTATAATAAAATTGAATATTTATATACTCACCCTAAATGCATATTATTTAGTGAACTTTTTTTTGAAGCATCTTCAAAGGGAAGCCGAACTTTTTCTTCCATTATCGGTATTACTTTGTAGTTGAATTATTGTTTAGCAAATCCAATAAATTTTTACTGAAGACAATTTTTGATGGATGGAGTATCGCGAAATTATGACGAATCGGCAGAATCAAAATCTTTAAAAACACATTTTATTTACTGACAAGTCAACTTTTTCATTCCACAACAAACACAAATCTATCTGTTATGACATATTGGTCTTGGAAAAATAAACATTTATTTATTCCAACAAGCACACGGTACCCTGAAAAATTAAATCTTCTGACTGGTATTTTAGGGGACTACATTATAGGCCCTTTTTATTGACGGCAAATTTAACTTTCACAAATATTGATATTTTATTCAAAATCAAGTTATTCCTGCAGCCTCACTTCTACCTAATGTTAATTTCGAGGATTTCTGGTGTCTGCAATTAATATTTTCAGAATGCTTGATAAGCACTTATGGTACAATAAAATGGCTTTATATGCCCATAAACCTTGCACCAAATCTTTTATTTTTTTGGGGAGAGATCTACTAATCTTCATCACTGATATTCTTCTAAAAGTTATGAAATTTATATTTATATTTTATATATGCTAAATAAAAAAATTATTAATATCATTAATAATTAGGAGATATTATACCACTATAGAAATATTACACCAAAACAGCTTAGAGATTTGAGAGTATGTATCAGATATTTGGCTATTGTTTAGCAAAAGATGGAATATATTTTGAACCCTATATTCATTACGTTTAGTAATTTGTCATTTTAATTAATTTTATGTTTTTGCAGATAATTTTTAGTTCTGTAGTCGGAGGAATTAACTAAAATATTGTCTTGCATTGAATAGGAAGAACAATATCCCACCGCAGTTCATGAATTACTAAATTACTAAACTTTTGCTTGAAACTTGATAATTAATAAAAATAAGTAATATAAGGCAGGAGATGTAATAGTTAAGTAGACGTTGGCGTTCTACACAATGTATAGAAATTGCCGTGCACTCGTAGTGCATATACCAAGTGGCTTGTATACTTTTTTCTTAAACATGTATCTTTGTTATGTTAAAATAAAGTAACATTAAATAAAATAGAGCTTATTCTCGAAGATAATGTCACATAATACGAGAGACCATTTTCCTGAGAAAAATAACTATTCCTCTGGCTAATACCTCAACAGGTATTGAGTTAAAACTAAATGAAAACAATAGAGATAGAAAATAATTCTTAACACTCTCTTTTTGATTTTGCTTACTAAGAAGAAAGTCATTATTGGATCGGTTTCGTCCTTATAGGGATTCATCAATAAATACCAAGTTCAAATTTTATTAACTCGCTAGTATTATCTAGTTTAAAAACTAGGTAAGATAAAAAGTCAGGCGAGTCATTTATAAAAAGAAAAAAAAAATAATTTAAGTGTGATCAAGACGTAAAATAAAATAGAAATAAATCTCAAGTCAATCTCACATAATACGAGCGATCACTGGCTTCAGAAAACAGCTACTTCCTTGGCAAATACCGCCACAGGCAATGATTTGTATAAAAAAAAAACAGTAGACAAATAAAATAATTTTCAGGAGGTGGGTTGACTCAGTGGTTAGAGTCATGACTTTGAAATCGAAATGTCTCAGGATCAAATCCCACCGTTGGCAGGAATTTTTATTTATCCCTCTGCATCTGTAACGTATGTAGGGTGGGTTAACCCCACGACACTTTGTAAAAAGGACCATTTCAGTCTTCTAAGGAATGATAGACAGTGAATGGTCCTTATACCACTGTTCTATAATTCTGAGAGCTACTTGCATTCTTTCGTAGAGTATGTTCTCAAAATTTCCTGTTTGCAGAATGACCAGGTCATCTGCATATACTATTGTGTAGTGACAGTCATTATTAAGGCAGCTAATGAGGATGTCGAGGACCATGTTCCACAGTAGAGGTGATATCACCCCTCCCTGTGGACATTCCCTCGCAACCAAGCCTCTTATATTCACATCTTCTACACTTATATTTATTGCTCGCTTTGAGAGCACGTTATGTATCCACCCGGTAACCATCTAACCATAATTTAATTTAATAAACTAAATAATAATTCTAATGCATAGGTAGGATTCCTTACTCTACCATTCACTGTTGGCTTTTAATTAATAGTGTTGCTCCTAAACTGGCACTGCCAAACATTAACACTGCTTTCATCTCATCAATACGAAACTCGTCAAAAAACACTATTGTACGGTTTCATTGATATTCAAAACAGTAACTCAAAGATCCTACGACTATTATGCTCCAAAACTATACAATTCTATTCCTGAGAATTTCAAATGAAGACAGGCTTAAAAAAGTACCTTCTTTAAAGTTGGCGAAAAGATTTGTTAACAATGTTCAATTAAACTAAAAACGAATTTATTGTTTTCAATCATAGTTTTCTTTTTTACTTATTTATTTTTTTTTTTTTTGTAACGTTATATATCTTGTCCAAATTTAATCTTAGATATTATATAAATTTTGTATTTTATATGTGTATTATATTATATTTTACATTCAGTACTGAATATTATTATTACTATTGTTAGTGTTGTTATTGTTATTATTATTATTTTTTTAATTTGGAATCATTGGTGTCAACTATTTAGGCAATTAGCCTCGTGTTCTGTCTAGAGTTTGTAACTTTTTCCAGCGCCACTTTAGGGACAGCACTGTTAATTAGAACCCAACAGTATTACTATTATTGTCATTATTATATTTTATGTCTTATTAGCGAAACAAGTACTAATCGTTTTTTTTTCCAACTTTATTGCCAATATATGTATTGCTTTTTATTGTTATTATACTTAAATTTTGTGCCAATAAAGTTATTGTTATTATTAAAACAAAGCCTGTACAGAACACGAGGCTAATAACCTTAGTAGTTGATGCCAAAAAATAAAGAAAAACTCTAAATATAATTTGCTTTATAGGACTGGTTTAGTATTTATTAGGACTCTAGATTCTAGTCTCTAAAGTCTGCAGGTGCAATAAATTCACTTACCCACATTTATGGAGGTTGATCACTTGCCCACATTTATGAAGGTTGACCAAGTCACAAAATAATTCCATCTGCCTTAATAAGCAAACTCTAAGCTCGCTTGTGGCACCTATTTTAAAAATTAGGGCAATTTTTATAGAAGGAAAATTGATCAAGTCTGTCAAATGGCTTAGAAAAATCGGTTTATATTACATCTAGTTGACAGCGGTCACAAAAAATTTCAGAACTTTTTTGTGTAAAAGAAATTTTTTTTATTATTGTTGACCTGTTCTTACATTATACTTCTTTCACTATTTAATGTGGTTTTATGTTATCATAGAGTAAATTTTGTCAAAATTAAATAGAAACGCAACGGAACGCATACTTATTTAGAAATCGTGCTTTAAAGAGCTTTCATTTGATACCCCACACGATGCCATCAGAATATCTTTTTTCATGAAATTTTCCCACTCTCTGTCCCCCAAAAAAATTTACTATAATTGTATCAAATCTCAAATGGATAAAATAACATAAAAAAATCGTTATTTATGACCGAAAAAGTAGCAAGAAATATAAATTTTATCCGAGTATATTTTTCAATAATATTTTTGTCGAAACTGAAAATTCAAGTTTTCCCGCATTTTAATAACTGTTCTCACATTTATACGAGCCATTACTGTTATTATAAAAATCCTCCGACTCGGAAATATTCTTTTATTACACAATGCGAAAATAAAGGCTTAAAAAGAAGTCCTAAGAATCTTTCTATTTCGTTTAAGACAATAACGAGCCAATTTCGCTCAAGAACTCCCGCCTCGAGACTGACATTTATGTCTTATCATAGCCACAATTTACACGAAAATACTCACTTGAATGATGCGTGTGGTTGGACTGTGCACCAGATGGCTTGTCACGACCCATCTCTTCGTCGGCTTTCATGTGAACGATTTGAAGTGCAGAATCGAGAATCACCTCCTGAACTTCACGCCACCACTGTTGCTCCAATATGACGGTTTACCCCTTCGGGGTCGACTCAGATTTAGAGTAGAACGAAAGGGACCGTGTTTTCGTCCTTACGCCAATCGATAGGTGCTCGAAATTCCTTTCGATACCAGATAACGTTGTCCGAAATCAAACTGTAATAGAAAAATATTACGATTAGAGAATTATTTTATAAAATGACACTAAATTTATACAAGGTGTAACTATTGCTACGTTTGATTATCCATATCGGATGCAACTGAAATGTTATAAATTTTTTATCACGTGATAGAGGATTAGATTTAAATGTAGATGCAAGGTTTGTTCTGGTTCTCAAATTGAAAACGGTTTTGAAACTGCGCCGGACCGTGTACGTAAAGGCAAAAAATCCCCGACTGTTTGAAATTGTTGGAAAACCAGAACACATAAATGTGTTTTGTTTATTGTTTATTATAATAATGCAGTTCCTTTTTAAAGCTCAGCTTGATATTACATTTGCATGTATATGTTCATCATTATTATCCTCATCACATTTCAATGGAATAAAAAAATACGGGAGAATAATATTAAAAAATTAATAATTCTAAAATTGCCTCAATTTACAAATAAAACAAGAACAAGAGACATTCGTTCACACATAAATAAACAATTTGGGATTGTATACGTTCTAGAACGTCTGCATGGTCTTAAAAGCTAATAGAATATTCATAATACTTCAAAAACGCATGAGCTGTCAAAACAGTCCGAGTCGATTTACATTCCAAAGCATGAACACATTTTGACTGTTTACAACAGTCATGGATTATTTCGGATACGAAACCAGAACACTGTACTGGGAGATCCGAAGTACTTCGAGAAAAACCAGAACACTTTTTATCTACTGCGCACTTTGAATATAAAACCTCAGAAAGGAGCTGATTTTAAAGTAATAGTTGACGAGTTGGCCCTTCAATATGGCGGACGATCATTTCCGTTTTGACAGAGGCGTGCGATAATTATTATTCAAAATTAAAGACAAACGCATCTTAATAGAATAAACGTTTATGTTATTATTAAAAATACTTAATGACCGGGACTAGTTGCAGGTTTTGATGTGTCCTAAATGCCCCAAAATTACTAATTTGTATCACTACAATTTGTATTTATGTTTTACCAAATTAAAAAAACAAAAATAAAAACTATTTTAGTAATAAAATATTAAAAAATTGAGCATATATATTTTGAAATTCGTAGTAGAAGTTTAATTTCTTAAATTATTTTCTAGATATTAAAATGTAGTTTGGAATTGAACCTTAATGGAAAGGGTATTTCGTTTTTTGACAGTCCTATTATTTGACTTTTATTATGAATTAAAAAACCATTTTACTTAATTTTAAAAACGATTAATAATAACCTCCAAAAGTTTTTAATTCTTACATTAATCCATTACTTAATAAATGACGATCTAATTTATATACATATAAAGTGTCCCTAAATGGAGCTGGGGAATAACTTTATTATTGATTTTATAAAGAAGTAATTCTCTATCAATAATTCTGCTTATCTCGTTCTTTATCAATACATGTACAGTGTGTTAATAAATAGTAAAACAAAATTGATTCAAGAGGTAAGTATCTTTATTTAATATTTTAGACAAGTTTATGAAACAAATAAATTCCAAATGATTTCTAATTGAAATTTCGTCAAACACAAGCGAACAATACAAAGTTTTACTGGGATGCTTTACTTTTAATTTTAAAAACTTAAATGCTTCCGAAGTAAATCCTGGCTGGACATCAACTGAAGAGTACCATTTACCCAATTTTTTTGGATAAGGCAAGCAGTTGTTAAATTTAGTTCTAACAAAGTTATATGCTTTTGGGGAGAATAAATGCAATGTTAGTACACTGGATCTTATTGAATGGTAAAACTATTTACCTACTTTTTTTTTTGAGTTTTTTGAAGAAGTCTTTTAATAATTTCGGTGTTTCCTCCAAAATGTTGCAATAAAATTAAACATTAAATTATTTTTTTTTAAATCTGTTATTATGCACTTTAAAGATGAAATTTGTTTTTCCTGTCTCCAAATTTTCTTTTGCAATTTTCTAATTTTAACGTTTTCTATAATATCCTTATGCAGCAATTCACAAATAGTCCTTTTAAAAATTCTTTTGCGGGATGTATCCACAGTTGTCTCACATGTAGATGACTTGCCTGGAGAGGGTAAAGGAGTACGTAACCGAATAGATGTGGGGATCATAGCCAGGGTATAACTATAGATGGTCCTGGTACAGCTGGGGTCCACTGATAACTATTTTTAAGGACCGAAAATATATTTTTATCTTCATTATTTACAGTTTTTGTGTGACTTGGATTAAATGTCCTCACCTAGTTAAAATTAACATTTACTTAGATATAAAGTCCAATTTTACATAGGTAAGTTTTTGTGTATTTTTAATACAATTAAACCTTACGCCTAAATACTTACAAATTTTAAACGATACACTCTTACTGTTGGAATAGAAGTTGGAAACAAACTCACTTTTACCAGGGATGTTTGATCAAAACATTAATCGCTAAAATGTGATCATAAAACATTACTAGCTAATAGCATCCATCCTAGTTTGTTTACAAAGTCAATCCATCAGGGCCGACAAGAGGGAGGGGGGTAGCCGGGGCTAAATCCCGGAGCTCGGGCTCAAGTGGGGGCCCGGCAGCCACAACTCGGATAATACAATACGTGACAACCGCCTATAATAAAACAGCAGTCTTCTGCGGATCCTGAATTTGTATCCCTGGAGTGAATGTTATTTTGTAACTTTCAACTGGTCCGACTGAGCTAACTGATTGTTGAGCAATAAACTGTGACTCCAAAAATAATATTCTGTGACACTGACAGCAGGAAGCAAAATATTAAAAATAATGCGCCAAGATGTAGGCAACACGTAATAAAACATCAAAATGGCGGAGTTTTGTATCTTCTTTTAAAAGGCACTCAGAAAGCTGCGCAGTGCGACCATTCTCCGTATAGTAAAAGAAAATTAAAGCATGTGGGTTTTATATTCAAAGACTGCCCATAAGCCCGACAGTTGTGGATCGTTATTTCTCAAAACCAGAATAGACCTGTAATACACAAACGCTCTAAACTTTATTGGTCACGTGATAAAATGACAATGACAAGTTAGAAGTTTATACTTTTTAAATTTTACTTTTGAGATTAGAAATCAACCTTGATATAAAAATTAAACAAACTTATCACTTTTATATTTACGCTAGCACAAAAAAAGGATAAATCAAGAAACTTGTGACTAAACCAACTGAACTGAATCGGCATCTGGTTTCACAGAACACCTACTTTCTGGCATGGAGCGAATCTAACAAAAAATAAGTTTGACAACCCCCACTACAACATCTCATTTACCTATTTCAAATCGAGATGAAAAAAATGTAATCTGGACAGCTACATCTCGGATAAACAAACGTAGATGCAGATGTAGTCCAGTCATTTAAGCTTAAATTAGGTAAGAATCTCGGAACTGGAGATACCCAGCTGTAAGTCGGTTTTTTTGCGCTTTTTTGTAAATATCTCATTTTTTATGGGTTTTTTGCTATTTGTATTTATTATCAATATTGTAGAATACAAAATTCTCTACAAATTTTGTTTAAAAAAATTCAGATTACAGTAAGAACGTAAAAGCTATGGAGCAGCAGAGAAGATGAAACAATAGTTGTACCAGTTACTCAAGAAAAATTATTATCAAATCGAAATAACAAAGATATGCTCATTAATATGTTAATTGAAAAATTACGAGCTGCAAATATTACTACTAAACAAGCCAGAGATAATGCTGATGTTCTTATTGTTGAAACTGCAATTGAAGAATCAAATTCTGAAAAAACTGCAGTTATAATAGGACAAGATATTGATTTACTTGTCATTTTAATTGGGCGTACACTGTCTCACGAACAAGACATTTTCTTTAAAAAAGTTGGGAAAGGAAACGTAAAAACGGGGGTATACTTGACTAAAAGTTTTGATAATTATCCTCATTCCAAAACACATATTTTATTTCTGCACGCATTAAGTGGCTGTGACACAACTTCTGCGCTTTTTAAAAAGGGAAAAAATAATTTTTTAAAGTTTTTGAGAAACTGACAAATTTGAATGAACTAGCGCAGCATTTGAGAAAGAAAATTGTTCGGCCCAGAGATTATTAGAAAGTGGAACTCAAATCTTATTGGCAGTCTATAATGCTCCGAAATCTGTGAAAAGTCTCGATCATCTTCGTTATATGCATTACATCAAGTCTACAAAACTTAATTAACCTGTGCAGCTTTCAAATATTCCACCAACAAAAGCAGCTGCTCATCAACCTTTCAAACGTGTTTATTAAGTTCAAACTTGGTTAAGGCATGATTTGGAACCCCAGGTATGGAGTTGGGCAATGCGAAACAATTTTCTGGAGCCTATCATGACAATTTTACCACCTGCTCCAGAAGATTTGCTAAATACAATTTTCTGCAACTGCAAGAGTGGTTGTGGTTCGCGATGCTGATGCAGGAAAGCGGGCTTGCAATGCTCTTTAGCTTGTGGCCAATGTAATGGGCAAGCTTGTTTCAATGCTCTACCATATCAGAGCGACATTAACGAAGATGGAACCTTTGACCCCGAAATCATGGAAGAATTTGAGAGAAATGTCGTTGAAGACGATAATGAAGACCAGTTTGAAATTTTCCAGCAGCCGGAAGACGACGATGAAGAGGAAGAAGATTATTAAAATTATAAATTGTAGTTTTTGTACCTTTTATTCCATTTTTTTACTTTTAATAAAAATAAATGTATTGAATGAAATTTTTTAATAAAAAGATTAATTCATAATTTATTTGTTTTTTTTTTTCATCATGTAAGAATTTATTAATATTAATTAGGTTAAAATTCAAATATAATTCCTATATTTTCATTAACAATTTTGCAATTACATGGGCAGGTAAGTGTTGTTAAATAAATTAATACTAAATAAAAAGTGGATAGGTTAGGAAAAAAAATGATAAAATATAATATAATAGTTAATAAAAATTGACAAATATTTATAATCATTGATTTATCGATATTTCATCAACTATATATGGCGCGTTTTCGACCGGAGGCACCGGTTGACCTGAAGTGATGCTGTGACTGCGCGCTCTCCGTCATCTATCTCGAAAACGGTTCACCGTATGAAAAATTTTTAGAGAATTTTGTATTCTACAATATAATAAATACAAATAGCAAAAAACCCATAGGAAATGAGATATTTACAAAAAAAGCGCAAAAAAACCGATTTTTGTGACCTTTGACCTTGAAATTTAATAGATGCGTACACCCTACTATATGTAGGGTGTCAATATACAAGTATTTACAGACTTACAGCTGGGTATCTCGAATTCCGAGGTGAACTTACTATAATGATTGGACTAATGTAGTAGATATGTCCGATGAGGATAAACAAACGCTGGAGATGTAAAAAATATGTAGATATTCAAACGCGGCATATACATATAATATTTTTATCATGCGAGGCATGGTATTTACAAAATTGTGTAAGCCATTTAAATTAAAATGTAGGGTGTTTATTAGTATTCAACCTCACTCAATTAACAAGAAGTAAACATATAGCCCAAGAGCTCATGAAGAATTTAAAGAAGGTGTTTTAGGCAAGTAGTACCATTTAGCATTTTTTGGCGTGATCCCGTTGATAAACAGTGACACAGAAACCGTGACATGTCAAATTCCCCACTCTCATGTCTCGGTTTTAAAAAAAATATTCGTCAACGTTTTAGATGAACGAGGTTATGTTATGTGTACTTAGAAGAACAATAAACAAAATTGTAAAAAATCTAAAATTGAGGAGATGTAGTGAAACACCTGGAAGTTTTGACCTAGGAGTTCTGCTGCAGTCAATAAATGTATATGGGTGAAGTGAAGTTTTGTTTTTTATACTTTAAATTTTAAAGTTTACCAAATTTTTTTTTTGATTTTTTAATTATTTAAACAAAAAATTATAAACAAATAATATTTGAGTAACAAGTGTATGACATTACAAGGATGTAATTTTACTAAAATAAAAATAATTTGCTTAAAAGAACGTTGAAAAAATTCAAAAAATATGTAATCACTTATACATTCAGCTATTGAATGCACTGGGTTCTATTTAGTTAATTTAAATGTTTTTTTCAAAATTGTTATTTTTTTTTCTAATACTACTATGTACCTGTATATAACACATAAAAACTACTGCTTAACGTGTCAAATGTTCTAATAGCTGACATTGTAGCAAATGGTACCAATGAATGATAATAATTAAACAAAGGGAAAAATACTAATAAAAATGTATTATTAAACATATTCGTATTTAACATGTTCTATATAGACAATATAAACATATATAAAATGTTAATACATTTTTTATATTTTATAAACACTTAATATATAATTTTTAATTACATATCTTCAACGTTCAATAATAAAAACCACCTCAGGGTTTTCTATTATTTCAAAAATGTTGAAACATCCTTTTCATTTGCAATTAATGTTTTCTTGCTTGTGTCAATACAGTTTAAAGCCCTAATACTAATGTCTTCCCCTACGAACTCCTGTACAGTGTAGTCTTTCTAGACACAATCACGGCAGAATAACCGATTAGTACCGACTTCAAAGGTACCGCGCACAGGAGCGTACCAATTTTATTATTTTTTTTGTCATCGGCATCAACTGCTAAGGTTATTAGCCTGGTGTTCTGTGTAGGCTTTGTTACTGTTTCCCAGCGCCACTTCCGGAACAGCACTGTTAATTAGAACCCAACAGTAAAATAATTAAATTAAATTAATAATTATGTATAGTTCTTCCATTAAACTCGTTCCGAACTCTTACCGACCATTTTGTTTGATCTGGCACAGGCGTAGATACCTCATTTTAAAAATTTAATATTTTTATAAATACGAGAAAGTATTCGTTAAAAGGCGATCGAATGATTATAAATTGGACGGCCTTATACCCGTTATTTAGATAGATGCACTTAATTGTAGTCCTGCTTGAAACTTAAAAAAATCATCATTATTATAGCTCGTTAATTTGCTACAATTGAATATTACATTATAAAACGTAAATAGATGAGCAAAATGTACCTGCCTGTAAGGGCGTTTGGTTCAAACAGGCTACCAGACGTGAACTGATCCCTTTTTGTACCCCAATCGTTTTTTTTTTTTTCGGAAAACGAAATTTCAAATCAAAAACCATAAAGGAAAATAATTCTTTGCAAATAAAACTATAAAATAATTTAGAAAAATGAATTTTTTAAAAGAAATAAATGAATACGAACTAATAAAATGTTAACAATGAATTAATTTGATGACTCTCGGATTACCAATAATGAAAAATAAGAAAGTTAATTCGAATCTAAATCTGAACCATCTGTCGAGGAATCGAGGTTTGGATATATAACTACTGGAGCTATAGAAGGTAAAATATGATATTCTTTTTCCTTTTTAGGAAGTGACTAATGCAAATTTTTCAAACGTCAGTCAAAGACGATTCTTTAAAAACGCCATTAATATTTTCCAAATCACATTTGTTAAGGTAGGTGCAAAATTATTACGTCTCAGTCTCAGATCAAACTAATTCAATTGGATTAAGTACACAACATTAAGGTGGTAACCTCAATACAGTATGACCATCATCTTTTGCAAAATTATCAATATAATACTGTATTGGAATATTCTTACTTTAATAATTTGTAACAATTGTGGTTTTGTTTTTACCGAATCAGGACTATCAATGTTATTATCTTTTGAATACTTTAATATATCTGATTTCTTAGAGTCACTACTTGACTTCTTGTGAATTTGCCGGGAATGATATGGCGTATTGTCCATTACAATGACTGAATTAGTTGAAATATTCGGTAAAAGTTGTTCAGCAAACCAGTTCTTGAAAACTGCTGCATTCATATCTTCATGATAAACCAGCAGAGCTTTATTGACATACTTTGCTGAAAGTAGCGAAGCGTTTGCTGCAAAGCTATTTTCATTTCCGACATGTAAAATTATGACTCTAGCATCTACATCTACCTCAGAAGGTCTCCAGAAAGCATCTCGTATAACACAAATCAAAATTTAACAGAAACACCGAAAAATAAAAACAAGTTTATAACAAACGCTTTGGGAAAATTTCACAGATAAAACAACTAAAGCAGCCAGGCAGCAATTCTGGCCGCTCACTTATGGACTTAACATCAACTGTAGGTGCGTAGACGTTTAAAATTTAAGTGTGCCACATCAGAGGCTATACCAAGACGGTTCACGCTTATTTGCAATGTGAGGGTATAAAATTTGAAGCATTCGCATGGCATGCAACGCGAATTATTACGCAATCCCGGTACAAATGCCTGTATTGGATTGAGTCTGGACACACTATACATACATATGGAAACTTCTGAGAATTTTGCATTTTGCCTCCTACAAAATTAACCCATATACCACCATTTTTTGTTCTTTAATGTGCTTTAGAGGCTTCTCTTGGTCTCCTTCTTTATCTTTTTCAATATTCCATGTTGAATCATCCGATTCTGCATATTTTACATCTTCATTATCTTCACTGGACTCTAATTCTAGTTTCTTTAGATTTTTATTGTCTTGTAATTTATTTTTACCTGCTCTTTTTTCTTTCCTTTGAATTTTTCTATTGAGCCTTTCTATTTTCTTTCGTTCCTTTTCTAGCATCTTTTTTCTGTTGTATTCCTGTCATGGTTCTGAAGGTACAGCTGAATATATAACTGAAGGTATTTTTTCCTTTTGCCTCTTCTTAACATCTTTGTTTTCTCAGGCCAAAACTATGCTCTTTTAAATGGCTATGGTATTATTGGCTTCTCCGAAGTTTGCTAACTGTGATATTATTTTAATACTATGAGGAGTTTGTATTTTGTTCTCTAGAACTTCTTTTTGTGGTGTTAAATGAACTACAATGTCAGCTATTATATTGGCAGATGCTTCGTAAGTTATGGAGTTACTAATATGTTTGAAATATTAGAAGGATTATCAGTAACCTTGGTCATTAATATTTCTCTGTCATCTCTTTTTATTTCATACTCTTTCTCGTCGCTTTTAACTTGAGTTGAAGATTTATACTTAATATATATATTTTGCCAAAATACAAATAATTCTTTATATGATCTATCTTTGTGTTTTTTAAATTAATCCCATAACATGTTCATCCCAGTAACAATCAATCAATTACCAGCTCCGGATCATCTATTGCAAATGTTATTTTGTAAAAAGGGATGTGGAGCTACTTGTGGATGTCGAAAAAGTGGCTAATACTGTTGTTTAGCATGTTCAGAGTGCAGCGAAATAGTTGTTTCAATACTCCACCTATTACTTCAATAAATTAAGTTAAATAAAATATTTAATATGTATAAAAATACATACAAAAGCATTTTATTAATAATTTTCTGTTTTAACCGACTTCAAAAAAACAAGAGGTTCTGAATTCGTCGGAATATTTTTTTTATGTAAGTTCAGTGATTATTCTATACCACGTATTCCTATTTCTTTGATTTTTGTTTAAAAGAGGGTATCTTAGGGGTGGTCCCATATAAATTTGTTCAAGATCTAATAATGGAGTCCATGAGAAAAACATCAAACTCTTTATTTTCTAATATATTTTCAGCAATAATTCTTTAACAGGTTGTTCGATTTTCAGGATTCTTGTTTGTTAGAAAATGGATACCTTAGGGATGGTCCCATTATAACTGGTCAGGATTTGATGATGGGATCTATGAGATAATAAAAAAACTCAAGTTTTAATGATATCTGCACGGTTTTTTAAAATTACTTTTATAATTTCTACTTTATGAGTTTTAATAGATAAATATGCAAATAAATAAGGTACCGATAATATGCCACAATATTTAAATAGTTCATAATTTTTCTTTATTTACTTATTTTTTTCATATTACTATCTGAATATACTATTTGAATTATTACAATTATCATTTTTTTTTTTTTAATCAAGATCAGAAATTTTAAATTGGTAAACTTTTTTATATATATTAGTAGCAAAATATTCCATTTTAAATTTCATTTATTGCAGCGCAAGTTCGAGGATTTCATATTTTTAACGCCCCAGGCGCTCCACTAATGAATTAATTTAGGTAATTTCCAAGAATAATAGGACAGTTAAATCAACATTTAACAATTAAATAGATTTTCTGTGTCTACTGTTAATATTTTGCTATTTTATTACGATTATCTTAAAAACTATTTTAGTAGATGATCAATAACTCGTGTTGGGGAATGCTGTATAGAATTCAGGGTGTCGGCCAAATATTTACTTTGTACACATGATGCATTGAAAAATGCATCAATGTCAAAAAGAAACTCAATGCAAGCATCCGCGGCGTTTGATCTTTTCAAAGTTGTGCAGTGTGTTAGTGAAATATTAAGTGCCACGAGCAACCTATTCAATCTCTGTTCTTTGAGTTCGTAAAATCTATCTTTTTTTGTTTTTTTTGTTCATTAAAAAATTTACAATTCAGCTTTTGTCGAGTATTTGTTTTACTAGATTCTTGGGACAAATATGAAAGTTATTTGATGTTCAGTATATTATATTAAAGAATAAAAACGATTTTAAGTTTTTTCCAAGATAAACTTTACAGGAGTTCAGAAAACTACTTAGAAGACATGCCCGAAATTATAGTGTTAGAATCTACTTGTCGAGTGTTAAAACCATTTAGAATCTATTATTAATTTTGGTTGTTTATTGTAATTTATAAAAATCATAAAAATAAAAAATAACGGCTAGAAAACATTAGGCCTTTTATTATATTTCTACAGAGTTAACCCTTAAATAGAAATACCGGTCTCTCAGACTTTTTATTATAATTTTATTTTGCATTGTGGCAACGTCTCTTCGCCTAGAGATATCCCTTCCATAGTGCCTTCATACCATTCTGTTAAGTATATTTTGGCGGTATGAGAATTTAGTTTCAAGCCGCCTCACATACGGCAATTAGCGGGAATTAGCACGCCAAAAATAGTTGTATTTTTCAAAGTAAATTTTTTGCTTAGATTTAATTGAAAGTTGTTGAATAGACTGCCAGGTTGTCACATTTCACATAAAAATGCATAAAAAGTGGTTTATAAATTAAATTTTATTTAGTTATCTAATTAAGGCGTCAAGTTTTAATCATTTATATAACACTACTAAAATATGTGAAAATAATGCACATACATTTTGAGAACGCTTTACGTCATTATTTTAATAACTGAAATACAAATAATGTACAGAAATTAGTTTTTTATTCGGAATTATCAGTCACTATCTGGATTTATATCACTTTGTACACCATTTATACTATTACTTAAAAAAGTAACATACTCAGTACAGCTTCTAAAAAAGGATTTATTTAGCTTTTTTTTTGTATTTATAACCAGGGGGTCTGATGGCAGTAGCATTCTATTCATTATGTCTCTGTCCGGTTCTAATCTCGATGTCTTCCGTAGTGATACAACCTTACAAGTTAATGCTTCTTCTGGAGTGTACATAGCCATGAATCAAAATATGACGAATTATGAATTTATTTGGTTTTTTCTCTGTGCGCGGAGACAAGCTTATAGCTAATTTCACAACTTGCGCCGAAATTCTTTCTTCACTTTTGAACAGATTCATTTCTGCAGCTTTGCAAAGTGTTTCTTTGGACATGCTTGACACAATAGGTCCTACTTTTCTTAACTTCGAGCTTTAATCGAAAAAATTTTTTGGTCTTCCGCGTTTTTGATAATTTCTTACTTCTTCTGCCGTGGGTGTTGCAGAGATATTAGAGTCTGATCTAGGAATTATCTATCTATCCATAAAGCATATTTTTTTGGTGAATCTTGCGGGTTGTATGTTTGCATATCTTCCAATTTTTGTTAAGTTTCGGCACGAATATCTTTATAGTACATTTAAAACCTTTTTCCGAGCACGTGGGAATTTCTGATGTATTAAATTTAATTAATATGTACTGTTTTACCTTCTCAATGCACTTAACAGTCAACAGTTTAAAGAATTTATCACTTTGTAAAACAGAAAAAATTTCATTTCTAGTGGTTTTGGGGAGATGCGGATCAACGTTGTTGTGACTACCTCTAAAAAAAAATTTTTTTTATCAGACAGAGGACATTTGGGGACGCAAATTTTTTATGCTCTTAAAGATAAAGGTCTTATCTAACTATAACATAAAAAAAGAGAGTGGAACTTGGCGGAACTTTTTTTGTAGCCCTCGCAGAAATTAGCCGTATGCAAAAAAGAATGAATAAAATTTAGTCCACCAAAAGCTGCCGTTATTATTAGGCAAGAAACAAATAAATACATTGTTAATACTTGAATAAAAAATACATATATGAAGCTTCACAGTCCATCTTGAAAAATTTCTTGGATTACAACAGATAAACAACAACACGTACTTTTCCAACAAGTGTTCGCATGCTGATGTAAGCGTCAACCACACTTAAGACTGAAAGCGCACTCTTTCTACCCATATTACTCTCTTATTTATCTGCGGTTCTCGGTGGCGTAAAACCAGATAAGAGCACGAATGTATACAGAACAATAGTGTGTGGATGAAACATGTTTTTAAAATATCAATTTTTTTATAAATAGGGATAATTGCCGTATGTGCGCCTGCCTGCCTGTTCTGAATAAAATATTGTTTAAAATGTGGTAAAATATGGTATTATATTTTTTGTTTTTCCTGAAAGAAACTAATTTTATAAAAACGTTTTTAATTGGAAAACTATTTAAATTGATGTAAAACAAAAATTACATGAATGGATGTTTACTGCAAGAGGAAAAGTGGCACTTTTATTCCTAGTAATACATATAACAATAATTTTGTCCTACGACCACTTAGGAAAGTGACACATATCACACTATATAGTCCTATGGAAAGTGCCCTATATCACATGCGTATGAATAAGAATTTACTTTTCACTTGAGTGAGAATATATTACTTTCCGCAGTAGGTGTCACAAAATGTCAAACACCTAATTTCTATTTTGATCTATGTAATGTCCATATTAATACTAAAATCGATATGATTGTTAAATTATTGAAATTGTTGTAAATTAGATCCTAGATATTTATCTTTAACAATTATTATTAAAATAATTTTAAAAATAATGTTTGCTCTTTATTCTGGTTAAATACATAACCGATTAGATCATTCAATTGACACAAGGGCTATTAGCTCAGGTGGTTAGGACGTCGAACTTATCAACTTTGCCATTTTTCGACCGCGTTCAAATCCTGGCGGGGCAAATTTTTTTTTTGTTTTTTTTTATTTTTTTTTTTTTAGTTTTTTTTTGTTTAGAAAATATGAAAACTGAATAAATAGGATTATTGTTGATTATTTTTTTAAATACATTTGAATTATTATAGTAATAATAACCTTGGTTTTACATTTTTTTGATGACATTATTTTGTGTTCGTAGGAAAAATATTGTGTGAAAAGTGATTTTCCACACTCGTAATGTAATATACTATAGCCCGATCTACTATTATAATTTAATCAAGGGAGATAGTGAAAAAAGAAACGTGGAATCCAATGTTTCCCAAAAAGTATCACTATCTACCCCTGAACTAATTTCTCTCAGGGGAAATGGGTACAATAAAAAAAATACAATGAATATATTATGAATTTAATTTTATAAATTGGGTCGTTATCTAGTTGGTGTTGATCTAAGTTTCAATAAAGAAAGAATGACTTTCACAAAAATGACAAATTAACAAATTTAAAGGTTATGATTAAAAAAATGCACGTGAAACTAATACCTAGTAAAAATAGCTATAAATGGTATAGAATTCAAATAATTTGAGTAAGTTATGTGTTATGCGAAATATTTACCGCTCTCAAATATGCATAACTAGAGTTTACACTTCGTAAATTCGCCGATGGAAAATATTACAGGTACTTCTAAATCTAATCTTTAAAGTTCATTACTATATAAAATAAAAAAATATGTAAATAATTATGTATCTAGTAATGTCGGATATTTAAACTATATATTTCCTTTTAGTCTCAAGAAATAGACGTGATATATTTCCTCGTGTATATACCGAGCCTCTAGTGAGAGATAGGTCGCTTGGGGTATGAACTTAACTAAAGTTACCTTGTATTGATGGTTAAGAAGTCCTGAATTAACTAAATACTTGTATTGTCCGTTTGTGCACCCTTGGATAGTACAATGTGATCTCGGGATAGTACAACGTGATCTCTAGGTAAATGTGCTTCAATCAATCCTAACTGGATAATGCGGAGTATATTGTTAGATTTTTAATAAAGTCGATTGTCGACTGCCACGGTGATTTCGTTCCTTTTGGATCCGGTACCGCTTATTTGGCGCACATGTGTGAGCGACCGAATGATTATAAGAGCGCCAAATTCAAATATTTTAAATATAATCTAACAATATGTAGGATAATATACAGGAGTATGTTCAGAAGAATTTACAAAATTATATACAGAGGTATATACAAGGGTATATATACAGAGGTATACCTAATACCTATACAGGGTAGAAACCAAAGATATCCGAAGGGATGCGGCCTAAAAAGAAGTAGGTCTTTATGAGTATTTATTTCTGTTTAAAATATAATAAGTAACGTTGATTTTAACCTATAATGCTTACCAGGTATGTAATGGGGACATTGGGTGAATGTAATTGTTTCTAAGCAGGGAATAATTGAGTATGAATCGAAATAAATTGTAGCTATGATTTCATTCAAATCCAATTAATCGGAAGAGTTTCCAACTGGAACAACTCTTAGTAGGTATTATTAGCTTAGCTTACGAATACAAAAACTGTAACAAGTTACAAATCTGCCATGCGGATCTCATAAACTTCTTTAGAAGAATGTCAGATTTAACCTTGCTCAGGTACTTCCTGTTTCAAAACTTAGTTTAATTGATCTACTCCTTAAATTACATATTATTTAATTAATTAAGTAAGAAGTGAGATAGATATCTCTTTGTATAGAGATAAAAAGAAAGATAAAAGGTTCTCATTACATACTCTGTACTAAATGTACTTTTTAGTTACTCCAAGAATCATTTCATGAAAGTTTTATTGCACAAGAATGATTGACACATCTCAGATGTCATCCTTGTCATATATCTAGTCTGTAAAAGGTCTTTACAAAAACATACCACATATTCCTTAGACCAAAATAAGTCGATTTAAGTAAAATTACCTTTGTACAAAGTTACTTCGTTTGGGCTCCAGAGGACCTTGAAGTTACAATTTTTAAATCGTTTTTCCCATATAAATTTAAAACGGCATAAGCGATTTTGCTGAAATTTGGTACATTGGTAGAGTTTTATGTGGCAAAAAAAATGGTATTAAAATTTTGTCCTATAATAATACATAGGCGTAGAACTTGATTTTTTAAATAATTGCACCTTTAAAAATTCTACGCCAATAGAAGAAAAGGAATTTTAGTATGAAATTTAGATTGCGCAACTCATTTACTTTAAAAAAGGTACTCTTGATAAAACTCGATTACTCTCATGGTTTTCGCTAAATTTCTGTTTTAATAATTTAGAGTGTATAGGTTTCACAAAAATATTTATTTACAACATAATCAAAATAGAGATTTTACAAAAATTGTTCAAAATGTTCACCATTTTCACGCATACAAAGATTTATACGTCGAAGAAAATTAAGATGTATCCTTTCCATAACTTCTTCATCACCTCTAAGATTGTTTATTGTTTGTTGCTAGAGTTGTTCCTCATTTTCTACAGGTTCCCTGTAAACTGTGGATTTCAGATGTCCCTATAAAAAGTAATCCATCGGTGTTAGGTCTGGGGAACGTGGTGGCCAGTTTACAGGTGCGTCATTACCTCTGCCTATCCATTTGTGTGGATATTGTTCATTCAAGTGGTTTCTAACGTTTAAAGAAAAATGTGATGAAGCTCCATCTTGCATGAACCACATATCTCTCCGAAGTTGGAGAGGTAAATCTTCTAATAATTCTGGCAACGTAGTTTGTAGAAAATCCAAATAATTTTCTCCAGTTAATTTTCGTGGAAGTATGACACGACCAACAATGAAATTACCAATTATTCCAGCCCACACATTAATTTTGAATTCGTGCTGAAAATGGTTTACCTTTATTGCATGCTATAATCCTATAACATACAAATAGCTATTACAACTAAAAAATTTCCCAGTTCATTATATCCATTACAGCAATTATTGTTCTACATACTTTTTATTTTTATATTTTTCTGTAAATAAAAACAAAACTAGCAAGTATGTAGCTACTTTATATTTCTGTATTTGAACGATTAAAGAAAAGTCTTTTGAGTGTTCTCAACTGTAAGTAAACGTTTTTCCTTTGTAACTACTGTCAACAAACAAAATATGCAACTGTAGAATAAAGAAGAGCTTATTATTTTTGAATAATGAATATAAAAAGCTTGAATTTATGTTTCTGTCTGCCTTTTATCCTCAGATTTCAAACGAAAATAAAGCAAATTTCTTAAAAATGTTTCTGTGCTCACACGCAACGCACTTATAATTTCTATTGTCCTATTTTTCCTAGTCAAGAAATTATAGTGCAAGAGCCAGCGAATGCCAAACCTCCGTTCTAGTATGAATGTTAAGATTTTTCATGTGTTTACCAGAGATGCGTGAACCAACAACGAACAACTATTAGACTAATTTTGGTTACAAAAATCGAATTGCAAACATTCACGGTATCATTCACGTAGCTATAAAACATGTGAATGTAGAAAAACTACTATTACACATTTATTCTGGATAAATTACAAATTTTGTAAACTTCGGAGAAGCCGATCTCTGGCTAGTAAGAACTATACTCTGTTTTTAAACTAGGAGGAGCAAATTGAAAAGTCCTATTTACACAGGAAAAATAACTAAAACCGTAACTAGATATCATTTTAGCGGTAAATTTGAATTTGTCTTGTATTTCAAGAAGAACATTTCAAAACTTTGTTAGGATTGCATTGAAGTCATATCGCAGCTCGCACCAGTATGTTGGGAAGAGAGTCGCCCAAGCAGCGACTGAATAGTAAATGTTTCCTGCTCGATGACAATTTCCTGAATCTGATAGTGGAGCAAACCAATATTTATGCCGAAGAAGTATTTTGTCAGCCAGGTATATCCGATAAATCCAGAATTGTTCGATGGAAACCATTGTCGACAGGGGAATTAGTTACATTTTTGGGTCTGGTATTGCACACAGGCACAATAAAATTAAACAAAATTCAAGACTACTGGAAAGTGGATCCAATGTTCAATTTTAAATGTTTTTCGAGTAATATGAGTCGTGACAGGTTCCTCCTCATTATGCGATGCTTGCATTTCGCAAAGAATCCTACTGAGGGCGAAACGACAAATGATCGATTATATAAGGTATCACCCATTCTGAATTTATTCAATCAAAAGTTTACTACCCAGGAAAACAACTTTTGCTGGACGAGTCCATGGTTTTATGGAGGGACCGCTTGTTATTCAGGCAATATATAAAAAACAAGCGGCATAAGTATGAAATCAAGCTCTATATGCTTTCGGAACCAAATGGCATCATTTTAAATATAGCTGTGTACAATGAAGTACTAGATAGTAAAGAAGGAAAGGGACATGCGGCAAACGTTGTATTGCATCTGATGCAAGGTAAACTGAATTGTAGCCATTCACTTGTTTTGGACAACATTTACAACAGTTGTGGGTTAGCAGAAACTTAACTACAAAAAGAGACTTATTGTACTGGAACACTTCGTGCTGATCAAAAAAATAATCCAAAGGAAGTTGTTAAAGCAAAACTGTAAAAAGGAGAAACTATATCCAAATATTCAAAGAAAATAATGGTGGGAAAGTGAAAAGATGTTCTTTATATATCAACGGAGTTTGAAAATGAAATGGTTGAATATACAAATAAAAGAAATAGAGCACGAGTAAAGCCTTTGCCTATCCTTGAATATAACAAGTACAAGGGAGGCGTCGATAGACAGGATCAAATGACCTCGTATTATCCATGTGAAAGGAAGATGCTTCGGTGGTACAAGAAATTATGGGTTAGAAAAACAACATATGAAGAGTAGTAGCTTTATTTTGTAAATTTTCTATAATATTTTAATTAATAATAAAGTTTAAAAAAAAAAAACAAAAATGCATAAGAAGTGCATATACAACATAATAAGTGAAAAGACATCTCGAAATTTGCATTGAAACAGAAACAAAAAACACTAAGTACTCAACATGTTAATCTATATCAGAAGATTGTGTTTTTAGCTGCCACCTCATTTATTTGTGCCTCTATCAATTCTATGGGATTTAACTCGCAGTGATATGGGGCAGCCACTACAAAACTTTATTGGTTTTTTTAGCCATTTCATCGACAACTTTCAAATTATGTGCATCTTTGTGGTGCCGAATTAGGTGTAAAACTTGATATCGCTTCATATTTATATAAATTTAATATTTTTAGTTTGTAACCACTCCTGCAATTCAAATTTTCTTCATGACAAAGGAATTGTTTTAACTTTTCGACTATGATTTGATACATTTTCCATCACAATCATAGCATCAATAGGAAACTTTGTAAAAAAAAGTAAGAAACCAATTCTAAAATACTTCGGATTTCATTTCTTCATGGTAAATACATTTTCTACAAAACCATCAGAATTAGCATATATATTATTAAGGCGCCTTTCTTTTCTTGTAAGACTTTTTAGGCTCGAGGATAAACCTTACTATAATCATCTAAGCAGAAGCTTGGCCTGTTTTCTTTTCTGTATTGTTTGATGGATTTTAAATCTACAGAAATAGCGTTCTATCAATACGCTTTGGCAATTTCTTTTCAAATATCTAAAAAAATATATACATAATAAATAAACAGTACATTTGACTGTTAAAAGTTACTTAGTTATTATATTTCAAGAAAGTATATGAAGATGAATAATATATTTGTGGCAAATCTAAATATTTCAATTTTTGCAAAAATTTTATACAATCTAGATAACTCATTTTTAAAAGAAATCGTGTAGTAATCTTCGAATAGCATTTAGAACCTCTCATCAAATGTTTCTTAAACTCCTCGTCTTCCATAAATACTTTTTGGACTAGATATTGTTCCATTATTGGGGTATTATTTCAATAATCGATAAGTAGTTGACTTTGCAATACATGTAAGAAAAATGTTGAGTATTTAATATTATTTTTAATTTGAAAGTAATGAGTAAAATTTAACGGTGGCTTCAGAAATTTTGGATATAACATCAACAATTTTGGTTTTTGTATTATCATCCAATGCTTATTTGTACATATTTACTATTTACTGCTTTTCTGAGAGAATTGAATGACCTAAACTCATTCGTTTTCATTGTTTTGATGGACTCCGCGAGGAACTGTTATAATAGTCAGTTCCACTCTTTTACATATTTAATCGTATACTACAAGAAGAGGCCTATCCAGACATTTGGAAAATATCTAGAATCTGTCCCATTTTCAAAGCCGGTAAAGTTTCTGATATATCAAATTACAGACCAATCGCACTAATCTTCTTTTTCCAAAAATTTTGAAATTATGTTTCCTAATATATTATATTCCCACGTAAAAAATTCAATCATGGAATACCAACATGGTTTTGTGAAGCTCAGAAGTACCGCGTCAAATCTGTGTACATTTACGCAATACATACCTAGTTCTTTAGACTATAGAAATCAAGTTGACGTCGCATACACAGATTTTAGTAAAGCGTTTGATAAGGTGTCTCACACACAATTACTGAGACAATTTGGTATTTCACTGTTAAAGTCTTTTTTAACTAATCGACAGTTATATGTTGAATACGAGAGTGCCAAATCTTTTAATTTCGTGTCAACGTCAGGGGTTCCTCAGGGCTCGAATTTGGACCCTTTATTATTTGTTATGTTTATTAATGACATCTGTCATTGAATCAACTCTAAGAAACTTTTGTTTGCAGACGATATAAAAATTTATGGGGAAATAAAGGATACCTCAGATTGCATTGCTCTTCAAAACGACCTTGTCAACTCACATAACTGGTGTATCGTAAATAAACTATCTTTGAATGCTAACAAATGCAAAGTCCTATCCTTTTCCAGGAAAGTAAACAGTGTCTTATATGATTATCAATTAGATAATCTTGTTATTCCCCGGATATATAATTATAAAGATTTAGGTATCTTATTTGACAGCAAACTGACTTTTTCGGAACACATTGAAAATACTGTACAAAGAGCAACAAAAATCTTTGGTTTTGTTATTAGAAACTGTAAAAAGTTTACATCTTTAGAAGCCATCTTCTCTGTTTATTTTTCACTAGTTAGTAGCAAACTGGAGTATTGCAGTTGTGTTTGGAATACTGTAACCATTTAAAGTACATAAGTGCATTATAATCTGTCCAAAGAAAATTTTTGAAATTTATTTACTTTAAAAAACATGGCCGTTATCCTATTCGTCACTATGACTATAATTTATTGTTAGAAAAATTCAGTTTTGTGAGTCTGAGAAAAAGAAGAGAAATAGCAGATTTGATATTCATCTATAAATTAATTAATAATTCTATAGATTCCTCTTCTCTGCTGTCTCAATTTAATTTTCATATCCCACGTATTACGTCAAGGTCAAATATAACATTTCATATTCAAGTGCCAAATTCACAACATCACTTTCACAGTCCTTTAACTACAATGTGTAGAAGTGTCAATCAGTATTCTGTTGATATATTTTTTCTAAAATGTTACCAATTTAGAGAGCAATGTTACAGATTGGTATCAAATTAGGTAATTAGAATGTAATTTAGTTAAGTAAGTATTCTCAAACTTTGTATTTTTAAATATTATATTATATACTCCTGTAATTGGGTTGATAAATCCTGTTGGATGTATTAATAAATAAATAAAAAGTATTCGATGTAGAAGGATCCAGAATCGTAGAAATTCAATAGAATTGCTTACTAAAGTTTTCAAAAGAACTGTTAATAAAGAAATAAAATAAAAAACTAAGTAAAAATGATGAGAAATCAAAGCAATAACAAAACTTATATTATAAAATATCAGAATAGAACTGTCAACAATAACAATTATCAGCTAAAAAGTAATGTGTGAAACTGACTGCAATCTGACCAATCAGAAGTTTACAGAACTGACAACTTAAATTCAAATCGCCCCTCTTAGTTTAAAAACAGAGTATAGTTTCATAATCAAATTAAATTAATTATATAAGAACACTTTAAATGTATCGATATCATAATACAAATTAAAAAATTACAATTCAAAGCTATAGTTAACTAAATATCCGTGTTTTTTTTCCTTTGGAAGTTTTTAGATTGTTTTTAACAACTGTGATTTGGCGTTTGATGTTTGGACCAACGCTGTTGAATCGTTTGATCTCTGCGAGCAAATTTAATACTTATCTGGAGAGAGTATTACCCTCTGCCTCACCCTACATTGTGTGTTAAACATCTACACAATTCGGAGGGAAAAATTCCTCGTTCTTATTTGGCTTGATCAAACACAGTTGCCAAGTTTAACAGCACCTTTACTGACACTTGCAAAAACTTTCTGACATGCGGATTGTATTTAAAATTTAAACACTTTAATAATATGATTAGGATGTGATTTATGTGTAAAATTACTTTTAAAAAGGATTATTTAACATCATAAGTAAGTACAAGAGTAACATAGTTATCAGTAGCGGTACATTAGCCAGTAATTTTAAAATGGTAATGAAGTATAACAGTTAAAAAATTTTAATATTCCGTAGGAAACTTTACCATTTATAAAGTAATTCAGTAAAATTTTGGCGTTCAGATATCTCTGGAAGCCAAATAAATGATTAGTAAAGTTTATAGACTACTGTACCACATATTTAAAACTTTGTAAGTGGCTTAATTTTTACGAGTCTACCACACTTTTCCTCTGCCAAAATTCACGGAAACGCTGCGTTTTCTACTGCGCAATGCCTGAAATGGTCGATTTTACGATGTTATGTAATAGAATGACCATATATTTCTTTTGCAGTGCAATTGAACACGGAAAAAAATTGTAGAACAAATTTTTACAATGGTACATTTTTTATCTACAATAAATATATAATTTATAGTAAAAATTTTCAAATATTTGTAGAGAATGTATTGTAGAGTTATTATCTAGAATATATAGTAAATATATCCATATGCATCCTAAGAATTGTTCTATAAATTGTTATAATTTTTGCTATTTATTGTGTGAATTTTTATTAAAAATGTATTGCGATAAGAAAACAAATTTTGTTCTTTTATTGAACAAATGGGAAGTTCATATTGTTTAAAATAATTTTATTATCTTACATGTAGGTTATTCAAAAATTTTTATCATTGAACCCATAGGTTTATGGTAACTGAAATAAGAAACATAAGTTTGAGACTTGATATCTTCTAAATATCTGGAAAATACCGCGTCAATGGTGGTCCCATATTTTGTTGTGGATTCTTGTGGATTATTCATTTTCAAACTTAATTTTTCCGAAATTGTGTCTAAAAGAGATAGAATCAGTTATGAGCAGTTAGCACTAGTCTACACGCACACAAACACCGTGCCGAAGTCTGCCGAACTGAAACGACGCTAGACGATGCACGGCTTTTAACGCCGTAGCGCAGGTTTATTTTCGTTACAAAATTTCTTGATTCGGTCGCCGCGCTCAAAGCCCGTGATAAAATCTGTGTAATAGCTTAATAATGAAATAGTTAATACTGATAAAATAAAAATTAATATTTTATAAATCTTGCAAAAAAATTAATATCTAATATTTACGCCAGCCGGGAACATTTGTGATACTCATTTATTAGAAGCCAGAGAAAGCTCTTTTAGTTCTTGTATTACACAAACGTTTCAGTCCGCAGACGTATATTTAACTCCGCTTCATACTAATACGAATAGGGTCGGATAAAACCTTCCACGGCTTTCAACGCCGCACCGCTGTGCCGGTCGGAGTGGGGTGTGTTAGGTTTATTTTCGTTACGGAATTTCTTCATTCGGTCGCCGCGCTCAAAGCCTGCGATAAAAGCTATGCAATAGCTTAAAAAATGAGATAGTAGGTATTGTAACAACCAACTGTCTAAAGGACCACTGCTTGTCACCAAATGTAACAACCAACTAGCCTAAAGACCATTTGTGACCACTGATAGGTATTTAGCTACTGTGGTTAATATAGTATTAAGCACTGTCACTAGCCAAAGGGTCCTGGAGTCCAGAAGGAACATCCATACATCAGTGGCAAATAAAAATAATAAATTAAAAGAAAAAATTATCCTTTAATAGCATAGTCGAGCGGTTCTTGGCAACTTGTTTTAAACTCTTTCAGTCCTAAGGGAATAGAAACGCCGAGGCTTCTCAAATGCTCGGAATATCTCACTGGTTTTGGAATGGGGGGAAAGATTAAATAAGTACTATTATTTTGACAGAAAAAAATAAATAAAATTACATTTAGGGAGTAAAGCACTACTTGATAATATATTCAAACTTTTAATAAAAAAAAAACAATAAATTATAACAACTAGACTTATTAAAACTAAAATTAGCCCTGTAAATTTTAACTAAAATTGGCATTTATATGTAAATCAATTAATTATCTCAACCAAAACACTTTAAAAATAAGTTAAATATATTTACCAATAGTTCACAAATCGCTGCACAAAAACATCACATTACACATTGCTAATTTTCGTCAATTTTGGATTTTAAAAAATTCATTACAATTAAAGGGTTGAAGATACGATGATGGGCGTAAAGAGTTTTTTATTCTAAATATCCTAAAGAATATAAAAAAAATTAATTAATTGCAAAAAATGCATTTTTTCTGGCTTGATTAAATTTTCGTTGTTTAAACAATAACATCAACAAATATCGAGTGTCATCTTACACTTTTATAATCAGGAAAGCCTTCCGGACATTTAAAAAAAAATTACGAATTAAAACAATTTTGCAAACGAATGCGCCACTATGCCCTGCACTAATACGTATGTGTCCTTCTGAATTTTTAATTTAAAACATTAAAAATACTTTTTTAGAGTTTTTTGTAATATCTTTATATTTTCCAATAATAATACCAAGTAAAACAAAAAAACACCATCGAACTAAGCACAACATTCGATCGTTGGCCATAACTATTTTCATAAAAATATTCCTACTTAGGTTATTTAAATTAGTTATCTAAAGGTAAATTATTTAGAAACAATAATATGTACGTACCACTAACAGAAGTTATTAAAATTTTTTGAACCATCACTGCTTATTATATAATAATGTGGTAATGTACCTATTAGATACCAGGCTTTGTTTTGTGAAAATGGCTGTCTGACGATTTATGGTTGACGTCAGGAAACGTTGGCCAATAGCAGATTTCTGTTTATTCACATGATTTACAATTTCTACAATATTATATTTTTCAACAAAATATAATTTTTATCACAAGAAGGGATGCAAAGTATTACTATTTTTTGTGGAGAAAATTATTAATATTTTTACAAATTTTAACAGAAGTTAGTAGTAGTAATTACGATAATTGTAATAAATTCCGACTTCTATAAACAATAGTAAAATTTACTAAACATTGTCATCTTCCTTCCTATTGCTGTAGCTTTGTATTCGACAATTTAATTTCTACACTTAATTTACTACAAAAAGTTAAGTATATTTCTACAAGTCTACTACTACAACATTGCAGTAATATTTTCTTGTCACATTTTTTTCCGTGAAAGATAATTTGATAATAAACACGAAACATGGCTTGGCCGACAGAGTTAATCCTGCGATAAATGAGTCCACTGGCCGCAATATGTCAAAATAACGAGTTAATGTTTTATTATAACCACATAATTAAATTTAGCAGGATTTTGTTTAAAAAATACACCCTCGCCCATTCGGTCATAGTGACCGACAAATTTAGAGCGGCGTTCTCTTAGTCCGACGACATGAATATGTCATTTTTACGATGAGTAGTATGCTAATTACCATATGTCAAACACTAATCACCCATTGTAGGTGATTGTATTTAACGACCGCATATTGCAATGTCCGACAAAATATTGCGCCGTATTGCCGTCCGACAAAAAGAAGACCAGAACAATTAGTTGTTACCCATAAGTACTGACTTTGACTACATGTAAATAATTTCTATATCGTTACAGTAAAAATGGAAAAAACAGGAAAACAGGAAGAAAGAAAAGTGCAATATAATTATCACTATTTTCGTTGTTTATAGAGTGCAGCGTTTTAGTTAGCACAGCCAAAGTTGATTAAACTAAATTTACTAATATCTGCAATTTTATTATTTTTCCATTTCTACTGCTTTTTATCCTTAAAATTACAGCCAATTGGGCAAAGCGCGTGTCACATTCGATCACCAAAATGAACTCACCCTGAAACGGTTCTCAAACCTTCGACTGCCAAATCACTACTCCCCAGTGCACTGGGGCCTTATTCTTGTAACTATGTGAGTAGGAGAGCACTCTCTCACTATTTGGCCAGAATCATATGAATAATAAGAGCAGTGTTGCCAGACTACGATAATTATCGTATTTGTACGATATACTTTAAAGTTGAAAATTGCCCAGTTTTCGGAATTTTTTAGGTTACCTAGTTATTCCAAGCATACTTATTTTCCTTTTTTTTTGCTCAGTTGTTTTTTATTTAATAAAATGTCTAAAATAACCCTGTATCTGCGTCATCTACGTAGAAAAATAGCGCAAAATGTTCAAGATGCTTTAAAGTAAAATCAATTTTTTTTATTCCCAATGAAGATAACATTAATAAGGCTTCGGACATTAATATATCATCTGATTCTATTATTTATAATACAAATTTAACTTCGGAGCTTTTAGAAAATATTTCACCTGAAATTTAGTTACATTTTGGTTATAGGAATGGGGGTGAACCAAGCGATTTAACCGACCGAACGATTAGGTGTGCCATGCAAGATTAGCTTTAGTTAGCTAAGGCCCGTCTAGGACACAACACATCCAAAGTGTTAAGCTAAGATTTTTATTTTCATATATATTTTTTGTTAGTTAAAGAAAAGTTTCGTTTAGTTTGTTATTCAGTATTTTAGTGTTTATTTTTTTGTATTTATTTATTTTTTAGTATTTTATTGTTTATTTTTTTTTTTTTTTAATTAAATATTGTTCTCTACATATAACAAGTGATCAAAAAAAGTTTCTAAATATTTAGGCCAATTACAACCAAAATAGAAACACGAGTAATGCCTATTTCTGGTGTATACATACCTGCTATGGATAAAATCCAAACTATCATTTAAGAAATATTAATATTTTTCCATGGCCTCTTTTAGAAATTTTGTTTTGATCACTTTATTTAATTTGTGTTTAAAATACCTTTAAAACAATATCTGGTAGACGCATTTTACACATTAATAAAAATCATACAAATATATCTAATATAGACATATAGTAAAACAGGATAATTAAAGGTAGATAAAGTAGTAATGTTAGACGTATAAAAAATAAAAAAATATACGTTTATAGGGCGGACATTTTCACGTATATATTGGGTAGCATATTAACGGTATCCATACGTATATTGTAGTACATTAAAAAACGTATTTTATAATAAAGTGAATTCGTATAAATACTACAACTATAAATCTAATATAGACGTATAGTAAAAACGTTTAATTATAGGTGGATAAATTCTTAGTAATCGACGTTTATAAGGCGGACATTTTTACGAATATATTTGGTAGTACATCAACCGTATTCATACGTATGGTAGTACCTAAAAAAATACGTAATTTATACCAAAGTGTGCTGCCTGGGTACTGACCTACTAAGTGAAATGCAGTGGCCTCGCATTAAAATAATTCTGATACCTTACAGGCCTAGTTTAAGGAATATTAATTTTTTATTTTTGAGTTGTTTTAAAAAGTTATTTATTTGAAAAAGTATTTATTTTAATAACTTCTATACACGGTTAAAAAAAAGTATCATCTCAAGATTTGCCCTGTTGAATGCCTTTATTAAAGAGTTTGGCAAAACATTTGTTTCTTTTCTTTAAATTTTAGTTTTAATGGACACAACAATTTCTCTTAGCTTCTCGTATTATTAAAAGAAAAGAAAAAATATAAATATAATTAAAAACTCTTAATCCCTAGACAATTTTTATTTGCAAAAAAGCACATTATTTTTTTTCTTATCTTTTCTTTAAAAAATTGGTTACATTATTTCTTAATTAAAATAAATTTCCACTTTACAAATTTTTACTATTTAATTGATGAGCTAACATTTTTTTAAATATATTAGTTTCTATCTCCACTGCTACTATGCCTAGGGGTTCCACTTTGTTAATACCGCGATAAACCTATATGGCATCTCCTCTCCTTTCCACCTCTCTGCTGTTTACCGTCCCCCTTGTGCCTACGTCTCCACTTTCACAATAGATGTTGAGAACATAACAATCGCCTACAAACTCGATACACTCTCCCTCTAGAGAAATATTTGCTTGGAGGGTTTGATGAAAATAAACAAACAAATATAGCTTTTTAAATCATGTAAACATTAAAAAAATATAAAATGGACTGAAAAGTAAAGTAGCCTTATAGTTCAAATACAAAACAAAGTTACATGGAAAACTTCTTTAGATATGACATTTGATTTTGTTTGATGACAAGTTTTTATCTTTATCGGTTATAAGCAGGAAAGGGTTAGATATAGCAACTAAAATAAGGGTTCCTTCCCATCAGCTGAAAGCGGTTGTGGACTGTAGTAAGGCTTGTAAAATTTGTGATTTTTATTGAGGAATTGAGAGATGCTTATTTGGTAATGATCTTAAATTATACAAACCGTAGATAGAACATAAAATTTTGCGCATAATCCTACTTCGAAATTATTTATACCGACCTATCATAGTTAAGGATGTAACATGTCAGAGTGTTGTTCGTCCAAATTTAATGTGTCAAAGAAAATTAATTTAGGATTTTATTGACTTAAATGTTGGAAATTAACGTTGAAAATGCAAGATGTGTTGTAAAAAGCTATATTTATAATAAAAGTGGAAAGTTTAAAACTGATAAAGAAAACTTATATTTGTTTATTTAATAAACAGAACCGGACTTGGTGATTGGCACATATTACAAGTTACGAATTGGATAAAGGTTGTAAACTGTTTAATATTTTTTGTTTTATGGGGAATCTTGTTTTAGGAAGTGAAAATAGTAACATACAATCAAATATAAAACTATCAATTTCATTACCAATTTATTCGATTTACACTTTTTCAAAAGTATTTATTCGGTATTTCTTTATAGTAATATAGGATCGATCCATTTAATTATTATTTTGTTTAAGGATTATTATTTATGAATTAATTTTCTTAATTATAAATACTCTCTTTATATAAGGTTACCCAACTTGATATGGGGGTTTTGGGTATTATCGCAAAGCGTGTTGGAAAATGTTCGATAGTCGATACTGTGTATGTTAGTGAATATATTCTCTAAACTGGATAATCACGTTAAAGACCAATATGCCTTAAGCTGCCACTATTGTAATTTAATAAAATTAGTAGCATCCATCTACATCACAGTTCATGATTCACGATTCATTATACAATAAAAAAATATTTGACAAAAGCAAAAGCATGAGATCGATGTATAATAAATTATTATTATTTAAAGGTCAATGAAGTAAATTCTCTTTTATTAGAGAGATATCGCAAATTTCTATAACGTCAGCTTTTAATAGTGACAACATAATTAGAGGCAGATAAATTTCATGTTAAAATATGACTCTTTTTATATATTTCCAACCTCATTTTAAAAATTTTAAATTACAGTTTATCTTTTTTGTTGTCTATAATAGTACATAATATTAAAGAGGCATTAAGAACTATCATTTTAGAAGGTTTAGATGATGATGATATTAAATATGTAATACTAAATAACTTCGAACTTATACGAATGTCGACGAGCGCACGTGAAAGCTATAAATTCGTCACTATCTGCTGCCCTTAAACATCCACAATTAAGAACAGACACAATCATTAATAAAATCAGTTTTAGAAAATAAAAGAACTATATGCTGCTTACTTTGAAAATATGTTGATCTACACAGGATGATTCGTACATCTGCACTTTGATGAGCTGAGTTCAACCAACTGTTACATTTAACAAGGTGTTACAAAATTAATTTAAAAAATGTGTGTTTGCTTCTCCACTTAGGTATGAATCACCCTGTATATAAAGATATTTTCAAACAATTCTCGATCATAGAAGTAAAACTTCTATTGTCTGGGCATTAGAAATCATTTTTACTGCCTAGGCATTAAAAATTTTCTTTTTCTTCTTTTCACTTTTGAAGTTTTATTGAAGGTATATATTTATAAGAATCACGATTAGGACTTCCGATTCGGACATCGTCGTGGCAACATTGAAATGGCGGTCTCCGAATCGGGAGCCCTGAAATCCAATAATAATCACCAAATATCTAGTGTAAAAGTGACCATCCGACTTTAAATATATTACTAAATTAAATAAAACATTATGTGCCAATAATACAGAAGAATATTTAAACTAATTATTATGTGCAGTGGAAGAGTGAGGAGAGTAGTCCGACACACGAGGTGCAGTTTTTCCACTCAACAAAATTTGAAAACCAATAGTGCTGGGTAAATAATTCGAAAGAGTTGAGCCCATAAAAAGTTAAAGAAAAAGAAAAAAAACAAGAAAAAACAACGATTAGAAGAAATATTAAAAATGTGTGAGTTGTATCTCTTATACTCACAATATATATATTTTAAAACACGCTGTATAAACAATCGAAGAAAAAATTATATTTCACACGACAGAGAAACAGATTTACTGCCTTGGCTAGTTTCATTGCCTCGACTTCACCTGCGGCAGAAAATCTGTTACTAATTAAACAAATATAACTATTTTTAAACCATTGTGACGATAGTTTAATTTATTTATAGTTTGTTTATTTAAAACACTATTTACAATTTATATAATACTTAGGCATTAACTCACAATTCTAATTTATTTATTACAATTTAATATTTCTGTCCAACACTTAATTCGAATCTACTCGTCCGTCGATAAGTCGCGCTATAAGTCCAACTCTGTACGAGAAGTTTCTAGACGATGTAGAATGTTCTATAATTCCATCTCTGACTCAACGGCACGTATCGCTTGTTCTGGTAGTTTCTCGAGAAGCGGAGCGTTTGACCCTATACGTCAGCGGTATTTCGACCATAAGTCAAGTGGCAGGCTAAAGGTCATACTCTACAGAGACGGCTTAGGCATTCCTATGACATATAATATAATTGACATATTTTTAATGCCATTTAAGCAACTATTACATTTCACAATGTGTTAAAAAATTAATTTAAAAAAATGTGTGTTTTCTTCTCCACTTAGGTATGAATCATCCTCTATATAAACATATTTTCAAAGTAGGGAACAAAAGTTAACTACGTGTGTAACGTTCTAACGTTATTCGTCACAGTAGACAGGGCCAAAAATATAATCCTCTTTCTCAATTCAAAAACCCCTTCTACTATGGATTTTTAAATGTTCGGTTTACCTTCGATGATAGATCGGATGGAACTGGAGTGGTAACCAGAGGCCGTTTGAATTAAAGGTAAGTGGCTTTTTGCTTGTAAGACGTGAATATCTCGTTGTGTTGAAAACATTTTGATTTTGATGTTTTATTGTTATTTATTTGTTTATCATTGCGTAAGTAAAGGAAAATTCGACCAAGAGATTCGGGTCAGCTTACCATGTGTTTAAGGGGTCGCTGGATTTGTAACAACCACCGTCACTTAGAAAGTAACTGTTGTCACTAAATAACAATGTAGTGGTCAAAAGGATTCTAGTTATTAACGGGGGTACACTGTAAGTGTAAAGGCAGCGACTGTCACTAGTCACAGTCAGGGGATAAGGTCCTTAGAGCTTATCCATTCTCACCGTAACAAAAAAAGAAAAAAGATTAAAAAAAAATAATAGGTTTAAAATAAAAGATTTTCCCCCATGATAAATAGTGCGAGCGGATTAAGGAAATGGTTTGGCAAACTGATAATAGGCACCTATAGTCCTTACTCGAGGGTACCCAACTAACAAAGTAGCTTTATAATTTTTAGTTTACAAGACTATTATATTTTATTGATATTATATTGTTGTTTCTGGAATGCTAATTTATTGTACTACAGTTGTAGAAATCACTATTTTGTTCTCTGAAACTAAATAGTTATATAAATTAGTTTTTACAATATTCTTACAGCAAAATTATAAAATAGTTTTCACGATAACTATGAAATTGTTACATAAACATTTATACAACTGTTCTATACAATATTTCAGCTTATAAAATAAAATTGCTTTATAGTTATTCTATATTATTGTTCTGGATTACCTTTAGAACTTTTTGGTCATACAAATATAACTGTTTCTTAACCTCATAATAACGCTTTAAAAAATAGTTATATAAATATTAGTGTGAGATATTTCCGCATCAATAGCAATTTGCTTCTGATGAAAACTCTAAAATAACTGTAATATATTGTCGAAATACACTATTACAAATCAGAAAACTGTATAGCAATTATTTTAGTTAAGAATAGTATTATCCCTTTAAAATTATTTATAAAAAAATAAAGCAACTACATTTGGTAGTACCTACGCCATATTATTTTTGTATTTTATGTTTGTTCGACTACTTCCCATACCAATTGTATGTAAGTGTATGGTCTGAAAATGTCAGATTTAAATAGTGAAGAAATATAAAAAATAAGTGGTACCTGCTTTTCAGAGAACAGTAAAAAATATTAGTAAAACATTTTGATGGTTTGTCTAGACACTCAAAAAAAAACTATCATTTAGCCAGATAATAATTAGGTATGTTCTGAATAATCATGCCCCAATACTAAAAGAAAGCCATATTTTTGGCGATGTCCATGTTAAATTTGCTTATTCTCGTAATATTAAAAATTATGCTTGCTCTATAAAGCTGTAGAAACAAATCTAATCATTTCAATTCCCAAATACTTAAATCGGAAACGATTTAGTAAGGTTATGTTATATTTTGTCATACAGTGCAGCAATATGAAACTATTATACAACAAACCATGATGAACTTGTTTTGTAGAAATAAGTAATACAACTTAATTATTGTATTACAGCCGTTTTTACTAAAATAATATTTTATAATTATGATTCAGTCTTAAAATAACTTTCTAATACCTCTGAATAGCCGCCATATTTAACAAAAACCTAAGATAGTTTTAAAGCTAAATCTACTGTCGGTTTTACTAGTATTTAAGACAAAACCAATGTTAATTAAAGATTTTAATCATTAGTAATATTAGCATAATCTTATTACTAAAAAAAAATCAAATTTCATAAATTTAATTTTTGTTTCACACTGAAAAAGTATTAGAAATATGAATCAAACTCGAGGCGCTTAAAAATTTAGTATTGTATGTGCTATATAATTAACAGTAATTCTTGCTGCGCATCCAAAAACGACTTTATTGTAGGTCATACATTATGTCTAAACCGCGTTATAGATATCTCTTAAGTAGATACGGCCATTTTACTAATATCGCCTTGAATTTACTTTTATGACAAATATAGAATTAATTTGTTTTCACCAGATACATTTAAAAAACTAAAATGTTACTGATTTTGATATGCAACCTAACCTTAAAATTGAAAATTTATAAAACAGTTATAAAAGTTTAAAAAAACATTTGTTTAAAGTCTGTGTAAATGTGTAGTAACCGTTCGGTAACTGCATTCAACAAATCTTATAGAATTTACAAAAGAACCAAATAGTTCTGTAATACTGCGCCCATTTTGTGTTTATTACTGTTGAAAGAATGTTCCGGAAATGTTCTTAGCTAATATTCTATTTTATAAATTTTGTTCTGTAAACATTTTTTCAGCTTTTATAAAATATCAAATTGTTACTTGGGTAGGTTCGCCGGGGCTTCGCAAAAGTGCCCGGAGTGTCTTTTGACAAAAGAGGAAGGTAGACCTGATGAGAATGGAATATATTTTGGTTAAGAATTAAAAAAGAACATCTAAATAATTATTCAATTATCGAACTCTGGATTTTGTTAGATAGCTTGTCTGGACTAGAAGTTGTTCCTCTTTATGGAACTCGGGGTAAACTGAACAACTCGTAACACACATAAGATGGTAACTACTATAAGAAATAAATAGCAAAACGTATCAGAAATCTCGTTGCTACCAAAGTCAAAAAAATTAACTATATCACTTCCTATAAAATCTACGAAGAGAAGTAACTAAATAATTTGGCAAACTAAATAGAGAACTGTCACAATTTTAATATAGTGAAAGAGGAAGGCTCGAAACGTAGTTTCGATTTCACTAAGTTTAAAATCGGTTGGCTGATATTTATTATTTAATCTCAACTTCAAAAAAATTACTTTAAATTCCCGAAATACGCTTTATCGGCATCGGTGGGTAGTCGGACAGCGTAACGCCCGGCCCACTCAGTAACTGTCTCTTCCCCTCGTTCCCAAATCATTTAAATATTGGTTGAGACGTGCTTTCTTTGAAATTTTTGATCAACTCATATTTAAATTACTTTGATATTATAATAACTGTTTAATATTTCTAAGGTCAAATGAAGGAAAGTACTTGAAAATGTATACGAGATTTTTATGTAAAATCTTTAGATTAATTAAAATAATTGCCAAATTATTACAGATTCTCCTTCCACCGGTAAATTTTTTTTATATATTATATTTAACGTATATTTATGACCAGTGTGGTTCTTTGCTTTTTGTTATTTTCCTAACTCGCATAACGGTGATTGCAATATTTATTTTTTTTTTTTTTGGTTCAGTCATCTATACCAATTTTTTAATTTCCTTAAATGTGTAAGGGATATGGGGAATTTTTTGATTTAGTATTTTGCATGCCATTAAAACAATCGGTAAAATATTTGGGGAGATTTCGAACATTCTATATTTTGTCAATATAATAAATATTTCTCTTTTCGTGAAAAAACTTGAAAATTCGAATTTATTCATTTAAATACAAATTTTTCAGTTCTAGTATATCCAGTGACTTTGAACCGACATTCCCATTTATGTTTTTTATATTATCCATCAGTTTTTACAGTGAACAGATTTTTGAAATAGTAATTTGAACCGTGTTAATATTTTAAACTTAGTGCTTTTGCTTATCGAGTCATTTGCCTCATTAATTTTTTTTTGTTTTAAAAAAACCCTTTTATTTTTTTTTATTTTTTACTCGATATTTTATAAAATGGAAAATTACCAAATGTTTAAACACAGTTTCTAGATTTTTATTTTATTTTTATTTTATTTTCGGATGAAGGACTTAACAATTTTAGGTTAATAATTTCACTAGAATTAAATTTTGTTTCTCCTTATAAGAGTGGAACACTTTGAATTTTTTTCTTTTTACCTAATTGCAATTTTTTTTTGTGGAAAACAATAACTATTTCAAATATTCATCACTACTAGTTCGTGTAATACTATCTTTATAATACCCATACTCTTTTAATATTTAACCGGTTCTTAGTTCTCTCTTCAATCATTATTGCAATTTTTTTTCTTTAGTAGATTTTTTTACTTGTCAAAAGTTTCTGCATATCCTAAACAAATACTTTCTTTCATGTACCATTGTTTATATATCCTTAGTATTAGTAAACTGTGTTAATTTTAGTATAAGTTAAAATATTTTTTTTTCTGATTTAAATTGTTCATTGACTATTTCTTCTTTAACTTTGTGCTGGCAGTTCATGTCACTTTACCATAATCAGGATTAGCTGTCGATTAATTTTTTAAATAATTTACTAATAGAAAGTATGATTATAACGTTGCTTCGAACACTCATATAAACTATCTTAAGGTGCATTTACACGAATACAAGAACTCACTTTGAAATTAAGATTACGTTTTACATTTTGTCTACAAATACTAGAACAGTTTACTTTCGTACTTTATAAATAAATTTCCCAGCTAAACATTGGTTTTTAGCGTTTTTAGAATTTTTAAAAATAATCCAAAATAGGTGCAAATTCGTAATACATATTCTTTGTTAAAAAATATATTATAACAAGAGAGTCAGAAAATATTTATTGGATGGCTCATATAATTTTTTTAAATCAATATTGTTTTTTTTTTTTTTTCAAATCTGAACTCTGATTTAAACTCTACTTGCCGTTGTACCTAAATTAATAATAATTGGTTCTCGATCAGAAACATCTGCAGGATGATAAGTAACATTGCTTTCTCCTCTCTAGTTATTCGTCTTGAATAACTTGATTTCTGGGACCTGGTTGGAGCTAACGGGAAGGATCTGGGCCACTGTGTAGCGTTAACTTTCCAACGTGAATTGCCTTGGGTTTGCTTCCCGCTAACAGCTGAATCCGGTAAATCAGGTCGTCGATTTTTCCCAAAAACGGTTCTGTTGCAGTTTCTGACAAAGTCCTTCTCGGTGCTTGGGATTGCAAAGCCATACTGGGTTGCCTCTCTTAAAAAGTGTCCCGGGGGACACGTATGTCGATTCTAGCTTCTGCTTTGTCGTTGTTGGATTTTAGATGTTTCCGAGCGAATGCGTAGATCTTTGTCCTGCCATTGTATTTATTAAATTTTTTACACCAACCCTCTACATCCCGTCGGTAATTGACCCATTGACTCTAGCTGCAGCTTTAAATTGGAGTCGATACGTTTCCCATGTTGTCTAACTATCAAACGTGACTGGCTTAATGGTCTTGCTAGTATGTCTTTGTGAGACTGAGTTCTGAATATGGTTTGGATCGGTTATAGATGAGGACGATGTAGTCTTTTTAGATTCTATGTTGCTTACCGAAGCCATGCTACGAATTCTTCTTTCTAACTCAACTAGTTTAGTACTAAATTGCCTGTCTAACTATATACTAGTCTTTTTTTATTGTTTTAAATTATCTCGTTATTGGTTTTATTGTTGTTTTGTTGTCGTTATTCTAAATTGGTTTTTAAATGCTCTTGTTGATGCTCTAAAACATCTACTCTAATGTTAAGCCGACCAAACTCTTGAAGGTTTCCTAAATTTGTAGCAAACCATTCATAATTTCAACCGCTTCTTTTCTACGCCTCTCCTCCTTCTCCTTATCTTCTTCCTTTCTGTGCCCTTCCTGTTTCTCTTCTTTCGCTTTGCTGAGCTTTTCTATCTCTTCTTCTATCTTCCTGCGCCTTTTCTTTTTCTACCTCCGCCTATCCTTTTTTCTCTTCTTCTTTCTTATGCCTTTCATCTTTCTCCTCTTCGTCCTTTCCTTTTCTCATCTTCTTTCTTCCTACGCCTTTCCTTTTCCTTCTCTTCGTCTTTTCTATGCCTTTCCTTTTTCTAGTCTTCTTCCTTACTACGCCTTTACTTTTTTTCCTCTTCTTCTTTCCTGTGCCTTTCCTTTTCTCTCTCCCGCCGTTATTTTTTCTCTTCTCGAATTTTTCTCTCCCGATCATATTTAAAAACTATACTGGTGGACCTGAAGTATCCATCTATATCTGTTTCGTGTGCAGTCGATTTAGTATTTACCATAAATAGAATACTTAGGTAACATTTATTTTATATCTCACCGCTGTCACCAATTGGTAACTCAATTTATTTTAACTTAACTTCACAATTCATAAATTCGTAAATGATTCTGTTTTATTTAAATTATGTATCGAATTCAATCTCCTGTTTTTTTACTTGCAGTAGCCATCGTTTCATCTTGCAAACTTTTTCTGTCGCTTCCCTCACGTATCATCTATAAATATAGTCTTAAAGTTACCCAGCCCTATCTCCTTGTTAAAATTTTTGAAAAACGAAATTTTTTTCAACTAAATCAATGTTTGTTCCAATAAAAACTCTCTGTTGTTACTTCTTTTAAAACAAAAGCCAATTTTTTGAATCCATGTATTAATTGACCCTGCAGAACATTTCACATCAGGCATTTCTTGCGAAAATCGTTTATGTAACGAATTTATTGTTGCGCTCTTTCGTACATCTTATACGTAAGTTGCCTGAACTTACTTAATATTAAAAAATTGACTTTTGTTTTACTTTGGCTTACTTTTTTAGACTTTACTTTTATATATTCCGTATCAGAATTTTTTGGTTTATTACGTCTACGGATAGATTTCTGCGAAATATTAAATGCCTCTGCAACCTCCAAGAGTCTCGCAAATAGATTTGTGTCTCTTAAAATAGAAAACTACATTTAGGATTATGTCACCCTTTCTAACCTCTTTGCAATGTGCTTACTTTTAACAACTTATTTTAACTATGCTTTCATTGGCGCGACCAGGATGTATTTTTTTTTTTCGTTTTGTAGTCTGTGCGTAGATAAGCTAATATCCATGTGGACACAGAAAAAATATGTTTCTGAACTGAACAATATTACTTATTCGATTTGTTTCTTTTAACAGTTTATTTAATATATTGTCACGATATAATGAAATGAGTTAATACATATGATTATTTCCCTTGATTTATATTAACCAATAAAATATCACAATTTTTAAAATTCAGACCAATTGGATTCAGTTATCAGCGACTATTTCTCTAGACCAAATATCAGCGACTATTTCCCTAGAGAAATAGTCAATGATACGTCACATAAAAATGTCAAATGCTTCTGTCAGTTTTTGCTCACGCAGTTCTGTCGCAATTTAATAAATTAGAATAAAATGGAAAGATTCGGTGTTTTTGATAAAAATCATATAGAAAAGGCTGTAAAATCTTTAGTAACCACGAATACGGTGCAAAGTAAAAATAGTATCTGGGCTCATTTTACCTAATTTTGTACAGTGCGTAAGTATACATTAGATGCACATACATCAGAAGGTGAATTAAACAATATTTTGAAATAATGGGCATGGAATATAAAGAAAACCAATGGAGAAGAATATAAAGAATACGCATTAAAATGTATGTGGAATTCCACAGCTAAAAGTTTGCAAGAATTATATTTTAAGCTTGTTCAGTGGTATAAAAATCAACCAGTCGGCAAAAATGAGTTGTCAAAATGGACAAAAACAGGAGCAGGCTCGATCGGTGTGAATACCAAAAATGTAAAAATTTCCAATCATTGGTGCCGCTCAACTGCCGTTTCAAAATTAGCCAAAACTGGACTGGAGTTTCGGAACAAGAATTAATCAAAATCACAGGACACGGAAGTTCTTCGTCAATCAAGTCATATTTACAAATGGATGAACAGCACCATCAAAATATTATAAATAAAATGAGAAGTTCTGATGAAAAAACTGTAAATGTAGCAACATCATCTAATTATGTTATTAATCACGCAAATTCCATACCTTCAGGATCAAGAGAAGAGCGGCTGCAGAAAAGTCAATATTTAAACAACCAAACAGGCGCGACCTATAATAATTGTGTTTTTAACTTTAATTAATGTTTTATTGTTCTATTATTTTAGTTGTATTTCTAATGTTTGTATTTCTAATTTACTTATCCGAAATTAAATTAATTTTCACGGGAAATAATCTTCCCAAATATAACACGACCTTGATTATTACTCTGCTATTTTTGTTGTTGCTAAATTTTTTGAATTTTTTACAATTTGATTCGACATACTTTTGGCATTAATAATCTGATTTAGTCAATTGATTATGTGTCATCAAATTGATATTAAAATATTCTCGAAATTTAGACGCAACAAAAATAGCCGACTATTTATCAAGGTCTTGGTATATTACCCTTGACAAATCCCTTTAAATGATTGTTAGCTAAAACACTACGATTAATCTAGCTATTATGCCCAATTTTCAAAAAAAACTAAAATAATTTTAAAATTAGATGGAAACGTCTAATTTTCCACCCTTTGTAAATTAGTATTTTAGCTCGTACTTAAACACAGATCAGTAATACCAACATGAAAAAATTTTGATTAAGAACGTTTTGGTTAAAAATTATTATGCAAATATTTGCTTTTATTAAATCCGTACAATACCAATTTATAATGGGTGACGATATTCTTCTTTATCTTTTGTTAGTGTTGTATTTTAAAGGTAGCTGTCGGAAAATGTTCATTAAATTTCCGCAAAATTAGTTTTCAGAATACTCTTCATAATTTATATACCTATATATAAGTAGGTATGAAAGGTTTTAAATTTTAATCGTAGCACCACAACACTCAAAGCAGGCAATTAAAACTTATAAGTGCAATTTTCAATTGATGTCTGCAGCTGAGAATCCTATAGTATTAAAACTTAATTATCTAAATATTCTAGATATAAAATATGCATCAAACCATCAGTAATAAATCTAGACTTAAGAATAAAATTTTCATTAGTGTTTTTAGTGTTCTGAGATAGCGATAACATTATTTAATGAACTAGCACCCTGAAATATAAACTTATCGAAAAGAAAATAATATTAATATTCAGGTAGTTTTAATTATATAAATAAAAAAAAAATAATTTTAATTAAAGACAGAGAATGTAAAAAGGGCATAAATTAATAAAATTTCGTTGGACAATTGAACGAATAAATTTGGACCACTGAACAGGCAATAAAACGGATGCGCATTACGACATATTTAAAGAAAATCTATCAAAAATAATATATTTTCGTCATTGGCTGTCTTTTAGCTTCTGAACCGAATTATTACTAACAGTAACGATTTCGCAGACGCAGTAGTTAACAAGCGTTCGCAGAACAAAAAGAACTGAACTATTGGTTCTATCCTGCGTTCGCGGTAAAATTATTATTGGTTTTGAACCGCTTGTCTATACCTGAAACACCAAGATATAATAGGAATTGCGCGCGCGGTAAAAATTCAGAATTGATAATGATTAGGGCATGCGTTCAAAGTATGTAACGTGATACTTGATATTTTATCTATTTGTTATAGTGTTTTAAACTCAATTGATTTTGGGAGTGGGTCAGGTTATTAAATAACTCGAATTACCTTGATAAAAAAGTTGGGCACCACTATATTTAAAATTTGCTATACTTGACTATAGATTAGTGATAAAAATATAGAAAATCACTAACCATTGAGATATTATATTTAAACCAAGTTTTAGATGAGGTAGTAACAAATTCTAATTCACAGAGATTTACTTAATTCAAATTTAGATGATTTATTTAAAAAAAAACTTATCTGTTATAACAGGAGTTAGTTATATTAGGAGTGTGATTTGCACGGTATACTAGGCCTTCTTCAAAGGGATTCTTATTCTTAATTCTGGGCTTGACGATATTGCGTCGATCTTCTATAGGTCTTCAGATTGCACCAAGCTCTTCGTTATAAAAACCATAAACTTCTTGATATAAAACCAAATAAACTGTTTAGATACAAATCTCCATAAACTTAAATCTCCATGAACAGTTTTAGATCTAACTCGAAATAAACCGTCTAGATATAGCCATGCTAAAAGGAAAAGGTAAAAATGTTAAGAAAGGAAATAGGAAATTTGCACAGGACCCAGATAAAATGCCTTTAACTAATAACTGAACAATTTAAAACTATTAAGTGAATAATTTCACAGAGACTAAAATTAATATAAAAAGGAAAAATCTTATTTAACATATTCAAACATAGCAAAGCATAATATCTCTTTCAAACAAAATAATATATAAAATTATATAAAACGTACATGTCTTATTCAAAGTTGATTTTAAGGTTATGTCGGAACTTGACAATTTATTTAAAAATAATCCTTATTCAAAATATATATATATATATATATATATATATATATTTATTTTTAAGTGAAGATAATATCAGGTTAGCGGTCCTAAGAAATAAAACTCTTTTCCTTACTTGCTCAATATTTCGCCATTGTTTAATAGCTTCATCAGGAGTGAACTACAAGATTTTTAAATGAAACAATACACTAATAAAATAATTTAAAATTACTACTTACAGGATTTGAGTCAATCGAATAAAATTTTAAATAAAAACAACATTACACTTAAACAAACTTTCGGACAGTGGACACTAAAAATTTAACAGGTTGATAAAATTAAAAATAAAAAGTGTAGACTAGAAATAATTATAGTGAGATAAAACTAAATGATTTTTAATATTGTACAGAGTGATACTTAAATTTTATTTAGAATATTACAATAAATGTTGCTTAGTTGGTTTATGTCAGATTTATAATTAATAGTGTTTTTAGTTTTATTAATGTAGTACATTTCCAGAAATAACCTATTCTTGTATTTGTTTTCTTTTCCTAAAATTTTTATCTCCGTGTAGTCAAACTCATGTCCCGTATTTATATGGTGTTCCACCGCCGCACATGTATTTTTTTTGGTACGGCAATCGCTTTTGTGTTGAGTCACTCTTTGTCTCAACCATTGTCCCGTTTGTCCTATATAACATCCATTGCACCCTGAACAAGGCAAACTGTAAACAACATTGCTGTTGAATAACGTTGGTGTTTTGTCCTTTACTTTTGAGAATACGTTCTTGATCGTTAGCGGATTGTAAGGAGCAATTTTTAAATTAGGAGCATTATTTTTGAACAGGGGTGTAATACGATGAGTTAACGAGTGTATTAGAGGAATTCTTTTATAAATGAACGTAGTTGGTTTATCTTCATCTGTGGGACCATCGTACAAGTTAGTGTTGTATATTAACTTCTTAAAGAAAACAAATACAAGAATAGGTTATTTCTGGAAATGTACTACATTAATAAAACTAAAAACACTATTAATTATAAATCTGACATAAACCAACTAAGCAACATTTATTGTAATATTCTAAATAAAATTTAAGTATCACTCTGTACAATATTAAAAATCATTTAGTTTTATCTCACTATAATTATTTCTAGTCTACACTTTTTATTTTTAATTTTATCAACCTGTTAAATTTTTAGTGTCCACTGTCCGAAAGTTTGTTTAAGTGTAATGTTGTTTTTATTTAAAATTTTATTCGATTGACTCAAATCCTGTAAGTAGTAATTTTAAATTATTTTATTAGTGTATTGTTTCATTTAAAAATCTTGTAGTTCACTCCTGATGAAGCTATTAAACAATGGCGAAATATTGAGCAAGTAAGGAAAAGAGTTTTATTTCTTAGGACCGCTAACCTGATATTATCTTCACTTAAAAATAAATATTTTCCGGTCGAAAAAACTATCTCCTTTTTTATATATATATATATATATATATTCATAAACGGTACATTGTCGCCTCCAAAATATATAATAAAGAAACGTTATCACCTCATATATACCGAAATCACCTCCGATTTTGGAGGCGTCAACGTTTTGCCGAATTTTCATCGGTTCTAGCCTCAGACAACATCTAAAGTCCCAAAAACGAAAGTTTTGTCGGAGGCGATATTGTAGCCTTTATATGACCAAAAAAATTTTTTAGTTCCTGTATATACCGCTAGCGCTAGTGTGTGTGTGCAGTGGTTGACTGGCATCGGGATTAACCCATTTGCCACAGACATTATTATTTTTATTACAAATGTTACCACTGATTGTTAATTGTTATTGGTTTATATGTTAATTTTAGATTCTTTAATAAATGTTATCAATGTATTAAATACTTTTTTATTGTTTGAGATCAATAGCAACGTAATATTGGTTGGAAAAGAAATCCCTATATCTAATAACTTCGTTAAAAATTTTTTTCTATATTTATTGTGGTTGTTACATGCAAATATCAAATGATTAAGATCTCCTACTGAATTAATATCACAAGAACAGAAGGGTGTCCTTAGGACACCGATCTTAAATAGGTGGGAAGGAAACCCACCATGGTTCAACCTCATCCTAGTAATGTAAATAGAATACTGTCTGGATACTTGAAATTCAGAAATGTGGGAAACAGTATTAGATGTATTAGGCTGAATTTGTGTGTAATGATTGTTTGAATTATTGTTATGTTTGAAATCAATCCAGATCTTTTCCCAATTGATTCTTATTTCTTTTTTAAAGCAATTGATAATATCGGGAACCGTGTAAAGTTCCTCGCAATACTCTAAGTTTGTGGAATCTTTTGCAGCGAGATCTGCCATTTCATTACCAACTATTCCCACATGAGCTTTAACCCAACAAAAAACTATATTTGTATCACTATTTTTAAGGTTGATGAGTTTTTCTCTTATTAGTTTTACTAAGTGGTTGGAATTTGTGTTTGTAGGATGTTTTTTGATAGACTGTAATACCGACAATGAGTCTGTTAGAATTGCTAGCGCTAGTGTTGCAAAGAAAGTATACGGCCGGTACGGTGTCACCTCCAACTATATAAATCTTATTTTTGTATCACAAACGTTACTTTCCCGCCTCCGCTAAATGGCAATCTCGCAGAAGAGGTCATAAGGATGTTTTCGCATATTCCCATCATTTCATATTTGCAGCTCTCGTAATAAAGATGTACCAGTAGTAGTGTATGAGTGTTAATTTGATAATACTGTTAAGGACTGAGGGGTTTTTGAAATTGTGCGGTAAGCACCAAAAAGCTTATTAGTACAATGAGCTCAAACATTGGGCATGTGGACATACAGTGTCTCCATCGATTGATTATCGAAAAACTATAAATAAGAAAATATGAAAATTTGTGAGTATACCTATCTCAAAGGGGACATTATGATATTTTCAAGAACATGTCACTTTTGGTTATACCGATTGCAGATGTCAACTTGTTTATTTTATATAGAACTTATACAGGGTGTTCTATTAGGAATATGACATAGAAAATCTGAAGATTCACTGATTAAAAAAAAACGACTGAACGAAATATGCCTAAGAGCCTAATTCCTGAAACTGTGCGCTGAACACTGCATTCGGTTAGCGACGCATAAACGCCACCGCATGCGACGAAAAATTTCTATTCTTGACTACCCTTCGTTAGGGAAGTTTCGTGTCGCATGATGTAGCGAAGAGTCTTTGATTGTTACAGCAGTTCAATCGTTTTCAACAAATAAAATTTCAGAACATTATAACAAAAACTGCATTATCGATTAAAAAATGTAAAAAAAATTAACCTGTGTAAGTGTCAAATTAGTAGTTTCTATCATTATTAAAATAAATTTGAGTAGGTATTTGGAAATAGAGATTTAAAATGAACAGAAAACTTTAAAATTAGCAAAATAATTTTATAAACTGTCTAGCTGGTAACAAAAATGGATCCTGTCACTCGGTGTAATTCAGAGGTCGTACTTCTGCATCCAGTTGTGCCTCTTCAATATTTTGTATTAATTCTATTAGGTCAAATTCCTCTATATCGTAAATTTTATAAGAAATTTACACTATAACTAATAGTCCAGGATCCGTAAGTAAGGTCGACCTTCACCCATCTGTTTACCGGATGAAAGTTTCTTTTTATTAAATAAAATATGTTTTTAAATATACCGCAAATGGGTTGCCTAAAAAAATACGGTTCTGGCCATTTTTTTGCTTTCCTTTCTGTGTACAGATGAGGAAAGTATAGGAATCATGATAAAAGTTGCTTATGATATCATTCTCTATTATTTTGTCCCTATACATGATTTCCCTAAAATGGACCTAATTCGAGATATTTAAGAAAAATTGCAAATTTTGAAAACAACTCAAAAAAGGATAAAGATAAAAACTCCAAATTTTAAACTTAGGCTTAAATCTATCCTGCGGTGAGCTGATTAAAGTTTGGGCATAATCGAAGCATCTGGGAAATACTTTACAGGGCGTTGTTTTTTTATTTTTAGAAAATAAATACTCTGGACCGTATTTTCTTAGGCAACCATTTTGCGATATATTTATAAATATATTTTATTTAATAAAAAGATACTTTCATCCGGTAAACAGATGGGTGAAGGTCGACCTTATTTCGGATCTTAGACTATAAGTATTGTTAATGACAATGTAGGTTTACTTGACAGATTTAAAAACAATAGCCCTATAGTTTAATCAGAAAGTAGTTACTTTCAAAGGTGCAAAGATCGCACCTAAAAAAATAAACTAGGAAGAATAATAATAATTATTATATTAAATCTATGTGACAATAAGTAACATGCTTGGATTCCCATAGTTACCGCATGCGAGATGAGGTTGTCGAATGGTCAGGGCCATTCGTTGCAAATCATTCGACAAGCGACGCATGCGGGATCACTCGCATACGGCAAAAGTTTTCAAGAATACCATTTTTCTACTCGCATACGTCACCGCATGCGAGACGATGACGAGCGCCGTCAGGAGTTAGGCCCTAGGTAAAATGTTACTCGTTTTCGAAATACAGGGGGTTAAAAATAAAAATACGCAAAAAAATTTAATGACCATATTTTTTTTATTACTTAGTATAATTATACTAAATTCGGTAAACGTTTTTGATGTTGTAAGACACACCTTTCAGCAAAAAAATAAATTAAATAAACTTAGTGGCGTACCGCATGCATAAGTAACACCTCTGTAAATTTAATACTAATGTCCTTATAAACTTATTTGAATCATAATTTAAAATTTTTTCTTAAATAAATCAAGTACTCTTGTTTCAAAATTTCAGAAATTAAAATAAAGAACAGCCGCCTTCGTGCGACTATTTCGAAAACTTTATAAGCTTATAAGAGTACATAATTTAAGTGAAAAATATAAAAAAAAAATAAAATTATAGTCCAAATAAGTTATTGGGCAGTGGCGAAAAATTTAGAAGGAATAAGGGTGTACTTATCCATGCCATACGCAACTGACAAAGTTTAGTTAACTGATTTTTTGCTGATAAATGTATCTAATGACACTAAAAACGTTTGCTAAATTTAGTAAAATTATACTGTGTAATAAAAAAAATATTACCATTAAGTTTTGAATTTTCAACTTTTACACCCTGTATTTCGGATTCGAGTAACATTTTACCTAAACATGTTTCGTCTTATTTTTAGTTACAGTTGTTCTTTGTCTCACTCTTAATTGATATATCTATATCTATTTTGATATTTAACCTAAACGTATTTTGTACGATACCGTTTGATTTTTCCAATTTTTTTGTCAGCTCCAGTCAAGACTACTAAATGACTAAATATTTTACTCTGTTAATTTGCCATGTAGTTTAAAAACAAACTATTAAAAGTTTAAATAGAAAAAGTATTACGATTTAGTGCCAACGCACGTCCAAAATGGGACTGAATGCATGAAAGATAATTCCTTATATTATGAACTAGCTGACCCGATCCCTCTTCGTTGAAATTTCTCAAACCACAATAAGTTCCTATCCATATACAAACTGTCCAGCGGCATGAGTATTTAAATTAAAAAGTCAGCACGTGGATAAGGAAGTGTCTATGAGGCCTCCGATAACGTGGCAACACTGTCGGAGGCAACAACAACAACTAGATGTACCAATTTACACAGTTTTCGGAGGTCACATCGTACCGTATATGCCTCCCTTATATACCATATTAAATATATAAAAATCTTTTCCCCTCTCAAGGAATTCGGATTGGTATTCATTACGATACCCCATATATAATTTTTTTTTCGATGTACCTCAACGGAAAGACCCGGAGGCCAGGTCGCCTTTTCAATATACCGGAGGTGACAACTTCTCGTGCATCAATATATATATATATATATATATATATATATATATATATGTATGTCCAGCTATGAATTCCGGGACCGTTTTAGGGGTCTTTCATTGAGTTCCGGGACATTTGATGAGTTCCGGTACTGGTCTGGAAGTTTTATTTGTTTAACCTATATTTCCGGGACTGTCCCGGAACACTTTATATGTTTATCCGTGAGTTCCGGCCCTTTATATAAAAAAGATAATTTTTCAAAACGAGCTTAATAGGCCGAATCTCCTAAACGACTATAAAAAAAATATCAAAAAGTACATTTTAAAAACTAAATGAGGGTACTGCAAATAGATTTGTCGTATGTTATACGTAACGAGGATATTGAATTCAAACTGCAATGATGCATGATGTAACTGACAATGTTTTAACTTTAAGTTTAAACAAAATTCATTTATTTGGAATTAGGTAAAATTAGATTAAGTTCCAAAAGGGACATAAAGATTAACACAAATAAGAAAGAAAAACTTAAAATAAAATATAAATATTTCATTTTTGAAGTTATTACCCCTTTTTATGGAAAAGATTGGAAATTTCTAATAAATATGTGCTAGAGATATACTTAACAAGTATATTTTAAAGTAACAATTTCCTATTACCTCAATTATATACAATAATAATGGATACTTTCTAATATATGTACTATTCAAGCAAAATCAATAAAACATTTAATTGAGTCGTCTAATTTTTAATTTATTGATATACCCACGTATTCCGACACCGATCAAATTATTGTTATTTTGTATGTAAAGTAACAATTTTATATGACATCAATGGTGTACAATAATAGATTCTGTCCAATTTATGTACTCTTTAAGTAAAATTAATAATTCATTAAATTGAATCGTCTAATTTTAATTTGCTGATATACCCACGTATTCCGGTACCGACCAAATTATTGTTATTTTTTCTGTAAAGTAACAGTTTTATATTACCTCAATAATATACAATAATAATGGATATAGCCCAATTAATGTACTCTTCAAGTAAAATCAATTAAACATTTAATTGAATCGTCCAATTCTCAATTTGTCGATAAACCCACGTATTCCGGTACCGACCAAATTATCGTTATTTTTCATGTAAAGTAAAAATAATATATTACCTTAATGGTATATATTAATAATGGATACTTTCTAATGTATGTACTATTAAGCAAAATCAATGAAACATTTAATTGAATCGTCTAATTCTTAATTTGTTGATATACCTACGTATTCCGGAACCGAACAAATTATTGTCATTTTGTATGTAAAGTAACAATTTTATATTACCTTCATGGTGTACAGTAATAATAGATTCTGACCAATTTATGAACTTTAAATAAAATGGTTTAAGAGGGTTCCAGTGGGCGTAGTACCCCCAAAAAAAAATTGAATCATTTGATTCTTAATTTGTTGATATACCCACGTATTCCGGTTCCGACCCAATTTTTGTTATTTTGTATGTAAAAAAACAATTTTATATTACCACAATGGTGTATAATGATAACAGATTCTGTTCAATTTATGAACTCTTTAAGTAAAATTAATTAATTAATAAATTGAATCGTCTAATTCTTAATTTGGTGATATACCCACGTATTACAGTACCGACCAAATTATTGTTATTTTTCATGTAAAGTAAAAATATTATATTACCTTAATGGTATACAATAATAATGGATACTTTCTAATGTATATACTATTCAAGCAAAATCATTGAAACATTTAATTGAATCGTCTAATTCCTAATTTGTTGATATACCTACGTATTCCGGTACCGACCAAATTGTTGTTATTTTGTATGTAAAGTAACAATTTCATATTACCTCAATGATATACGACAATAATAGATACTGCTCAATTTATGTACTCTCCAAGTAAAATCAAAAACATTTTATTGAATAGTCTAATTTTTAATTTGTAGCTATACCCACGCATTCCGGTACCGACCAAATTTTTGTTATTTTGTATGTAAAGTAACAATTTTATATAACCTTTATGGTGTACAGTAATAACAGATTCTGTCCAATTTATGAACTCCTTATAAAATCATTTTAACATTTAATTAAATCGTCTAATTCTTAAGTTGTTGATAAACCCACGTATTCCGGAAACAAACAAATTTTTTTTTATTTTGCATGTAAATTAACAATTTTATATTACCTCATTGGTGTACAATAACAATAGATTCTGTCCAATTTATGTACTCTTTAAGTAATATTAATTAATCATTAAATTGAAACTTCTAATTTTTAATTTGTAGATATACTCACGCATTCCGGTAGCAACAAAATTTTTGATATTTTGTATGTTAAGTAACAATTTAATATTACCCACCTTAATGATATGCAATAATTTTTGTACCCTTAAAATAAAATCATATAAATATCTAATCTGTTGGGTTCTAATTAATAGTGCTGTCCCTACAGTGGCGCCGGGAGACAGTAACAAAGCTTACACAGAACACATCATTTATATTTACACAATCCTTCTTCCGCACAAGACTACTCAGTCTTCTGGTGAGTTTAAGTTCACTCGCAAGGGGGTGAACTGAGCGTGGGCGTACCCAAAAAAAAACGAATCGTCTAACTCTTAATTTGTTGATGTACCCACGTATTCCGGTACCGACCAAATTTTTGTTATATTGTATGTAAAGTAATAATTTTATATTGCCTGAATGGTGTATAATAATAACAGATTATGTTCAGTTTATGAACTCTTTAAGTAAAATTAATTAATCAATAAATTGAGTCGTCTAATTCTTAGTTTGGTATATACCCACGTAATACGGTACCGACCAAATTATTGTTATTTTGTCTGTAAAGTAACAGTTTTTTATTACCTCAATGATATACAATAGTAATGGATACGCCTAATTAATGTACCTACTCTTCAAGTAAAATCACTTAAACAATTAGTTGAATCATCCAATTCTCAATTTGTCGATAAACCCATGTACTTCGGTACCGACCAAATTATTGTTATTGTACATGTAAAATAAAAATATTATATTACCTTAATGGTATACAATAATAATGGATACTTTCTAATGTATGTACTATTCAAGCAAAATCAATGAAACATTTAATTGAATCGTCTAATTCCTAATTTGTTGATATACCTACATATTCCGGTACCGACCAAATTGTTGTTATTTTGTATGTAAAGTAACAATTTCATATTACCTCAATGATATACGATAATAATAGATACTGCTCAATTCATGTACTCTCCAAGTAAAATCAAAAACATTTAATTGAATAGTCTAATTTTTAATTTGTAGGTGTACCCACGTATTCCGGTACCGACCAAATTTTTGTTATTTTGTATGTAAAGTAACAATCTTATATTACCTTTATGGTGTACAGTAATAACAGATTCTTTTTAATTTATGAACTCTTCAAATAAAATCATTTAAACATTTAATTGAATCGTCTAATTCCTAATTTGTTGATAAACTTACGTATTCCGGAACCGAACAATTTTTTTTTCATTTTGCATGTAAATTAACAATTTTTTATTACCTCATTGGTGTACAATAACAATAGATTCTGTCCAATTTATGTACTCTTTAAGTAATATTAATTAATCATTAAATTGAATCCTCTAATTTTTAGTTTGTAGATATATACTCACGCATTCCGGTAGCAACAAAATTTTTGATATTTTGTATGTTAAGGAACAATTTAATATTACCCTGATTATGTGCAATAATTTTTGTACCCTTCAAATAAAATCATATAAATATTTAATCTGTTGGGTTCTAATTAATAGTACTATCCCTACAGTGGCACCGGGAGACAGTAACAAAGCCTACAGAGAACACATCATTTATATTTACACAACTCTTCTTCCGCACAAGACTACTCAGTCTTCTGGTGAGTTTAAGTTTACTCGTAAGGGGGTGAACTGAATGTGGGCGTACCCAAAAAAAAAACGAATCGTCTAATTCTTAATTTGTTGATATACCCACGTATTCCGGTATCGACTAAATTTTTGTTATTTTGTATGTAAAGTAATAATTTTATATTGCCTGAATGGTGTATAATAATAACAGATTATGTTCAATTTATGAACTCTTTAAGTAAAATTAATTAATCAATAAATTGAATCGTCTAATTCTTAATTTAGTGATATACCCACGTAATACGGTACCGCCTAAATTATTGTTATTTTGTCTGTAAAGTAACAGTTTTTTATTACCTCAATGATATACAATAGTAATGGATACTGCCCAATTATTGTACCTACTCTTCAAGTAAAATCACTTAAACATTAGTTGAATCATCCAATTCTCAATTTGTCGATGAACCCATGTACTTTGGTACCGACCAAATTATTGTTATTTTACATGTAAAATAAAAATATTATATTACCTCAATGGTATACAATAATAATGGATACTTTCTAATGTATGTACTATTCAAGCAAACTCAATGAAACATTTAATTGAATCGTCTAATTCCTAATTTGTTGATATACCTACGTATTCCGGTACCGACCAAATTGTTATTATTTTGTATGTAAAGTAACAATTTCATATTACCTCAATGATATACGATAATAATAGATACTGCCCAATTTATGTACTCTCCAAGTAAAATCAAAAACATTTAATTGAATAGTCTAATTTTTAATTTGTAGCTATACCCACGTATTCCGGTACCGACCAAATTTTTGTTATTTTGTATGTAAAGTAACAATTTTATATTACCTTTATGGTGTACAGTAATAACAGATTCTGTCCAATTTATGAACTCTTCAAATAAAATCATTTAAACATTTAATTGAATCGTCTAATTCCTAATTTGTTGATAAACCCACGTATTCCGGAAACGAACAAATTTTTTTTTATTTTGCATGTAAATTAACAATTTTATATTACCTCATTGGTGTACAATAACAATAGATTCTGTCCAATTTATGTACTCTTCAAGTAATATTAATTAATAATTAAATTAAATCTTCTAATTTTTAATTTGAAGATATATTCACGCATTCCGGTAGCAACAAAATTTTTGATATTTTGTATGTTAAGGAACAATTTAATATTACCCTGATTATGTGCAATAATTTTTGTACCCTTCAAATAAAATCATATAAATATTTAATCTGTTGGGTTCTAATTATTAGTGCTGTCCCTACAGTGGCGCCGGGAGACAGTAACAAAGCCTACACAGAACACATAATTTATAATTACACAACCCTTCTTCCGCACAAGACTACTCAGTCTTCTAGTGAGTTTAAGTTTACTCGTAAGGGGGTGAACTGAGGGTGGGCGTACCCCAAAAAAAATCGAATAGTCTAATTCCTAATTTGTTGATATACCCACGTATTCCGGTACTGACCAAATTTTTGTTATTTTGTATGTAAAGTAATAATTTTATATTGCCTCAATTGTGTTTATAATAATAACAACAGATTCTGTTCAATTTATGAACTCTTTAAGTAAAATTAATTAATTAATAAATTGAATCGTCTAATTCTTAATTTGGTGATATACCCACGTATTCCGGTACCGACCAAATTATTGTTATTTTTTCTCTAAAGTAACAGTTTTATATTACCTCAATGATATACGATAATAATAGATACTGCTCAATTTATGTACTCTCCAAGTAAAATCAAAAACATTTAATTGAATAGTCTAATTTTTAATTTGTAGGTGTACCCACGTATTCCGGTACCGACCAAATTTTTGTTATTTTGTATGTAAAGTAACAATCTTATATTACCTTTATGGTGTACAGTAATAACAGATTCTTTTTAATTTATGAATTCTTAAAATAAAATCATTTAAACATTTAATTGAATCGTCTAATTCCTAATTTGTTGATAAACCCACGTATTCCGGAACCGAACAAATTTTTTTTTATTTTGCATGTAAATTAACAATTTTTTATTACCTTATTGGTGTACAATAACAATAGATTCTGTCCAATTTATGTACTCTTTAAGTAATAATAATTAATCATTAAATTGAATCTTCTAATTTTTAATTTGTAGATATATACTCACGCATTCCGGTAGCAACAAAATTTTTGATATTTTGTACTTTTAAGTAACAATTTAATATTACCTTAATGATATGCAATAATTTTTGTACCCTTCAAATAAAATCATATAAATATTTAATCTGTTGGGTTCTAATTAATAGTGCTATCCCTACAGTGGCATCGGAAGACAGTAACAAAGCCTACACAGAACACGTCATTTATATTTACACAACTCTTCTTCCGCACAAGATTACTCAGTCTTCTGGTGAGTTTAAGTTTACTCGTAAGGGGGTGAACTGAGGAGGGTGGGCGTACCCCAAAAAAAAATCGAATAGTCTAATTCCTAATTTGTTGATATACCCACGTATGCCGGCACTGGCCAAAATTTTGTTATTTTGTATGTAAAGTAATAATTTTATATTGCCTCAATGGTGTTTAATAATAACAGATTCTGTTCAATTTATGAACTCTTTAAGTAAAATTAATTAATCAATAAATTGAATCGTCTAATTTTTAATATGTAGATATACCCACACATTCCGGTAGCAACAAAATTTTTGATATTTTGTATATTAAGTTATAATTTTATATTACCTTAATGGTATGCAATAATAATGGATTCTGTCTAATTTTTGTACCATTCAAATAAAATGATTTAAACATTTAATCTGTTGGGTTCTACGTAACAGTGCTGTCCCTACAGTGGCGCTGGGAGACAGTAACAAAGCCTAAACAGAACACATCATTTATATTTACACAATCCTTCTCCCTCTTCTAATTCTTAATTTGCTGATATACTTACGTATTCCGGTACCGACCAAATTATTGTTATTTTGTATTTAAAGTAACAGTTTTATATTACCTGCCCAATTTATGTACTCTTCAAGTAAAATAAATCAATCATTTAATTAAATCGTTTGTTTTAATTTGTATACAGGGTGTCCCAGGTTATCGTATACAGGCAATGTTTCGCTTGTTTGGCAAGATAATTAAAAATAATAGTAAATTACATAATAAATTTCAAATACCCACATATTTATTTATTTATTAGTAATTTTAGATTTTCTTTTATTAGAGCCAGTTTTTTTAAATATTGTTTATATTGTTAATTGAAAACCGTAAAATATATTTCAAGTGCCTTAAAAGGTTGCCCACCCAGATTACCTAATTTGGTTTTTATGTCTTTAAAATTTTCTACGTCGTATTGAGTTAGTGTTTTAATATGTTTATATTTTTAATAAAAAAGAAATTTCTAATCTCGCTCTGTGGGCCCAACAACACCTCTAAAGTCAGTTTACATTTATATTTCGACAACTGTGAAAAGGTTGCATGCTCACTTATTTTGGTTTTCTTTAACAATTTCATTAGTACTAGAAAAAAATTAGATTTTATACATTGATCACTCCTCCACTTTAAATAGCCTTTATTAATTAAGTATATTTATTTAATTGCATTTTTAATATCTCGAAAAATAATGAGTTTAGCGCTACGAAGAAAGAGTAGGTTATTTACATAAAAAATATTGCAGAATTGAAAATTTATACTAAAATGGCATTTCCACCAGTGGCGTAGAATTTAGGAAGGGTTAACCTCTCCCTTGCCCATGTCGTACGCCTCTGGTAGCAGCCAGAAACTTTAATTTACCATAATTTAGTGTGGTTTATAGGACCTATACTTTCTGCCAAGTATGATAGGGACCCGTCAAATAATTTTAAATAACTGAGCAAATATCATTTTTAAATTTTTAACCGAAACACCTTGTACCTCAGTAAATAACAATATTTTATAATATATTTATTTTATATAATATAAATAAAATTAATTCATTTCAACAAAAAGTGTTAGTTTAAGATACAGGGTCCCAAGTTATCGTATATAGGCAATATTTCGCTTATCTGGGTACACCCTGTAGTTTTTAAAAGAAAATTTCTTTACGAAACATTGATGTTTAGTAACTTATAGACTTTATAGTAACATGGATTTTAATAATGGTGACTATTAATTTGAGTGATTTCTGAGGAAAACTAAAACTAAATTTTTTAAGAAATGGCGATGAAGGAAATAATGAATGATTATGTCCTCTGTCCATCACTGTCACTGAAATACCCATTAACCCCAAGTTTTTCACAAACGAATTGTAGCTGATGCTCATGTCCATGCTTATTAAAAATATGATGTGTCCAACTCATGACTTTCCTATCTAGTTATTATAGGCTTTTCCGATTATTTTGTACAACCTATTGCAACACCTCTATAAATATTTTTTTAGTTTAGTTTAACAATTTTCTTAAAAATCAGAATTTTGCACATTTTGTCAAATTTCTCGAATACGGACCATTTCAGGAAAATTTGACAAAAAGCAAAAAATATAGATACTAATATTAGCAGTAACTTTTATTTGAACAATTTTCTTCTCCAAATATAAATAACAGATATATTCCATAAAATATAAAAACGGCCTCCATAAAGTTCCCGCCAGATGTTTCGACTTTGTCCAAAATCTAATCATTTTACCCCAGGCCGAAATAAAACTTAAGTTTAAAATTTATTGTTTTTTCCGTTATCCGTCTTTGAGTTTTCTTCAAAATTCCAAATTTACACATTTTTTCAAATATCTCGAATACGGTCCAGTTTAGAGAAATTCGGTATATACTAAAAATTATAAAAAATTATATTAAGTACAAACAACTTTTATTTGAACAATTTTTATAAAAAATTAATTTATGTACAATTGTCAAGTTTCTCGAATACGGACCATTTTAGGAAAATTTTGTATGGAACAAAAATTATAGACAATAATATTGTAAGTAACTTTTATTTGAAGAATTTTCTTCTCCAAACGTAAACAACAGTTATATTCCATAAAATATAAAAATGACTACCCATAAAGTACCCCCCAGATGTTCAGACTCTGTCCAATACTAATCAGTTCACGGGAGGCCGGAATAAAGCTTAAGTTTAAAATTTGGTGCTTTACTTTGTATCCGTTCATGAGTTATCCAGGATACAGACACACACACAGATATCTACGCGAAAATAGTCAAAACGTATTCAGGGGACCCCAAAAACGTAAAAATCCGTTGAAAACTGATTCCTATACTTTCCTTATCTGTATTCAGATAGGAAAGTAAAAATGCCAACTACCAGTTGGATACTACGAAACATAAAAATAAATATTTAAAACATATTTTAACTTCAGGAAAGAAAAATATTAAAACACAAAGTTTTTAATGCCAAAAATATATAATAAAAAAAACTTTATTTAAATAAACAAAAACAAAAATTTTTTATGAGCAAAAATACAAACAAAATCCAAACTTTCTATAATTTAAACAAAAAAAAATGTATTCAATTAAAAAGCAAGTAGTTAAAATTGTTGTTCTTTTCCAACTATACTTTTCCATTCTTATATTGGTTATAAATCCAGGTTTTTATTTGGGCAGACGTTCTCTTTTTTAGATAGTGCGTTTTACTTATCAGCTGGTTAATTTCTTTCAAGGAAGGTAAGGTTCGAGTTTCTATATTGTGCTGAAATGTTTTTAATACAACATTTTTTTCTTCCTCCGTCCATTTTACTCTTTTAACTTTTCCATAAGGTGACGCTATAAAAATAACTATAATTAAAAAAGGCGAAGAAGGTTGAAATTTTGTATGTTCATCTAATTATGCCTCTCACTTTTTTATTTAAATTTTCTGTTCCAGAAGAATACAGGGGTGTGGATCACCCCTATAACCTTTATTCTTATTAACTGATTTTATTGAATCTCAATTTTTAAATGCAACACCCTGTATATTTTGCTAAATTTGAATTTTATGGATCAAAATACATACGATTTTGACAAAGTACACTGAAAAAAATATTTTGTTTTTAAAAGAACACAATTTCGTCAATGTGCCATTTGACCTATGGATCGTAATAATTTTAATCCGTAGAATTCAAATTTTGCAAAATATACAGGGTATTGCATTTAAAAATTGAGATATTGAACCATTTCCAGCCAAACAGGTAGTCGACCATCTTAAATTTTTCAGTTAAAAAAGCACAAAATTAATTTTTTATATTCAACTAAAATTTTATTGAAATCGGCTAATAAATATAAAAGTTATAGAGGTGATCCATACCCCTGTGTCACCCGGTATATTAGCAATAGGAAATTCAATTTATAAAAAAGAAAATAAGATTTTGGCGACCTTAGCAACTTCTATCACATGTTAAAAAGTTACAAAGCTCATCTTCTAATTTTTCAATTCAAGAAAGTAATTTGTTGTTAACATCAAATTCTCATTAAATGAAGTTTCATATGGCTAATATTTTCATAAAATTAATCTTAGGTGCTAATGATTAACTTACTTGATCTTTTTTTGGCTTTCCGTGTGGCTGACGAAGGTATATCATAATCTTCATCATCTTCTTCCGGTTCATTAGAACTCTCCCCGGATTCATCATTACAGCCTTGAGCCACTTGCAGAAGTTTTGACATTTGCAATATTTCTTTATGGGGTACAGATTGGCGGTAATATGTCTTATGAATGTCTTTTTTATGGCCCATAAAATTTGCAACATCAGAAATTTCATTTTCTGAGAGATTTAGACTTACGCACGTGGTGGCAATATGCTTCCGTAACTTGGTGCCACGTAGTCTCTTCGGTTCGCTAGCACCACACTCTGTGGAAAATTTTCGAAGAAGAGTGCACGCTCGTAAATATTTATGAACAGAGCTATCACTAGAGCTAATTCCAAACACGTATGGGTTATTTTTTGGTACACTGGCAACTTCACGATATTTTAAAATCATTTTTATGCATACTAATAAATGTTGATCTAATAAAACGGGTACGTTTCTATTCAGTTTTCCCCTTATCAAAAATCTAACATATTTATTTGCCAAAGTCAAGTTTTCTTTGGACAATCCTTTCACGAGCTGTTCGTCTGTTATTCCATGATAAGAATTAAAATCATCAATAAGCAATCTTTCGATTTCCCCTGCACGGCGTCTATTAAACACAAAAATTGAGACCAGGGTGTATTCGCATAAATTACTCCAATATTTCAGAGAAAAACCGTTTTGAAGTTTGTTGAATGCCTCCTTTCTTTTTAATGACAAATGGGAATGGAGCCGTTCAATATCCTCATTTAAAGGTAACTCTACGGTTTTTCTCCGTTGATTTTGGAACTGGGATTCGGCAACCGTTCTGTTTATGCCATTATTTACTTCTTGACCCAAAAGTATTAAAAAATTTTCTGTGTCGGTTTTCTGGTCTAGATCCTTGTTTTTAATGCATTCACTAACCAGAATATTCCCTAACTGTTTAAGTAACGTACCTAGGTTAAAGGCAACTGTAGGCGTTTCATAAATATCTGAGTCTTCGTTTAATCCCGCTTCTAAATTTATTGCACGATCAACATCGTCGGCAAATTTTGGGTTAAAAACTGACCGCATGTCAGAAATTTCTTCCTGTATGGAACGCATTCGCAATAAGAATCGACCTAATAATCTGATTCTTTGCCTTATCATGTCGAAAAATCGTGCATTTTTGTATTTTTTTACCATCTTATTTGAATAGATAATAATCAGTTCATCATATCTAACAGCTCTTACTATGTTATCCTCTCTTAAGGACGGAAAGAGTTCCTGACGAACTCTTTTCGTTGCCTTTTCATGAATTCGACCCATTACCTTATTACTTAATACCATTGTGTATCTACAATTGCTTTTGGTTCTTTTGTTGCATTTTTTAAAATGTGCTCTAAGCGTATTTTTTGAGAAATAGGCTTTGCAATTCGCACAAGCTTTAAAGTAACTTGCATTTCTTCCACGGAATTCATTGGGTCTTCGACTAACAATAAGCTCTCCATCATTATATGTATTATCTGTGTTGAACAAATAATTGCCTTTTTTTCTAAGAATCCCAATATGCTTTCTTCTCTCTGCTGAATTTTTGGGAAGTTGTAAAAATTGTTTCACATATTCTTGATCTTTGTGCTTATTTTGAAAGTGTCTTGCAATTTTTAGTTGTTTGGTGTGACAAAATAAACAAAAATTGTGTTTATTGTCGCCGGACTTTCCTTTCGACTTTCCGACAAACATCTGATCTTCATCACAGGGGTTAAGTCCGGTGTTATTAAGAGAATTGATTGTATCATTACTTTTTAAATGTTGGGTGCCATTGTCTCCAATTTCTTCTTCATCGTCTGTTTCATTATCATCGATGCCAGGCTGGTAATCCAAATCTTTTACGCTGTCATCTGAATCCTCAGAAAAGCTGGAGATTTGGTTATCTGGTTTAGTTTTGGTTATAAGATCTGAACCTAAAATATAAGAGCAAAAGTTATTGACTATTTAAAATTTGGCGTTGATAAAAGTTGGCGTTTGCTATAAAATCATATACTTGTAACGAAAAATAATAATGGATTATTATGTAAAAATAACATAATTCTAATAGGGCACTTTTACATCGTCTTCTAAAAACACTGTAAGGAAGTCATTGCTTACTATTGTGCTAAACTTGTAAAAAGGATTCTAGGACATAACCGCGATGTGGATGGCAGGTGAAATCTGAAGCTTTTAAGTAGTTCAAATTTATTTATTACTTATATAGATTGCGACTCAAAAAGTCTGCACCATATGGGAAATTTTTTTATTATTTATTTGACAAAAATTTTTATTCTTGATAAAAGTGGTGCATTGCGTAAAACTTCTATTGCAAGCGTAAAACTTTTAAATTTCTAAATGGTATAGGTACAGGGGAGGACAATATCAAAAAAATTAATCAGGAAAGTTGTTTAGAATTAAAAATAACACTTAGATTTAAAAACACAGCCTCCTACGCAAAAACATCAATTTTTTTATGTTTTTAGACTAGTTCAAAAAAATATCACTTCGGATGTACTTTACGGGCCTTTCTTCAATCACTATAATACCTTTTAGTTAAATAAATTTAGTTTTCTTCGTTATTTTTACACCATTCTCGGCCTTTTTTTTTTAATTTTTATGATTTTTGGTTTTCTCTTGGTGCAAAGTTGATATTTCACCCTGTAGACATGTACATAAAATCTATCATTATGATTTAATTAAATAAAATCAGTAAAGAAAATGATACCCAAATGTAAATAACATTCACTGATTTACTTCAAAAAATATTTTTAAATTTAAAATTAAAAAAAAAAACAAAATCCAGCTAAAATAAACTAAACAAAATTAAGGTTCTAAAATTAAAATACAAAATAAAAGAACTAATTCTCTTCAATTAAGTTATAATGGTAGTTTTTATGTAAATATCTACAGGGTGAAATATCAACTTTGCACCAAGAAAAAACCAAAAATCATAAAAATTTAAAAAAAGCCGAGAATGGTGAAAAATAACAAAGTAAACCAAACTTTTTTTTAACAAAAAAGGAATTTTAGTGATTGAAGGAATGCCCCTAAAGTGCATCCGAAGTGATATTTTTTTGAGCTAGGCTAAAAACAAAAAAGAAATGGATTTTAAATATAAGTGTAATTTTTAATTCTAAACAACTTTCCTGAATCCTTTTTTTTATATTGTTAAAAATAAGGGTACTTTACTTTTTGTCAAAATTCCTATTTTTTGCCCTCCCCTGTATACCATTTAGAAATTTCAGAGTTTGACGCTTACAATAGAAGTTTGACGCAATGCACCAACTTTTATCAAGAATAAAATTTTCTGTCAAATGAATAATAAAAAATTTTCCCATATGATGCAGACTTTTTGAGTCGCACTGTATATCACATATTAATTGATTAATAATCATTATTATAAAATGAATAAAACTAAAAGCCAATATCATATAATTACGAGCAACTTTTCTCTTCAGAAAACAACTACTCCTTTGGCTAATACCGCAACAGGTATTGAATTATATCCAAAGGAAAGACAGCAAAGATAGAAATTAAATTTCAACACTCTACCAATGATTTTGCTCATTAAGGAGAACGTCATTCTTGAACCGGTTTCGTCCTTATTAGGACTCTTCAGCAAGAAATAGATAGGTTGTCAATTCTAGTCTCTAATGGAATAAACAAATGCTACACATTTGACCAGTATACAATAATATTAGTTATGAAGAGAATAAGACTTCATTTGTTAATTCCATTCCATTAGAGACTGGAATTGAGAACCTATCTATTTCTTGCTGAAGAGTCCTAATAAGGACGAAACCAGTCGAAGAATGACGTTCTCCTTAGTGAGCAAAATCAAAGGTAGAGTGTTGAAATTGAATTTCTATCTCTGCTGTCTTTCCTTTGGATCTCAATATCTGTTGCGGTATTAGCCAAAAGAGTAGTTGTTTGTTTTCTGAAGGGAAACGGTCGCTCGTAATTATGTGATATTGACTTTTAGCTTCATTTATTTTATTTTACGTCTTGATCACATTTGGGTTGAAATTATTTTCCTTTTTAATTATTATTATTATTATTATACAGGGTAGCTGTTAAAGATGGAACCAAACCTATAGTGCTTACACGGTTCAAAATTTTGGGTTTTGTATGTTGATTCAAAAATTTCAGAATTTCAACCAAATATATTTGCGCATATTTTAGCCCAAAAATTATTTCTTTTATAATTACACAATTTTAAGCATGGTCGCCATCTTGATTTTTTTAAATAGCAACATAGGTCATGTGATATACCATTTGAAAGGGTTTAACATCCTGATTACAAAAATGTATCACACATGGGGTCTAAACACAACAAAAAGGATATTATTAATAGGGAGCGTAGAAGGCTGTGCATTTGACAATCAGGGTGTTAAACCCTTTCAAATGGTATATCACATGACCTATGTTGCTATTTAAAAAAATCAAGATGGCGGCCCTGCTTAAAATTTTGTAATTTTTGGGCTAAAATTCTGAAATTTTGGGTTTTGTATGTTGAACCGTTTAAGCGCTATAGGTTTGGTTCCATCTTTAACAGCTACCCTGTATATTATACTTATTACAAATATAAACTAGCCAAAAACAAAACATGACTAAGCCGAAATAATCTGTTTAAAATAGAAATTTACTTTTAAAAGTTATATTATATTTATATAAACTAGCCAAAAACAAAACATGACTAACCCGAATTAACCTCTGTTTAATATACAAATTTACTTTTAAAAAATTATTAGTTATTCTCATTAAGCGGTTTTGTCTGTTTGCGGTTTTGAAGGTTCGTAGTTTTGTCCGTTCGCTGTTTTGACCACGCGGCTTCGTGTGCGCGCTTTTGTCACTTCGCGTTTTTGCCCGGACACCTGTAAAAAGCAACCTCTAGTACCTATATGGTTATTATATCTTAAAAATACCTATATGAGTTTATTTATTTTGTATAATTTTTTTTTATTATTATTTTTCTGAGCTAATAAACTAATAAATACCTGAGGGTCCAGCAGAATCACTTTCAAGTTGTTCCTCTTGATTAATAAAGCTCTCTCCAAAAAACTTTTCGTCGAAACTTTGGATATATGAGTTAGAAGTCCTGTTAATATTAACAAAATCAGAAGCGTCAATGTTGTATTCCACGTCATTAGGTGGTTCCTGGGAACTCAGCTCTTTTTTCGGTTGATTAATAAATTCTTGTCTAATTTTTTCCAAATTCAATTTAGAATCTAAAATTGATAAAAAAAGTAAATAACAAAACTTATTTTATTTACTCAACCGGAACTAACTGATGATAAGGGGCCATCTTCAACAAATTTTTACGCGTATTACTAGTTACTTTAGAAAAAAATGTATACAATAAAAAAATAAATAATAAAGAAAAAACTAAAATTGTGTTTCGTACAATAGCGCTTGGTAAATCATTGTCATAGTTTCATACCTATTACTGGCATTTCACTAAGGGATGTACAGGATGAGACACCTATAGCACCACTGTCCATAACTCCACAACGGTGCATTTTATGAAAATTTTGCAAGAGTATTTTATGTATAATCAAACAAACTATACTTTAAAATTAGTTTCGATTATACAGGTTGTCTCAAAAAAAGTTACATATCGAAGTTGTTTTTTTTTTAAATGAGACACCCTATACAGGGCCTAGAGATAGAAAAGATTTTGAAGATGTAAAAATATATAGGATGTCCTATAAAAAACATAACATTGATATGTAACTTTTTTGGGACAAGCTGTAAACTCGAAACTGCAAAATTTTCATAAAATGCACAGTTATAGACCATGGCGCCATAGGTGACTTACCCTGTATATTATATCCTAAAATACAAATTACACTAAAACCTCAGATGTTTTCCTCGAAAGGCGTCAGTCGCGTATAGTTTCTTTTAAAGATAATTTTTGCTTTTTCACAATTAATTATCAGTATTATGTACTAATAATAATAAAGTACATAATACCCATATTTAATTGTGAAAAAGTAAAAATTATCTTTAAAAGAAACTATATTCGACTCGCACGTTTCGAGGAAAAAATCTGATGTTTTTGTGTAGTTTCGCTCATAATACTTGCTCATCGAACTTTGCAATTACACTATAGGATATAAATTATATCTCGTAGTGAAACCAAGCCTAAAACTGTATTTGATAGGTTAATGGTAGTCGAACCCAAAAATAGATATTTCGGTTTAGTAGGGCTCATGAATTATGAATTTTTTAGATCAGCTATACAATATCATAACTTGCTAAATTGTCGCTAACGTACCTAATTTTAGAAAAATTTATGAGTGATTCTGTATAAATCAAAATCTTCGACAGAATCTGACGTATTGTCATTTTTGTACGCTGCGAAATTGATTTTAATAAGACAGATTGACTGAGCGGACAGCGTCCAGAAGTATCATCTGCAGTAAAGTGTGCAACCAGAAGGATACGGATCTTTCTAGGCCCATAATAACCACCCTGATATTTAGTGTCAAATTAAATAATAAAAAAAAAATCAGGTCTGGCAGTCAACGTATGCACATTTACAAAAGACAACCTGTACAACTTACTCGTCTTGTTTTACCCAAAAAGACTTATAAGAAGAACAAAAAAAAATGTAATTTTACTAATTATTTGTTAAACAGACAATAAATATTCAGGAACTATATACACAAAAAGTTCAATAAAATAATGAAATAGCTCCCAACTCCATTGAAAATATACAAGAAATTTGCACAAGACACCCGGTATGGAATTTAAACTTATATTTTTGTCTTCTAGTTACGAAATTACCCAATGAAACTTAAAATGTTTACTTACCGTTAGTGGAAATAATTATACCTTCGTATTTAGCACCTCCATGTTTTAAGATACATTTATTTCCATTAGTTGATACAACTTTGCATTTATTATGAATTTCATAGAAGTTATTTGAAAATTTAATCAACACGTACTGAACAGTTTTCCTCTGAAAATTAAAATTTACTAAATGCAGTTAAAAGTTTATTTAAATAAATACAGGTTTCTATTTAAATTGACATACTTACTTTTTTACTAGGACTCATCTTAATTATTTACTATTTTATAGCACACTTCTCGTTGTGACCCTTGTGACCTGACCACTGAACAACATGTGATCTTTAAATTACCAGAAATAGTATAATGAGTACGCCTTCAGCAAATGACCCGGTAGAATCGGCGTAATCTATATATAAAAATATTAACAGGCCAAACACCAATAAGAATCCTTTGTTTTGGAGGGAAATGTTTTCGTGAACGTTTTTTGCAAAGTTAGTTCAATGCAGAGGCGTAGCTTAAAAAATTTTCACCTCAGTCTTAAAATTTTTATAACTAGATGAAAAATTGAATTATACAGGGTGATATTGAAATACATGTACATATTAAAACTGTGCAATCTGGGGATACCTATATCCACCACTAATGTATACCGTATACTTAATCATTATTAATTGGCTGGCTACCTTAATTAAAAAATTCAAAAATATTTGGTCTGTTGCGGAATTAATTTTTTAGAAAATGTTAGAAATTTTAGAAAATTAAACAGGGTGTCTCACAATGATTAAGATGAGCCATAACTCCTTATTGGGCCATTTAAAAAATCTAGAATAGTTTCCTATGTAGAAGGAAAGAATTTTAATGTTAAAATTAGTTTTAGTTATACAGGTTGTCCCAAACAAAAGTTGCAAATCAAATTTGTTTTTTTTAATGGAACGCGCTATATATTTTAACATTTTTAAACATTCTCACTTGGCATCTACCTTGCTCAGTAAAGCAACCTAAAAATATATTTTTGTTCTGGCTGGCTGTAGTAGCCAAAAAGTTGAAAATTGAGAACATGTCCATATTCTAACTTATTTTGAAGTTCTATAATATTAATAATGGTATATTATGCAACGATCATATTAATAGCCATTATATGAGAGTTGCATACGATATTTTTCTACGAAAAAAATAAAAAAAAATAAAAACTGAAAACTTGAATTTTCCCGTCCCAGAGTTTGACCGCGCGCCTCGATTGAGCTTTGAACTCTAAATCCGCGTGTTAAACCACTACACCATGCGGTTTTCGAGAGTCGTAGATAACTTGTATTTTTATTAAATATTTCAATTCAAAGTTTTTATTAACTTACTTTTGTAAACAGGAACTTATTTTAAAATTAATTTTTATTAATTCATAGGTGAAGTAAGAACTTGATAAAAATAATGTTTTATTTACAAAGAACAATCATTGCTATATGTCAAATACGACAAATATGGAAAATATGAGTTTCTATTGACTAATAATATGTCAAATACACAGGCTAGGTACCTTGATGAAAAATATGAGTTTTCTATTGGCTAATAATCTGTATCATAATAAAACTCTGTATCATAATGGATATCATTATGAAACAGATTATTTTTATTTAACTTTAAAATTATAATACAATCGTAGAAAAATTTCATTAGCCTGCTGCACTGCACGAAAATTTCTTCTTTATTCCTTAATTTGTATATATAATATCAATGTATTCCGGTACCGACTTATTTTTTAGTTATTTTGTAAGGAAAGTAACACTTTTATAATAAGTAGTTCCGTGGTATACAATAAAATCAATTAATCAGGTAATTGGTTTAATTAATTTTCGACGGATTTTTCGTTTTGAGGTCCCCTGAATCCGTTTTGACTATTTTCGCGATGATGTGTGTGTGTGTGTGTGTGTGTGTGTGTGTGTGTGTGTGTGTGTGTGTGTGTGTGTGTGTGTGTGTGTGTGTGTGTGTGTGTGTGTGTGTGTGTGTGTGTGTGTGTGTGTGTGTGTGTGTGTGTGTGTGTGTGTGTGTGTGTGTGTGTGTGTGTGTGTGTGTGTGTGTGTGTGTGTGTGTGTGTGTGTGTGTGTGTGTGTGTGTGTGTGTGTGTGTGTGTGTGTGTGTGTGTGTGTGTGTGTGTGTGTGTGTGTGTGTGTGTGTCTGTGTGTCTGTGTGTCTGTGTGTCTGTGTGTCTGTGTGTCTGTGTGTCTGTGTGTCTGTGTGTCTGTGTGTCTGTGTGTCTGTGTGTCTGTGTGTCTGTGTGTCTGTGTGTCTGTGTGTCTGTGTGTCTGTGTGTCTGTGTGTCTGTGTGTCTGTGTGTCTGTGTGTCTGTGTGTCTGTGTGTCTGTGTGTCTGTGTGTCTGTGTGTCTGTGTGTCTGTGTGTCTGTGTGTCTGTGTGTCTGTGTGTCTGTGTGTCTGTGTGTCTGTGTGTCTGTGTGTCTGTGTGTCTGTGTGTCTGTGTGTCTGTGTGTCTGTGTGTCTGTGTGTCTGTGTGTCTGTGTGTCTGTGTGTCTGTGTGTCTGTGTGTCTGTGTGTCTGTGTGTCTGTGTGTCTGTGTGTCTGTGTGTGTGTGTGTGTGTGTGTGTGTGTGTGTGTGTGTGTGTGTGTGTGTGTGTGTGTGTGTGTGTGTGTGTGTGTGTGTGTGTGTGTGTGTGTGTGTGTGTGTGTGTGTGTGTGTGTGTGTGTGTGTGTGTGTGTGTGTGTGTGTGTGTGTGTGTGTGTGTGTGTGTGTGTGTGTGTGTGTGTGTGTGTGTGTGTGTGTGTGTGTGTGTGTGTGTGTGTGTGTGTGTGTGTGTGTGTGTGTGTGTGTGTGTGTGTGTGTGTGTGTGTGTGTGTGTGTGTGTGTGTGTGTGTGTGTGTGTGTGTGTGTGTGTGTGTGTGTGTGTGTGTGTGTGTGTGTGTGTGTGTGTGTGTGTGTGTGTGTGTGTGTGTGTGTGTGTGTGTGTGTGTGTGTGTGTGTGTGTGTGTGTGTGTGTGTGTGTGTGTGTGTGTGTGTGTGTGTGTGTGTGTGTGTGTGTGTGTGTGTGTGTGTGTGTGTGTGTGTGTGTGTGTGTGTGTGTGTGTGTGTGTGTGTGTGTGTGTGTGTGTGTGTGTGTGTGTGTGTGTGTGTGTGTGTGTGTGTGTGTGTGTGTGTGTGTGTGTGTGTGTGTGTGTGTCTGTGTGTCTGTGTGTCTGTGTGTCTGTGTGTCTGTGTGTCTGTGTGTCTGTGTGTCTGTGTGTCTGTGTGTCTGTGTGTCTGTGTGTCTGTGTGTCTGTGTGTCTGTGTGTCTGTGTGTCTGTGTGTCTGTGTGTCTGTGTGTCTGTGTGTCTGTGTGTCTGTGTGTCTGTGTGTCTGTGTGTCTGTGTGTCTGTGTGTCTGTGTGTCTGTGTGTCTGTGTGTCTGTGTGTCTGTGTGTCTGTGTGTCTGTGTGTCTGTGTGTCTGTGTGTCTGTGTGTCTGTGTGTCTGTGTGTCTGTGTGTCTGTGTGTCTGTGTGTCTGTGTGTCTGTGTGTCTGTGTGTCTGTGTGTCTGTGTGTCTGTGTGTCTGTGTGTCTGTGTGTCTGTGTGTCTGTGTGTCTGTGTGTCTGTGTGTCTGTGTGTCTGTGTGTCTGTGTGTCTGTGTGTCTGTGTGTCTGTGTGTCTGTGTGTCTGTGTGTCTGTGTGTCTGTGTGTCTGTGTGTCTGTGTGTCTGTGTGTCTGTGTGTCTGTGTGTCTGTGTGTCTGTGTGTCTGTGTGTCTGTGTGTCTGTGTGTCTGTGTGTCTGTGTGTCTGTGTGTCTGTGTGTCTGTGTGTCTGTGTGTCTGTGTGTCTGTGTGTCTGTGTGTCTGTGTGTCTGTGTGTCTGTGTGTCTGTGTGTCTGTGTGTCTGTGTGTCTGTGTGTCTGTGTGTCTGTGTGTCTGTGTGTCTGTGTGTCTGTGTGTCTGTGTGTCTGTGTGTCTGTGTGTCTGTGTGTCTGTGTGTCTGTGTGTCTGTGTGTCTGTGTGTCTGTGTGTCTGTGTGTCTGTGTGTCTGTGTGTCTGTGTGTCTGTGTGTCTGTGTGTCTGTGTGTCTGTGTGTCTGTGTGTCTGTGTGTCTGTGTGTCTGTGTGTCTGTGTGTCTGTGTGTCTGTGTGTCTGTGTGTCTGTGTGTCTGTGTGTCTGTGTGTCTGTGTGTCTGTGTGTCTGTGTGTCTGTGTGTCTGTGTGTCTGTGTGTCTGTGTGTCTGTGTGTCTGTGTGTCTGTGTGTCTGTGTGTCTGTGTGTCTGTGTGTCTGTGTGTCTGTGTGTCTGTGTGTCTGTGTGTCTGTGTGTCGCATAACTCATGAACCGATACACCAAATTTTAAACTTAAGCTTTGTTCTATGGTCCAATGTGCTGATTAGATTTTGGACAGTGTCGGAACATCTGGGGGGGTACTTTATAGGTGGTCATTTTTATATTTTATGGAATATATCTGTTATTTACGTTTGGGAAAGAAAATTTTTCAAATAAAAGTTACTTCTTATATTATTATCTAAAATTTTTATTCTATACAAAATTTTCCTAAAATAGTCCGTATTCGAGAAATTTGACAAAATGTAAAAAAATATTTTTTTATAAAAATTGTTTAAACAAAAGTTGTAATATAATTCTCTATAATTTTTATCCTTTACATAATTTCTCTAAAATGGACCATATGAGATATTTGAGAAAATGTGTAAATTTCGAAATTTGAAGAAAACTCAAAAACGGATAAAGAAAAAAACATTAAATTTTAAACTTAAGTTTTATTTCGGCCTGACGTAAAATTATTAGATTTTGGACAAAGTTGGAACATCTGGGGGGGTACTTTATGGGAGGCCGTTTTTATATTTTATTGAATATATCTGTTATTTATGTTTGGAGAAGAAAATTATTCAAATAAAAGTTACTTCTAATATTATTATCTATAATTTTTGCTTTTTGTCAAAATTTCCTGAAATGGTCCGTATTCGAGAAATTTGACAAAATGTGCAAAATTCTAAACTAAACTAAAAGTCGTTTGCGATATCGATCTCTATAATTTTTGTTTATACATGATTTTTCTAAAATGGACCGTAATGGAAAAATTGTAGGAAAATTGCTAAATTTAAATTTTTTAGTATTTTCGTTTTCAATGAATAACTATAGAAAAATGTTTCGAGGTAGATAGATGTATGTGGAAAATGTATATATTTAGTTTATCCTCCAAACATTTATAGAGGTACTGCAATAAGTTGTACAAAATAACCAGAAACAACCTAAAAAAAAATTGTTTAAACAAAAGTTGTTTGTAATATAATTCTCTATAATTTTTATTCTATACATAATTTCTCTAAAATGGACCGTATTCGAGATATTGGAGAAAATGTGTAAATTTTGAAATTTGAAGAAAACTCAAATACGGATAAAGAAAAAAACATTAAATTTTATACTTAAGTTTTATTTCGGCCTGACGTGAAATGATTAGATTTTGGACAAAGTCAGAACATCTGGGGGGTACTTTATAGGGGGCCGTTTTTATATTTTATGGAATATATCTGTTATTTATGTTTGGAGAAAAAAATTGTTCCAATAAAAGTTATTTGTAATATTATTATCTATAATTTTTGCTTTATGTCAAAATTTCCTGAAATGGTCCGTATTCGAGAAATTTGACAAAATGTGCAAAATTCTGATTTTTATGAAAATTGTTTAAATAAAAGTTGTTTGCGATATCGATCTCTATAATTTTTGTTTTTACATGATTTTTATAAAATGGACCGTAATGGAAAAATTGTAGGAAAAGTGCTAAATTTAAATTTTTTAGTATTTTCATTTTCAATGAATATCTATAGAAAAATGTTTCGAGGTAGATGTATGTGGAAAATGTATATATTTATTTTATCCTCTAAACATTTATGGAGGTGCTGCAATAGGTTGTACAAAATAACCGGAAAAAGCCTGTAATAACTAGATAGGAAAGTTATGTGTTGGACACATCAGATTTTTTATTATATTGTATTTAATGTAACAATTTTATTTTACCTCAATAATATACAATAATAACAGATACTGCCCAATTTATGTACTCTTCAACTAAAATCAATTAAACATTTAATTGAATCGTCTAATTCTTAATTTGTTGATATACCCACGTATTCCGGTACCGACCAAATTTTCGTTATTCTGTACGTAAAGTAACAATTTTATATTACCTTAGTGGTATACAATAATAACAGATTCTGTCCAATGTATGTACCCTTTAAGTAAAATTAATTAATCGATAAATTGAATCTTCTAATTTTTAATTTGTAGATATACCCTCGTATTCCGGTACCAACTAAATTTTTGATATTTTAGTAAAGTAACAATTTTATATTACCTCAAAGGTATACAATAATAATGGGTTCTGTCCAATTTTTGTACTCTTCAAATAAAATCATTTAAGACGGAATTTGCACGCTCTGATTTTCATAACAAAAACTATTAATAAACAAAGTATTCAATAAATGACGACTGTATCTACAACAGGGAAAAAATTCGAATGTCCATCATCCTCCGAAATCATATGTAACGTTTACTTTTCATAAAAATAAAATGGAACAGTGGCATAAAAAATAGTACGTCGCGTAGAACTTTTAAATTTTACAGTGGACAACTTCAGTTTTCGATATACCTATATAATACACTCTGCGATTATTCCAGTACCATTGGCGTGACATAGAGAATAAAACTTAATTTCTTTATCACTGCATTTAGAATAAATAAATTAGCACTAGCATTGTTTGTTTTCATAATAGTATTCTGTCTTTTCACTTCTTGACTAGGGACCCATAAAAACAATTATTTTAGATAAACTTAACAAGACCTCAGTTGAGAGGTTCAGAATACAAAAAGTTTGCAAGTCTAAGTACATACACACTTTCATAAATACATTTTTTGAAGCAATCATATAGTATTTTCCATAACGAGTTCGGAAAGTGATATATTTCTCATAAGTGCGGAAACTTAATGAGTGCTGGAAATACATTGTTAACGAGTTATGTACACAATTTTTCATACGACCTCAACTATTTAAAGAATATTCTAGGAATTTTGTATATTTAAGTATTCGCATTTGTCACAGAAATAAAATCATATGTATCTCAATATAACACCTTACAAGTTGGTATATTTCGAGGAATAAATAAATAAAGAAAAGGAAGATACGTTAAAATAATTGAAAGAATTACAAAAGAAAATAGGAAGATAAAGAAAAAAACTAAAAAAATTATTCATTTAGAATTGACAAAATATTAAAATATTTCTGTTTAGTGTTATGTCAAAATAATTGAAAGAATTACAGAAGAAAATAGGGAGATACATAAGTGATTTAGAATTCACAAAATATTTAGGTATTTCTGTTTAGTTTTATAATTTTTAAATATTTTTTACTTTGATTTCTTGTATAATTTATAATAGTTACTTATTAGTTTTAAATTGGGGCGATAAAACCTAATTAAACGTTACCGATGACATAACTTACAGTAATTTTAATGCGTTCAACCTGTTAAGAAGTAACGGGGTGATCGATATCAAGTGGGATCAGTGTATGGCTTACCACCAGTTATTAATATTTGAAGTAAAATAAAAAATGCATAACTTTATTTCAATAGTAAAGTATAAATATAAACACACGGTATACGAATAATTCTTTCACATACATAGATGCATGATAATTTCTTAAACTGGGAATTGTTATTGGTATTATACTTGCAAAAAATTCAAACTTGTCGTTTCTTTGTAAAACTTATATAAAAATTTATTAACATAAAAACTGTATTTTATTTTTCAAATACATCAAAACTAAAAACATGTGGTAGTAATATACGATGGACGGAAAGTCAACGGTATATAAACACTTTCAAAATAATGTGTTTTTTCAGAAAGACAGCAGTTGATAACATTGTATATCATTTTTTGACATTATATATACTTCTCAGTCTTTGCCCCGCCTCAAAATTAACAGGTGAATGTGGAAGTAATATGGGATGGACCGGAAGTCAACGGTATATAACCATTTCCAAAATACTGCGTTTTTTGAAAAAGTATATAGTTTCCCTAGTAGCTGTTAGCAATGTATATCAATTTCTGACATTATATATAATTCTTAGTTTTTGTCCCGGAACTCATGGGTAGACATACATATATATATATATATATATATATATATATATATATATATATATATATATATATATATCCTACTACAGATAGAGCGTCCGTACATTCTTAAATCGCATTCATTGGAGCGTCCAGGTATTTAGAGCGTCCGTATATAGACGCTCTAAGACGGTGCCCATTAAAAATTTTTCCAGAGGTCTATAATGACGTCAGAAACGTGATGGCAAAATTTTTGAGAGACGCCAAAATGATAAAAAAATGCATGAAAATAATACGGCTCGCGTATACTTTAGTTCAATACTATTGCTACCAGAGGCACTTGCAGCGCTGATGTATATAGAAAGTATACGATTTCCTTGATACCCATTCGATTCTAGAGCGTCCACTGACTTGGCATCGTTGCTTTGGAAGCTAATGTTGTAAAATAAATTAAAGTTGATTTAATAATCTTAGTTGGCCTGGTAGAAGTCTTAGTATATTATAAAATTTCTCTCAAGAAGCCGTCCGTCCGTCCGTCATTTTTTGTGAGCGTTTAAAGGGGATTGAAAATTCAAAAAATCGTAAATCAAAAACGAAAAACAATATCAACTTGAAATGTTTAAGAAAAATCAAACTCTATAAGTGGACAAAATGTGTTGATTATGAAAAAATCTAATAAACAATGGGGGGTTTAAGGGGAGTTAAAACTTTAAAAAATCATAAGTCAAAACCGAAACATATCAACATGAAGTTTTTTAGAAAAATCAAGCTCTATAAGAAGACAAAGGCTATTAATTAAAATAAAACGAATAAAAATTGGAACTTTAAAGGGAGGGGGGGGTGGATTTGAAAAAAATATAAATTAAAATTGAAAAACAATATCAACTTTTTTAGGAAAAATCAAAGTCTATAAATCAAGCTCTATGAGGGGACACCGAATATTGATTATGAAAAAAAATCTGATTAAAAATGGGGGATATAAGGGTGGGGGTGGAAACTTAAAAAAACATTATAAATCAAAATCGAAAAACAATATCAACTTGAAATTTTTAGGAAAAATCAATTTTAAGAAAAAATCAAGCTCTATAAAGGGACGAAGCATATTGATTTTGAAACAATCTGGTTAAAAGTGTTCAAAAAAAATCATAAATCAGAAACGAAAAACAACTTGATATTTTTAAGAAAAATCAAACTCTATAAGTAAACAAAGTCTGTTGATTATGAAAAAATCTAAAAAACAATGAGGGTTTAAGGGGGGTTAAAATATAAAAAATCATAAGTTAAAACAGAAACATGATAACAACATGAAGTTTTTAAGAAAAATCAAGCTCTATAAGAAGACAAAGGCTATTGATTAAAAAAAAAACGAATAAAAATTAGGGATTTAAGGGGAAGGGGGGTGAAATTTAAAAAAAAATCATAAATCAAAATTGAAAAACAATAACAACTTGAAATTTTTAAGAAAAATCAAAGTTTATAAGTTGGCGATGTCTAATGATTAAGAAATAAATTTTGATAAAAAATGGGTGGTTTATGAGGGGTTGAAACTTAAAAATCATAAATCAAAAATGAAGCATGATATCAACATGAAATTTTCAGAAAAATCAAGCTCTATAAGGGGACAAAGACTATTAATTAAAAAAAATACAATTAAAAATGTGTGAATTAAGGAAGGGGGAGGGGTTGAAACCTAAAAATAAATCATATCAAAATTGAAAAACAATATTAACTTGAACGTTTAAAAAAAAATGAAACTCTATAGTGGACAAAGCCTATTGAAAAAAGTGTGGGATTAGAAGGGGGGTTAAAAAAATCATAAATCAAAAACGAAACATGATATCGAAATAAAATTTTTAGGAAAATCAAGCTCTATAAGGGGACAAAGACCATTGATTAAAAAAAATCCGATTTAAAATGGGAGGTTCAGGGGGGAAACTTAAAAAAATAAAAAAGAAAAAAAAATATCAACTTAACATTTTTAATAAAAATCAAGATTTATAAGAGGACAAAGCCTATCGATTATAAAAAAATCTAATAAAAAATGGGGGGTTGAAGGGAAGTTAAAAAAAATCATAAGTCAAAAACGAAACATGATATCATCATGAAATTGCTATGTAAGGGGACAAAGATTATTGATTTAAAAGAAATCTGATTGCAAATAGGAGGAGTAAGGGGGATTGATTAGGAAAAAATCAAATTATTATTATTATTATTATTATTATTATTATTATTATTATTATTATTATTATTATTATTATTATTATTATTATTATTATTATTATTATTATTATTATTATTATTATTATTATTATTATTATTATTATTATATGATGTCATCGGCTTCAACTACTAATGGTTATATCGCCTAGTTTCTGTGCAGGCTTTGTTATTGTTTCCCAGCGCCACTTTAGGAACAGCACTGTTAATTAGAACCCGACAATGAGTGGTCGAGTAGGAAATCCTACCAAGGCATCAGAATTAATTTTAAATAAATTAATTAAATAAAAAAATCCCGGCCAACGGTGGAATTCGAACCTGGAACCATTATGTCCACAGGCAGGGACTCTACCACTGAATGGTATTGATATCCCTATGACATTTAACGAATTGATTATAAAGGGCCAAATCCAACTTATTATTATGCGTCAGGCAAATTCTTGATTTAAAAGGAACTAGACTCTCTGCATTCCTTGTATTGTAGCTATGATAATTATTATTCGAATCCAATGAATTACGTTTTTTAAAAATTTCTCTTAATGATTCCAGTTTATACAGACAAGGCAATGGAAGAATCACGTACCTTTTAAATAGCATGTCGAGTTCTGCACCGTCAATGATCCTCAAGGCAGCTTTTTGGAGAATAAAAGCCTTCTGAGAGTGATAACTGCCGCCCCAGAACATGACACCATAATTCAGATGGCTATGTATGATTGCATAATAGACTGTTCTTAGTACTGATTTTTCTGAAAAACTCGATATTTGCCTGAGTGCAAAAATTTGGGACGCCAATTTCGAACAGACATTGTCTACATGGTGCGACCAATTTAAACCGGCATCGAGCATTACTCCTAGCAGGTTTACTGACCCAGCTACTTTGACTTTACTAGATGAAAAAGTAACGTTTTGAGTTTTGACATTATTTAACTTTAAATCGTTTGCAGCAAACCATTCATTAGAGGACGGTAAACAAGTTCTGCTCGAGATCGTGTCATCTTTGGATAGGATAGTCGTATCATCTGCGAACATAACACTAGTACAGTGTTTCATGATACGCGGTAAGTCATTAATATATATTAGAAATAGAACAGGGCCCAATACAAATCCCTGTGGAACCCCTCTTAAAATGGGGGCCAATTGTGACTCCACATTATCGAGAAACACGCACTGTAATCTGTTCGTCAGATATGAAAAAAATAAGGCAAGTTCCTTTCCCCTTATGCCATAGTACTCCATTTTTTCCAAAATAATATCAATGCTTACACAGTCGAAGGCCTTAGTGAGGTCACATAATACCGCAGTAGTACTCGAGCCCTCGTCAAAGCCACCGACTATGTAATCAATTACTTTTGCGACTGCTCCTATTGTAGATCTATGCCTTCTAAACCCAAATTGGGCTGGCGAGAATAAATTTTTATTTTCAAAATAGTTAACTAATTTCTCTTTTAGCTTTACTTCAAATATCTTACCGATAACAGGTGTAATGGCAATTGGCCTATAATTATCAGCATCATTAGAATCACCTTTTTTAAAAAGTGGCAATACCTTACTAATTTTAAGTTGGTTAGGCCAATTTCCTTCGATTATGCATTGATTATATAAAATATTAAGTGGTTTAATGAGGGATTCTATAGAGGCCTTAATCATGGGACTACTGAGGCCATAGTAATCCGTGCATGGCTTATTTTTAATATGAAGTATAGCCTCTCTTACGTCAGATTCAGAGACTGGACCCATAAAAAACGAATACGGGGGCTTCGGTGTCATTTTAATAAAATCATTAGAGGAAATATTATTATCGTTTTCGGTTGTTTGAATAACCTTCTCTGCTACATTGAAGTCTTCAGATGTAGATTCGATGTACTGGATGATTTGTTGTTGGATTTTCTTTCTGCGTTTACAATATTCCAGATTGTTTTATTTTTATTTTCTGATGCAGCTATTCTTTTATTGTAAGCGTTACGTTTCTCTAATCTAATTGACCTCCTATAGTTTTTGCGCGATTCAGAATATAGTCTTCAATCTTCTAACGAATTGGTTTTTTTGAATCTAGATTTGTTTTGAAATACTTGATTTCGCTGTACCCGCAGTTCCTCATTAAACCACAAAATCTTTTTGTCACCACTGCGAATTTTTTTTATGGAAAAACATAGATCTACAATAGGACATAGAATAGTAAATATTATATTACAAATCTCCTGGGAGCAGTAATTTCCCATTTCTAGTCCATGCCAACTAATTTCAGATAACTTTTCTGCGAACTGTAAAATTGTACGTTCATTAATAAATCTTTTGTTGACAACTGGTATCACTTAAAATATTAAAGTCTTTTGTTTCCAAAAATAAAGTCAAATGGTCGGCTATGTCGGCATCAATGACTTTTGATATTATAACTTCCGGATTTATATTGGAAATAATATTGTCCAAACATGATTTAGAAGTGGGAGTTATTCTAGTTGGAACTGTGATGTAATGTTTCATACCATACATATTTAATATAATAATTAAATCAAGCGAATGCTAATTTAAATTATTAGAATCAACATTAAAATCACCGATAAAAATTAGGTTTTTAAATTTTTTATATAAATAATTAAATTTAGAAAATACGTTTTGAATATTAATATGTCCCCATGGGAGGAGGATCTGTACACTGTTACTAAGGCATAATTTTTATTTATCAATTCTACACCACAGAATTCTGCATGAAAAGGCTAGCAAAATTTTGAAACGTCAATAACTTTTAATGAAATATTATTCTTAGAAAAAAACAATAATAATAATAATAATAATAATAATAATAATAATAATAATAATAATAATAATAATAATAATAATAATAATAATAATAATAATAATAATAATAATAATAATAATAATAATAATAATAATAATAATAATAATAATAATAATAATAATAATAATAATAATAATAATAATAATAATAATAATAATAATAATAATAATAATAATAATAATAATAATAATAATAATAATAATAATAATAATAATAATAATAATAATAATAATAATAATAATAATAATAATAATAATAATAATAATAATAATAATAATAATAATAATAATAATAATAATTAAAAACAATCAGAATTAAATTACAATCAATATTGCATAACTAAATTATTCACTTTCTGCCGCACTCTCTGCGCTACCGAAATGATAAATTAACGCTCTGCAGGTCTATCGTTATGTATCAAAATATATCTTTAACACAGTTAAACAAAAACTTAAACTGCCTATCATTTAAATATATGACAACACCGCAAAACGCTAATTGACGCCACAAAAGCGGTCAAATATACGTAAATTTGAATATTGGTGACGCTGCAATGTGTATCAATTGAAATGACGCCCAGGTGTCGATAAAGTAAAAGTAACGATTTGTGTTTTCCTTTCAATTTAATGTTATCCGCCTAATTTAAGCTGCTTCTTCCAACAGCAACGAGTATATATGTCTAAAATAAGTAGATCAAGGGTAAACAGACATGGGCGCTTTAAAGCGCATCTTTATCGGGACGCTTCAATGATACAGAGATATATATATATATATATATATATATATATATATATATATATATATATTGTTATGTTTTTATTAATCTCACAATTTTATTTAGTTTGTTTCACAAATCGAGCCCTACGTTGGTAGCCAATTGTTATGTAAATTTACTTTAAACCCTACGTTGCATGTAATGCATTTAGTTTAATTTTTACTTTATATCCGGCTAGCTAAATTTATTGTATATCTTTATTATTATATACCTAATAATAAATAATTTACTGTTATATATGTTTACATTTTATTTCAACTCTTACCTCAGGATTAGTAGCAAGTTCATTTACTTTTTCAGTAACCCTCGTAACAGAACATTGAATTTAGCCTATCGATTATTACAGATAGAGAAAGGTAGACAACACACAATACTTTATTGTAGACGGAAAAAATATTAACAGTATTAACAATATCTACGATGCTTATGGGAAAATAGGTTAAATATATGTCTAATTCATTCATACTCAACACTCATACTTTCCTAGGATGACTATAAAACTTAAAATTAATGACAAAATAAAAAAAAATTAAGTTGGCAATATGTAAATGACAAAAATGTCTATTTGGAAACACAGATCATTGACATTTACTAACCTCCAAATATTTTGACTTTGAACGATGATACAAATGTAATACAACTTATTAAAATTAAAGAATAATAATGCCAATAATTTAAACTGGTAAGTAATTTAACTAATTAATTTGGTACCTTTTTAAGTAGAAGTTCAAATTCACATTTATGAATAACTTTGTTGTTCTTTTCATTTTGTAGGTTAAAATCCATGATACTAAAATTATTCTTGATATTAACTTAAGGAACTTCAAGAATATCTCAAACTGTTTCAAAAGACACCTCCAATTGTCCAATTCTCCGGCTTGTCTTCATGACGTCACAGGTATGTTATAATTTTCACTTTTATTATGTAAATTTTACATTTTTGCAACTTTATTCTAGGTTCTATATTAATATTTTCTATCACTATAACAATATTAAATTCTACTACCTTCTGTAATAAGTTTTACATTAATATTTCTTTCTTTTTAGAGCAACGAAATTTGCGTGGCATCATCAACAAAAATTCTTGCCAAACTCCTCTATACTAGCTTTTGTTTTATCAACAGAAACAAAAAAAAAATTGGATCCAACGGCTTGAAACAAACAAAAGTTTTCTGGTTGTTTTATATTTAATTGATTCTCTTTTAATGGTAAGTGAGTTTATTTTAAATATACATTAAATAATTTTTCGAACAATTTCTTTTAAATGTTGACAACAGTTATTTTCATATCTGTGTTGTCAATTTTAAGTAATTTGAATTGTTATGTCACATAATTTTAGGTTGGTACCTTGTTAGTTTATTTTTTAAAGATTTAACAACCTTTTTGATATACAGGGTGTTAAAATTTTATCATCCAATTTTTTTTTTTTTTTAATTTTGCTTTGAATCTGTATTTATTTATTATAATTAATTACATTTTTAGATTATGATGATGTTCATATGCCAAAGATTACTGGAATATTGTCTGCTGTTAATATTTTGTTGCCTGAAATGAAATTATAGCACCCTTTTGTTGCATTTACTTTAAAATATACGGTCAGTTTCCTTTTTCTTTACTTATATAACAATAGATTTATTTATTATATTGGCTTCGCTATAGCCTTAATAAATATTTTAAAGTTTTCGAGAGATAATTGTGTGTAACGGTTTCATTGTATCATGCTCACATTTTCTTTACATTACAATATATACATTTAACAATATATTAGTTTTAATTCTTACCTTATAAAATCAGACGGAATATATGATAGACAAAAATGATTTAGTACATCGGAGGACCCAGATAATTTAAAATTTAAAATCAACTGATTCGTTGACAGATACAAATCAAAATGAAATAGGAACTTTTGACACAAGGCATAAATGACAAATGACATTTGAGTAGAGATGTCTGTGTCAAAAAACGAAGACGGTTCCAACCGTTACAAGTATGAATTAGTAATTCTGAATCAGTTCAGGATTGTTACTGCGAACGAAACTATATCCATTATTAGGAAGCCTTGCTCACCGCTTGTTGCTTGCTTGTTGATTTGAGAGCACAATGATTTTATAATAATTATTTAGTGGGTATCCTAGACCAAAATACGTACTTGCTTTGGTTATGTGTTTTTGTGTTCTTATTTAAATATATCTATTGTTTTTACATATTTCAATTATTATAATAAGTTTTTTAGTGTTTAGTGGTGAATCAAGTGTTAAAAAATGCGTTGTATAGTTTTATGGTATAAAACCCGTTGGTCAACTCCTATTTTCGGTAAGTACTGATTTATATTACTAGTGATATAGCGATTTTGTAACTACCTTTCACATCAGACTATACAGAATACAACAAGTCAAACACAAATGAATTTTTTGCATTTTCAAACTGGGGTATCCATGTGTCAGTTTTATGGATTAAAGGTGAAAAAAAAAATGAAACATAAAATTAGTTGAGTTTTTATTTTCTCAAAATTTTACTTTTTCGACAAAATTTTTTTAAAGTTGCTAGCTTATATTTGTACTTACCTAAAGCCATTTCAAGAGGTTTTTTACATTTAAAGCACATCTTTACCATATTATTGAAATTTATAAATCTCTAAAATTCCTATTTTATTTCATCAAAAATACCACTCCCAAATCGACGCTGTCAAAGTTGGCAACGATGATTCAATAAGTCAGTTGAAAACCAAGGATTTCCTTGTTAGTATAGTAGATGTTGAATACACAATGTATAGCGGGGGTAGATGGAAAGACTTTCTATAGAAAATTAGAGAACATAATGGGTTTTTTGTAAAGAGTATGATCACATTTTGTAAAATTTAAAAGATAATGTTATTTCTGCAATTTAAAATCTTATAATAATTATGAATTAAAGCCAGGTGAGTTTTATTTTATTCGATAATCAGTTAGGATATATATTTGACCCGTCAATTAATGAATTGGTTACCACCACTGGAATAATTTAAAATTTGTTAATATTAAGCACATAAGTAAAATTTCAACATCCATGTAACTATGTTATAAAATTATATTTTAGGTTAAGGTTGTGTTATAGTGAAAAATATATTAATATAAATTTTAAAGACAATAATAATGAGAAATTGTTAATTTAGAAAAATCAATAAATACATTTTTAATATTAGTAAAACCTAGTAAAACCTAGTAAAACCTATTAAAACTTAGTAAAACCTAGTAACACCTAGTAAAACTTAGTAAAACCTATTAAAACCTAATAAAACCTAATAAAACCTAATAAAACCTAATAAAACCTAATAAAACCTAATAAAACCTAATAAAACCTAATAAAACCTAATAAAATTTAATAAAACCTAATAAAACCTAATAAAACCTAATAAAACCTAATAAAACCTAATAAAACCTAATAAAACCTAATAAAACCTAATAAAACCTAATAAAACCTAATAAAACCTATTAAACCTAATAAAACCTAATAAAACCTAATAAAACCTATTAAACCTAATAAAACCTAATAAAACCTAATAAAACCTAATAAAACCTAATAAAACCTAATAAAACCTAATAAAACCTAATAAAACCTAACAAAACCTAATAAAACCTAATAAAACCTAATAAAACCTAATAAAACCTAATAAAATCTAATAAAACCTAATAAAACCTAATAAAACCTAATAAAACCTAATAAAACCTAATAAAACCTAATAAAACCTAATAAAACCTAATAAAACCTAATAAAACCTAATAAAACCTAATAAAACCTAATAAAACCTAATAAAACCTAATAAAACCTAATAAAACCTAATAAAACCTAATAAAACCTAATAAAACCTAATAAAACCTAATAAAACCTAATAAAACCTAATAAAACCTAATAAAACCTAATAAAACCTAATAAAACCTAATAAAACCTAATAAAACCTAATAAAACCTAATAAAACCTAATAAAACCTAATAAAACCTAATAAAACCTAATAAAACCTAATAAAACCTAATAAAACCTAATAAAACCCAATAAAACCTAATAAAACCTAATAAAACCTAATAAAACCTAATAAAACCTAATAAAACCTAATAAAACCTAATAAAACCTAATAAAACTTAATAAAACCTAATAAAACCTAATAAAACCTAATAAAACCTAATAAAACCTAATAAAACCTAATAAAACCTAATAAAACCTAATAAAACCTAATAAAACCTAATAAAACCTAATAAAACCTAATAAAACCTAATAAAACCTAATAAAACCTAATAAAACCTAATAAAACCTAATAAAACCTAATAAAACCTAATAAAACCTAATAAAACCTAATAAAACCTAATAAAACCTAATAAAACCTAATAAAACCTAATAAAACCTAATAAAACCTAATAAAACCTAATAAAACCTAATAAAACCTAATAAAACCTAATAAAACCTAATAAAACCTAATAAAACCTAATAAAACCTAATAAAACCTAATAAAACCTAATAAAACCTAATAAAACCTAATAAAACCTAATAAAACCTAATAAAACCTAATAAAACCTAGTAAAATTTATTAAAACCTAGTAAAACTAACCAAAAGCAGAGAACTACTTAAAGATAGTACCAAAATAGAGGGCGAGAAGGGAAATATAATAGACCCTAGAGAAGGAAGTATTCTGGTCTAAATCTATCCCAATCCTGCTCAAAACCGATAAAAATACGAATCGTAAGAAATAATATTAGAATTTTTAAATGCGGTCCTAATTTTCAACTCATTCAACATGGATACCTTATAATATACATCCCAACATAGAACACATTTGACACGATGGTAAATTACCTATGCGTAAAGGATTTTTGAAAATTATCCGTTTAGATCTATTAAAGAATTAAAAGCAGACTAATACAATAAATAACAAAATCTTAGATTTGAAAATGATAAAAGTATTTTAAAAAGGTATAGAGAGAAAGAGTATCGTAAATATAATAGAAATAACGAAGTCTTTATTCATTATTCACCCTTTATTGTCGTTTAAACCGAGTGACTAGCTAAATGAACTACAGTCTATTTAATTTGGAGGCGTAATTACAAGGAAACGCACATTGTTAAGAAAAGGTCCTTAATGATTAGAGTAAAATGTCACATCGCTTCGAATTTATGGAATAGAGAGGCAAACCCAATTTTCTTAAACATCTCCGGGACTTCACCCTAAAATTTTAGGGCATACGGAAGGTGTTTGTATTATGAATAAATAGAAAAATGCTATGTAAGGCATATTTTATGATGATATTTTATATTTCTTCTCGATGGTAGTCAAGAGGTAATATAATTTTGTTGAGTAACACAAGTAAATAAGAATTTAAAAAAAACGACTATGTAATTTGGTTTAATCTTTCTATTAACCCAGATATACGTATAAAATGGTAAGTAAATAAAACATATTATTATTAAGGGAATTGTACTTTGTAAACAATAACTAAAATATGCAAAAAAGGCAATTTTCGGCAGTACAACATAATATAATAATTAGGCAAATGAACACTTATGCTTCCCTACACTTTGAGATTTAAAAATAGGTATTTTTCAGTTTACAATGCGTAGAAATTAATATTAAATTTTAAGGTGAAGGGGGGAGAAAAAGTCCTTTATATCTCACAAGGAAAGTCAATGTTTAATTATTCAACAAAACATTGAGTGCGACCGGTTTCGAAGTATCATCACTTCATCTTCAGGCTCGTCTAATGGAAAGGAGAATATGTGGTGTAAGGTGTGTTGACTTTGAGCCCACAATATATAAAATAGTAGTGTACAACTTGTAAACAACATCAAAAATGTTCACATTAATGATACAGATTCTTTGATCTCTTTAGATGTATCAAACTTATTCACAAATATTCCTATACCAGAAGTTCTAGGTTTTGTTGAATCACATTTGTCAAGTTCGAATATGTCTGATATTGAACTAGTAGAATTTTTGAACCTTCTCAAGGTTTGTTTAGAACAAAACTTTTTTTCATTCAACAATGAAATTTTTTCACAAACAAATGGACTTTCTGTGGGATCTCCACTTAGCCCAATTTTAGCAGACATATTTATGCACAATTTTGAAAAAGAAAAAATCCTTAAAAATAACCTTTTCCACTCAAATGTGAAATTCTATTATAGATATGTTGATGATATTTTGATTTTGTGGTCAGGTAACTTAGACTCATTAAATGACTTCTTGACTTATATTAATGACTTACATTCTAATATTAAATTCACATTAGAAATTGAAATAAACAAATCTATTAACTTCTTAGATCTTAAAATCTCACACAATAATAACAAGTTCAACTTTGACATCTATAGAAAGCCAACACATACAGGCACAGTTATAGACAATACCTCTAACCATCCAGCAACACATAAATTGGCTGCCTTTAATTGCTACTTAGAGAGGCTATTAAACATTCCTCTGTCTACGGAAAACTTTAATAAGGAACTAAATATAATTAAAACTATTGCTATAGATCACAACTTTGAACTGGATATTATTGATAAAATGCTAACACATAAACAAAATAAAATTCAACAAAACTTGGTTTATATTAATAATCCTAATTTGGTACATAAACTAACCACCAGTAAGAAATACATTTCTCTTACCTTTATTGAAAAAGCATCCTATAAAGTGGCAAGCTTACTTAAAGACCACTTTAAAGTATCTTTCAAAACCCCCTCCTCATTACATAAGTTATTTGTTCATAATAAAGATAAATTAGATCCCTTTGACTTGTCTGGAATTTATAAATTGACTTGTAAATCTTGCCATTCTTTCTATGTGGGACGCACATTTCGAAATTTCAAGATCCGTTTAAAAGAACATTTGCGTTGTCTTAACCAAAATACAACAGGATTTTCACATTTTGTCAACCACCTACTGGACTCAAATCACGACTTCGATTCAACTGAAGATTTCGAAATTCTACATAGTTCCTACCATAGATTTACTCTTAATAGCTTCGAAAGCCTCGAGATATTGAGAAATTTAAAATTAAATCCTGTTGGTTGCTTAAATGCCCAGATAATGTCAGAAACTCCTCCAGTTTTCTCAACACTAATCTAAATTTATCGTTCTAACTTCCTTTTTAACCTCCCCCTTTATTTCTATTCACATATTTCCTTGCAAGGGGTACATTTCAGTAAGTAATTTCTTCCCACAAAAAACCAACGTGCATGTTTAAGGACTAGGTTAAGTTGTGTTTTCACATCTGTCATTTTCTTCTTTTCTTCTTTTTTTATTTTTCAGTTGCTTCACAACAGTTAACCCAGTCATTTCTTCTTCTTTCTTATTTTATCCTACAACATCACATACACTTGGTGATTGGTTCATGGCCCAAATCTTATATAATAAATAATAAATATTTCTTCACTCATAGTTTACATCTTATTACCTATACTCTGTCATAAGTTTATCCAAGAATTTTTCGTTAGTACTTACCACCACCTGTAGAGGCCTAAACTTGACAGGTCTCCTTTCAAAAATGTTAGATTTTTATAAAAAACAGCAATGTTGCTTAAAATAGGCCTTATCTTTTAATCTGTTTAATGTATGTGATTTGTTTTTGTATAGTCTTGAATATTTTAAAATTTTTAACTGTTTATATCGACTAATATTTGTTTTTCAAATATTTTTAACTTTTTATAACTTGTAACATTGTTTTGTTTTACAATTTATTTCATCCCCCACGTTTTGATGAAACTTGTCTGTAGTATTCCCTAGTGGATGGAGAGTATGGTGAGTTTTTCTATTTTTACTATTTTATATATTGTGGGCTCAAAGTCAACACACCTTACACCACATATTCTCCTTTCCACTAGGCGAGCCTGAAGATGAAGTGATGATACTTCGAAACCGGTCGCACTCAATGTTTTGTTGAATAATTAAACATTGACTTTCCTTGTGAGATATAAAGGACTTTTTCTCCCCCCCCCCCCCCCCCCCCCCCCCCCCTTCACCTTAAAATTACCTCAACTCACACATGGCTACCCCCCTTGTCAATAATATTAAATTAGGTACTATATTTTCTCTGAAACATTACGTAAACTTCGTAAATATACTAACAATTCATTAGTGTAATGTGTAAACACACGCAGCACCCATGAGAAAATTAATTGTGTAAACATACAACGTACACACCATATACTTTGAGTCTGTCGGCGTCTTGAAAGAATCGGTTCTTCTTCCTCTTGGAAGATAAACCTGATTTGCCGCGACAATAGTCAGTCCATTTGGGAACGTGAAATACGGTCGAGAGGCAGCGATTTTTACGTCGCCTTATGCATATTGCAATTCGCACCGCGAATCGACGTGTGAGGAAAATCGTAGATTTCGGTTTGTTTTTCGTAGTTGTTTTTCTTGGAGAAACTATGCATTGTGCCTGTGAACAATAATAATGTGGTAAATTGTGTCTGTATTGTGTGTTCTTTGTTGAAAAAATGATTTTTAAGTAGAAATTTTGAAGAGAGAACGGACATTATTAATTCTAGTAGACTAAAAGATCAATTTAGAGACGAAACTAAAAAAGTCAGCAAAGAAATTTACCAGGCATTTTCACGTAGGGTTCTATGAAAAGTATGAATGGTTAACCGGCTGCAAAACTGAATAAATTGTTTTGCTGCCCTTGCCTACTTTTTAATATAGCCGAAAAAACATATTGGAACTCAGTCGGTATTACAGACGAATAATTTTTACAAAAGTGTAAAACGACATGTAAATAGCAAATCTCATATAAGTGCTACAATTAAAGAAAAAACATTCCGGACCTATCGCATTGAACATAGTTTGGTTAATCATTTAAAAATAAGCAACCAAATTCACAATGAAAGGGTAAAAAATAGGGACGTCTTACAACGATTAATAGATGTAACTTGTTTTCTGGGAGAGCATGAATTAAGTTTTAGGGGACACAATTAAGCAAGTCGATCCGCCAATCGAGGAAATTACACGGACCTTCTAAGTGTTTTAGCAAAATACGATGATACCCTAAAATATCATTTTATTGATTCGACGACTTTCCGAGGTACCTCAAACAGAATCCAAAATGATTTAATTAAATGCACTGCCGACGTTGTGATGGATCACATTAAAAGTGAAATTAAAAAAGCACCTTTGGTATCAATTGCGCTTGATGAAACCATAGATGTAGCAAACTTAAGTCAATTATCCACTGTTGTGCGATATAACTTCAGTTAAATGTTTTTTTTACATTTATATAAACCAAGGAAGCTTTTCAATGGTAAGTTTTTTTATAGCTTGTAGTACTAAACTAGGTAATAAAGTAATGTAACACTTCAAAAATCTCAATTTCAAAAATCTCAAAATGGTGAATGCGTCGCAAAAAATTTTCGTTTGCGCTGTGTTTATACAATCGCTTCCCCTTCCAAAAATGTTACAGCATGCCACTGTTATTTGGTCAAAATATTTTTTTCTGTGATTCTGTCCAAAATATTTTATATGAACTTAGATTAGATTTAGTTAGGACTGTGAACCATATGGCCTTCCCCACCTCGACCTTTTCAGATCTACTGTGAATATTCTTTAATCGTTGTTCATAGTACCTTGTCTTATTCAGTTTTTCTATAGTAAACTCCATAGACTCGGTAGTAGTTCTCCGGCATAGCTAATTGTCCTTGGTTTTTCTTTTCCAAATGTAAGGAATATCAGTCTTAAACCTTCGCAGTAGCACGATACATGTTCTGCAGTCTCCTCCTCTTCCTGACAGAATTGGCACAAGATCTTTTCTCCCAGATCTATTATATTTGTTAAGCTTTTGGCCTGTATGTGTCCTGGGGGCCGATTCTCGACTTGTAGGAATCTTTTCCTATAAAAATTTGTGACATTTTTCTATAAGTAAGAAAATGTCATAAATCTCCGATGTATAGAAAAATGTCAAACATTCCTATAGGAAAAAATTCCTACGAGTCGAGAATCGACCACCTGGTGAATTTTTCAAATGTCGTCTGTGGCCTAGTACCCAGTCTGTTTCTACTACCCAGCTGTTTTGAGGCTTCAAAACAGTCTCACATAAGATTAGAATATATATGTATGGAACTGAGTACTTTTAACTTGTTAAATAAGTGTCAGAACTAGCCCAGATCGGGTGCTCGGGAGTTTTCGAGGTCCCTGATCACGATTATGATTACGATTGATCCACAGCCGACCTGGAGCTCAGGAACGTCGACGAACGTCATCATCGTGGGACTCTTCCAAAATTCACGCGGGGAAGGAGGGCAACTAGGCTATAGGGATTTTTTTGGGTCGCTGAATCCAAATATGGCATCGGCGCATACCCCCCGGACACCTGGTGCGCCCAAACCTCGATCTGGACGTCATCTCCGAGAATTTTCCTCACAATATCGACAAAAACAACCCGAAAATGATTGAGCGGAGTTTTTTGGGGCGCTGAATCTAAATTTCACGTCGAAAACGACCCCCTGAACACCTGGTGCACCGGAACTTGGCCCTGAATGTCATCCCCGAGGGGTTTCCAGACACAATTGAAAAAGACGAACCGAAAATCGTTCCGGGGGGTTATTTGGGGCGCTGAATCCGAATTTCACGTGGAAAACGACCCCCTGAACACTTGTTGCGCCCTAACCTGGCCTTGAACTTCTTTACCGAGGTTTTCCAGACCCAATTGAAAAAGAATATTATGGAACTAATATTCTGTGGATGCAAAGGAACATCTGTAGTTGCAGGAAGCACGGCCTACCTTGCAATCTTGCCTGTAAAATTTGTAAAGGTTCAACTTGCCTTAACACTGAAAGATATTCAGATGAAAACGTTAATGTGCCAGAGACAGAGGCCTCAGATAAGGGAAATGTTCCCCGTATGAATACATCAGTCGATGACGAAGAAAATGACCAGATATATTTGCGTTATTAATTAATTAAGGAATGACAAACTTACAGGTTCATTGTATTCGATTTGAGGCCAATAAAAATTGTTTTACCGTAAATTACATAAATTATGCGTTTATATTCATTATCTTTCTTTCCTCCTCACGTAATCTAGAATCAACAATTGCACACAGCTAATGCAGTATTGACGCGTCGGAGTGACGTCCAGGTCTAGGTTCAGACGCACCAGGTGTCCATGCGGTGTTCGCCGATGCCATATTTGAATTCAGCGATACAACCCCCCCCTCTTTAACGATTTTCGGTTCGTCTTATTCAATTGGGTTTGGAAGAACCTCGGTGAAGACGTTCAGGGCCAAGTTAGGGCGCACCAAGTGTTCGGGGGGGGGGGGGGGGGGGTTCCACGTGAAATTCGATTCGGATTCAGCGTCCCAAAAAAACCCCCCGGAACGATTTTCGTCTTTTTCAATTGTGTCTGGAAACCCCTCAAGGATGACGTTCAGGGCCAAGTTCCGGTGCACCAGGTATTCAGTGGGTCGTTTTGGACGTGAAATTTACATTCAGCGCCCCAAAAAACTCCGCTCAATCATTTTCGGGTTGTTGTTGTCGTCGATATTGTGAGGAAAATTCTCGGAGATGACGTCCAGGTCGAGGTTTGGGTGCACCAGGTGTCCGCGGGATATTCGACGATGCCATATTTGGATTTAGCGACCCAAAAAAAAAACGATCGCCCAGTTGCCCTCCTTCCCTGCGTGAATTTTGGGAGAGTCCCACGAAGATGACGTTCGTCGACGTTCCTGAGCTCTAGGTCGGTTGTGGGTCAATTTAGACATCATAATCTGGGCTAGTTCTGACACTTATTTAACAAGTTTTGAAATCATCCAAGAGGACTCTTAAATAATGCATTTTTTTAATGCATTTTTGGCTGCAGCAATGCAATTTCCGGTTTGTATGACCCGGAAATTACGGGGGAATGATACAAATAATTTTTGCAAGCGAATGCAAAAAACCACATTTCGATCCGACTTGCACGGAAAAACCCAGGAACTTTTTGCTTCATTGCTTTGACTATAAGCTCAGTGAGCTTCTTGTCTTTGGCTTGCTACTATATATCCTACTCCTGAACCTTTATGTATTTTGGAGCCGTTTGTATACTAGGGAACTCTTGTCCACGCTTCCCTATCTGATATACTCACTTTATATTGCTTTGAGGTTATTTATTTTGAAGGCATTCCCATTATTTAGTCATTCTCAAACTCATTATATAGATCGCTGTCGTCACGTCTATGCAAATTGCTTATGGGTAGTGCAGTCTGTATATGACAGACCTGTCTTTGCCTTGACTGAATATATGTAGTGGTTTTAGAAATCGTTCTTATGACTCCCGTGGTACTCAGGCATGCTTGTCGTCGAATACCATTAAGCTGCCGAATGGTTCCAGCTTGCCGAGTCTTTGGCCACCATACCACCGATCCGTGGGTCATCATAGGCCCTATATCTTTGGTATACTTACTTTATATTGTTTTTGAAAGCTATACTTTGGAAGCATTTCGTCTCAAGGCATTTCCATTATTTGTTCGTTCTCCAACTCTTTATATAGCTCGCTGTAGTCACGTCCACGCAAACTACTTATGGGTGATGCTTTTGTGCAGTCTGTATGTAATAGACCTAGCTTTGCCTTGAATATGTAGTGGTTTTAGGCATTGTTCTTATGGCTTCTTTGGTACTCAGGCAGGCTTGTCTTAGAATACCATTAAGCTGTCGAATGGTTTCAGCTTACCGAGTCTTTGGCCATCATACTAATGACCCGTAGGTTATCAAAGGCCCTATGTCTATACATATACATACGGACATTTTTGATTGGTATCTCCAATTTTTTCCACTCAACCTTCGAAATAAGTTGAAAGATGTTGTGTTCTTTTGGGCGACCTTTTGCGAGTGTTGATTTCATGTTAACCTGTGGTCAATGATGAATTCCAAGTATTTGGCCTCTTAAGAAAATGGAATCCTAACTCTTTTTAGTACTAGTGGCTAGAGTTCTGTCAGTTCTCTTCGTTTTGTGAAGTTGACTATTTTAGTTTTGTGAGGGTTTACTGTTATGCTGTGTACGCTCCGATATTGTACTTGCGAACTTGCCTCTTATGATGTTAGCCAGGTCATCAGCATACTCTAGGTAGCAGAAGTCTGCAGATGTTAGCCCAATCGGCACTTATTTGGTCATTATTTTTGCTGTGAAACTACCACAAAACAATCTTAGAACGTAAAAATTTTGTTTATAAAGTGGTCCAAATGGTCGTAATGTAGTTTCTTTATCTCGTGAGCTACTCACATGTCCTTTTTGATAAGACAGTCTATTTTTATTTTGGAAAAGTAATGATTTTTCTTATGGGAATTTCACATAATTTTGTAAAACTAATAAAAATAAACTTGTTTACTGCATAATAAAGCACAGCAAATATTGTTGTATTTGTTTTTAAGTAAGTCTTGAATGTTTTAAGTGATGAATATTTAATTTTATCTCTATATAAAATGCAAATTAGGTATGACCAAATTTGAAATGGATTGGTAAATATTTGAAGTGGCTAACTTTTTTCGAATTTTACTTAAGGAGGTCCTTTCACCACCAATGTTAAATAAAAAATATTACATTATGCCTAAAATTAATTTTTTTCTAATAGTAGATGTCCTTATTTATCTAATAGTGAACTTTTAACTATACCTTACCGTGCAAATTTTTGAGAATTTTTTTTTTAAAATGTGTGTTTGTACAGTGTCTTATGAGAAAGTAAGACTTCAACAACAATTTTCGAATTCTAATTAATTTTACTATTATTTATTGATTAGATGGAATAGAAAAAAACTAAAAATAAGGTTTTTGAAATATTCAGGTTTTGTTTTTTACAATAAAATATATAGGTTACCGTGGAATTTATTGAGAAATTATTATTAAAAAATCACAAAAAAATTTCAACTAGGTTACTTTTTTTGTGATTTTTTAATATTAATTTCTCAATAAGTTCCACGGTTTACTATATATATTTTATTGTATAAAACAAAATCTAAATATTTCATAAACCTTATTTTTAGTTTTTTTCTACTCCATATAATCAATAAATAATAGAATAATTCGAGAATTGTTGTTGAGGACTTACTTTCTCGTGAGGCACTGTACAAATACTCACATTTTTAAAAAAAAAATTCTCAAAAATTTGCAAGGTAAGGTATAGTTAAAAGTTCAGTATTAGATAAATAAGGACTTCTATTAGAAAAAAATTAATTTTAGTCATATTCTAATAACTTTTTTTTTAACATTGGAGGCGACAGGTGTGGCGAAAGGACCTCCTTAAATATAATTTTAATATCCAACTAAAACAGAGTTAAAATATTTTTTATTGTTATAATACAAGTATAAAAGGAGATTTGGGAATATACATGTTATTGCCTCATCCTTTAATTTTGGTATTCCACTTTTTATTTTGCTAACAGTACCATCAGTAAAAATAGTATTTGGAAATATCTTTTAAAGAGAGTAGCTAGCAAACAGCAACATCTCTAGAAAGTGTTTTATTAGCCCTGGGAATGATATGCTGCGACCGTCCTAAACGTTTATTTATTTGACTTGGTAATTAGAATAAATGTAGAATTTCAAATCATATCATATTTTTGTATTGTATCAAAAGGATTGTTTGTGCATTTCACAGAATAGGTCAAACCATTTATTATTTACTGTAGGTATTATAAAAATCACTTTATCTATTGCGAGCTATATAATCTATCTTCATTACTTTTTACCATCTAAACGTGCCGATGGCGAGACCAAGAAAAATAAGTTCCACAATCACTTAAAATATTTATTTTCTTTCGTTTATCACTGCATCTTTTATGAACAATAATTTATTGCGCTAGTTCTCTTCTCCATTAATCTTTATCTTACTGATTCAGTCATTAAAAGAACTCTCGTATTTCTAGCTAAAGGGTATTATTTCGCTTGCATTTAGATACTTTACTCGATGTTTTAGTGATTTATTTAAACTTGATTGAAAAAGATGTTGATCCGAAAATAAGGCGGTTACAAAACATAAAACCAATCAATTTTTTAAATAGATACATTTTTCTTTTACTAGTAGACGCATACTATTATAGTCCAGTCGGCAGGTATTAGAAAATGATGTTGGGTGTGGAATCTGAGTTTTCGGTCTCGAGGCAGTGTTGCCAGAATATATTTTTGTAATGTACCAGATTTGTCTAAAAAATGTACCAGATTCCATAAAAATGGACCATATTCCATAAAATATACCAGATTTTTCGAAATATGAAATGTGCTCATTAACACAACAAACAAAGAAGACCCCCAACAATATATTTTACACGTCAAATGGAAACATTCGCTGAAAAAAGAAAAAGTACTTGATTTTGCTTCGAGTGTACTAGAGTACCATATTCTCAGAGAATGTACTAGATCTAGTACAATTGTACTAGACTGGCAACACTGTCTCGAGGTGCCTCTGTTATCTTGAGGGGGGGGGGGGGGGGGGGGGCAAAAACCAAGGAAATTTTCGGAATTCTTTCGATGTTACGCTTATTTTAAATAATTTTTGTCATTAAAATTTTATTTGTAAGTGATTGTTTAATATAAAAAAGTTTTAAATATTGGTAATCAATGTATTCTTCTGTTTAGAACTATTTTTAATATTAAAATGGAACAACCACTATACAGGGCATTTCATTGACAGAGGGTAATATTTTAACCCCACCGAGGGAATTACATAAAACCCATGTGGCATGGGTATTGCCACCTTTATAAGCGAGTTACGTAACTTTTGAATCACCTATTTTTTTGATATTAAGCATATACAGGGTGTTATTGAAATACACGTACATATTAAAATGGGGAATAGTATGTAATGACCAAAAACGATTGGCACCAATTTTAACTTCAAATTCTAAAATTTAAATATTGGGGAAGAGTCCCCTTTTCCGACCTACTAGTTTCCATATTTAAAGAAGTAAAATAAATCGAAATTGAACTTACCCATAGAAATTGCACTGTTGCCGTAGCAAAACCAATTAATTCAAAATAAAGTTTATTACAGTAATTGTTCAAAATGCCGTCGGTTATTATTTACACACACTTGCAATCGTCTTTCCAAAGAACTTTGAACATTAGAAATTAGTCTTGGATTTTGTCGTAGTTCCTCGGCTACCACATTAACTTTATTGGTTAATTGTTCAACACTATTAATAGGTTCATTATAAACCAGTTGTTTCATGTGACCCCACAAAAAGAAATCGCATGGATTTAAGTCCGGAGATCTCGGAGGCCACTTAGTAGGTCCATTTCTGCCTATCCACTTTTGAGGAAATCTAATGTTCAAAAACTGCCGTACGTTTAAATCAAAGTGAGGAGGAGCGCCATCTAGTAGGTACCACATCCGTTGCCTTAATTGTAACGGTATCTCTTCTAGGAGTATTGGCAAAATATCTTCTAAAAAGTGGAGATGTCCTGGCCCATTTAATCTGTTCGGGAGAACATAAGGCCCGATTAAATACTGATCTGTTATGCCAGCCCAAACATTTATTGAAAATTTTCTTTGATGCCCAGTTTCCCTAATGGCGTGAGGATTTTCATCACTCCAAATATGCGTATTGTGCATATTGAACACGCCATCACGAGTGAATGAAGCCTCGTCAGTATACAATAATATTTTTAGAAAATCAGGAATATCAACACATTTTTGAATCATCCATTCACAAAACTCCACTCTCTTTTCTTCATCACCTGGATATAAGGCCTGGACTTTTTGGATGTGATAAGGATGTAAACCTTGTTCTTTAAGTGTCCGCCACACAACAAATGAGGACACTCCAATTTCAAGACCTAGTCTTCTACAACTTAATTGAGGCCGGTTTTCAACAGCTTCCAATATTTCTTCTTCGGCCGCCAATGTTCTTTGTGTTCTTGTTCTCCCTCGATCTGCATTGACACTTAAATTTTCCATGGTCTCTTAGATGCTGAACAGTTGAAATAAACGTACGACAGTCCGGAATTCTCCGATTTGGAAACCGTTCGCGATACACTATATCCGTTAGTTCAATATTCGTAAATAGTGGCATCGTAAAAAAATATTTAAAAGTAATCGTAACAACACTTTTTACCAACTTGGAAATGACGCGCTCGTGTTAGCCAGATTCGTAAATCAACTAAAATTTTAATAATCTATAGTTTCAAAAATGTATAGTTTACAAACAATCATTTATCAAATATTCTAGTTTTTTGATAACGAGGGTAGTAAAAACCAGTCTTCGGAAATAGAAATTAATTCGAAAATCTTGGCAACATGGTTATTTCTTACAAGACTAGTTTTCTTATCATCTGACAAAAACTTGCATATTAATTACTGTTGATGTTTAAAATAGGTAAATAAACCTAATTTATATAGGTCATCCTCAACATATCAGTGAAGTACGTTTGTTTTAGAATTAATTTTCAAAAATTAATAACTCCCTTAATAAGGGGTATTTTTAAAAAATAATATTTTTCTACATTCAGTGGGGATCTGCGCAATACCCAGTTTTAATATGTACGTGTATTTCAATAACACCCTGTATAATCTACACCTATAGGACAAATAATTTGTCCTGCAGGAAGAAATGACCCAAATTCAAAAAACACACTGTAACTCTGTTATAAAGGTCGCACGACCCATACTATATTGGTTTTTTATATTCCCTATATAGGGTTAAAATATTTCCCTATCCCAATGAAATACCCCGCATAAAACTCAGGTGCACCCCAACAAACAATCCCGTAATTCGCCATAAATACCAAGATAGTTAAAATAAAAAAATACACTATAATAAATAAGGCTAAAATATTGGAGGTAAAGACCAATTAGCCCCCAACTAACTTTTCTCAATCATTACAATGGCCTAACTCAACCGCAACATAAGTACTTACATTTCTTACTCTGAATTAATTTGTCTTTTCGAGACTTCTTTATTTTTACCTTTATCCTCACTAGAAAATAAACATTATCTTTAGTTGTAACTGTAGCACAATACGTGCGAAGCTAACAAGCGGGCAATAAATCTGAAGCGTGTGTCGCACTCTTGTTTCTTCCTCTAACAAATGCATTTCGGAGCGCAAATTGTGTAACCTACAAATTTACGTACGAATTCTCTTCTCTTTACATTTCTGCCAGGATAGTTTCTATAAATTTGATGGTCCGCTTTTATATTATACTGAAAATTAAGGATTTAAACTCTCATTGTTTTGTAATAGGATAATAATTATTAACCAAGGGTTGTAATAACATAATTACTGTAATTAACAAATAAAGTTAGTATCTACCTTAATACAATAGATTTAATGACAGGGCACAGGAAAAGGTGGGGTTATTTTTTGAGTGTTTCTTTAAATTAAAATTTCTCCTACCTAAAATATTATTTCTAGTGACAACATTTCGTTGGAATATTAGCACCAGGCTCTTTGAAAGTTTGGTTAAATATCTTTTCAAGAAGAAAATCATGCTATTTTAAATTGTATTTAGTTTAACATCGATTAAAACGAGATATTATTAGCATGTGTGATAACCAGTCAGACATTAGAGTGCTGAAATTTTGTGTAATCTAATCAAAGATGTTCTAGAAGTGCCTAGAAAAACTAAATAAGTTGTATTTCTCTGAGCAAGAACAAGCTATCCATATTGCTGAAGATCACTGTTAATAACACGGTTGGCTACAATGGCCGTGACAGAAAATTTATCGATGTAATAGCGTGACAGTTGGCAACAATGGCATTTGACAGATGGCACGGTAATAAGCAACTTGTACGTAACAAGCGTTCAGTCCACGTGAACGATGGTTGCCATTTTAATCGTGTGGCTCTACAGTAATATTGGTAACACTGCATGGATGGCAACACTAATAGAGATTGGCTTGCTAAATTAAAGCACACTTTTTTTCTCCTGGACTCGTCTGACTATGTCTCCGAATAACACTGAAGCCTATTGGCTTATTGTGTTTTATTCCATGTTAGTTCATAGCGCCCACTCTGTCACCTTTTTACCTTGTACAAGTTTGTTCAGATCCTTGGGTGAGTGGGTTCTATACGTTGTTGGATCAACCTGGCGTTGTCCAAAAAGCGCCTGTCTTTTGCGATCTAGAGCTTTGCATTCGCACAGTATGTGTTTAGTCGTTTCTGGTTTCTTGTGACATAGTCGGCACATGAGTTCCCCATTGTACATGCCAATTTTGTTCAAGTGTCCCTTTACTGGGGCGTGCATAGTAATATGCATATTTTGGGGTGCTTCCCCAATAGTTCACATATTGTTTCCAAATCCAGTCGTTTATGAAACCCGGACTGTACTTTTTGGTACTCCTGGGTTTGTGTCTGGTTCCGGTGTTTCTTCTGATCCTCGTTTTGCAAGTTCGTCACCCTGGCACCCAAAATAGATTTACTCTATTTCAGTCTGCCAGTGCTCTTAGTTCTTCGATACATTCCCGTACCAGCTTTGACATAACTTTCTGACTATTGGCCTTAAGTGATGCTTGGCTGTCTGATATTATTTGAATATGCTGATTTTCGACAGCTCTTTCATTGTTCGTTTTTGCACATTGCAAAATTGCGTATAACTCGGCCTGAAATACTAAGGAATGTATTCCTATAGCATAGGTATGGTTAGTATCAGGGTTTTTGGAGAATACAGTGCCTTCCTTAGTCTTAGACCCGTCTGTATACCAGGCAATCTTCAGAATCTTATTTAATGACTGCGACATACCGACATCTTAGCCATTACTTATTCAATGACTTAATTTCGACTTTATTACGACTTTATTACGACTTTATTACGACTTTATTATGACCTTATTACGACTTTATTATGACCTTATTACGACTTTATTACGACTTTTTTAAGACTTTATGACTTCATTAGGACTTTATTACGAGTTTATTACGACTTCTTATTGATTAAAAGACTTTCTTAAGACTTTATTAAGACTTTATTAAGACTTTATTAAGACTTTATTAAGACTTTATTAAGACTTTATTAAGACTTTATTAAGACTTTATTAAGACTTTATTAAGACTTTATTAAGACTTTATTAAGACTTTATTAAGACTTTATTAAGACTTTATTAAGACTTTATTAAGACTTTATTAAGACTTTATTAAGACTTTATTAAGACTTTATTAAGACTTTATTAAGACTTTATTAAGACTTTATTAAGACTTTATTAATACTTTATTAAGACTTTATTAAGACTTTATTAAGACTTTATTAAGAATTTATTAAGACTTTATTAGGACTTTATTAAGACTTTATTAAGACTTTATTAAGACTTTATTAACACTTTATTAAGACTTTATTAAGACTTTATTAAGACTTTATTAAGACTTTAATAAGACTTTATTAAGACTTAATTATGACTATTAAGATTTTATTAGGAATTTATTAGGACTAAGACTTTATTGAGACTTTATTAAGAATTTATTAAGACTTTTTTACGAGTTTATTACAGATAAGGAATTGATTACGACTCTATTACGACTACGGATTAAGACTTGATTACGACTTTATTACGGTTTAAGACATGAATGACTAATCTGCGACTTGAATACAACTTTATAAAAAAATTATTACAACTTTATTACAACAATATTATAACTTTATTACAACGTTAATACGATTTTATTACAACTTTATTGCGAATATAAAACGACTCAATTACGACTTTATTACGACTTTATTACAGTTTTATTACGACTTTATAACGACTTTATAACGACTTAACGACTTTATAACGACTTTATAACGACTTTATAACGACTTTATAACGACTTTATAACGACTTTATAACGACTTTGTTACGATTTTTTTATGACTTTATTACGAATTTATTACGATTTCATTAAAACTTTATTACGATATTATTATGGATTAAGACTTAAGTACTACTTTATTACGACTTTATAACGGCTTGATTACGGATTAGGATATGAATACAACTTAACTGCGACTTTATTACTACTTACAACTTTATTACAATTTTATTACATCTTTGTTACGACTTTATTATTTAATAACAATATAATATTTTGTATATATTCGTAACAGTTTTTAATTTCTTTATTTATTCTTAAATTTTTTTTATTTAATATAGCTTGTAAAATGTAAAAAACTTATGGTGCGCTTTTACTATCAAGTACGTTTCCAGGGTACGATGTTAAATAAGTTTTGATTATGATTAAAGTATTCCTATGGAATGCTATTTAGGAACCACGACATACCGGCATATTAGCCATTATTTCGTCTTTATTACGACTTTATGACGACTTTATGACGACTTTATGACGACTTTATTACTACTTTATTACTACTTTATTACTACTTTATTACTACTTTATTACTACTTTATTACTACTTTATTACTACTTTATTACTACTTTATTACTACTTTATTACTACTTTATTACTACTTTATTACTACTTTATTACTACTTTATTACTACTTTACTACTTTATTACTACTTTATTACTACTTTATTACTACTTTATTACTACTTTATTACTACTTTATTACTACTTTATTACTACTTTATTACTACTTTATTACTACTTTATTACTACTTTATTACTACTTTATTACTACTTTATTACTACTTTATTACTACTTTATTACTACTTTATTACTACTTTATTACTACTTTATTACTACTTTATTACTACTTTATTACTACTTTATTACTACTTTATTACTACTTTATTACTACTTTATTACTACTTTATTACTACTTTATTACTACTTTATTACTACTTTATTACTACTTTATTACTACTTTATTACTACTTTATTACTACTTTATTACTACTTTATTACTACTTTATTACTACTTTATTACTACTTTATTACTACTTTATTACTACTTTTACTACTTTATTACTACTTTATTACTACTTTATTACTACTTTATTACTACTTTATTACTACTTTATTACTACTTTATTACTACTTTATTACTACTTTATTACTACTTTATTACTACTTTATTACTACTTTATTACTACTTTATTACTACTTTATTACTACTTTATTACTACTTTATTACTACTTTATTACTACTTTATTACTACTTTATTACTACTTTATTACTACTTTATTACTACTTTATTACTACTTTATTACTACTTTATTACTTCTTTATTACTACTTTATTACTACTTTATTACTACTTTATTACTACTTTATTACTACTTTATTACTACTTTATTACTACTTTATTACTACTTTATTACTACTTTATTACTACTTTATTACTACTTTATTACTACTTTATTACTACTTTATTACTACTTTATTACTACTTTATTACTACTTTATTACTACTTTATTACTATTTTATTACTACTTTATTACTACTTTATTACTACTTTATTACTACTTTATTACTACTTTATTACTACTTTATTACTACTTTATTACTACTTTATTACTACTTTATTACTACTTTATTACTACTTTATTACTACTTTATTACTTCTTTATTACTACTTTATTACTACTTTATTACTACTTTATTACTACTTTATTACTACTTTATTACTACTTTATTACTACTTTATTACTACTTTATTACTACTTTATTACTACTTTATTACTACTTTATTACTACTTTATTACTACTTTATTACTACTTTATTACTACTTTATTACTACTTTATTACTACTTTATTACTACTTTATTACTACTTTATTACTACTTTATTACTACTTTATTACTACTTTATTACTATTTTATTACTACTTTATTACTACTTTATTACTACTTTATTACTACTTTATTACTACTTTATTACTACTTTATTACTACTTTATTACTACTTTATTACTACTTTATTACTACTTTATTACTACTTTATTACTACTTTATTACTACTTTATTACTACTTTATTACTACTTTATTACTACTTTATTACTACTTTATTACTACTTTATTACTACTTTATTACTACTTTATTACTACTTTATTACTACTTTATTACTACTTTATTACTACTTTATTACTACTTTATTACTACTTTATTACTACTTTATTACTACTTTATTACTACTATATTACTAACTTTATTACTACTTTATTACTACTTTATTACTACTTTATTACTACTATATTACTACTTTATTACTACTTTATTACTACTTTATTACTACTTTATTACTACTTTATTACTACTTTATTACTACTTTATTACTACTTTATTACTACTTTATTACTACTTTATTACTACTTTATTACTACTTTATTACTACTTTATTACTACTTTATTACTACTTTATTACTACTTTATTACTACTTTATTACTACTTTATTACTACTTTATTACTACTTTATTACTACTTTATTACTACTTTATTACTACTTTATTACTACTTTATTACTACTTTATTACTACTTTATTACTACTTTATTACTACTTTATTACTACTTTATTACTACTTTATTACTACTTTATTACTACTTTATTACTACTTTATTACTACCTTATTACTACTTTATTACGACTTTATTACGATTTTATTACGACTTCATTACTTTATTACGACTTTATTACGATTTTATTACGACTTCATTACGACTTTATTTCGTCTTTATTACGACTTTATTACTACTTCATTACTACTTTATTAGTACTTTATTACTACTTTAGTATGACTTTATTACGATTTTATTACGACTTCATTACGACTTCATTACGACTTTATTACTGCTTTATTACGACTTTATAACGACTTTATTACGATTTTATTAAGACTTCATTACGACTTTATGACTTTATTACGAATTTATTACGACTTTATCACGACTTTATTACAACTTTATTACGACTTTATTACGACTTTATTACGACTTTTTTACAACTTTATTACAACTTTTGTATTTTATTAAAACTTTATTACGATATTATTATGGATTAAGACTTAAGTACTGCTTTATTACGACTTTATAACGGCTTGATTACGGATTAAGACATGAATACAACTTAACTGCGACTTGATTGCGACTATATTTTGACTTTATTATTCCTTTTTTACAATTTTATTACAACTGTATTACAACTTGATTACAATGTTAATATGATTTTATAGCAACTTTATTACGACTTTAATACGACTTTAAAACGACTTAATTACGGCTTTATTGCGGCTTTATTACGACTTTATTACAGCTTTATTACGACTTTATAACGACTTTATTACGACTTTATTACGACTTTATTACGACTTTATTACGAATTTATTACGACTTCATTAAATCTTTTTTACGATATTATTATGGATTAAAACTTTATTACGACTTTATTACGACTTGATTACGGATTAAGACATGAAAACAACTTAACTGCGACTTCATTACGACTTTATTAATTACTTTTTACAACTTTATTAAAATTTTAATAATAATATTTTGTATATGTTCGTAACAGTTTCCAATTTCTTTAGTTATCTTTCAGGATTTTGAATTTAATATGCATTGTAAAACGAGTAAATCTTCTAGTGTGCTTTTACTATCGAGTACGTTTCCAGGGTTCGGCGTTGAAGGAGTTATGATTATGATTGAAGTATTCCTATGGAATGCTATTGCTTGTACGTACAACGTGAAGCCGAGACTACATGACTGTCAGCGTCAGTGTCCCAAATACCAGTCAATTCTTTTCCCACATTTTTATCCGAATTAGTTTGCCGAACACAATAGTTCGTTGGATTTGATTTTATAAACCTTTTCTTTGGATTTATTCTTAAAATAATAATAAGTTTTCATAAGGCTAGTTGTAACGTTTTTACTTTTCTCTTATTACAAATTCTTGGGAACCAGTTCCACTTCTAGATGAAAAACCTTTTTTATTAGATATTTTATTTATTTTATTGTACAAAGATGTTTTACATTTTTCCTGTTTGTCCTTCAACCGCGCCTGTATACTATGCTAACATATTCAACGAGCTTGGGTTCCCAACTGTTGTACAAAATATAATCGAATACACTACAATACTTGTTGTACTGTGCTTGTTGAATATGAAATAAACCTCTGCATCTTTAAAAATAAATATAATAAAAGATAATAAGCAGACGGTTTTAAGTTCTCGACAATATTCTACAACTAATTAGAAATTGTTTGAATTCTAAGCTGTTTATATAGAATTAAATATCAAGAAGCTACTTCAAAGCATATTTATAACGTATATATTTAATTAAATAAGTGATGCATTGCTAATTTACCTTTATTACGGGAGCTGTGAAAGACAAATCCAAGAATAGAATAAAATTACTGAGTGAAGAGCCATGTTACGTTTTGTTATGAGCTATACAAAATAATTTTTGGTAAATTCTCCCATTCAAAATTGATGCTAATTTGGATACGCCACAAGAATACGAAAATTAAAAAATTATTTCATTCTGAGAGAAAACCGCACATTCGTTGATTTTTCCTTTAAAAGCGTATAAAATGTGATATTTTACCTGGACAGTTTTAACAATGTACTCGTTAGTTTAAAAATCTCTTTTAAGCATTAAATTATTGTTGTTTGAAGAATTAGCCTTTCTTATGAATGTTACTTTGTATAAAATGCTTATTTTACCAAGTCAGTCTTCTTAAAAAAAATTATATAAAAAATTCAGCATATATTAGCTTTAGATATTCTTCTCCAATCATGTAAGAGTTTGGAGGAGTAGATACCATGATTTGAGCAAACGTTTGTAACTCTCGAAAATATTGTTACGCAGGTTTTTGGTATCTCAAATTTATTTCAACTCAACTTTTACAATAACTATACAACTGATAACATTAACATGTAACGTCTATCATTATAACTGACCACTGACGTCAGGATCATCGACTTATATAGCTTGCTTGACCCTTCTCGAACTGCCTAGATATTTCCCGACATTTCTGAACTATTTTATTTTCTTCTTTTACTTCTTCTTTTACTTATGACAACTGCAGCACGCTGCAGGGTGCTACGTAACATTGCTCCCTCCTCTCTAGTTATTTTCCCCGAATAACTTATTGGGACCTGGTTGGAGCTAACGGGGAGGATCTGGACCACGGCATGGCGCTAACTTTCCAATATAAACTACCTTGGATTTAATTTCCGTTGACAGCAGTTCCATTGCGATTTCTGACAAAGTCCTCCTCGGTACTTGAGATTGCACAACCGTACTTGCGTCCTTGTGTCGATTTCGGCTTCTGCTTTATCGCTGTTGGCTCTCAGTCGTTCCCGAGAGAATCCGTAGACCTTTGTTCTGCCATTGCATAAATCACATTTTTTACACCAATCCGCTACATCCTGTCGGCAATTGACCCAATAAAATTTTTCACGAACTCGTGTCAGTGTCCTTTTAGTATGAAAATGTTCTCCCGAATGACTGCTACACTTCTAACATGTGATTTCGGCAGTACCACTTAGCAGACTATATGTACTCCTTCGAGGCTTTCCCACTTTCGGTGCAATAGGCCATCGTGAAAATACAGGGAATCCCACTGAGTCCAGTACCCTTTTATAGTTCCACTGTATTTGGCTATCTCTTACCAAGTAGGTGTGACTTTATTTTTGAACCATTCTCGGACAATTTTTAAGTCATTGTCTTTCTTTTGTCCCTTTCTCAGGCTTTCAAGGGTGATTTCTTCTTTGTTGTCATCTGGCTTTATAGTAGTTGTCCAAAGAGTAATTTTATCAACCGCTTTCTCGTCTTCAAGCCATTTACTGTACCGGCATTATCCGTCTAAACCTGGTCGACCGGAGAGAATTTCTGCGTTGCTATGAAGACCACTTCGATGCTCTTTTTTCTCGTTATTGCTAGAAAGCTGGCTCGGTGTAGGTGATTGGCTTCTTCGAATGCTGTAAATATTTCTTGTTGGACTTTGTGACGGGCTTCGGAAGATTGATCTACATGATTTTTCGGTCTCATTCCCTAATTCTCGATTTATAGAATGCGCCATGCTTCTACAGGTTCTTTAAAGATGCTCGATTCTTCCGCAATTGAAGCATCTCCTGCTTTCATTTTGGCTGTTTTGTTGCATATTTCGTAGGATATTTAGGATCTGTGAGAGCGTAGGTTGGGGAATAGCATTAGTGCTGGCCTCCTCACTTTCCTGGGATTTAATTTCCCTCACTTTTGCACAAGTAGATCTGGATAGGAGTTTTACCTCTTTATATTTCTGCGCTGCAATCAGTTTCTTCCTCAGCGTCTTATGATGTTGAAGACGAAGGACATGCTGCATTTCCACATCTTGTAGTACATTAATAAATGCCTGTATTCCGATTTGTTGATGGAAATATTTGGATGCCTGTGGATAGGCCAGATGAATCAATCTTCTTATATCGACCTCGAATTCCTGTAGACTCTTATTATGTTGCTGACTGCAAACCTTTAGCTGGCTTTGGAATACCCGTTTCAAATGCTGCTGGCCATATCTTGTCTCCACCGCTTGGACGAGAGACGAATAACTGGGTTCCTCTTGGAGAATAAATTGTAAAACAGTTGCTGCCTGTCCGCGCAGCGACACTATCAATGAAGCCGCCATCTCTTTCTCGGCCCAGCCATTGTCTCTAGCAGCAGCTTTAAATTGAAGTAGATACGTTTCCCATGTCGTCTGACCATCAAACTTGGGTGGTTTAAGGGTTTTGCTAATATGGTTTTGTGTAACTGGGAATAAATGTGATTTTGTTTGACTATAGATGGAAAGTAGGTAGTGTTTTCAGCTACAATGTTACTTACCGAAGCTTGGCTACGAACTCTTCTTTCTAACTCAACCATTTTAGTTCTAATTTTCCTCCCGAACTCTACTCTAGCCTTTTCCTGTTGTTTTAAATTATCTCGTTGTTGTTCTAAATTAGTTTTTAAATGCTCCTGTTGTTGCTCTAAAAGATCTATTCTAATTTTAAGCTGACCAACCTCTTGCTTGAAGATTTCCTGGATTCGTAGCAATCCGTTCATAATTTCAATCGCTTCTTTTCTACGCCTCTCCTCCTTCTCCTCTTCTTCGTCCTTTCTGTGCCTTTCCTTTTCCTTTTTTTTTATTTAGGAAGGTATTGCTTTTAAGTTGTTTTAAATTATTATTTTGGATGATCTTTCCTTACCTCGTGCTAGAGGGAGAATTTTGTACTTGTGGTGGAGACTAAAAATCTGACTGTCTGCTAGAGCGCTTCTGTGAATATTTTTATCGAATTTGAGACACTTCAACAGATATCACCTGTATGTGAATTGTTTAAGACATCTGACAAAGGGTTTTTTTTTTAATCCTGAAGTAATATGTTGAAAATTTATAGATCTTTTAAAGGCCTATATAGGGCTAGGGGACCCGCTCATTGATCGAACGTGGACTGACTCTTGCACCGTTTTGTGCACACTGAGTCAATTATGAACCAACTCAGGATCGTCTGCTGATCTGTTCTGGATCGATTTTTACTCAACTGTTGATGTATGGAGCTGTTTTGCGTTGGGATTTCTGGCTAACGAGATATTTTACAAGTTTCAAATCACCTGGACGATTGCAATTATCATATTGATAATTTATTTTTCATGGTTTAAGTTAATTTATTTGCCAGTTATGAAGGTCGAATCCATATATTACATAAAATTTTTTTCTTTTTCTTCTTATACTGTTTAAGACTATAAATTGATATTGTTTAAGTTTATGCAAAGAATACCACAGTATTTTTTATTTTACCTTTGATATTTGTTACATAATGGAGATATTCTACCACTATGGTTGGATCTCTGGAGTTTATAAGGGCAGAAATTAATTTTCCTCATTTAAAATACTTTACTATGATCTGAAATATTATGGGATATATTTCTTAAATACATAACGTTGATCTTGACCTTCGCTATGGTACCAAGGCTAACGCCTCAAGAGTTATTGTCCTTATTTTTTGACTTATTTAAATGATTGAGGGTAAATCTATGTCTATGTCTATCTGTTTATTTAAATATATTATTTAAGGTTTTATTTTTAATACAATTTACTTGCGCTCTCCAGTGGAAATACTTTCAGTGTATTATCGATATATTTTATTTCTTATATTGTGGGTATTTTGGGTATTATTATTTATTATAAGTAAGTTGTCTTAGAGATTATTAATAACTTAATTTATTAGTTGCTTAATATGCCACAAGTGTCACATACGTTCTTAATTCAAATAGTTAAAAATAAAATTTGGAGACAAGAAGAAGGTTGGCCTATTATTTCCTATCCCTCTGTTAGTTTTAGGTTAGGATAGTAGCAGTGTAGAGGCCAGAAGCTGACTGGCGCCCAAAAGGAATATTTTTCAGATAATTTACAAGTAAACTCACTCCCACCTCCATATGAGTGAAATCGATGCATAACAGTTCGTATCTGGAAAACTAACTCTTGTAAAACATATGGTTAGGTTATAGTGAATGCTATTAATAGATCATTATTATTCAAGACACATGAAGCATTAAAAAAAATGTATTTCCTTATTCAACTCCCATCTTTCGCATTCATATGCATTTCATCATTGCAATATACGTTCACCGGCATCAATAGCATAGAAAATGTGAAAACAGCTTGTGCAAAAGACATGCTGTTCCTTTCCTCGTGCTCCCTCAATTCAATTTCACGCTCGGTTCTGCAAATATTCAACTTCACCTCAAGAACAGTAGCAGATGTATCGCCCTAAACGGCCTTAAGTTTGACAATTTCAATGCTTACGTTTCCTTACTTTCCGTTCTAAATGTTTTCTAACTTTAGACAGATCCGACATCAGGATAAAGAATTAACGTTTGATGAGCGTCGCGGTTAGCGTTTTTTTTATTCTTCTCCTTTTCAACGTCTCCCTCCGAGTCGATTTGCATGGACATTTTTTATGGAAAGTTTGTTCTCACGGGGGAGAATGTTATTTTTTTGTAAAATGTTTGACGAAAATGATGTCAAGCGAACAGTATGATCAATTCAAGACTACGCTTTTAGAAAAAATATCAGATTAGAATTCCAGACATTTAATATAATGATGGTCTTTTGTCTTTTTCGTATTATGAAGAAATATAAATAGTTCAGAGTTACCTGTATACAGTAATGGATGATCTAATCATATTTGTAAGGTACTTCTTACATAAAAGAATATTTGGTATTGGCCTATAGTTTATTTGAAAATGAATGATAGTAAAACTTTTATGACCGAGAAAATTAATCCCAATATAATACCATAAATCAGTGACGGAGAATTTCTAAAATAAAATATTTAGCATTCTTTGGTTTTCTTCCTAAAAATTTTAAAAATATCAATTTGTTTCAATTAAAATTTCTAATCGGCAGAAAGTTTTAATGCAGGTAAATTATTTTAGTTAAGATCTATATTTCTATTCATATAGTCCTGTGACTGTAACATGCAGAATTTTTAGTTCTGTTATAATAGGCGATAAAAAGCGATATTAATCAAGTGAATTTGTGCAATAAAAATAGCACAAACGTCCTGTCAAATTAAAGTTTAATTTAACCGTGTATATGAAAACTTTAGTGTTAAATGTACGTGACGCTTTTATACATAAACATTTCAATAGTACTGTTTTGAGTACCTATAGTTTCTAAGTATTTAAATATGACCGGAGTTGGCGAAGCCACAATTTATAGACTTTTAAAGCAACGAAAGGATGGAAGTATTACAGTAGCACCTAAAACGTCAACTGGGAGAAAACCTATTCAAATAGACGGAACTATGAAACAACTGATCTTAAAAAAAGTGCATTAGTTTTATTTACCAAAAAAGATACCTACTTTGGTTAAACTTTTAGTAGACATTAATGGAGACAAAACTTTGCCAAACGTTAAAAGAGACAAATTTAGAAAACTTTACATGAGTTATACTTCGTTTGGAAGAAGAACGATAGAAAATCTTTGCTTATAGAGAAACATGAAATTATTTGTTGGAGAAGGCGATATTTAAGAAAAATTTGAAAATTAAGAAGAGAAGATAAATATACATTTTATTTGGATGAAACATGGATAAATGAAGAACATTTTGTAAAAAAAGTTTGGCAAATTTCCGTCAGACATTTACAGAAGGTTTGTCTACTGGCTTAAAATGACCAAATGGTAAAGGTCGCCGTTTAATTATTACTCATATTGGAGGAGATAAAGGATTTGTTGATAGAGGGTTGTTAGAATTTGTTTCAAATTCTACGAAAGACTACTATGAAGAAATGACTGCTGATGTTTTAGAGGAATTTTTCGAATGATAGGTTTATTAGCGACCAATTCTCTGATAGTTATGAATAGACCTAGGAATATATGCACCCAAAAAGTAGTTAAATATACGCATATATATGCCGCAAAATACTTCAATATATGCGTAAAAAATTGAAAAATCTGCAGAGCATATGCAATAAGAGTAATTTGTTATTTGATCAAAATAGTTTATTAATATTTATTATTTGTTTTATTTTACAATACCTAATATAATAATTTACAAATTAGCATTATTAAAAAGCGAATGAAAAATTAGATGTTTTCCTAAATTATCTGTATTAAATGATTGTCTCCTATCAGTAAGTATGTACTTGTACAAAGAAAAACTCCTTTCGACATCTACAGAAGTAATAGGTGCAAACTTAAATTTTCCTGAAATATCTGGATGAATAGTATTAATATCTTCAAAGTTACCAGAATAATTATTAGCAAGATTTTTAAAACAATAAATCTTTCATTTTTTAAAATTACATTTGAAAATTTATGAAAAATCGTCTTTCCAATATCGCCCTGGACATTTTTACACTCTGATTCAAACTTCTTAATTAAATTTACGGAAGTCACCAAAGGTAAATTTTTTTGTTCTAAATCTAATATAATTTTGGGTACAAATGCATAATTTTTTAAAAACACTAATTGCTTTGGTAATATGTGATTTTGAAACAACTTCTTTGTATTAGATATTCCCTTAGATGAATCATCAAAATCATATAATTTCTTTAATTTTTTCATAATTATCTGCGTAAAAAAAGGCAGCTTTAAGCCAGGTACCCCACCGAGTAATCACAGGTTCCGGTGGCATCTGTAATTCAGGAAAATTTTCTTTGTACAATTGAGTTCATAGAGGAGCTTTAAGAAATATTTTTTTTTTACATTACTAATTAAATCATTTATTAAAGGAAAGTTAGACCTAATTCCTTCTGCAACTTTGTTAAGGCCATGAGCCAAACATGTAACATGGATTAAGTTTTCATAAAACATTTTTAAATTTTGTGCGGCTTTTACCATGTACGGGGCAGCATCGGATAACAGCAATAAACATTTTTCTGTTGGAACGGTTTCCGGAAGAAAAAAGGAAGACAATTCTGTCTGGATAAAACGAGTTATTGTCAAGTTATTTCTTTTATCTAATTGCTTTGAAGCGATTAGATATGGACCAATTTGCATTTCTTCGCGTAATGAACCTATTATTAAATGGGCTATATATCGACCACAAGAGTCTGTTGTTTCATCCACAATAATGTAGAAATGGTTTCCAACGGTAATCTCACGAATTTTTTCACGAGTCTCAATGCACAAACTCTCAACACCACGTTTGCGTAATATACTTTGCTCTGGAATATTAAATTTACAGTATTTTTTCAAAAATGATCGGAGATTTGGATTATTTAATCGTATTGAAGGGATATTTGAAGTCACTAAAGCTTTGCATAAATCTTCATTAAAAATAGCTTGTTCACTTCTAGACGATCCAGATTCTCAATATTGTTTTAAAGGAAGTTGACTTTGTCTGCGAGTGTCTTTAGATTTCTGCTTTGCTATATGTGAGGGTGTTTTCGCGTGCTGGTCGATTTGAAACTTTTTTACATGGAATCTAAAACAAATAAATTCCTGTAGATGTTGAAGTTTATTATAAATTAAATAAATGCGTACGTTGTAAAGTTGCCCTACTTTTTTTGTTGAAATAATATTTTAGTGTCGTTTGATTTACCATTGTGAAAGGTCAAAATAAAATATAAAATAAAAAAGTACTTACAATTTTAGTACATGTTTTACAAAACACTTTTTTATCACCTTCTACAACAAAATCTGAATAAGATTTTACCCACGACTTAAATAATTTTGCCATTTATACCACTGGTTAACACAACACAACAATAAAGACTAAAATGAAGTTGAAAGTAAACTGAGTTATTTAGAAATTTGAAGATATTAATTTAACTACCTGAAATGATATTTAGCAAAATTTGTGGGTTTAAGTAGGGTGTTTATAATTTAATCATCTCAAGTACCTACACCATTAACCGTAATTTATTACAGGGAAAAGTTAATCCTTCAAAATTTTAGGAAATCGCCCTGTAAAGGCATTTCACAAAATATTATTTGGGTCCAAAACTCATAATTTTAATATGTCCAGCCAATTAGTACGTCAGATATATGCCAAAAAATTAACAAAATGTCAATATATGCATTCAAAATCAAAAATTGTATATATATGCAACATATGCAAAATATGGCGTTTTGCATATATTCCTAGCTCTAGTTATGAACATTGCCAGTTACCACTCAAGATTAAAGGAACCGTTACCTAACACTAATTGGAAAGGAACTCTCCGATTGGCTAATAACCAAAGAAATAGTGGCAGAAGTGTGATTACTCAAAAAAGAGCTACTGCATTTATCTAAGCAATATGCACCAAAGTATAGTGTGTATGAAATAATGGATTTTTTGGAAAGAAGATTTCAATCTCTAGAACCTTCGAAACATTTAGAAATGAAAAAGCCAAAACATTCATCCTTCGATCGGGGGTTGAAACATACATATACCAAATTCACCAAAAATAATGATAATGGTGAATACATCCCACTCACTCTATCAATGTGAGGAATTCAAAGCCCTACCCGTAATTGAAAGAATCGATCTAATAAAAAAGAAGAAGTTATGCTACAACTGTATGATTCATGAAAACCATCTTGTAGTATTAATTATAAAATTCATTTTTGAAAACTATTCAAGAACATAGATTTAAAGTGCGGTTACTACGTTATCACTGTAAACTTAACCCCATTAAACTAATCTGGGCTCAAAAGAAGGGTATCTTGCGTGAAACAATACAACATTTAAACTTCAAGATGTTTGTCAACTATTATGTGACTCTATATCAAAAATTTTACCGTACAATCGGAAAAACGCTCTAAGACATGTCATGGCAGGGGAAGAGACATTCTGGAAGCTTGATATGTTAGTAGAGGAAAAAATAGAACCAATTATTATTTCTGTCGGAAGTGAGGAAGATAATAATGATTCCTTATCGGGATCATTTATGGATCGCACTCCTAAACAAATTAAACACTACATAAAACTGAAAAAAGAGATGGAAGAACGTGTAAACCAAGGCGAAACCAATTTAAAAATAAAATACTTTAATACAAGTCCAACAAAAAATTGTATAGCTATTATCTACAAAATGTGAAAGGTTTAAATACAAAAATAAACGAACTTGGATTTCGTTGGTTTAATTGAGACTTGGCTAGCCGAAGACGTAATGAGCACTGAACTTTTTTCGACAGAATACAACGTTTTTCGTAAAGACCGTGACTTGCTACGATATTAGAAATCAAAAGGTGGTGATCTCTTATTAGTTCACAAAAGCAACTATTAATCAGAAGCTTTGAACCTCACTCATTTTTATGAACAGTTTATTAAAATTGATATTGTAGGAGCAAAATTGTATTTGTCACATAGCACACTTTTTATTTTTGTTATTTATGTACCGCCATACTCTACTAATCTAGAATATGAGCAGTTTATATTTGAATTTTGTCAAACTGTAAAAAATCAAGAAAAAGTGTTGATAGTAGGAGACTTTAGTTCTGCTAATTATGTTACAAAAAACCTACATGATTTTCGCTATTGGAATATCTATAATTTTTAGATTTTACTAATACTTCCCAAATTAACAATATAAAAAATTCGTTAGAAAGGATACTAGATCTTGTCATTGTTACTGAGAATCTCACTTCGTTCAACACAGGTCGTGATTATTTACCTCTTATTGGTAGAGAAGACGCATTGCACCCATCCTTAAGGACAACACTGAATATAGTCTAGCTTTGTCAATTTTGCTCAGGGTGCTGATTCCCAAATGTATAATTTCAAAAAAGCGTTTTACCTTGGTCTTTACAATGCCCTATTGTAATAATTGGCATTATTATTTTTAAAATATAAAGAATTTAACAAAAATCCCAAAAATATCTAATATTTTTAATATCTATTAAATTAGCACAACATACTTATTAAAACCAAACAATTAGAAATAGTTTATTGTACTAGTAAATTAGGACAAGGACAAATCGTGTGAATAATCATTAAAAGTAAATAAGTCGAGTTTCTTTTAAAATAATATTTATTATTTATTTAATATAAAGGTTGATATAAATAGAGAGTCAATCATTGACACAGGAGACTCAAGGGGCGGCCGTTGGGCCAAACCTACGCCCAAAAATGTAACTTAGTAATTATTAATATTTATTGTATATAGTAAAGTGTGTGTGTAGTGTTTTTGTTTTCAAAGGTAATATCTATTTTATTTTAATATGTTTAAATCTCTTGTTTGGGTTATGTATTTTAAAACAGTTCATTAGATTTCTTCAAATGCCCATTCTTTCATTTTCGTCCCAAGTTTACTTATTAGATGTTTATCAGTTTTAAGAGTTTTATAATATAAAGAGTTTTTTATTATATTAAAAAGTTGTTGTGATGTAAAAGGTTTCATTATATTAAAGTTTTATCATAGATTATATTATATTAACATGGTTTATCATAATAAAGATTTACAATTGTGGGTAGAAATTTTTGCTTGTCTTATTTCAAAAATAAAGATTGTTCTGATTTATTGAAATTGTTAATCATTTTTTACTTATACATGTTATTGTTTAATAACCTATTTTATTCTCACCTATTTCCAAAAACTAGTAAAAAATATTCCAAACATGATGGGCCTCGGCGTTCCTACCCTTAAGGACTTGAGAGTCTTAAGTCAGTTGACAAAAACCGCTCGACATATGCTATTAAGGGATGTTTTTTTATATTTTATTATTTTTTTTATTATTTTATTTTGCCACTGGCGAATGGATGTTCCTTCAGGACTCCAGGACCCTAGGGCTGGTGACAGGTGCTGCCGTTATCCCTTAATAGTATAATGACAACAGTAGCTAAAGACCTATCAGTAGCTGCAAATGGTCTTTAGGCATGCCGGTTGTTACACTATCATATTATCAAAAATTTACTATAATTTAGACGAGTATGTTCCAAAATATAAAAAACAATATCCTTCCTGGTACACTCCAAAGATACATCAGAATATGAAGATTAAAGAGTTTTATCACAAACGGTTTTTAAAAACAAAATCTCACTACTATTATGACGAATTTTCCAGACTGAGAAGATTAATTAAATAAGTGTAATAAACTTATAAAACTATCTGAACTCTGTTGAAAATAGTACCATTACTAATCCAAAAAATTTCTGGTCTTACATACAACAAAAAATAAGGTAACACGAGAATTCCTGAAAAGGTATTTTGCAATGAAAATGTTTTTACTACGCCAAATTCTATTGTTGAAGGTTTTACAAACTACTTTAAAAGTGTCTATATTCCAACACACTATATCGCTAACAATTCCGAAGTAAATAATATTCCATTCTGTAACATTTCACACATTTCTGAAGACCACATTCTAAAGGCAATCAATAAACTTCCAAATAAATTCACAACTGGAAGTGACAAAATTCCTAGTTTTCTTTTAAAAGATTGTGCTAATGTGCTTGTAAAACCTTTATTTAAAATTTTCATTCTAATTGTCCAAAAGTCTGTATTTTCTGATGTGTGGAAAGTAGCTAGAGTATGTCCTGTGTTCACAAATGGTGATATTACGAATATCAAAAATTATCGTCTCATATCCATTTAAAATAATTTTGTTAAGGTTTTGGAGACATCAGTGTATAACCTAATTTATGCTCAAATAAATTGTTTCATGCAACAAAGATCTACCACTTCGAATCTTGTAGAAATTACTCAGTATATAGCTGAAGCTATGGACAATTAACAAAGGCTTTTGACAGGATTGACCACAAAATATTAACTCATAAATTAAATAATTTTGGTTTTAGTATTTCTCTCATTACATTAATAAAATCATGTCTACACAACAGAGGACAATTTGTTGCTTACAACGGTTACTATTCTAGAATATATTGCCCTACATCGGGTGTTCCGCAAGGGTCTAATTTGAGACCCTTGTTGTTTTTATTATTTATCAATGATCTCTCCACATCATTGGAGTGTAAACATTGATTATTTGCTGATGATTTAAAAATTTACTCAAATGTGACTTCTCAATTACACTGTTTATTTGTACAAGAAGAATTGAATAAAATCTCTGATTGGTGTACAAGTAACAATCTCTTCTTAAATTTGGATAAATGTAAAATTTGTACATATGGTCGCAAACTCCATCTGGTTTTGCATGATTATCAAATAAATAACATATCTTTATCAAGGGTTACGCAGATGCGAGATCTTGAAGTTACATTTGATTCTAGTTTGCAATTTGTAGAACATATTAATAATATAGTTTTTTAGTCTTCTAAAGTCTCAGGATTTATTATAGGAAATTTTAGAACTTTTTCTAATGAAATTGCTCTAAAAACGCTATTTTTTGCGCTCATAAGATCAAAACTTGAATACGCATCGATTGTTTGGGATCCGCATTATCAAGTGCATATAAATTAATTGGAAACAGTTCAACGCAAGTTTCTTAAATTCTTATCTAGCAGGATTGATGGAATTTATCCTGCAAGAGGTATTGACCAATCTGTTTTGGTACATTATTTCAATGTCCATTTCTTACAAGTAAGAAGAATAACGGGTGTCCCAAAAGTTTTGGGAAAAAAATTAAAGACATATAAAAAAATATTTAAAAAATTTATTTATCCCTCATAATACTACGTACAAAGTGGTTCCTTAACAATAAATAAAAACTACTACAGCACCGCTAAGGGTCCAGTTTCTTCGATATGGCGCAGTTTTTGCCTGACGCGTCTCATTAGGGTTTGGCACTCTTCAACATCAAACTCCCTAATTTTTTGGAATAGCCTACGCCGCAGCTGCTGCTCGTTTTAAGCTTTCCAGCCATTTTCATAAACTTTGCTTGACAATCTTGCCCAAAATGTCTTTATTGGTCTTGCTTGAGGAACGTTCGGGGGGTTGTCCTGCTTAGGCACAAATGGCACATTTTGAGCTTCTAACCATTCGCATGTGGCTCTAGCATAATGAGCCGACTCCAAGTCCGGCCAAAATATGATATTGTCGTTGGCATGATGTTCTCTAATAAAATTTACCAATTTCGGAAGACAATTTTAAATGTAAGTACTTTGATCCACTGCAGGGCCTCTAACACGTCCTACATAGGGCCTGGACAAACCATTTTCCGATAATGCAATCCAGACTAACAGTTTCTCCGCAAACTTGGCCTTTGGTTTGTATTTTACATTTTCGGGGGTATTTTTAATGTTATCTGTATAAAAACCTGAGTTTTCTGGTAGGTCGGCATGCGAAAATGTAAAATATTTTTCGTCATCCAGTATAATCTTTCTGTTGTTCACAAAATGACGAAGACGTAACAAGCGGTAACAATAAGAAATCCTTTGAAGTTGGGTCTCGTTTTCTATAATTTAAGCCTTTTTTGCAATATATCTAGAAACTGTCGATTTTGATAGCTGAAATCGTCGGGAAAGCTTTCGAGTTGACACTCCAATGATATCCTTTGCAAGTTTGACCATCCTGTTCACCCTGACATCGGTGAGCGTTGCCGGTCTGCCACTTTTCGGCAAGTTGAGACAAGGTATACATATTTAAATAATATAATATAGAACAGTCACAATGATTATTTCAGTAATTTTCAAACAAAAATACAGTGAAACCTATAGAGTCCTCGTATATCACCAACACTTTTGTCACGCCATGACCTCATATGCGGCTCGATTCAAAATTCGTACCCCAAGTGAGCTGATCTGTTCGCCTTAGTACCATGACAGTGAAGTGTCTACCTGTCGTACCAACCTGAATATATTAAAAAATATAGTCAATTTTTTATTTTAATTTACTCTTTTTTTAAATAATAATCTAACATACTGGGTGAACTATCTTCGTGTGATAACGTCATCACTATTCTTTTTAAAAAAATACACAATTTCTTTCCAGTTTTCGGATTTACATTAATGAGTTGATTCCAAAAAAGTATTACATGTTGTTTTAAATTGATACAGGGTGGACAAAAATAAAAAAAATACAAGTTGCAAGCAAAATAAGAAACGAATCAAGAGAGTAACAAACAAATTAAATGAAATTATATATTTTTTATATCTATTTTGATAAACTATTAAAACAGTTTAAAAGTATTCTATTACTATATATTTTTTTATTTGACGTTAAAAATTGTGGTAAACATTAAAATATAATTCTATATTCTTAAAGCTAAAGTAAGTACATTTACGTAAAATCTACCCAATGTAATTTACCATATTATATTTGACAACCTGTTTTTCTGAAAATGTCTTTTACTGAAAATAAGAGTATTGAAATATTTGCGATAGAATGCGAACTCAAAAAGAAGTATGCCGATTATTTCACTAAATGCACCGAGATCTTGAATAGAGCGACAATACAAAGAATTAGGATATGTGAGTGATTCACCAAAGCAAGGTAGACCTACAATTTATAAAATTATTCGACAAGATGTAAAGTCGGCAAAATAAAATACACATTGTATAGTGCGAGGATTCTCTAGGGATTGGAGTATTGGAAAGTCTTCAATATCAAATATCTTTAAACGAATAAAATACCATCCTTATAAAGTACGTCTCGTCTATGAATTTTCTGAAGACGACTTTGACCGAATAACTGAATTCTGCGAATATATGATGGAGCAAAATAATAGAAATAACAATTTAATTCATAGCATCTTAGATTCAGACGAGCAAACGTTTTATTTAAACGGGCATGTAGTGTATTGAATTTGTGTAAATGACGGGTGGAGATATAGATACCTATGTAAGATATGTACGATTCAATCATGTAGCGAGATTCGGGAAATGAAGTTATATATCCACAGGGAGTGTTTTATTTAAATTCTATATTGGCGAAGAGAAATACTAAAATTGTGTAATATAAGTGACATTAATGAAGTACAGAACGTAGTATGTATTACAAATAGTTATCCACAAAATGGCTAACGTATCAAACATCGAGCAATTTAACTGGGACGGAGACCCAAGTTCTGTCGGTCTAAGGTGGTCTAGATCAACCTCTTTTTTTGGGGCACATAAATCTGTTTGTTATCTAGTAGCCGCAATACTTTTGGGTGATAATTAGGGTTGCCACCTTTTTGAGATGTAAACAAAGAACAACGTGTGACGATATAGATCCGGTTTAAATATTAAAAAAAAGTGTCCTCATGTTGTTTTAGTTGTTTAAATAAGCTTTGAAAAGTTGCAAGGACAATTTGTTTAAAAAAAGGACTGTAGGTCAACCATTTAAAATAAGGATCTCTAATACATAAAACACAAAACAAATGCAAAACAATGAAAATATTGGCATGATATTTATCACTTAATGTTAATGTTTTCGCGCATTTTGCTCAAAATTTTAAAAACAAAAAGCCAAATTTTTAAAAAGCACCTTCCTAATAATAATGTTTGAGCCCGCACAAAAAAGCCTGGAGGGCCACACAAAAAAACTTGGAGGGCCGCAGCTTGAGTATGGCTGGTCTAGATGAAGACGCGCTTTCAATATTTATTCGCAGGCTTGAAATATAGAGAAAAGCAGCAAAAAAGAGAGCACATTTGTTTCACGCAGGAGGACAGAAACTTCAGGACCTTTACTATAATATACCTGGTGAACATGTAATTCCAGAAGGAGAGGTTGATATCGATGTTTGCGCAGTAGGACTGAAGAAGTTGGATGAATTGGATGAATATTTTAAGCCGAAACAAAGTTAGCTTTACGAATGTCATTTATTTAGGCAAATTGAGTAAGAAAATAAGCATTTTGAAAAATTTTTAGTAAGATTAAAAATTCAAGCAAACAAATGCAAATTTATTAATACAGATAAATATCTTATTGATCAAATTGTATAAAAATGTTCATCTTTAGAGTTAAGCAAAAAATTGTTAGCCATAGGTGATAAAATCTTACTAGATGTAATTTTAGGGAAAGTTATAGCTCTTGAATCGGTAACTAGAGAAATTGAAGGTTATAACAATGATCGAGTTATCGGAGAACAACATGTAAATAATATTCAAACTAAAAAATTGTACGTGTTTTGGTAGTAATTAGCATTATAGCCAAGACAGAACTTATTCAGCACTAGATCATAAATGTTTAAAATATAATGAAATTGGACATTATAGAAGATGTTTCCTAAGGAATCTATAGAGAAAACCAAGGTACCGATCTTCTTATTCTAACTTTATTAAAAAATGTAACTACCCAAAAAGGAAGAAACGGATTATGTCTTTCACATTGATGACGATGAAATAGTACTGTATACTCTAGGAGTGTTATAATTTAAAATGCTAATTGATTCAGGATCCACGAGTAATCTTATTAATGAAAAAACCTGAGATTTTCTAAAACATTTGTAGCTTATGCAAGTAACACACCTCTTAGAGTAGTTGATTCATTTGAATGCAATATATGTATTGGAAAAAGTAGTGGAGAAGTAACGATTTATGTTATTATTGATGGCGCCAAAAATTTGTTAGGGAACTCTACCTTAAAAGCATTATAAGTACTATGATGGGACTTGCAGATCGGTCTAGAAATTAATAATGTAAGGGGGTATCCATTAATTACGTGAGGTATGTTTAAGAATTTTTTGACCCCCCTTCCCCCCTGGTGAGATTTCGTAAGATTTTTCTCAACTCCCTCATCCCTCCCCTATTATCACGTGAGATTTTTTGTGTTTAGGGTGTAAGTGCTATGGATTATTTAAAAAACAAAACAAAAACACAATATGTTTTATTACTTTTATTTAAGAATAGCAAAGACTAGTATTTGATAATATTGCCGTAATATAAAATTTTTAGAAACATTCTTTACTTTAATTTAACTTTATTTTCATGCAATTTTACACCGTTTCCTACTAAAAAAAATACGTAAGATTTACAAAGATTTTCTCCATAATTTTACTTACACATGTAAGGAAGATAGACCTATATGATTCTGGACCAATTGGAGTTAAGCGTTTCTTTTTTATTGGAAGTATAATAGAGTGGCTCCACAGAAAAAGGTATTTCATCAGGTGCTGCTGCTGAATTTTTACATGAAGCGAGAGCCATTTCGAGTTCTACTAGAAAAAAGGTAAGTTAACATAGTCTGCGTCTCCAGGTTGTGAGAGAACAACAAATGGGTTTAGGGTTTTTATAAGGATCAGTAATATTTATTATGTTTTTAAATTTTTCTTCAAAATTCTCAGCAATAATATTAACAATATCTTGCCTGTCATGAAATAAATAATTTTTATGGAATAAAGTTGACATTCTATGGAAAGTGCTGTTTCCTTTCATTTTTCTAAGTTTATTCCAGACTTACCTCGAAGGAGTTTCTTATTATTTAAAGAAACAGTAAATAAAAATCAAAAATCGATCTTTTTAGGGAATTTTTAATAGTATTTTTTAGTTAGCTAACAATGAATTTATGCCATACTTTATGTACGCACTGTAGATAGTATTGCCGTCATAAAACAAAGTGTATAAATGCCAATTTTGTCTAGTAAATCAATCTCATTTTAATGACGAGATATAATGCTTTTGTATGCATATCTCTATAAATTTGGCAAATCCAGAGCGACTTTTCAGAGAAGATGACATAAAGCCAGACAAAATCTCAAAGATTGACACTTCCAAATTCACTAGTATTTACTGAAAACGTCTAACGATATGCAGAAAAAAGAAAACGAGACGGATTATCAGAATGCTGAGAGCAAAAACTACCGGAAAAACACCAGTCTAAACCCTGCTGCGTGCCGAAAGACGTAGAAGTGGAGCAAGGCCCGCTATATTTATGTTTTTATTTTACGTATAATATGTGGAATGTTGTAAATAGATAATAAAATAAAGAATTTTAAATTAAAAAAATTAAATGACAATGAAAGAACAGGATGCAAATTTGGGTTAGGGTACCTATACTTTTTCATGCTTAGCATCATAATATAAACATAAACTGCGCCCAAGAATACTTTCAAATATTATTTAATTTACAAATACATAATTATCTATCTTCCATTGCTGCTTGCTTTATATTTCATATGCCGTAGAGATTTTTATCAATTTTAATCAAAAATTTATTATACTGAATCAGATAATAATTTTATCCGATAAAAACTTTTATACGGAATTCTAAGTAATTCAGATAAAAGTAAAACAAAAACAATTTAACCAATTTAACCGGATATGGCCAAGCTAAATTATTAAAAGTTTTCGAAATTAATTTAGTGGGTTTCCTTATGGAATCTCGCGTGAAAATTGATAACGGAATATTCCGGTTAATGCCATTCTGTTCCTTATGAAGCGGTGATTCCGAAAAGTGATGTTGCCCACGTGAGACTTTTGATCGGGAGTTGGCTGGAGTTTGAGCGCTATTTCTTTAAGTGCCCGTACTTCAGCTGAAAAGTTACTATTAATTTTCAATTTTAGTTTAACTTATGAAAATGGATTTTATGAGTTATTGATCTCCGACGGGAGGTCGATAGGTATGTTTCATAATATGTGCAGAATATGTGTTACAAGCCTACCAATAAAATTTTTATGTGGTATTGATTTTGAGCGTTTATTCTTAAATTCACAAAAAAATTATTATATTATTAGCCTATGAGCTTACCATGTTTGTTTACAAATTTAAAACATTAAAAATTTAAAAAATCTTTAATGTGGTTGAAAATTAAGAGAACAAAATACTTGCTTATGAAATGTAGATTATTTCTTTCTACTTTTAGTTGTGCTGCTATATCCACAAGACAAACAACTGACCATATTGTCTTGTTTGTCTTTAACGCGGAAAATTTAAAATTAACAGTAATACTAAATAAATACTAAAACAACACTTTTTAAAAATGTCTCCAATACATACGCTTGATAAAAGTTTAAATTGACACATAAAACATCCAAATTATTAACAAATTATACTCACTAAAATTATAAACCAATTTTAGAAACCATTTAAGTATTAATTAAAAAATGAGTCATTCATAGTACAACATGGCTACCACTTCCGTCAGATCGATTAGATTAACGCGGACATGGCATGCTTCTTCCTGACTATATATGTTCTAAGCATTACATATTCCTGAAATTCTCCCACTGTCTATAATTAAGGTTCTGCGGTATACTTTTCATTAGGTTAGATACAAGTGATTTAAAAATTAGTCAGTCTTCCTAAAAAAGCTTTCTGAAAATGGCTGTTTAATACTTTATAAGTTTATGCGACTTTTCCATTTTTTATCTTGTTTCCTAATGTCTCGTAAATTTAATCCAAAACTGTCATTAAATGATAAACTACTCTAATAACATCCAATAAATTTCGTAATGTTGTTCTAGAACACGTCTATTTCTTAATTCTTTATATCTCAAAACTAATGATAAATGTTTTCCGAAAACTTTGCTTATGTTGCTTTCGTTTTGCCAATCTCCATCTAATCTATTTAAAATGCTTCAGGATGTTTGCTTCTTTGATTTATAACTATTTTAAATGAGATTTTTAATAAAGTGTCACAAAACTTTTGTGGTTGTAAATTTACAATGTTAATTTATGGAGAATATTCGTGGTTTTCCAGAAAGGAATTATTGAAATGAAAAACGAAAAAAAAAATAAGACGAATGGAAATGGTGTACACACTAAACGTGAAGTGAAGAAAGAAGAAATCAATGTTTAAAAAATGTAAGTTTAATTAAAAATTAGACTGAGCTCTTTCGGTATTACAAAGCCATCCTAATGGGTGTAATAATTTTACAATAAAGTGATTAGCAATAAATAACAAACTTGTGCCTAGTCATTAGGAAAACATTGTTAAATTAGTTTAAAAAACCAGATGGAATAAGACAGACAACATAAGGACAAGATCTTAAAGCCTCTTAATATTACAAAGTCAACTATAATAAAAGACAAAACACTTTCAATAATTGTAACTTAACATACAATATGTATCTTATTTAATCAGAACCTTCCTTTGAATCATCTTCATCATTATCCTTCTCGTCATCAGACTGTTCTTCCTCGTCACCAGATTCATCACCAAAATCATCTTCATCTTCACTTTCATTGTCTGAAGCAGGTTCTTGTTTAATACCGGCTTCATCATCACTCTTATTTATTTTTATTTTATTTATTAAATACACTGCTCTACAGGCTAAATGCCTAGTTATAGAGCAGGAAAAAAATTGTAATTACAAAAGTAAATATAAATATAACATATTGCACAATAAGACATAATTTGGATATAAGATAAATTACACAACATAACAAAAATTACACAATATAACAAAAATTACATAATATGACAAAAAATTAAATAAATTAATGACTATACACAAGCAAATAGTACCGAAACAGCTTTATAATTTTTTGAGCTGCGAAAGCTGATTTTTCATTAGTTTTTGTTTTACTTATTATTGCTGGCTCTTTTTGTGGAGGTAAAGAAAGATCTATGTCACTGGAGAGATTTTTATTTATTCTCAGTTTCCTTTGTTTTGATGATATCAACGATTGAATTGATTGGAAAAAACTTGAAAAACTGACCACTGTGAGAGAAATGTCCACTGCATTTGTACAAAATTGTCAAAAGTTTTACCTAGTGGCAGATTAGACGATAACTGATGAACAGTTGGTTTCTTCCAGACAAAAATTTTTCTTGCAACAAATATACCAAGCAACTCTGCAAGATGTGGATTGAAGATACTCACTCTTTATGATGGCAAAACACATCCACGCAAGCAACCCAACGCATCTTACCAGGAACAGTATCTCGATTAGTTCATTTTTGCAGTGAACACCCAGTTAAATTTCATAAAAGTAAATCTAGAACCAGCCACATCTTAATCAAACCATGGGCAGATTTTCTGGTTTTACAAGTATTTTTTTTTTTAATTATTTTGTGGTCGTAAGAAAAATATTGTACATCACCTGTGTTAAAGTTATATATTTCAAGTGTATAATCACTTGATGTTTGTTGAGTGTAATTAAGTCAAAAAGTAGCGTCATCTACCTAATCAGATAAAACAAAGTTGTGCCTGTAGTACCTATCCAGTTCAAAAACTAGGTGATTTTGTGTGATTTTTAAAAATATTTTAGAAAATAATGTCCAAGTTGCATACATTTAACTTGTACTTACCACCAATTTATATATCATATATTCATATTCTTTAAGGTACTTACCTAAAACAAAGAAGAAAATCTATTAGATTATATACAAAAAATCATTAAATAAATTAATAATATAATTATTGTTTGTGTTAGAAGTTCGTTGCAGATTGTTTAGAAATAATTAATTGTCTATACTATTTAGTTTAATAGTAGTTAGAATCCACAAATTACTTGCGTTCATAATATGCGCAGGTGCAACGTATGATATGCAAGATTTTAATTTTCCACACCTCGAAAAATGACTTTATATTATAATTTATTTATGTTTATGATCTTCGGCATTATTTACTATTTTTTATTATAGCTTTAATGAGTGATAAGAGTTTTCAAACAAGTTAAAAAAATCTATTTCAGCATATTCAACTAGTCTTACAGAGAAAACGAGGTCTATTAAATATAAATTCCAAATATTATCCATTACTATCTTAAAATAGATTAAGAAGAAATGAGAAAAATAAAAAGTATGTCAACCACAGGATTCTGTGTTTTACATATTACATATCGTACACGGCTAAGTTAATATTCTTCGTATCCTGCTTACAGTAATGCTAATTCTCTCTTTTTTTAAATAACTCAAAAAAAGGGAAATAAGCTAATTTAAAAAGTCAGCCACATGCAAAAATAAGTCTAACAATCTATGCAATACGACGGGTGATAAAATGTTTTGTTGTTGTTTACATTTTTTATGTCAAGCCGTGATATCTAAATTTGTTTTCAGTTCATCAAGTGATAGATTTCAGTTAGTTTGAGACTGTTTGAAAAAAAATGGCTCATGCGTATGAAAGTTATTTAAAAAGGTTGTTTCTTTTAAGTTGTTAACACAGTTGAAAAATGTATTTATTTATGTTTAAACAAATTCAGCTTAACTTTTGTCTTGGGTATAAGTGCAAAACTATAAGGAGCAACAGAAAGAATATTCATATGAAGAACAAGAGGAAGAAAGCAGAAGAGGGCACTAAAAATTCCGTCACGAAGGACATTGCAAAAAAATAAATCCACCAAACACAGTTTATATTTTTGACACCCAACTATTATTATTTTTAAAATTTTAAATAAGTGGCGTTCGGGCATAATGACCTCTTTAATTAATAATGTACAATTATTTAGTAAATAATTAACTTTATTAAGTTGTTTTTACAACATTTTTAAAACTTGTTTAGTAAAAAAAAATAATCATTTGTTATAAGAAAATAAGGACTTAATAATATTCATATATTTTTTCGCATAAATCTGTAACAATCATATATTTATTAAAATTATTAAAATAAATTTAGGAGGCTTGTACATATAAATGTTTCAAAACAAACTAAAACGAACACAAAAAATAGTATATTATGCAACGATCATGTATTAATAGCCATTACATGAGAGTTGCATACAGTGTTTTTTCTACGACCAAGAAACTATTTCAGTTCAACATTTCTTTATTTTTTAAATTTTTTAATACTTCTTTATACAAACAATAAGAATTAAAAATGAAAGAAAAATAGGTTCTTCGACTTAATTTTCATTCCTACACAATAACCATTATAATAGCTGTGATGATATATTTTTTGCCTTTTCAGCAATTTCAGGTGGTGTGCATGAAAACTCTTCGTCGCTCGACATTTTTTTAAAAATAAGTCAGAGGTACATATCTACCTTTTCCACTAACGCAAAAGATAAACATGAATCGCTTCGAAACCATCAAACATTTTACATAAAATATTGGGTCTGTCTATTTGGTTATTTAAAAAATCTAGATTTCTATTGGTCAATTTTTCAGTTTCATAATAAAAACCAGTGTTATAATGAGTATCATTATGAAACCGAAAATTAACATTTAATTAACAACTTAGAGTATAGGAGTAGAAAAAATATTTAAAATACATTATTCTATAAAATGTGCATATGCCGTGTTAGCTGTTTTTTTATTCTGCACAATCCCTACAACGCTAAAACTGTCAATGACGATACAAAACTTATACTGCTGCCTTAACACTGAAAACGGAAAGGTACTGAACCGCCTAGCTGTGTAAATAGAAGTAGGGACTAAAAACAGACTAATCACAATGACCAGTGGGTTAAATTGACCTCACGTCTGTAGTTACGGGTTAAATATACAATAAAATGAATTATTTTTGTGTAGAATCGAAGAATACAATTTTTATTTTTATTTAATTTACATTTTGAAAAACTAAATAAATAAACTATATAAAACTAATTCATTGTTTATTTTATTTTATAAATTACTAAAATTTATAAATTATTTTAAAATTTGTTATTTTATCTGAATAACCTAAAATATTTTTTAAAATTTGTAGATTTGTGTTAGTGGGTCGTTAAAAAATACTACTATAAAACGCTAGTGGATTGTCCACACCGCACTCAGACGACTGAGCCTACGACGTCGTGCTCAAACTTCGTCATCGTGCGATATGGCCATAATATTGGTCAAAATTTAAAAATGTTGGTACCAAAATTGTTCTCAATAAATAAATATCTTTTAAAAATGTCCGTCCGTCCGATGACACGTTTTTTGTCCATACGGTAAGTCAAAAGCAAAAAATGATATCAACACAAAATGTTTAACAAAAATCCTGATTAAAAATATGGGGTTATGAGTAGTTGAAATTAAAAAAAAAATCATAAATCAAAAACAAACAGCGATATTAATATGAACATTTTGTTAAGCTCTATAAGGAGATTAAGTCTGTTGATTAAAAATCTAAATAAAACTGGGGGTTAAGGGGATTTAAAGGAAATTAAGGAAGGTTATGGAAATTAAGAGGCGTTATAGGGGTTAAAAGGGATTAAGAGGGGTTAAGGTTAAGGTTAATTAAGGTTTAGAGGGTCTAAGGGGGGTTAAGGTGAAATAAGGGAAATGAAATATTTAAAAAAAAAACTAACTTAAAAAGAAAAATAATATCAATTTGAGATTTTTAGCAAAATCAAGCACTATAAGGGGACAAAGCCTATTGATTTAAATAAAATGGGTGGTAAGGGGGGGCTGAACTAAAAAAAATAGAAATCAGATTAGAACATTTCCTTAAAATTTAATAAATATACACACAACAAAATTTATATGATAAACTAAAAAACAATCTATGCAAAAAAATCTTTTTGGTATTCATCATGTATAATAAACCATCCCACACGAACCTAAAAGAGTGCATAATCGGATCTTTATCGCTCACCGTACGTAAAAAGGTTGCTGATAACCGCTTCAATAAATAAGATTAGATTATGTCAGATTTTATTTTGAATTGTCAAATTAATGAAATTGTTTACAACTTTACCTAAAAACAAGTAACATGAACAAACAAATTATTTTAACAAATAAAATATCAAATGACATTTACCTACCCACTCGATAAAATGCATGGAAATTATTAGTTAGCATTTTTCCAACAAGAACGATTGTAGTTTTATTACTATTATAATTACGCATTCATACTAAAAATACGGTATGACACAATGCATAATCGCCCTTAAAGCATTCGAAACGGAAAGGTCATTCCGCTGCGCGTCGTAGCCTTAAACTCGTTGATCATGCTTTAAAGGCTCGATTAAGCAATAGTGTCAATATACTATTTCTCATAAAGCACTCACATTTCATTTCCATATAAAGTTTGTTTGTACTTCGGGTACTAGCGTCATATGAATTTATTATAATTAATATAAATATAGAGTTACATACTGTTACGATCAGACAATTTCGTTTATTTTTATTTCTCTGAAATAAATAATATTTATTTGATAATTTCAAAATTGTAATCTTACTACTTTTGTTTTCTGAGTGTAGAGTAATTTCTAGAATAGTCCAAATATATTCATATCAGCTGTTTTCGACAGACTACGACTTAAACGATAGATACGTTTTTGTTGAGGATTAGTAACTCTGTAATTTATAAATCGATTATGGGGCAGCGTTCGATATTATTTAAATTTTAAGGATATACATTTTGTACTATAATTAAATGTAACGTACCACAAGAATTTAAAGATCTTCGTCCTGTTAGTTTATTATCAACTTTATCTAAAATTTTTGAAAAAGTGATTGATAAGCGAATACGTAAGTATGCAGAAAATCAAAATATTTTTCCTCAATGACAATCTGGCTTTCGGCCAATGCACAGTTGTACAACTGCAATTCTTAAAGTAACTGATAATATATTAACTGCAGTTGATGAAAATAAATTATGTGTTCTTGTTTTGATTGACTACTCAAAGGCATTTGATAAAATTAATCATAATTTATTATTATCTCTGTTAAGTTTCTTTGGATTTTCAGAAAAAGCAACGTCTTTAATTAGACATTATTTAGCAAATCGTTTTCAGAGAGTTAAGTTATCTCAAAAAGTATCCAATTGGAACAGTGTTATAAATGGGGTGCCCAAAGGATCGATTCTCGGTCCATTACTGTTTATAATATATACCTCAGAATTATACAAATCCTTAAAAAACTGCTCAAGACACTTTTATGCTGATGATAGATATATTATGTTTTTGATGAAAAAAACATAGACAGTTCTATTAATTTAATCAACAACGACTTGGATTCACTGGTTTCATACTCGATTAAAATAGGACTCTCTATAAATGCTAAAAAATCGAATCTAATGTTTTTCGGCAGACGAGTGAAGCGGAATAGATGCCTTGACAAAGTACGAATTAGGGTAAACGATGAGCCGCTGTCCATTAAGGATAAGTGTAAAAACTTAGGTATCATTATAGATTCCGATTTAAATTTCTCGTCACATATTGTAATGATTTCATCATCACTCTGTATAAATGTTTTGTATAATTTAGATGGTTATTTATAAATATTGTTCAGGTCAACTATTAGAAACATTTTACGCTCCATGGTAGTTAAATCTACATCATTCAATGTCAATTTGATAATTTATAAATGTTTATTAAGAAATCGTCGATCGTAGTTTGCAAAATCACACTGTGTATTTAAAGCATGAACCACTTTGTATATAAAATAGTCACAAAACAAAGAGACATATGAAATGTCATAAAATTACGTTAGCAACAAATCAGATTCTGCATTCTGAAATCTTTTTGACAACCAATCAAAATTACAGGTATACATTGAAATTTGAATTATGAGAAACACTTAAATTAGAATTTACACAACCATTAATAATTTTGTACATACTATCGCTGTAAAATATTTATTTATACGTAAAAATAACATTCACGTCAATAAAATAATAATATCTAAGAAAAATACGTTTGACAGAAAAATATCATAACCGTGATTGGTTAGTTATAAAAAAAAGTGAGAGATTGAAAAAAAACGGTTGCTAGGAGGTTGTTGACCGGCGGATTGGACCGGATGACAAAAAAAAAAAGGTTATGGTAGAAAATTTTGCGAATTAATTAAATTAAAGCATATTGGAGCAATTAAAAGGTGCTTAAAAAAGTTGAATCTAATGTACTGGAAGCACTAGTACAAATAACACAGTCAGAAGCTATAATTTGGTGAGATAAATCTATTAACTATTTACCTTGTCAGGGTCCCGTATGTGTTATCGCATACCGTTATAATAGTCACATCTTGCCACTGTGCACATAAAGCCGACTTTCGTGTGCATGAAAATACATTGCTGCATCCTATAAGAAAAATAATATTTGATCTTTAGACGTTATATTCTATTCACGTGAATTTATGGTAGGAATTTAGAAGTTAATTCAGAAGGCGTTTTTCAGGCTGAACGCATCTAGCGTTCAGTTGAAATTAGTAAATCTCCAAAATAAAACAGAGACTGTCTATAATTTGGTATCATCATTCGAATTAGGGTGATATAAGTTCATTGAATATATTTTAAAATAATATACCCGCATATTAGTAAATAAATATACTGTATGTTAAAATTAATACTTACCAATTACATAAAATTATTCGAATAATTTTCACAAGTGCACTCACGGTGTTAAAAGGTCTCCATTTCGTAATAGTTATTTAACACGTAATATACATTGATACCAACATTCGAACGGAATTAGAATCTACCGTGAGTGAAACTGATTTGGTAATAGATTTAAGGTGGTAGTTAATCTTGTTTTTTTTTTTTTGCATTTTATGATAATATTATATGTCCATTTACATCCAAATCATTATTATAGTTGTTGTGTTCTGATTCGTGTTTCATTATATAAAAAGATTTACAACTAAATAACAATTTAAAAAAAAAAATTTGGTTAAGACATCTATTGGTGGGTAGTAAAAGTTCATCACAGAAGAATAAGATAGATTTGCAGAATATAGCAGAACACCTGTCTGAGATTAGAATCTCTACTCTTCGACTAGCTACAGACCAGGCATAATAATAATAAAAAAAAAAATATTGAATAATAGTCCAGTCAAAGAAATTTAAAAAAAAAAATAAAAAAAAATAAATTCATATAAAACTCAGGACAAACTAACAATTGAAACCAAATAAATTAATTCCCATATATTATTAAATAAATCATTACAATATATCTATGATTATTAAAAGAGGGTTTAGTAATTTAAAATTAATATATTCTAACCGAAAATTACTGACTTTTAATAGTTTAGTTATATCGCACTTAAATTACGGTGATGTGGTTTATGGTCCAAACATCCGCAAATTTGATTCCAATCGATTACAGAAGTTACAAAATTCATGTGTAAGATTAATTTGTGGCATTAGGAGAAGGGAACATATTTCGCACCATAATAAAAGAATTGGTTGGTTAACCACAATTCAACAACGAGTATTGAACGCTTGCTGTCAGTTTAATTCAATTATTTCTAAAAAAACACCTCCGTATCTTTACAACAAAATAAGATTTAGGACAGACGTACATAACGTCAATATTCGTTGGAAAAATAGATTAACCATACCATTACACCGAACACGTGCTTACAGAGGTTCGTTTTCATATCAAATCGCTCATCTTTTTAATTGGTTTCATGACAAATATGGTAATTGCAGTAATAAATTAAATTTTAAGAAACAGTTGAAGAATTATTTACTAAATAGTGTTGTGACACCACCAGATTTTTAATATACTATTATATATTTTGTTGTTCTCTGATTTTTTTAGTATGTCTCTTATTTTTATTTTTAGAAGTTCAGTTAGTTTTCTTTTGTTACTTAAGTAGATAATACTTGTACAAAAATTAAATGTACATGGTTGGGTGGAAGAGCAGAGTTACTTAAAGGCAGTTCATCTACCTTTAAGGAACACTGAACCCTGCCAATTGACATAAGTCATATATGTATGCATAATGTCAATAAAATCATTTATTATTATTATTATTATTATTAAATGTTTTATAAGAGGTTAATAATTAGTTTATTTGTATTAGGATTTAGTTGATCCAGCAGATAACAATATTAATTGTTGTTAAATAACTCGTTGTGGTTAATTATCGATGTATCGGAATGTAATCGATTATCGATTTGTACTATGGTCCGATTCGAAACTGTTTGATTTGTAGATATCGAATTGTTTGGTTAGAGAAATGAGAAATTACGCATTTTTCGTTCTTTCCAAACTTACCAGCGAATGTAGGTCATTAATTTAGTCAGTGTGTGTGCTCCTGTTTTAATTTTATGCATTTGTAGAATGTTTTTGGTATTGCATAATAATTAAAACCGCCCTTAGTGTTTGGGATTGCGGGATTTGAACACCATACATATATTTTTTAATAATACAGTTGTATTCTGGATTTGGCTAATGACGCAGTTGGAAAGCTGGCCGGTAAGTTTTTTTGGTCACTTTTTTGTGTATCTTCATAGAACCCGTGTTTTTAGGAGCGTTTAGTACATCGTTTTAGTATCAAGTTTTATACCAAGTTTTTTTACGAATATATGTACAATTACGGTTTTGGCAACGATTTGTCCTTTGATGTTTACCATGACAATGGAGAATATTTTATGGAATTTGATCATATTTGTATCATGCATATATGATGTCCTGTTAATTGGATTTTCTTTGATTTGGATTGGATGTCTTCCATTCTAAGAGCTTAGTTTGTCGAGTGGTGTACAATGAGTCCATGTAGTTTGCGGTTTACATCTTTAACATAGAGCCACCAGCAGTACCATTTTGATGTCCACATAAGTATCTATTCTTAACGAAAACAGAGTCTTAAATCTTCGGATACTCCGTGGATTGTTTATCTACTGATTAAGCTAAGTAATTTTTTTATTTTTATATAGTTTTAATATGAATGATGATGTTATATTTTCTGGCACAGCTCTGATACTAACTGTACAATTTCTGACATGCCTGCTCTGATTTCTCTAGGTTTACTACGAGAAATTAACATTGGTTGATTCGGCACCTGAATGTTGATGTTATATTTTTCACGATAATATTGAATGAACGATATTTGAGTGCCATCTTTTTTGGGAAATGTACTACTCGGGGTAGTGTTAAAATCTATATCATCAATTTTGTCTTATTATTATAATAAGTCAATACGATGCTTCCGATAATTTTAGACTGTAATTCGGCCTTAACATTGTTGCTTTGGCATTCCAAAAGCATATCATATACATTGTCCATTCTCATGTGTTTAAATTTTAATTCGCAATTCATTAAGATATTTTTCTCATGTTGTCTCATTGAAGTGAGAAAACTAGACTCATAGGTTTTTTGTTTTGGCTCCAACGAATTAGATTTGGTTATTTTCAGTAACTTTAATACTGAATTGTTTTGTCAAATTTTACATACAAGATTCGTTTGAGTTGAAATTTATATAAATTTGATGTAACTTTATTTTAGGATTTAATAAGTTGCAACTTATAGAACATATAGAAGTCTTTAATTTAATGACGTTATAATATTTTATTTGTAAGCTGCTGCATGATCCTTTGTATAGGACTTATTGTACTTATTGTATTCTACATATTCGATTACTCGACTAATGTAAAAATGTATATATTTTTGTAATTATTATCTATAATAAGAACTAATCGGTTCTATCTTTGTAATTACTTTCATGTCTCTTGAGTTTCTTGCTGAAGTCTGTTTTAAAAAGGGTTAAAATAAATTTGATTGATTTGCACAATTATTATAGTTTTATTTATATTTAGGTATTGGAAAACTTAAATTCTGGCCCGACCTTTAGTACACCAACTAAAGTTAGGAGAACCCAACGACCCTTGTATAGTCTAATATTCACAGCTACCCTTGGAAAATAACAGGTAGCAATACCTAAATAAATAAGTCTTTTTCTTCCGATATGAAGTTACTATTATGTTTCCCCACTTCCCACAGAAATAATAATTGGTTCTATTGTTTCTTCTATTAAGATATCAAGTTTCCAGAATTTCCCTTCTTTTACTAAGACATATCTTTTGCCAATTGTCCAGTGAAATTTTTGATATGGGGTCACATAATAGTTGACGAACATCTTAAAATTGTAAATGTGTATTATTTCTTGCGATATATCCCATCATTTGAGCCCGGATTAGTTTAATGGGGTTAAGTTCACAGTGAAAAGGTAATAACCCCAACACTTTAACTCTATGACCTTTTGCTATTTCATCTACACTATACTTCTTAAATATTGGTGAATGTTATTTACATAACTGTGTAATACTCGGTAATTATTAAACATAATTCAAGTTATTTAAATTAAATAAAGTTATTCGAGACAATCGGTATAACTATAATCATAATTTTCCAAGTAAACATTTCATAGATAAATGTGTAATTTTGCAAGTAAACGAAAATGTCATATTTTATTTAATAATTCAACCGGACGTCGTTATAAAAACATAAAGTTTTAATTTAAAAAAAGGTTTTTTGATACTAAAAAAATATGATGGAAATGCTGATATAGTTTATATGCGAAACTTGGCAATGTACTTAGTTTCGCAAGCTATTGGAAATAGCCGAACTATTTGCCAGGGAGTACCAAAGAGTACTTCGCGGCTTTGGCGTGCTTAGAGTGACGCCTCATTTTGAGGCTCAAAAGTCGGGTCTCTGGTCTTTTACGCAGCGAAGTGACAATAAGCGATTCGTAGCTAGTATATTCTAGTATAATTTTGTCTTCTAACCTAGTACTTAGACCATATTATTACACTCTCTCTGATTTATGCATTGGGAAAAAGTATAGGAATTGTTTTGGCAGTAGCCTTCATTTATAAAAAATCACTCCCCAGAGAGTGTTTATAACAAGTTCTCACCTTGGCCATGTAAAATTACCACGTCTAAAATTCCACTTAAAGTGGATAGTCTATGTCTATAAGAGTTTTTTATTTATGTGTTCTTGGCGTTCGAGTAAACTGGTTCAATCAATTCAGCACCGTTAACTCTTAGATTTAATAGAAATCACTGCTGAAAATTGATTGGGTTAGATTATTCTGATAGACCAGAATTTATTCGAAAACATCTCAGTTATTATCATTTATCTTCTTTTTTTATATTCAGATACATTATTCGTTTTGCTAAATCTTATTTTTATTCAACTTAACCATTTTATTTGTTAAATTCTTTTAATTTTATGTTTAATTAAATAATTTAAAATTAATATATCGTAAGAGATATTTTTTTTAACATTGAGAATACCTAGTAGGAATAACAGAAAAATTTAGAGATAAAATCTTCTCCAAAATAGTTCGAAAACATTCACGCATATAAAAATAAAAGCCGTGACGAAACATCCCCTTATCGGGTAAGAGTAAATCAATTGTTGAATTCCAGTAGCCTTAAACCGCTCTAAACTCGACAAGATCCAACTCAAGTACTCATTTTCAGTAATAAGTAATTTAACAAATAAAATAAAATAACCTTGAAACTTATATTTTGGGGGTTATTACAACTGCAGTAGCTCTTTTTTAATGTAATCCCTCTTCTGCCACTATCTCTTTGGTTTTTAGCCAATCGGAGAGTTCTTTAGTGTAAGGTAACGGTTCTTTTAATCTTGAATAGTAACTGGTATTGTCCATAACTATTACAGAATTAGTCGGTAATAAATCTATCATTTGACTTAAATATTCTTTAAAAACATCAGCAGTCATTTCTTTAAAGCCTCTATCAACAAATCCTTTATATCCTTCAATATGAGTGATAATTATTGTTGATTAAAATGACTAGAAAATTTAAGACAAGAATTAAAATTTTTGTAAAAAATTTAGGAAGAAAACCAAAGATGTTATTTTGGAACAAATAATGCTAACATTTTATTTTAGAAATTCTACGTCACTGATGTATGATGTTCTATTGGGGTTTATCTTCTGGGTCATAAAAATTTTGCTATAATTTATTTTTTTATATAAACATTATACATGGTAAGGCTGGTTAACAAAAAAAAAAAATTAAGTTATGAAGAGGAATACATGACCCCAAAAATTTGACTACGACCTGCTAATCACAATCCGAAAATTTTAATTTTTAATCGTTGTAAGAAAAAATAATATTAAACGCGAACAGGCATCCAATTTCTCCAGTAAGGAAGAATCGCTTCTACTAGCTCTTGAAGCGGAAGCCAAGGATGTAATTGTTTGTAAAAAACAGATATCAACGCGAGATTATTGAAAAATTAATGTTTCAATTTAATACAAATCCAATTTATTAATCAAAGTAATGGAGCTTTTAGATGCTTCATGCCTTTGGGAAAAAAATATGAGAACGTCAAAAAGAGAACAAAACAAAGAATTGCCAAAGAGAAGTGTTACAGACTCGAAACTGGAGGGGCCCAGAACAAAGTCATCAAATTATAGGGGTTGACGCTAGCCTAATGAAAATTTGAGATGAAACGAGGGTACAAGAATTACTGTCTCAATTTAGAGCTGATGTAGGTAAGAATATTTAATTTGAGTATTAAATTTAAAATATTATATAATAACTACAGCTGGATATCTCACTTTTATGTGCAACGAACCAAATTTTAGGTTTTTGCTATCTGGGTATGAAGGTTGTTAATTTTTAATATTTTCAATGTAAAGACAAAAGACAATAAATGCAGGTTTTACAGATCTAGAACCCATAAAATTTGAATTTGATGATAAAAAAATCAAAAAATCTATCGTGACAGAACTAACTTAAATATTATATTTTGTCACCGAAAATACACATTACAGCTATAATGATCTCATATTTTATGATTTTAAAAACAATATAATTGTTATTTTTCGTATTCCTCCAAACAATAACACGTTGACTGCCATAAGAAGCACGTGTGCTTCACATACCTTTAATAATTTACCCAGGCCGTGAGAAGCATCGTTGCTTCTCAAGCTTTGATAAAATATCGGCTTATGTGATACGAAACTGCTTCTCAGTAGCGGTATGAGCTTATGGGACATGTTTTTTGGTGACCTGGAGAACTATTTTATGCATTTACCCCGGACCTAGTCGAGTAAATCAACTAATTATTCTGTATGACAACAAAACCTAAAAGACGCTTCTAATTTTATTTTGTAATAGATATAAGAAATAAATGTGATTAAGTCCAAAATAACTTTTTAAAAACAAATTCAAAGAATATAAATTTTATTACTAGTTACTACAATGAATGCTAAATTAATAATGAATTGTTTCACATAAAATAAAGGAAAGATGGAATGAACGTAAGAATGCAATCTTGCATTCTCCTGGCATCGAGTTACGCAGGGTTCGCTGTACTGCAACCATAACTTAAGTGAAAAACAACTAAGAAATGAAATTCTTATAAGAAAATTTTTACTTATATATTGCAGCTATGAACATTACAAAAACACGTAATGCAGTAAAATTTGTCACACTGAATGTACATGATGACAATCGCGAATGCGTGAGCTATTTGCATCAATATTTTGGAGCTTAGGAAGGTCTAAGAAATTGCTGACTAGCTTCTCTTTAAAGAAAACCATAGACATTTTCTGGCTGATAATTTTCTGAATCATTATGTACGCGTTTACTATTGCTGACCACAAAAGAAGTTTAATTGCTATATTGCGAAACCATTTCACAGACTTTCGTAATGGAATTGAGTAGGACTTCATTGGGTCCAACATGTCTATGAAATCTATGCTTTTATTGTAGTCAACAATCTCAGATTGCTTTTATAGTACTCCATCCCTTTTGTCTTTCCATTTACTTACTATAAGACTAGTGTTAATTTCCCTTCCAATTATCTCTTCTTTTTTTTAGTTTCGCTACTGTTACTTTTTTTGGATTATGCGTCCGGTTCTGCCTCAACGTTCCCACCAAATGTGTTTATTTAAAAGTTATCCATGTATATTGTACGGCAAGAATCTAACAAGTCGTTAGATAAACCAAAAACACTGTCCGGAACTGATTATTTTTCAGTTTTGTTACTGCCACTATATTCGTAAAACCTCCATCCATACAAAGTTTATACAATTTGACGCCAAACTTGTGTTTTTAATTTTTTATGTACTGCCTAAACGTTAGGCGACCCATAAACGGGATAATGGTCTCGTCAATACACAAACTTTCACTTGGATCACCTTCACTTTTTTGAAGTTTAATATAAGTTTCTCCAAAAGTAGTTTCAGTTTATACAGTCTCATTTTTTTGTCACTGGTTTTATTAACATTAAAGTGTATATTAGTCAGTAATAACTCAAATCTATTACGCGACATAAGGCTTGGTATTTTATTTAAGTACAACGCATTTTTAGAACAATAAGCACTTACTTTTGGTAACTTTTTAGTCCCATCCTTATAAATATAGAACAAAGAAGATTTTTATTTCTTATTTGTTTGTACTGGTTATGTATTCTTGCCCTCGGGCCGTGTCCACCATAATTAATTTTTTTTGACTAGCGTATCTGTTGTTTCTTCCAAAATATCATCCATGAAAAGTGAGTTTTATTATCAACTTCTTTTCATGACAGTGGTTCGCCTTGATCAGCACTTGACTCTTCGTCTAAAGAACTTTCGTCCCCCGCGATTTCATATTGCGATATAACGGCTTTAATTATGTCTTCTATTGTAGAACTCCGGCCCGTATTTTTTGACGACGAAGGCATATCTTGGTTTCTTGGGAATAATTTATTTGGGTTTCTTTATTTGTGGAATATCATTTGACGAATTTCTGGAACTGTCATCATCACTTGAGGCTATAGAGTTTTTATCACGAACACTATCATCACTTTCTTCATCTGATTCCTAGTACATCACTTTCTTCTTCTGATTCCTAGAATTCTGACAGCCTGACACTGTTAATTTCGCCCACTCCATACAGTACAATTCATTTTGACCCTAACAGAAATTCCCACATAAGCGCAAAAAAATTCCCATTTTTCTCACAAAAAATTTTATAATTCCCAAATTTTTTCTCACGTTTGTTTTCATTTGAAATCAGTTCTTGATTAAAAAATATAGATTTTGTATTATAAAAATATATTTAAACTTGAAAATTACAGAATAAACGTTAAATAAACAACAGTAAAATAAAAGTACTGTAACGTTTGTTTAATTTATTTACAGTATATTTATTTAAAACACTTTATTTGCAATTTATTTATAGCGTACTAATTAATTTATATAAAACTTAGACACTATTATAACTCACAATTCAATAAATTTATTTATTACAATTTATCTTTTCTATACAGCACTTAATTTGAAACTTATCTTCCGTCGGCAAACTTGCGCTATTAATATAAAGCCAGCTCTGTACCAGAACACTTTCGGCTTTCCAGATCGATCGAAAACTGCCTCTACATGACTTATATGCCGCAAAGGGATCACTCCGGTAGCTTCTGAAAGCGATGCGTTTGTCTTTATATGACTAGCGCTAGACTTCATATCGCGGGCAAGGAGTAAAACAAGGAACAGAGGCGGCTTTCACGTCACATTTCTCCCCCCCCCTTAAGAAATAGTTCGTCTTGGAACTAAAACTGAATGATTGCATCTCCAACTGGATCCTCTTTTCCAATTTTCAGTAGCATGGAAGTAACAAAGGACGGTCTTCGCTATAACCTGAACGCTGGGAGAATGGCTGCAGACCCTTATTTCAACCTAAGCAGGGGCGGCTTGTGACCAACATTTTGGGGGTCCACAGTAGCAGAATATAGATCTCGGTACAGATGCAGGTAAAAAAGGTCACTGTTTTAGAAAGGAATAATATAAACTTCCTAAAACACTGAAAGTTTCTTCATACATCTGTACTGGTATCTTTATTCTGTCACTGTGAACTCCCAAAATTTTGGTCACGAGCCGCCACTGAACCTAATTATCTTAAAAGATTACTTCCAGCATGTTTCTAATGATCCTCCAATTTAGGTGATTGCTCTCTATCTTGGATATGGCTAATTTCTGTATATTGTACTCCAGTACGTGCTCCCTCAGACTGAGTAATGCTTCCCATACATCATGATAAGTAAATCGATCTCGAAGGGTGTTCTTTGTTATCAAATAGAAAAGATAACGCGATCCATCTTAATGTTTCAATGTTTTTCCAGGGGCTGGTAGCTGACCTTGAAGATTTGGCACTTGACCAAACACTTTTAGGAGTCATAAAGAAGCAAATCTCGATCGATCTGGGAAGCCGAGAGTGTTCTGGTACAGAGCTGGCTTTATATTAATAGGTAGAGTTTGTCGACAAAAGATAAGTTTCATATTAAGTGCTGCATAAAAAGGATAAATTGTAATAAATAAATTAGAATTGTGAGTTATAGTAGTGTCTAAGTATTATATAAACTAATTAGTACATTATAAATAAATTGTAAATAAAGTGTTTTAAATAAATAAACCATAAATAAATTAAACAACCATAACATTGATGTCAGAAGTGGTATTGTAAATAAATAGTGGACAAAAATGGCTAAAAAACTGTTTGATTTAAAAGTGACTGACTTGCGTCGAGAATTAGAAGAACGTAAACTAAAAACGACAGGGAATAAATCAGAGCTGACAGAACGACTTTAAAAATCAAGAGAAAATGAAGGTTAGGATACGGATACTTTTCTATTTTCTGATGATTTATTTTCTGCTATAATTTCTTCAATTTCTTCCGATATGGAAAGAAAGATCTCTTGTTTAAAAATTTAAATGTCTTCTGATATAACCCCTATGAAAACAGATATTTTCTCAATAGTAAAAACTAAAGTTTCTTCTGATATTTCCTTCTTAGAAAGTAAAGTTTCTTCAGACATTTCTTCCTTAGTAAAGTTTCTTCCATAGAAGAAAAGGTGTCTTCTGACATATCTTCTTTAAAAACAGAAATTTCTTCCGATTTTCAAAACAAAATAACTTCTCTAAAAAATTTCTGTTGATGTGGAAAACAAGATATCTTCTGTAGAGGAGAAAATAAAATAGATGGTTAAGAAGATAGACGAACTGGAACATAAAGAACAGTTCAAGAACAGTGAAATAAAGTGTCATGGGGTGGAGTCGGAAGTTGACATTGAAAGGAGCTGTATACTCTGCTCCAAGAAACATTTTACCTTGTTTTTGAAGAATTTATGGGTACATATGGAGGTACCGGAAAAGCAAGACATAATGTTATAACCAAGCAACAACAAGATTTGCTTACGGTTCCTAAAGACTACTCGCTGATCCATAGCACTTCCGCCAACAACAGCGACGCTTGAGATCTGGCATCTCTGTCCTGGAAGAAGTTTAGTTTATTGCCAGAACTTCAAGGTCAGTTACCAGCCCCTGGAAAAACATTGAAACATCCAGATGGATCGCGTTATCTTTTCTATTTAATAACAAAGAACACCTTTCGAGATCGATCCACTTATCATTACGTATGGGAAGCATTACTCAGCCTGAAGGAGCACATACTGGAGTACAATGTATAGAAATTAGCCATATCCATTTATTACAATTTATCTTTTCTATACAGTACTTAATTTGAAACTTATCTTTCGTCGACAAACTCGCCCTATTAATATAAAGCCAGATCTGTACCAGAACACTCTCGGCTTCCCAGATCGATCGAGAACTGCCTCTTTATGACTTCTACTCCGCAAATTGATCATTCCGGTAGTTTTTTGAAGCGGTGCGTTTATCTTTATATGGCCAGCGCTAAACTTCAAACCGCGGGCAAGGTGTAAACAAGGAATAGAGACGGCTTTCGCATCACAGTACCTACCTTATCTGGTAAAAAATAGTAAAATATAAATACTCTAGAAAAAGTTGTAAAATAAAAAAAAATAAAAGTACTTCTTGTAAAAAAATTGTAAAATAAAATTGCTCTTTGGTAAAAAATATAGTATGATTAAAATTTATTTTTTTTTAAGTATAAACCAAATATTTATCATTTCTACACAAAAAAAACGCATTTTAAAGTATATTTAATACCAATTACAAAAAAAATATTCTGAAAATTAATTTAACAGAATTGTCCATTACATAAACTTTTAAAAATAATAGTAGTTGAGTGTCAAAAATATGAATTGTGATTGTTGGAGTCAATTTTTTTGCCGTGCTGCCACTACCCAAAATGGATACGAAATATATTTGTTCAGTTGAACGTAATAGCATACTTTTTCGTTTTATAGTCTGTGCGTAGATTGTTTCTGTAAAGTCACTGATAATTTTTAACTTGCAACATTTTAAAAAACATATTTTAAAAATGTTATTTTAAATGGATGACATCCTGTATAAATAGATTGATTTGTATTAAAATGTTTTAAAGTCCAATTTTCGACGACTGCAATATTGCTAAGAGAGGAAGGTTTCGCGTAGTGGGAACATTTATTTAGAAATCTGACATTTGCAGTGTCTGAAATCCTTTTTCTACCATTCATTTTTATTTGAATAGTTGACCTGAAAGCCAGTGCCTAGACTGCGACAGCGGTAAGTTTTTAATGTCATTGAAAAAAAAACTAATTAATCTTTACATTTCTACCTATTGATTAATTATAGGTTTAATTTTTGAAAATCAATTTTGAATTATTCAATATGTATTTATTATTTTCTTTTATGTTGATGAAGTTTCATATTATTATTATTAATTTTTAGTATTATGAAAAAGTAAATGTATTAATTCGTTTTTTAATTGTTGGAGATTTTAGAAATAATTATTATATCTCTTGTAAGGTCCTCGAAAAAACAGAATTTATTTTTGTTTAGAGAGCGAATATTTGGATTTGGTAGTCTACGATTCGCAAATACCTAAGTTGTGACTTAATGTAATTGAATTATATCAAAGAATTAAAGTCGACTCGTTGAGTTGAATCGCAGAGAATCAGCTTCCTGATCACCACACTGTAGCTGAGATGCCGATCTAGGGAATAATGAGGTTGTATAATGCCTATTTTATTTTTTACGCAATTAATTATATAGGCCAACTGGTAAAAATATCCATTATAATGGTAACATTTTCTGGATAAAATATATGAGACAATCTTAGTCTTTGCAGCTGTTCCTAAATTCACTAGTTCTTTGAATGGGATTTCTGATATTACTTGTAAATTTTATTTGTTAATTGTGCAAGTCGATGACTATTTCCACTGTTAAATAAAAAACAAATTTATTTATTTTTCAATCTTATTTTTATTGGTTATAACTAAAGCTCGGATTTATAGGCAACAAATAGGCAACATATAGGCAATATAGGCAAATGCCTTTAAATCCATAATTATTAATAAATACAAAGTGAATTAACTTAATATTAACTTAACACAAAAAATATATTTACACAACATAATAACTAAATAATTGTTAAATAATAATTAAACATTGTAACCACTTAAAATTTTATCATTAATAGCTACAACTAAGTATTTTTCTATATTTTCAGTCTTAAAACTTTGTCTTCTATCACTTAAAATTAATTTTGTACATTGAAAATGAATGCTCTACTTCGACAGATGTAATTGGAGCATATTTAAGAGCGGATAATAAATCTGGCTGAATTTGTAGTTCTTCGGAAAATGTCCCATTCAAAATTTTGGTAACATTATACAAAAACGAGAAACCTTCATTCTTGTCAAAAACATCTTTCATTTTTTTAAAAATTAATTGACCATTACTTTCAGGTGCTGATTTAATTTTTGACTTTAAATTATCTACTAATTTTACTGACGACTAATTTCGGATTTTTTAGTATTTTTTTGCTTCTCGAATGGCTTCGGAAATATTATCATTAAATTCTGACATTAATAATTGTATTTCATCGCAGTGTTCAAAGTTAAATAAAACTGCTTCGAGCCACGTTCCCTACCTTGTAATTACTGGTTTAGGTGGCAAAGGGACACCGGGAAGTTTTTCTTTATATATTTGTACCCTCAACGGAGCCTTTAGGAAAACTTTTTTCATACAATTTATAAAATTATTCACCAACGGAAACAGATTTCTTATTCTGCAATTCGATTTACCCCGTGGGCGACACAAGTGCAATTAATTAATTTGGGATAAAAATCTTTAAATTAATATCAGCTTTTAACTTATATGCCGCAGCATCTAAAAGCATTAAAACTATTTTATTCACTGGTATATCATTGGGTAAGAACAGGTTGGTTAAACTCTCTTGTATAAATCTACTTACAGTTAAATTGTTTGTTTTTTCTAATTCTTTAACGGCAACTAAATAAGGTTTGCTAATAAGGTTTGCTTGGAAATTTGTCATAACTTATGACAATTCTCTTTCTGATAAAATTATGTTTAACTCTGAGTTAGTAAGTTAATTTTGACCTTTCATAACTTTCAACTAGCTATACGTCCTTAAAAATATTCCCCAAAAATGTGTCTATTAGAAAATCCTGAATTCACGATAGGTAAAACTAGAGTTTCATATGCTTATTTGATTTTCTGAGTGGATTAAAGGTACCATTTGGGTAGGCGCGTCAAGAGACAAGCGACCACTGAAGCGACCCCAAGGTCGAGGAGGACGACAGATGCATAAATGTTACGCTTGGTACATTTCGCAAGCTTGAGAAGTGTCGCGCGACACTTACAGGATAACCATTCGAGGGAACGATCAGCGTTGCCAGGACCTACTGTTTTCACGTAGATCTACTGTTTTTGTGTTTAGCAAATTTTGTTCTTAATTTTATTAAGTTTGCCTCATTCTTCAGCAAATGGTTAAAGAATATTTTCTCTAGTAAATTTTCTGCAGTAAAAGCAGCGTAATAAGCATCCACTACTCTAGGTTGGCTCCATAAAAAAAACATCAAGATAATTATTGTTTTTATTTAAAATGAAACAAAGAATTAATAGGGCATAATAAAAAGAACATGCACATTACGATTTTGAATTATCTGATTCAGACTGATCTATTATTTTCAGACTGATCTATTATTTTTCATTGTTCTTTTTTTGTTTCCGTACGTTAAGTATATATTAAAAATGTTATTATTTGTTTTTATTCTTTGTTTACCTTCTAATTTGGGTCGACAAAAAGTTTATTTTTCGTTTCTTATATACTTGTTTTTTCATTTACTACACTGCAAATTTTAATTATTTCTCCCTGTATTAAAATCTACTGTTCAGATCTACGGTTTTTTTACCCATACTGTTTTAAAATCTGGCAACGCTGCCTAGATCGAAAGAAATTTCCTACCGAATCACCCCCAAAAAAAAGCGATGCCGAGGACAGTGACCTCGAGTGCAATACGCAGCAAAGAAGTCTCTCCAGGAAGTGTCGTCTTGACGACACTTCTCGTGTCGCGCCGTTCGAAATGTGTTTTATATAATTGTATGTATTTTAGATGTGAAGCGACGCTTCTCGGTCGCGTCAGCGGTCGTGTGTCGCGTCGGCGGTCGTCTGTCGCGCCTATCGAAATGGTACCTTAAGACTATTAAGGCAAGTAAATGGTTTAGTATGAATATATCTAAGAGTTAACTACAAAATAAATATAATTAATTAACAAAAGTAATTAAACGTTAATTATTACTAATTATCTGCATTTTATTACAAACTCTACAAAAAACTCTTCTTTTTGTTTTCCTACTAATTTTACAAAACCAATTATTAATATTTAGAATACACCTACAAACCATGTGAAACAAAAATATGACGTTTCGCCTGTTTCAAAATTTGTTTTCCGAAACATGTACTTCTTGGTAAATAAAAACTTCTGTCCCATATGATTAAGGAAATTGTATTTATTTATATAAAATACTTTAAAGGTCCAGAAATTAACCTTGTTTAAAAAATTATACTTTAACTTGTTTCTGATCCTCCATGCAGCTTTTAAATATAATAATTTCTCAAAACAAATTTTTTAACTGATTTGAAATCTCATTAAAACATTTTCCAGTCAGCCTTTTACTTAGAAATACAATTATTATTTCATAACCACTTGCCATATTTCAAATTATTCATAAATTTAAATTATTTGTAGCAATTGGACGCCCTTTTGAGGACGAAATATGAAATGCACTTGAATTTTTATGAATACAAAAAGTTCGTGCGAATCTTAGTATCTCCCGCGAACGAGTTTCGAATATACTGATTTGAAAATTCACAATTTCTTTTCAGAATATAACGAGGAAGCAGAGAGAACCGACCTAAATACAAAGAAACTAATCAAAGAATCCTTGTTGGAGATTACCCAATACAGATAATTTCCTTTTTCTTCGGTTTTCGTCTTTTATAGATTTTCTGTGAAAATTAGGTTTGTTTTAACCTGACGAGAATAATACATATACAACAGGAAAAGTTGTATAAAGATATTTTATTCATCCTAAATAGTCTAGTTAACAAGTACTTTTTGGGTCAAACTTTTTTCTCCGCCTTTGAAAAATATGAACAAGGTGTCATTCAATTCAGAATAACGTGTAAATGATTTTTGAAAAAATTCAAAAGCCGCTTCCAAAATTTTAAGTTATAAACAATTAACTCAAAAAAAAATAGGGAAAAAATTCAAAAGCCGCTTCCAAAATTTTAAGTTATAAACAATTAACTCAAAAAAAAATAGGGTTTGGTTGTTTGCAAATATCTCAAAAACTATTTGACATTTTCCAAATTTGAGAAAAGATTCAAAAAGAGGAGGAAATTTCCCACCAAAAAGTCTTATCACTAAGAACTGTAGAACCAATATTTACAATTTTTCCAGAGGGTTGAAAATACGGCCAAAAACGGAGACTCTGGCTTGCATAAGCTCCGCCCATTGTGGACCTTAAATGATTAAATATTATTTAAATTTATTAAATATAAACATTACGAATTGAAAAAAATTCAGATATATACTGGATAGATGAGTGAACAATAATCCGCGGTCAACAAAATTTTATCGCGATTTTTCTATTAATTATGCATTAGTTAATTAACAGTTTTTCCAACGTGAACATGAACATGGCAAGTGCAATAATTGTTAAATAACAAATCTTGCACTCGTCTGTTTAATGTCGAATATTGCCAGGGTTTAATATCATTTTTAATTTGTTTTAATTTAGACCGACTATGTTGCCACTCACGAGACCACATACACAATATTTTCTTTTTGAAGAACGATTTAAGATCATTTGCGACACTGTGAGACACTATTTCCGACACGTTACTCGTTATTGCATTACGCGCACACTGATCTGCTTTCTCGTTGCCTTCAATTCCGATGTGGAAGGGTATCCATATGATGTGTATGCATCTTGAGTGTTCTTGAGCCTGCAGTAGTTCGGTCTTTATCATTTTTTCAATAGAAGTTTTCGGGTATATATGTTGCAATGCTAGTATTGCACTAAGAGAGTCTGAGAGTATTAAGCTTTTGGAAATATTTGATCTATTTAAATTCTGAAGAGATTTGTAGATAGCGAAGAGTTCAGCGGTGAAAATGCTAGAGGTTGACGGAAGTTTAAAAAAAAAATTGTCCTGAGGTGTTATAAATGATGCCCCAACACCAGTGTCATCTTTAGAAGCATCAGTAAAAAACTTTTGATAGTCCTGATATTTGTCTAAAATATTATTAAGGTTGCCTTTTATAATACTTGAAGGAATGTTTATTATATTGGCAGAGGTCCGTGTTGGTTTGAGGAATTTTAATGATACAGGAAGGAGGATGGTCAAGATCGAATGGAAAGACTTCTGGAAAGTCAATCTCTAGGTGACTAAGATAACTTCGAATTCGCTCATAATAAGGTTTTGATGTGTGTGGCTTATTGCTAAAGTAATTGTTATATTTTTTAGTGAAAATATTATTAAAAAGTGGCTTATTTCTATTAGAGGCTATCGAAATAGCATGTGATAATGATAGATATATTCTGCGATAGTGCAGGGATGGTTCTCCAGTTTCGCAGTAGATACTTTCTATAGGGGAAGTGCGAAAGGCTCCCAGAGCAATACGAAGAGCAGCATTGTGTACAGGGTCTAACAGTTTCAAAGTGGTTTTGCTGAATGATCCATATGCAATAGACTCGTAGTCAATCTTTGATCTTATTAAAGTTTTATAAATGGTTAGTAAGGTATGATAGTCTAAGCTCCAGTTTCTGTTTGCCAGAGTCTTCATTATGTTTAGTCTCTTATGACAGCAAAGGGATAAATGTTTTATGTGTTCTTTGTAGGATAGCTTTTGGTCGAACCACATTCCCAAGAACTTTACTGATGGTTTGAAAGATATATTTTGGTTAAATAACTGTAAAACTGGAAAGATAACAGAAGTTTTCTTGGAGAATACAATTCCAACAGTTTTTGACACGGAAAAAATATATCCTATATCAAGAGACCATTGTTCCAATTTCATCAAAAAGTTTTTCAGAAAAGTTGACATGATATTCACATTTTTTTCTTTAATATAGATTAACAGGTCATCAGCATGTAAGCGTGCTTTTAAAGGTGTTGTTAAGCTTTTTATTATGTCATTTATAGCGACCAGAAACAGTGTAGGACTAATTATTGATCCTTGTGGAGTTCCATTGTCTTGTTTTGATTTTCCGAAAAGGAATTATTTACTCTTACACGAAATGATCTATCTTTCAGAAAATTTTTGATAAAAGCCACGAATATTCCACGAGTGAAATTTTCTTAGAATGTTAAATCTCCAGCAGGTGTTAAAGGCTCTATTTATGTCGAAAAATATTGCTATACAAGTTTGTTTTTTTGCTAGAGATTCGTGAATTTCGCTTTTTAGATCCAAAATATTATCGATCCCAGATCGGTTTTGTCTAAAATCGTTTTGCTCGGAGATTAGGTGGCTAGAATTTTTCATAGTCCACATGAGTCTATGGTTGAATATATTTTCTAGTAGCCTACTCATGGAGCAGGTTAAACTTATGGGTCTGTAAGATTCAGGTTTTAAACGAGGTTTCTGATTTTTTAGAAGAGGAAGCTTTAAACCATAGACATGGAAAGAGGTGTTGATGCCATATTAAATTAAAGAGTTGGAGAAGATATGTTTTTGCAGAATAAGGAAGACGTGTTAAAAATAATACTGAAATATCATCTAGTCCGGGGCTGGTATTCTTAAGATCTAGGAGAGAATTACTTAATTCAAATAGGGAGGTTTAAAGGAACATCATCATCATTATTATTCTGGTCTAAAAAGAGGTCTATGTTTTCGGCGACTAATTTTTTATTAAGAAATTCTAAATTGTAGTTATGATTCGATGACATTTTTTTATAATTTGTGGCTAAGACGTTTGCTATCTCTGGTAGATAAGTTATTACCCTATCATTAACTTTCAAACTACAAATTTTTGAATTGTATTTTAGGCCTAAGATTTTTCTGATTCTGTTCCAGGCTTCAGTGATAGGAGTTGAGCTGTTTATTTCTGAGACATAGTGAGTCCAAGATGTCCTTTTTGCTTTATAGATCGTGAGTCTTATGAATTCTATCTTATTTTCCTGTATGTTTTATGTTTTGTATACTTATTAGAGGCGGTTTTGCTTTCTCGGATTACTTTCTCGCAGTTTGTATTCCACCAAAGTACAGGGACATGCTTTTTCACAATTTTAAATTTTCCAATAAAAAAATCAGCGGCTTCCAAAATAATTTTGTTGAAGTTCGACAGAGATTCGTCGATATTGTTGCTTATTATGCAGCTTTGTATTTTATTATCTACGTATTTCTCAAAGCTAGACCAATTCGCCGAATTAAGTTTCCATTTTTGGCAAGAACGTATCGACCGGGTGGCTAGAATTATTTTTGATTAAAATAGGGTGATGGTCGCTACCATAAGTATATTGGAAAACTTCCCAGGACAACCGTAGTGTTAAGGCAGGATCACAAAAACTTAGGTCAATTTCTGATGATTCTCCAGTGTTTATGTTATACCTAGTTGGTGATCCATTATTAAGAAAATTCAATTGGCAATGTGAGATGAGTTTTTCTATTGTTTTAACACTGAAATCAGTAGACGAGGAGCCCCAGACTATATTGTGCGCTTTGAAATCTCCTATAATTACTTAGGGAGATATTTATCTACTGTTGTGAATAAAATTTATTTCTAATTTTATGAATATTAACAGATATAATTTTTTACCACTTCGATCATTCGGCCAATATTCGTCATTCAGATAACTTTACGATTCCTCATCATAAGACAACAATCTTTTATAGCGGTTTCCTAGAATTCAATTAAATTTAATAATGCATTACCGAGTTCGTGGTAGATGCGCCCGTGGCACTTGTGCCTTCCAAGAAAAGTGTGGTATTTGCGCCATAGCATCCATTTCTAGCATTTTAAAAGTGGTATTTGCGTCTTATTTGAATTTAATTGGGTTAGATAAAAGAGAAGTAGGTAAGTAAAAACTTAAAATATGAAATAAAGACTTTGTAAATGTTTGTACCCGGTGTTCTAATACGAGAGAGGTAATATTTCAGAAACTAATAACCGTACAGCTTTAGGGAAAAAAATATTTTTATTAAAACCGGTCAAGAGAAATTGCAGGAAATTATTTTCAAAATTGTGGAATGGCCGCTAGGGGGCGTAATTGTGACGTCAAAATATAAAAATAAGGTATATTAATAAAAAATATTACTATTTTAATCTTCAATGTTTTCTAAACAAAAAAGCTTGAGATGCAATAAATATACATTTTCATACATATCCTATTCCAATTACTTTTCAATATATATTGAATCATTGAAAATACTGAAAATATTAAAATTTTACACTTTTCCCCAAATTTTTCTATTGCGGTCCATGTATAAAACAAAAAATATAGAGAATGATATCGGAAACAACATTTATTTGAAGAATTTTCTTTTCCAATCATAAATAACAAAGTTTTTCTTTAAAGTTCTTTAAAGTTCTCTTCACAATTTCATATTTGCACATTTTATCAAATATTTTAGAAAAATTATGTATAGTACCAAAATTATAGAGAATGATATCACAAGCAACTTGTACGGCAGGATCTGTTTCGGCAGACCTGTATCTTTTTTTATATCCTAATGAGATGCAACTCAGATAGCACATGCAGTGGAATTAAATGGTTCATCAAATATGTTTCCTAGATATTTCGTAGACATATTTATTTTTGAGAGTGTATTGTTTCATATTCGTCCTGCGTCTGAAACTGTTAAGCAAGAGTCTAGTCCAGTGATTAACAATTATTATTCTACTAGAACATTTTAACTAGAAAAACTCTTTGACGTAAAATCGTAGTAACATCGCGCTAATTAAATCATTCAAATACAGTTTTTAACAGCATTTCAGAAATTACGCCAGAAATGTACATTCTCCGGAATTTCTGATCATCAGTAAGCAATACTGTCACGCAACTTGCATTTTATTTAATACATAAGTTGCACGTTTTGGAGATATATCCGCAGACTCGGCAATCTCAAATGTCTATAATCAGCCGTTTTTCAGTTCCAAATTAATTTCTGGTGCAATAGTTTATTTTTGGTGTATCCTGAATTCTAAAATTGGCTAAACTAGAAAATACAGAAGGCCCAAACTGCTAGAAGAGAATTCTTAATATTTATTCTAAATATTTGTTGATATAATGCTGTTGGCTACAGCTATCTAGTAATATTTGAACTACATATTTTTGTTAATAGTTACTTTTTTGTTGCCTAAAAATTAATTATTAAACAACATTTTCTAAAATTAAATAGTAATTGATGTGTTTTTTATAGTTTAATGTGATTTGGATTACGAACGCTTATTGTGCATACTTGTTACAAGTTCAAAAACTGAGATTTTAAGTCTATATAGATATTGACTCGAAAATAGATGATTTGGGAATGTTAAGTTTTATTTTAAAATAGTGATTATATTTCACGCCTTGTTCTCAATGATCATAGGTAGTATCTGTAGTGTTTACTCAACTATATTATATTCCATTCATAAGATTTATATTTAATATGAAATATCAGAATGACATTATATACATAATATTGTACAATCAAAATATAAACGGAAAAACTATGGTAACCTAAATAATAATACACTACACACTTTTCCTCTAGAAGAGTATCAATACCCCATCGTTCAGGTAGTTTTATAATTCTTTGAGGTCTAACACCATTAGTGGGATTAGTATCGTGACCCTTTATTATGTCAGATTCTGTTGGTAAAGAGCTAGCTGCTAGATAAGGTTGACAATCTTTTTCATTAGAGAAATATTTTTTGTCACGATCAAAATCATTGTCATAACAATATCGAATTTGATTAAAAGAAAATTACTGTTACATATTCTAGTTAAACATGTCTTCTTACCCATAAAACTTTTAATTACAGCTTCACCCCAAGACGGCTTTGCATCCCTATAATCTCGAAAAAACACAATTTGATCAATATAAAAAATATTCATCCTTGATCCTCTGTGATTTCTGGTATTTGTTTTGTTAGCTAAAGTGAGATTTTTTCTAACCTCAAAATAATTTTCAGTTGGTCGAATTAAATCCAATCTGCTTTCTAAAGGTCTACTTAAAAATAACTTTGCAGGTGTCTCTCGAGAAGAACAATGCGGTGTATTTCTATAATTTTATAAATATTTACACAAAGATAAATTAACATTTGTCAATTGGTTGTCGAAAATTTTTTTTAATAAAAATGTTCTTACGGTTTTAAAGATGTTTTTCGCAGCTCTATTTGAAGCTGGGTTATAAGGGAAATTTGTTATGTGTTTTACGCCGTTACACCTCATAAAATTATCAATTTCTTCCGAAACCAATTGTGGACCGTTATCAGACACTAACATGTATAGGATTTCGAATCTGAAAAATTCCCGCAAAAACTTCCAGCCACTTGGAAAAAGCCTCAGTGACTAATAAAAAATATTAATTATTAAACGACCCTTAAAAATCTACATGTGTATACGTTGCCATCTTCTTGCCATATATTAGTCGGTACCGGTCATGTTAGAAGTGGTGTCTTTTGTAATATATTACGTAATTGCTAACAGTTCATACATTAACTAACAATTCTTTCAACATTCATATTTAAAGTTGGCCACCAAACATATGATCTCGCTAAAGCTTTCATCTTTACATTACCAAGGTGACTACTATGCAATTCTTTAAGTATTTTCTCACGCAACTTTTCTATGACCCCACAATAAAACATTACATCAAATTCATATCTACGACTGAAATATGGTTTAATTTCTTCTGTTGAATTTGATGGCCAACCTGTTTCAACATAGCGTAATACCTTAGAAAGTACCGGATCAATTTCTGTATTCTCTCGTATACCGTTTACATCAATTGCTAAATCTGTAGCGTTTGATATATAATTTAAACTAACATGAACATTACCATCCCCTTCCAATTTATCCTCAGAATAGAAATCTTTATCACCGTCCTGAATTAACAAGTAAACGTGAGAATCCGCTGTTTTCTGAAGTTTTAACAAATCTTATGCTGAAATTAAAACCGCTAAGGAAATATGCATATCTTTGTAGACGATTATCTGCCCTGATAGTAATACCCTTTTTTGGTGCACAAATACTGACCAGAGGTTGATTATCCGAAAGGAGCACAAAAAATCTGCTGTACAAATATTGATAAAAACGCTTTACATTGAAAACAATGGCTTAAGATTCTTCAACTCCGTCCTTCCCCTTTTGGAAAAGCACTGCTCCTAAATCATAATCACCACTATCTACCGCTAAAATTATGTCTAACTAAGGATCAAAATACTCTCAAAAGTATTTAGAAAGTTCCAAAATAACAACTGGTCGGCCAGTCCGTCTCACCTCTGCTCACGTTCCGTCGTACTCAGATACACTCTTACACTTACATCATTCTTTCTTTCCGTGGTCACACGTAAATAATTTGTTTTCATGATTTATTATGAAAAATACAAAAATGTGTAAATCAAAGAAGAACATTTTCACAACGGGGGAGTCTAGGTCCTCCGAGGATTAAAAATTTATAAAAAGAAGCTGAATGAAAAAAAAAAAGACACTGAATATCACATTAATGTTAAACAAAATGCAGGCACAAATGGTAAACGCTTTTTAGGAATTGCAAATTTTTTTTGATTGTTTTAATATGAATTCATACTCCAACGATCAGCGTTAAAAAATACACTGTGATACAAGTTAGTTACTGGTTTATAACTAAATTATGCATATTATTTAATGCCTGGGGATCTATACAAATCTTTTCTATATTTATTATGCAGTATGTGCTGTAAAACAGGCTAGTTAATGGTTTATAACTAAGTCATATGTATAACAATGCCTGTGTATTTAGGTTAATTCTGTTTCCTGTTTATTATGCCTAATTATAGGATGATATGTACAAGGTGGACGGCAAAAATGAATAAAATGAATATGAAATATTCACAAACGTAAACACCTTTCATGAAATACAAATTTTCTTCTAATTCAATTATGAATTTATATTCTACTGTTCAATGTTAAAAAATACACTATGCTATACCGTACTATTACTGGTTTATATGTTTATACATATTATAACTTTTAAAATACATGATTTAATACATGGGCATCTATGAAGATCCTTTTCTGTATAATATTTACTTTAAAATAAGCTAGCTACTGGTTTATGTTTTATACAGAGTGGCCCAAAAGTCTGGAAACGGCCAATTACCTCGTAAATTGTACAAAATTTGGAGTACACCTATTTTGGGATACGGAGATTGCCGATTTGATATTTGCAATGTTGCCAGATTTGTCATTTTTCTTATATTAATAGTCACTTTGGTTTTTCAAATTAATCACCCGGTATATTCAGTCATTATTGAAATCTCCTATTCAATACGAGTTTAACCATATGTAACACTTATGATTTTATGTAGTCTGGAAGGTCTTAAATAAATAAAACAGAAGTCTGCCAACGCCTAATTATCTCAATAAATTTTTTAATACAAACTATTTTTAACTACATTAGACGTAACAATTGAAAGATTACAACATTTTTAACATAATGGTTACTTTATCAAGTGTTCAAAATGTGCGCCATTTTTGAGCCAGTACCCTAATCGATGGTAGAATGCTTATAACACACTTCTCCATGACTGTTTTATTTATTTGAGACCTTCCAGACTTCATAAAATCATAAGTGTTACATATGGTTGAACTCGTATTGAATAGGAGATTCTAATAATGACTCAATATACAGGGTGATTAATTTGAAAAACCAAAGTGACTAATAATATAAGAAAAATGACAAATCTGGCAACATTGTAAATATCAAATCTGAAATCTCCGTATCTCAAAATAGGTGAACTTCAAATTTTGTACAATTAGGACTACTACTTTACGAGATAATTGACCGTTTCCAGACTTTTGGGCCACTCCGTATAGTTTTATATACAGGGTGTCTGTAAAAGGTCTTTACAAAAACATACAACACATTCCATAGACCAAAGTAAGTCGATTTAAGTAAAATTACCTTAGTACAAAGTTGCTTCGTTTGGGCTCCAGAGGGCCTTGAAGTTACAATTTTTAAATCGTTTTCCCATAAAAATTTAAAACGGCATAAGCGATTTTGATGAAATTTGGTATATTGGTGTGACAAAAAAAAATGGTTCTAAAATTTTGTCCGATAATAATACACAGGCGTAGAACTTGATTTTTTAAATAATTGCACCTTTAAAAATTCTACGCCAATGGAAGAAAAGTAGTTTGAGTATGAAATTTAGATTGCGCAACTCATTTACTTTAAAAAAAGGTACTCTTGATAAGACTCGATTATTCTCATGGTTTTCGCTAAATTTCTGTTTTAATAATTTAGAGTGTATAGGTTTCACAAAAATATTTATTTACAAAATAATCAAAATGAAGATTTTACAAAAATTGTTCAAAATGTTCACTATTTTCACACATACAAAGATTTATACGTCCAAGAAAATTAAAATGTATCCTTTTCATAACTTCTTCATCACCTCTAAGATTTTGAAAGAGTAAAACCAAATTTGGTAGATTTTCACACTTTTATTTTAAAAAATAAAAATTTAAAAAAAAAAAACACTAACATGACATATGTTTCGAAGTACAACTTCTTTTTCAAATGTGACTATTTACAATTCGGTATCCAATATATATACGAAATAATTTAACAAAACAAAGTACTTAAGAAAACATCAATAACATTACAAAATAAACTAACTATTTAAAGTAAATAAGGGTACTTAGGTAATTATAATATCCATCAGATAACAATAAGATAGCCCATTACCGGGATTATCTCACAGAAAACTGGGAAAGAGATTTAATAAGGGTGAATTATTAATATCTAATTGATCATTTAGTAAGTTATCTGAATTTTTAAATCTATTTATTTCAAGTGTTTCTAAATGGTTTAATTTAAGGCTCTTATTTTCTACATGTAAAATTTCAAAGTTGTCTGTAAAAGAATGATTTTCAGCTAAAATATGATTTGAGTAAGTAGAATTATTTTTGTTTTTTGTATAGCTATTATAATGTTCGGAATAGCGTTTTTTGAAAGTACGGCCTGTTTGACCAATATACAATTTTGGACAACTACCACAATTTAATTTATATACCCCCGATTTATTATTAGGATTAATTTTACCCTTATTGTTTTTAATATACTTCCCAAGCGTATTATTGGTTTTAAAAGCTACGTTAATATTTTGGTTTTTTAAATATGATGATACCTTTTCACTAGGAGCTCCTATATATGTAAGACTCTTATATCTGCAATTTGGATCTTTAATTATGGGATAAACTTGTTGAATAGCCTGTTTAAAAAGTTTTTTCTCTAAAATGTTGTCTACTAACTTTGAATTAAAATTATTATTTACTGCGATTTGTTTAATGATATTTAATTCTTTAGTGAAGTTCTCTTTGGTAAGGGGAATATTAACTAATCTATGGATCATACTGTTGTATGCTGCCAGCTTTTGTTTGTATGGATGAGATGAACTATTATTTATTGTAATATCCGTATGTGATGGCTTATGAAATATCCCAAAACTATGGCCTTTATTATTTTTAATAATATTTAAGTCTAAAAAATTAATTGAATTATCCTTCTCTGTTTCCATAGTAAATTTAATATTAGGGTGTATAGTATTGATAAAAACTAATAAAGAATTTAACTGTCTACTAGTACCAGTAAAAGCAGTCAATATATCATCAACATATCTATGCCAATACAGACAATGTTTACTTAAATTATTGCTATGAATTTTATTTTCTATATTATCCATAAATATTTCTGCAAGCAACGGGCTTAATGGGTTCCCCATAATAAGACCTTCATTTGCTGAGTAGATGTTATTTTGAAATTGAAAATAATTTTGTTTTAGGCAAATGTTTAACAAATTTAGGATTTCTTCTTTGATTATAATATTGACTTGATTACGATCTAATAAGTTTTCTACTAGCTTCACTGTTTCTTTAGGAGGTATACTAGGAAATAAGTTTGTTACATCGAACGATACTAATTTTGTGTTACTAGGTAATTTAATGTTTTTTAATTTTTCTGTTAATTCATAAGAATTTTTTATACTATACTTGAACACTTGAAATAAATAGATTTAAAAATTCAGATAACTTACTAAATGATCAATTAGATATTAATAATTCACCCTTATTAAATCTCTTTCCCAGTTTTCTGTGAGATAATCCCGGTAATGGGCTATCTTATTGTTATCTGATGGATATTATAATTACCTAAGTACCCTTATTTACTTTAAATAGTTAGTTTATTTTGTAATGTTATTGATATTTTCTTAAGTACTTTGTTTTGTTAAATTATTTCGTATATATATTGGATACCGAATTGTAAATAGTCACATTTGAAAAAGAAGTTGTACTTCGAAACATATGTCATGTTAGTGTTTTTTTTAAAAATTTTTATTTTTAAAATAAAAGTGTGAAAATCTACCAAATTTGGTTTTACTCTTTCAAAATTAAATGGATTTTCATCAAGTAAAGGTCGAAACAATAAATAACCTCTAAGATTGTTTATTGCATCTTGAATACGTTGCCAGAGTTGTTCCTCATTTTCTACAGGTTCCCTGTAAACTGTGGATTTCAGATGTCCCCATAAAAAGTTATCCATCGGTGTTAGGTCTGGGGAACGTGGTGACCAGTTTACAGGTGCGTCATTACCTCTGTCTATCCATTTGTGTGGATATTGTTCATTCAAGTGGTTTCTAACGTTTAAAGAAAAATGTGGTAGAGCTCCATCTTGCATAAACCACATATCTATCCGAAGTTGGAGAGGTAAATCTTCTAACAATTCTGGCAACGTATTTTGTAGAAAATCCAAATAATTTTTTCCAGTTAATCTTCGTGGAAGTATGACAGGACCAACAATGAAATTACCAATTATTCCAGCCCACACATTAATTTTGAATTCGTGCTGAAAATGGTTTACCTTTATTGCATGCGGAGTGTCAACGGCATAAACATGTTCATTATGGGTATTAGTTATACCTCTTCTTGTAAAACCCGCTTCATCGGTAAAGAGAACCTTCTTGACAAAGTTTGGATCTCTTTCTCTTTGCATATTAACAAATCGACAAAAACCCAAACGAATTTGAGGATCATGGACTAATAATTCTTGTACTGGCTTCTTATGGTATGGATATAGCAATTGTTCTCCAAGCACTTTATGAACGACATCTTTACTTACTCCTAGTTCCCTTCCAATTCGTCTGGTACTTAATTCTGGATCTTGTTCAACACGTTCTAAAATGTCTTCTTCAACTTCAGGAATCCTTACAAAACGTTCTCTTCCATTATCAACAGTGTTGGGAGCAAAGGAACCGGTCTCCCGAAGACGTCTCTCAACAGCAGCAAAAGTTGGGTGGCTAGGTACACGACGATTTGGAAACCTTTCAGAGTACACCCTGACACTCTCTCAAGCATTTCCTTCACAAAATCCTAATGTCAGTAACATATCGGTATATTCTGCATTGGCATATTGTACAGCCATATTAATAAACCACGCATTTGTTTCTTTAATTATTGAGTCAGATAGAACACTTTCAATCGTTAACAAGAGATTAGGTGTTAAAACTTGACAATATTTTTATTTAGATGAAACTATGGAAACCAACAATAAATGTTTTTGTATACGTATTGCAGGCAAATAATTGCTATTTTTGTTAAAAGTCTCGAATAGAGGTGTTGAAGAAGATATGAAAAAAGAACATTTTTATGTTTTTCATCGCATAAAATTTTGTCCGATAATAATACAAAGACGTAGAAATTGATTTTTTAAATAATTGCACCTTTAAAAATTCTACGCCAATGGCAGAAAAGGGGTTTGAGTATGAAATTTGGATTGGGTACTCATTTACTACAAAAAAGTACCCTTGATAACACTCGATTTACTCTCATGGTTTTGACAAAGTTTGTATTTTAATAATTATTGTTTATGTTCTAAAATTACTAAAATGCAAACCCTGTATATTAGAAAGAATATAAATAAACTATCTAATTATTTGGTTTATTAAAACATTCGCCTTGCATCAAGAACTGTCATGGCATTTCAATTAGTGCAGTGGTGCCACAATGTTTTTAAGTACCAGATTCCCTAAAATGTAGCAGATTTTTTGAATTCTATTTGTAGTCACTGATCGTCTTATTTGCTCAGTGCGAAGTCATGGTAGAGGAAGCAAAAGCGATACTAGCGCTAGCTGCGAATAATTCGTTCATTTTCGGGCGATATTTGGTAATTTTGGCATATTAACTACACATATAGATTAATACAATACAATAATCAACCGGAGTTACTGTGTTGTAAATTGTAAAAATACTAGCAAACAAAACAGTGTAAATTATACAAATGTTCAGTATCAAAGTCAAAATTAAATCAAAAAAATACATGAAAGCTGTACAATAAGAACAAAAATTACCTTTATTTTTGTAATAATAACAGTATTACTGTAGTAAACATCAGAAACTTGTAAGGTTTAAAATAAACAATAAATTATTATTTTACAATGTTCTTTAACATCTCTTTAATCTTAAATGTTCAGCAAGAACTAAATTTCTGCCATAGAATATTGTGTGTGACTGGAATGCAATTTTGTGACTTATTGATAGGAAACCAGTTTTAATCATTCATTCTATGTTTGCTTTCGAACAAAAATAAAAACGTAAATAACAACCCTTCTGTTTATACATGTTTAACTTCACGCTAATATTTAATGGATTTTTTTTTATTTTGACAGAATAGGTTAATTCTCTAAAGCCTTATTAGACTTGGGCATCTTTTCATACATTTTTCCGTAAATACTGTTGCCTGACTATATTTTATTATTGTTTTTTATTGATTATACTTAGATGTATAAGCGATAAAAATATATAATATTAATATTAATAAATTAATGTTTCACTTGTTTTACAAATACATATACTTTTATTAATACTAACATATATACTTTTAAATTACGAATTATAATAAAACTTGTATTGTCAGTATACGCAAAAACAATCCATTAGTAAATAAATGAATTGGCGCTACTGTCACGCATGGAGCGAATAGATAACAAAAAGGACAACAAATGTACATGTCAAATGAACACCCGCTGCTACAAAGTACTAGATTTAGCTACGAGTGTATCAGATTTTAAGACAATATACTAAATTTAGTAGAATAGGTCTTGATTGGCAACACAGAGGTCAATAGAAGAGAGGGCGTATTTAAACAATGACCGAATACTCCGAATGAAGTTTCTTTTTGGTAGTGGCTATTGGGCCGCTTTTTCGCTTATATATTTTATGTATCATTAAACGGTTTATAACAGTTATATGCATGGCATGACTTAATACCTAAGGATCTATTCAGATTTTATCAATAATGGTAATATTATTAACTTATTTGGTTAGATAATATTATACAACTTGTGTATAGTTTGAATTACCTACTCCTATATTATACAAGGGTGTAGTTTGGAAATTTAACTCCGGGGATGAAATTATTGATGTGTTAAAAAATTTAACAAACTACTATAATCATAAAAGTCCTACACCAATTGTTGATTTGATAATCTTATAGAAGAAGGGTTAGTTTGAAATTACGATGGGGACGGATTTATTGACGTGATCAAAGCAATGATCACGTGCTATTCATAATAATCTAGCTGTACCAACCACTGCTGCCACTATATGAAAATGAAGTGGCCAAAATGACTCTAGTCATCAAGGGGAAGGTACACTGTCAAGTATCACCAGTCACAATCTAGGGAACAGGTCCTTAAAACTTATCCACTCTCACAGTGACAAAAAAAGAAAAAAAAAGATTTAAATATAAAAGGAGATGAACTTTTAGAAAAACATATATACATTTAATAGTGATTTTGTTTACTAAGAATAACTTTAATAAGAGAGGATTATGTTGTTGACATGGAAAATCTAACATTATTTAAACAATTTCGTTGACGAAAGTCACCATTTTTCGTCTTGACCTGATATCATAACGTCTTTCATTTTATTTTCATGAAAATATATCAAGAAATATTCTCCCTCTCTATACAATTACAGATGATATAATTAATATCTAATCAAATTTGTCATCATTCTTCTTTATCTTAAGTTTCCTTTAGTCTATTATTTTCAATTAATTCGAGTCTCTAATACCATTTTAATTATTCATTATTAGATTCCCGTTATGAATCTAATCCTAACTTTCCTTTCAGTCAAATAAATTATTTACACCTTCTTTTTAATTACATCTGAATATTTAACCGAAATGTTTTCGATATAGTAGATTCTCTTAATTAAAGAGTAATTTGTGTTGAACCTTCTTCCATATACCCTAGTGACTCAATTTGTATCTGTATTAGCAACGCGTAAAGTGCGGAGGCAAAATATCTGAACAGGAAATAAAGTTGGATAATTCAGATGAATCTTGGAAAATTTTGTAGCGAATTTTATTAGAGTAATGAAAATTATATTAAATAATTTTAAAATGTAATTACATCACAGCAACCTATTTTTGTTATTGAAAAAAGATATTCTACTGGGAGAGTTTCCAAGAGGGATATACATTGTGTGTTAGAAAGATGAAACAATATTAAAAACTTTCTACGAAAAAAGTTGTGTATAAAAGTTCTGCATGGTCTAAAATATATAAGAATATGCAAAAATTATAACAAGCATTTGTCAATTATTTATAGATATTGTTGACAAGTGAAAAAGTAACCGAAAATCAATAGGTCGAAGGAATAAAGAAGAAGAACAGTAATTATTGGGAACATATTGCGATCTTACATAATTTATTTTATCACCACTTTACTGAAACTGTATACATTGTTGCTATGTTTTTCAAACTTGAATAGCTTAAAAATAACAATACTTATAGAATTTATATATTCCATCAAAAAATTGGAGAAGACGATTCATCCTTGTTTATGTACAATCATTTTACTGTACCGGTAATTTATGAATGGTATCACATGCGTATCACTCGCCATATGACTGCAGAAGATATCGGTATCACGTGCCATTCTAGTCATCTATGCATGTTCATTGCCAAATTATATTCTTCTAGTAGCGTAGAACCAACATGGGGCAAATTAAATTATTAAATGGAGTATTGGTGAATAATATATGAAAGCATATTGAGTATCCATTTTTTGTTGAAATAATCTTCTATGTTTATGATTTCATTTTGTTTATTGTGAAAATCTGTAAATTAAGCTCTCTTATTTGACTTCTAAATTTATAAAATATCGTAATACATTGATTTTGAAAAACTATCACTGGAATCGTCTTTATCGTCGGAACTTAAATTTATGACTAAAGGTTTAAACATTATTTTAATCATACCGTTCAAGCGATCCATATTAATTTCTTTCTTAATTACGTGAGAAATTGGATTCTGCCAATCTTTAGGTTTTATACGTTCTATACCAGTTTTTAATAAATGCGAACGTCGGCTATTTAAAATTTAATGTTTTTCGAGCCAAAAATTTTTTCACTTGCGCCCAAATTAGATCAATCAAATTGAATTTGCAGTAAGGGGAAACCTCAATAACGTAATATCAGGATTAAATATATTTTTGATGTTGTTTCTTTATAAGGTACATTAATTCCACTTTAAGCATCTAATTTAAAAAATGTTGATATTTCATCCAGAAGTCAGCTTCGCATATTTATTTTCATACTAGATATGGTCGAAATACGTACAACTTTACAGCTGTGCTAAAAAGCGTTATCTAGTACAATAACTGAGTTTGGTTATATACACTGTAACAGTTCAGCAAACTACTTTTTAATACATTCTGCATTTCCGTCCTCTACTATTTTTTTGATATAATCACAATAATACTGTTTCAAAAAGTTACTGTCACTTCCGGTATGGGTAACAATTAGGAACTGTTCTTTATTTCCTTTTTTTTTAACCTGTAGATAATCCCTATACAAAAGCTTGGAAATTACTCTTAACAGAAGTATCGTGCCACATTTTAAACACCGTGTATCCAGTATTCACCTACGTTTCATCTAGATAGTATATCTTTTTTACTTGCTCTGAACTCTTTAATACTAAATAAATAATGCCAGGACGCTATTGATATCCTACATCATGTGTCCAAAGGAAACTTCAGGTCTCATAAATTTTTTCGTAAAGTTTTACGACTGGTTAAAGGAATTTCCCCTTTTCCTCTTAATTTTGCAAAAACAGCTTTCTTTGTATAATCTGTTTTCGGTTACCGTTTTAAGAGCATGTAAGGAGCCTGTATTTGCAATTTCGCGTACAATGCGTTCAACTGCTGAAACATATACTCCAGGTAAAACAGACTAATGGCCTACGCCTTCATTTGTAAGAAGTGCCTGTTTCAGTCCATCATACACTTTTTATATATTAGTCTTTTTATTAGTTGAATGTCGGTAATATACACACAACCAAACTTATACGGAATCATCTATTATTTTTCAAAATTTTTGAGATATATAGACATTTTTTGTTTATGAATAAAACTCAGTCCTTATCAAATTTTTTAATGAAAAATAACCCACGTACTAACAGAAAAATTAATTAGTTGATAAGATGAGCACAACGGTATTTTTTTGGTTTCTGAAACGAAATGAGATTTAAATGTTTTATGGCCAAGAAGCAAAAACAAAACAAAAATTGGTATTTTTAATAATCCATGTTGCCAGCTCTATTCCATATGCAAGCTTCTATTCACCTTGGCATGCAACATTGTTTTGGGGTACCTATATTTTCCTATTCTGCTAATGCTGCATCAATAAGCTGTGCGACATTTCCTGCATTGTTTCGACAAGTTCTTACCCTTCTTGTGAGCTGGTCCTACAAGTGTTCGGTAGAATTAAGGTCTGGTGAACGTGCGTCATTCAAAAGCTATGACACTGTTTGTTTCAAGACATTCTCTAGCCACTCTGTGGTGTTGGTAGGTGTATTATCATGCATGAAGATAAAATTATCACCAATTGCAACTCTCCAAAGCCCAACGATTGGTTCCAGCACTAAATCAACATACCTCTAACCGGTTAAAGTTTGTTAAAGTGGTAAAAATGGAATTTTTACTTCCAGCAAAATACCTTCCTAGAACAATACTGTTACTTCTTGATATCTTGGGACATATATAGCAGCCTGGAGTCTTGCTTGTCTTCCTGAAGCTCTGAAAACCCGAATTCAACGGACATCTGATCTAAGGCCAATTCTGGTTTAATCCGAAAAAAGAACATTTTGCCAATTTTCAAATGTCCAGTTTTAGTGCTGAAGGCACCAATTTAGCCGGTCAATTTTATTTTTCCTTGATAACTATGGGACTCGTAACTCTCTTATACTCTACAACCCTCAAACACGAAGTCGTTTTCTTAAAAACCTGTATCTTCCAGAAGTTGCTGTTGTAACTCTAGTTGAGAAACACTTTTATTTTTGTAATTTGGCACACAAAGCAATCCTGTTGTTTAACTGTGACTTTTTGACGACTTTGTCTGGACCTGTTCTTAAGAGTTCCTAGTTCCAAATATCCTGCATATGTTTTCTATACAATACCCTGGGTAACGTCTACTACCTCTGCTACGTCTCTTTGGGGCATTCCTTGTTTATTGAGAGCAATAATTTTTCCCCTCTGCACATCTGTTAGTCCAACACAATGTATTTTTTTGTTTTTTGGACCGAAATAAAAGTACCGGATAAACGTGATTTTGCTACTGAACATAAAATTCACAATATAATAAACCGCAGCAGTCGTTTCTACTTTATAATCATGTTTGTTTAGAACAAAAAGTTGGATGCCAAATTGTTTCCTTATAAAAAGTTAATTCAGAAATACAGACTGATTCCATATAGGTTTGGTGGTGTGTATTTCTGTTTATTGGCCCATAATTCGCAGGTTTTTGATAGTTTGATTAAAATCGTGTTCACTACCTTTAGATGTAGATTGATTTTACATTTTTATAAAATTTGGAATTATGAGGACTTCGTCTGTGTTAACTTGTTGAGTGATCATTTTTTTATATTCCATCTAGAGATTGAAAAAAAAAACAGCCCTTGTATATAAAATATAATTATAAATATAAATAATATTTTTAAAATTTATTTTTTACAAGTAGTTTAAAAAGTTTAAAAAAACAAATTATTGAAAAACCCAGTATTGGAGATAACGAGTAAGTCATAAACCCTTAATTATTATTCAAACAGATCCTTAAAAGGCATGTGCTTAAGTAGAGATAAGGGATTTTGTGTAAAGTTAAAAAGTTAAAAATTAAAAAAAGGGAGGATATGTGATGAATATAATTGAAAATTGGTTTGAATTTGGAGGGAAATTAAAAAAATTCATATTAAAAATAGTAAAGTCACAATAGATCTTTAAGCCATTCGATGTTACTTTGCAAAACAAATTAAACATAATATGGGAAAAATAAAAAACCAAACTAAATTACTAATATTGTAATATAATGCGTTCTATCTTATATCATTTAGATCACACATCATTTAGATCACTTATAGTTTTGATCACAGATCATTTTGATCTGATGTTGATGATTTGTTATTTTTATCAATCATATGTCCTAATTTCGATAATTTTGGTTGGAATTTTTACTTAATTCATACATTTTTCCGTTCACCATTTTTTTGTGACATGAAATACCATTATTAACACAAAAAATGACGTATGCGAGCGTTTTTCACCTTTGTTTTAAATTACGTTTCAAGAGGGGTAAGAATTAATCTCCGCACTATATAATCCAATTTATAGTGTGCATGGGCTTTGAAAAAATAATATTCAATTATTGTAGTAGGTAATTAAATGCACCATATTTTTAACACATAGTTTTTAGTGGTCAATAAAAACAGATTTTTACTCGATTCAAAAATGCCGCATTTCATGTCCGCTCTGTTATAACAAAGAATTCTTGATTAAGTGTTCCATCAATTCAGTATGCTGCCGATGTTCGGCTTTCTGCTTTTGACGCATCCGGCATCAGTTCGATATCCATAAATGATGTATATATCATTTTTAAACCTCCTGAGCCCTTCGAACTCCTTAATAATTGACCTGTTGGATCCCGTTAAATATTTATGCACAACGACCATACAATTTGAAATTTTAAGTCCCATACACATCATGCGAAACCCGTACATTAATAAATAATGGCTAAGGGTCTCTATGATCTTTATTAGTAATAAAATTAATGTAGGAACCAGATTCAATTTTACGGCAGCGTGAAAGGGCCATAAAATATATTTCTTCTACGATCACTAACCAAAGTAGGTATTTGCGCTTCGAAATACAACCGCAAAGTTGACGTTTTCCGCAAACTGCTTAATGTCAGTAGTGGTGCAAAGGAATGAATTTAAAGAAATACCAATTTTCATTTTAATTTAACTAGCACGACACTGCGCAACTTTTGTCTAATTTAACCAACTTCTTTTAAGAAATGGCAATACTATTCCTATGAAATAGTAGGGACCCCGTACAGTTATATTTTTATAGTACTTGTTTCAATTCCGTAGATGTTACTCATGGCGAGTCTAAGTGACAAAAACAAAATATATGCCAAATTTCAAGATGATGATGATATTTAGGGGTTGCACACATTGATCTAAAAGTGGTAAAATTTCTAATATTGACTTGTTTTATACTAGTGATCTTAACATGTATTTATTTCATCTTTTGCAAGTAATTAAGCTTTAAATGGGAATCAAAAGAGGAATTTGGTTGCTAGAAAAGGTGCCTAGTAGTGAGTTTTTAGGAGCTCCACTTCCTTTAAAGGAATAAGTACTATTAGTTTTTATTTACCATCATAAGGATATGAAAGAAACACTTTTGGAAGCTGCTAAATCTACTAGTACTAAACTACAGGAAGTGTGGAGCAAAGCAGGTATCCCTGTTAAGACAGAGGAGAATATACGTGCTGGTATACAGAAGCTATACAATGAATTCCAAAATCTAGGTAAAGAGAAATCTAGAAACACCGATGAAGCTAACATGAAACGGCAGATTTGGAAAGGTGATCTTGCGAGTTATTTGACATTTCCTGGCAAAATGTAATGGAAATGACAAGCTTATCGGAAGAAGATAAAGCATTTCTTAGATCACAAAGAGAAGACCAAATAAGTTCATCAATGACTGGAGTAGACAAGGTTGTCGTTTCCAAAATAAGAACTAAATGTTTAAAAAAAGACAAAAATGATTTATATAAGAATAAACATTACAGAGCTATAGCTCAAATGAATAAGACAGTAATACTGGATGACGTATCTTCATCATCATCATCCGCACCTAGTGACGACGAGGACGAATGTTTGCCTCCAGCAAAGAAAAAACTACTTTTAAGTCCTAGATTAAAACTTTTGGATCAAACACTCACGTCTACTTGGGATCGAGAATAACTTTCTATTAGGCAAGCAAGTATCTCTATTATAGCAACTGCAAAGAGCCTTGGCCACGATGTTTAAAAAATTTTCGTATCTCCATCCACCATTTACCGAGCTCTGGTGGTCAATAGAAGAAAAATGGCAAAGAAAATCAAAGAGGTGCTTTTTTAAAGTCCTTCTCCTTTGGTCTTGCATTAAGATAGTAAATTGTTGCCCTCAGTTGCCTATGAAATTGTCAAAACTTTAACAGATAGAGTTGCAGTTCTAGTGACTGGCAAATATTTTGAGCATTTGCTTGGAGTGCCTGTTGCCCAGAAAGGCACCAGTGAGAAATGGCTGAAGTAGTTATTCGGGAAATGCACCGATTTGGATTAAGTGACAATATCATCAGTATGTCTTTTGATACTATATCGACTAATACAGGACTGATCCAAGGGGCATGTACCAGAATTGAAAGGCAATTAGGATGAACACTGTTGTGGTTGGCTTGCCGTCATCACGCTCAAACTGAAGTATTAAAAGAATTGTTTAAGGAGTGTTGTAACATACCATCAAGTGGTCCTGATATCCAAGTCTTTCAAAAGTTCCAAAATATGTGGGCTTCACTCGATAAAAAATCATATACGACAATGCTGGATGAGGAACGTATCGTTCGAGGCTTTATAAAAGAACAACGAGTGAAAATTATTAATAACTTACAAAATGTCCCACATTGCCGATCGTTCTTGAGCTGCATCCTCCAGACAAAGACTTTTACCTCATATTGTTCCACAACAGTTTCTTCATAGCATTTAAACTATTTAGAAAAAACAAAATAGGCTTATTTAAATTGTACTTGAAGTCATAAATTAGCAAGAAAGCGGCAGTGATCTTTTATAAATGCTCTTCCACTCACGGCGAGGTTAAATTGGCTGGGAGGATGCGCTTTCTCAAATGGTATAGGACAGCAGCAAGACAAACCTCCCTTGACTAGTACCGCTTCCATTTGTTTATAATGTCCGTGGCAAATATTAAGCCTAACATCAGGTCCCTTCCACCAACTGAGAGCGCAGCTAAACAGCATTTCTGGCACACCTACCTCCAAGTGTGGCAATTGCTCGAAAATGAGCTTCCCCTTCAAGAGTGGGACTGGAAACATGTAATATACACCCCAGTGCCAATTACAACAGAAGATCTACTAGCACTAAAAACGATATTTTGCCGCTGCACCAAGGAGTGTGGTAGTACCAAATGTGGATGCCGGAAGCAATGTTGAACTCTTCTGCGGCGTGGTTTCACTGCAAAGGAAAATGCCTCAATGACATACCTGTTGACGTGGATGACTATGAAGACCAGCAAGAATTATTCACCACTGAGGATGAGGCTGATATGGACAAGGAACCCTTGCTAGGGCCCTCACGGCCGAAGAAGATGAAAATGTGAATCCATAGCAAGTAAACTTTAAGTAAACATTGCCTTTATTGGCATAGAGATGTTGATAACATATTGACTGCTTTCATTGGTTCTAAGTAGATAGTTAAGTTCGTTTGTTTTTATCAATACAATACACCACAATGTTAAACTTACTAAAAAAATTGAGAAGAATAAGTCAATAAATTTTTTAGACTTTAATATTAAAATTAATAAAGTCCATAGTTTTAATATATTTCATAAGCCATCACATACTGATATTACAATACGTATTAGTTCATTTCATCCATATAAACAAAAGTTAACAACATACAGCAGTATGATTCATAGGTTAGTTGTTAATATTCCGCTTACCAAAGAGAACTTCACAAAGGAATTAAATATCATTTAAAAAATTCCAGTAAAAAATATTTTTTATTCATTCTACAAATTTTGGACTAAAAACTTTAAAGGTGTTATTCAACAAGTTTATCCTTTATTTAAATAATAAATTATAGCTATAAGGCTATCACATATAAAGGAACCCCCAGTAAAAAGGTATCATACATAAAAAAACAAAATAACGTAGCTGTCAAAACCGATAATACGCTTGGGAAGTATATTAATAACAATAAGGGCAAAATTAATCCCAATAATAAATCAGGAGTATATATTATTAACAAAAATAATTTTACTTTCTTACACCTTCTAACTAAGGTCATTAAGATCTCACTCACGAATATTGGAACCTTTATGCTTTTTCTTGGCGCCCTACATAATTTAATGAGCCCATTTGAGCTTGCTCCTACGAACAAGAATACTGTAAAAAAAGGTAAAGGATGTTTATTTCATTCTCCCAATTAGGATTTAGCTTGAAGGGATCAAGAATCGGATGTGAGGGGATGGGTTGGAAGTAATAGTCGTAGGTATTAAAAAGAATGTTTTTTTTTTGGTTGCACTTTTATTATTCAGCCAGTAACTTAATAAATATATAACGATTTTGTAAAATAAACAACGGCAACAAAACTATTCAATCGTGAAAAAACTAATATATATTACAGAACAGTAAAAAATAAAATGCTTTAAAAGGGAAATTAACAAGGACACATGTATGTGATATTTAAATTTTACTAATTAAGCTAGCTCCAACTCGATTCTTTCGACTTTATTCGTATCCTCCTTTTTAAAAATATCTTTCTCTTAGAGTCACTGGAAAATGTCGGTGACAAACGTAATAAACTATGTTTGCCTCTTCGGCATGGGTATTGATACATACAGTATTATTATTAATATTTTCGCGAAAAAAAACTGCCTATAACTAACAGTCTGCATTTTAGTATAAATTACACGTCAGCTTTAGTATTTGAGGGTTTGAATCTAATAACCGCGTATCTGGAGGCCAGAGAATTATTCACTAGATTATATGCTTCGCCGACGCGTATTGAATACAAACTTATCAGCCATTGTATTCCAGATTGTTCCAGGCTTTAAGAGGATATGTGTAACAATCGCCAAAATGCTGTTTCATGGAGTTTACAATATAATCTACACAACAAGTTATCTAATAACAATTTACTCGAACAGCTAAACATTAAAGGTAGTTAGTTGGTACGAAATTAATTTACATCTAGCTCGGATCAGTTGCATACATAGCTATTTATCTCTGATATCAACTATCAACAAATTAGATTGCTTAATTATTATTTTGAATATATCGCTCACAATGTAATAACTTTTTATACTATTAGTTGATTAATATTCGATAATCATATATCTTGCACTAATAATAGCTAATACTCATACTTTGTACATCTGGATGGTGTTAAACAACAACAAATTATTCTACATTTTTTCCAAAACGACGTTATCTCACTTCACTGTCTCCAAGAACTATACGATTTTGAGTTATCCCTCATTTTTTCGATTACTTAGGTGTTTTGTTTGTCTTATTTTTAATCAGAGAATCTTTAGTTGTTTTGTGTCTTATGCTTAATAAGATACCTTGTATATATTGTATTGTGAGCCATTTCAGACCAATCTGACCGTCCTCTGATCCTTTGGGTTCCTCTGCCTTGTTTGGGCCTTGTAAAGGACCTTTTTGTCCTTAAAATATTTAATGAAGGGTATAAACCCTCTTTACAAAACTATAGGGATGCCTATTTGCACAAATAGCTGGTTAAATCATTCGTTCGGGAATGTTCTAGAAGTAAATTCGAGAAATTTTTAGAGTCGCCCGTATAATAAATGGTAAAAACAAGAATAATCTATCGCATAACCCAATTTATAAATAAATGGGCTGTGTTGCACAGGAAGTCAGTCAGTAGAAATCATAGCAGTAAGAACACTGATAAAGTTAATTTCATTTAAATTAGTATAAAGTAATGGAACCCATTTCTGACATACCCTCAACAATTGACAATTTAATAGAAAATATATAAAAATAAGAAAAACTTCCAAGTTCTGATAACTCTGAGAACGGTTATTAGTCATTTGAACTACTATTATGTTGCAGTTGGCATCCTTGATTTCTTACACCAAACTGTCATAACTGTTAGTAGATTTTATTATGTTACTTTATTGTTACCCGCGTTTCAACGGATTTCCTTAGTATATTTGTTAAGAATCACAGATTAATTTTAAGCGTATTTTTAGTAAAATGTTGTTTCAATTCCAGGTAAATTAATTTTGTATACCTTAAATGGTTTCTTAGAATAAACTATTATTACAGAGAAATAGGGAGTGACTAATTTTTTAGGTTAGAAGAGGGGCGTCAGCTAAAGGTTCCTGAATAATATTCATTGCCCTAGAGCTGACAGTGATGTCAGGAATTGGTAATACGCTAGTTCAAGGGGCGTTTGATTTGAAACTCGATCGAGCGAGCGTCGAGGAGACCGAGAAGTGATGACGTCACAATAGAGCATTGAATCAAATCAAATAAAACAGAGTAAAAAACATAACCTCGCTTTTTTGTGATTCTTGTTTCTGGTTTGTATGTTAAAATAGTGAACAAAAAGTAAAGAAAATGGAAAAACTTTTAATAATAAGGGGTAATGGCCCAGAAATGCAGCATTTTACCACAAATGCCCGCTTCGCTCTCCTACACCATGACTGTGATTACTGGTGATTAGATCTGGACAGAAAAAATGTATTTTCCAAACACACATTTTGTGTTTTTTTATAATGAATAATTTTAGCTTTAAGACAAAAGCGGCTAAGTAATTTGTTGACTTCTTGTCTGGTCTTTAATTTTGAGATTCAAATTTGTTTGTAAGTTAATTAAAAAGAGATAGGTAGAAACAAAGACAAATTTCTCCCTCTTCTCGATCTTTCTGCTCTGAGAACATCGAGCTCGCTCTATGTTCTCGCTCCAAAGCGAAACAAACACTTTAGGGATCTCTCGGAGTGTCAATTCAAACACTTTTGAAATGCTCGGAGATCTCCGATGATCAAATCAAACGCACCATCAGTGATAATGTAATTATGGTTCCACTGACAATTAAAGTGACAGTAGATTTTTTGAGTGCGTTTTGTTTACCTAAATTATATCGTTTTTTCACCTTTATAAATATATTCCTAAAGTAAATAACATGCATCAAATATACAATCGTTTAGTTACCAATTACATATCTTTAAACTATTTTTTTTGACCTGTAAAGAATATTTAGAAATAAACTAAAAACAGTAAAAATGTATGTCAAATTTATTGATGTTTTTGTTAAAAGTTTGGTTAGAATTAAATGTCAGTGGAACCAAAATGACATACATCACACACCGAACTAGCGTATGGTAAAATGCAATGACATATATAGTTTAAATAGACTGCTTATCCATACGTAAATAAAACGATGAAAAAAGGGTCGAACTGGGAGATGTTTTCTCTTTGTCTAGTGCATGCAATGTTTGTGTTTTGTCTCAATTTTGAGTGATCACTGGTAAACAAACCTTTCACAGGACCGGTTTTAAAGAAAGTGTAGTCTAGTTGAGATTTTGTTCTCATTGTCATTACTCAGTCGGACATTTTGTTGAATTGTTTATTTTATTTAGTTTTAATTATACTTATGTTCTGTTTTAAGTTTTTTAATTATAACTATAAAGGTTTGTAATACCAGCTACAGAAATATAAAAAGTAACATTTCATTTTTCACGCAAGTATCAATACAAGTAGGTACAAGGTAAATACGTTTATAATAATTTTACGAATTATAATTAATTATAATAATAATATTAATAATAATAAAGTATTTAGTATAAATACAATTACATAAATATTATTATATTCAAAGGCCCGAGTTAGAGCTATCTGGGCTTTACAAGTACATTTTAAAAGTTAGTTAGATACAGAGAAGTATCGTATAATAAAAACTCAATATAAATAGAAGAAAAACGGACATAAGTACCAATACAGAGAGACAAACACTTTTATTCTTTGATAGGTTCTTTCTATGTGAATTCTAGCTCTGGAAATTTTGGCATTAAGTAAAGCCTCTTGATGACTAAACTGATTTTTTTGATTGAGGAAAGGAGGCTGTATAATTTGTATACATTCAGCTTCTCCAATAAGAAAACCTTTGTTAAACATTTTACTATCGAGAAATGATTCACAAGTATTGAACTTTGTTAAAAAATGTCTATTTCTGAAGTTTACCACCATAGGCTTCACTTTTGTAAGTAATGAGACCAGTAGGTGACACGCCAGTCAATATTTTAATAGTATGCCTCTTTTTGTAGTCAGAGTAATTTTTTAGCCTACAACAAAGACATTTGGCTTGCTGTATTGGGATTTCGGTACAATCAAGTAGTAGTACTCTTACTTACATAGAGGCACATTATTTAATATTTCTTGTTTTGAAGGCCGAATTATACCATACTAAGAACTTCTACCAGTTTTATTAAAAACTGTTAAAAAATTTAACGATAAAAAGTTTCATTCACTCCAAATAAAATGAATAAGACATTATATCTTGCATATCAGTTTTCAACTTCATAAAAGTAAATATAACTTGATCCTGTACAGACATAACTGATCTCCTTTTTCCTATTCTTTAGAAACAACTCTGCTACTAATTCCACAATGGTGGCTAATAACTGGAAGGATTGCAATCCTATTAAAGTAGATAGTTCTTTAGCACTAACAATTCTGTTTGAAAACGGATCAACTAAATTACCACTCTTCACTTGTGTTGAACAATCGATCCCAATTTTCTGCTTTTAAACAAAGTTTTGTAAATTAAGCAAAGCTATTCAGCAGCACACAAATCTTCATTATCTGCTTCAGTAGTAGATATATGTTCATTAACTGCAAAAACACATTAAACATAATAATAATAATTAACCAAACATTTTAAATTATGCATACGTACATCCATTGCCTGTAGAAGATAACTCAACACTTCACATTCTACTAGTACTGGCAACATATCATTATTAAAGACAGTAGCCATAATTCTTGTTTTAGCTGGATTACTTTTCTTTTTATTAATAGTCGCTTTCTTTTTACCACTAATCTGAGCTAACTTACATCGACTAAGCTTAGTTGTACGTTCTTTTTGTGATTGTAAGTCAGAATCTTTATTTCCCTCTTACCGATGCTAAGATACATGGATCTTGACGTTAACTAAGATTGCACTTTGTACCTAGTCCATTTTACTATGATGTTGATCAGATTTCCACTGGTGGAATTTTATTATTATTCATCAAATCATTCACATTCACCGCCAAAATAATCCTTAATTGTCTAAAGGGGCAAACTTTAGAATGTGAAAAGCTACTAACTTTAAATCTTTAAAAAGTTCATTTAATTTTTGCATAATATCTGCTTTTATAATGCGAAATAAATTTTAAAAGAATAATCAAGTGTCCGAATAGTGCCACTATACAGTAGTCATGGTCTAAAGTTAGTTATATACACATGAGTGTAAAATTGTTTATATCTATGTTCAAAATTGGTTAGATCTCTTAAAATGTTTTGAAAATTGGGAAACTAGACGTTACCACTTAAAATCCTTTTTTAAAATACCTAACGCAAGCTTCTGTCTTGAAATAAACATACATATATATTTTTTTTTAAATTCAATTCCTACTTTGATGAAATATGTGTTTTAAACTCATTTGGGCCAGACCGATTCTGCCTGGTGAGCACTCGGCAAGCCAAGCATATTAGGCATTCCAAACAAATGAATTACCAGTGGGCAAGTTTGGTATATCTAAGGGTGGCGACATATGGTGTATTCTATCTACTTTACGTAAAATCATGAATAATGGATTACATTTAAATATTTTATGTCAAACACAATAAAAGTAATATTTAAAAAACCCACCTATACATTTCTTCATAAATTGGCAGGCTTGGCGAGTACTACTTCGAATAAAAATAGCGTCCAAGTTGCAAGACTATGTCGCTACCCCCTTAAATATACAAGAATTTTTTCACTGGCACCTATTGTTTGACAGGTCGTTGGAATGCCTAATATGACCCGCTTTTCGTCGTCTTGTTTATATATGGATGAGCAGTCTATTAATCTATATATATATATATATATATATATATATAAAATTCAAACTAATTTATTGGGGGCAGCAGCAATATATAATAAAGAAAACTCTTTAAAGATGATCCAAGCTTTCGGAAATTTTAATAACTTATTTCCATCTTCAGGGAATCTACAAAAGGTGTGGTGTGTCTTCATAGGAACATAATATTATTAAGAGAGTGAGTTACTTACATCTTTGTGAGGATGAATTATTAATGATGTTAAATGTTATGATTTTGATGCACATATAGAATTAAAATTACACAGTTTTACAATATAACTTAAAATTATTGTGGTTTAAATTCAGTTTGAAATTTAACTGTTATGTCAATTTTTGTGTCATTCGTTGTTTATGTATATAAGTGTGTTAGATTAAATATAGAAATTACTAATAAGGAACCTAGTTAGGAAGATTACTTTGTACTTAAATTATTTAATAAAGTTTTATCTGAGAATGCAGTTTGATTAATTATTTCATCATCAACGAAACTGTCACTAATTGTTGTGATGAATGAAAGGATGTTGTAAATTATTTCATCAAAAGCAATAATTTACAACATCCTTTCATTCATCACAACAATTAGTGACAGTTTTGTTGATGATGAAATAATTAATCAAACTGCATTCTCAGATAAAACTTTATTAAATAATTTAAGTACAAAGTAATCTTCCTAACTAGGTTCCTTATTAGTAATTTCTATATTTAATCTAACACACTTATATACATAAACAACGAATGACACAAAAATTGACATAACAGTTAAATTTCAAACTGAATTTAAACCACAATAATTTTAAGTTATATTGTAAAACTGTGTAATTTTAATTCTATATGTGCATCAAAATCATAACATTTAACATCATTAATAATTCATCCTCACAAAGATGTAAGTAACTCACTCTCTTAATAATATTATGTTCCTATGAAGACACACCACACCTTTTGTAGATTCCCTGAAGATGGAAATAAGTTATTAAAATTTCCGAAAGCTTGGATCATCTTTAAAGAGTTTTCTTTATTATATATTGCTGCTGCCCCCAATAAATTAGTTTGAATTTTACATTACTATTCAGCAAAGACTACCCTTCCACTATATATATATATATATATATATATATATATATATATATATGTATATCTAAGGGTTAATTCCAAGACTTTTTTTGAGATTTAACGTATAGTTCCGAGACTTTTGTTGAGTTCCAGGACGGTCTTGGAAAATTTATTTGTCTAACGGTTTCTTCCAGGACGGTCTTGGAATTGAAAATAATTATTTGTCTAACGGTTTCTTCCGGGACGGACTCGCAAATATTTTGTCCCGCAACTATACTTTTATCATAATATCAATATATTATTTTGAATTCTTATGTGAGTGATTTTCGATAATATAATATTTTAAAATATCATTATAGAATTGCATTTCACATTGTCTAATTAAATGTTTTCACAGATCAAAGAAAAAATATAATGGCTGAAATCTATAATTTCAATTCAGTCAACACTATTCTTGCAAATTCGATTACACTATCATTTTTTCTTATGTTGTTGAACTTCTTGTACCATATTTTTGAAAAAAAAAAACAAACAAAAAAATTTTCCTAAATTTTCTAAATAAAGGTTGATTATAAATAAGTACAAAAATTTTCTTTAATCTAAATTCTAGAAAGAAAAAATTCAGGTATTACTTATTTTGAACTAACTAAGGATCGCAGGTTTAGGATTTACACCTGAACGGCTGCAAACCTACACTGAAAAAAAAGACGTTTGTCAGATTTTTATAAACAAATATGCGAATAAATCCAAAATGTAGGATAATTGTATTGAGAATAATAGTACTATATTATTATCATTTTTGCAGATTAGATAGTTTTTCTGGATTTTCAAGCTGAAGATTGCTTAACTGTACAGAATGATACTTGTACATACAGAAATTATTAGTTTGATTGTTCAACATATTGTATAATTCCGAGACAAAATTGTCATAAAATATATAGTTCCAGGACATTTTAATCATAAAACGTATAGTTCCAAGACAATCGTGTCATACAGTTTAACTATAGATAGATACTTAGTTACTTAGATCCAGGTTTTCTCTGTAATGGAAAAGTTTGAGCAGGTAAATAAAATTTCATTTGATTTTTCACCAATATAACGATAATTTTTCTTTCAACTAATTGTGGATTTTAGATTGTCTACTGATACTCACTGAGTAAGAAATGTTCCGGTTTTTGAGTTGATATGCGAATATATTTGTTTGAAAAAAGTATCAAAAAATAAATGATATATTTGTTATCCATATTATTTCCACTTCTGAATCGATCAAAAATATATATATAGAATGATGACTCTATATAATAAGTAGACAAAACATGTCAAATTGTTTGATTTTTGAAAATTGTTATGTTGTAAAATTTATTGTACCGAATTCGAAATTTAATATGCAATAAATATACATAATAATACTTTGATTTTACATCTATTGATGTTTTGACGTATTGTATAGTTCCGAGACATTTTTGTCATAAAATATATAGTTCCAAGACATTTTAATCATAAATCGTATAGTTCCAAGACAATCGTGTCATAAAGTGTATCTATAGATAGAAAGTCAGTTCCACGTTTTCACTGTAATAAAAATTATTGAGCAGGTAATTCAAATTTCATTATCTTTTTACCAGCATACCGATAATTTTCTCTTTCAACTAATTCTAGATTTTAGTTGCGGAAATCATATTCAAAAACTGTCTACTGTTACTCACTGAGTAAGAATTGTTTCGGTTTTTGAGTTGATATGCGAATATATTTGTTTGGAAAAAGTATCAAAAAACAAATGATATCTTTGTTATCCATATTATTTCCACTTCTGAATCGATCAAAAATATATATCGAATGATGAATCTAAATAATAAGTAGACAAAACATGTCAAATTGTTTGATTTTTGAAAATTGTTATGTTGTAAAATTTATTGTACCGAATTCGAAATTCAATATGCAATAAATATACAGAATAATACTTTGGTTTTACATCTATTGATGTTTTGACGTATTGTATAGTTCCGAGACATTATTGTCATAAAATATATAGTTCCAAGACATTTTATTCATAAATCGTATAGTTCCAAGACAATCGTGTCATAAAGTGTATCTATAGATAGAAACTAATTTCCAGGTTTTCTCTGTAATCAAAATTATTGAGCAGGTAATTCAAATTTCATTTGCTTTTTACCAGCATACCGATAATTTTCTCTTTCAACTAATTCTAGATTTTAGATTGCGAAAATGATCTTCAAAAACTGTCTACTGATACTCACTAAATAAGAATTGTTCCGGTTTTTGAGTTGATATGCGAATATATTTGTTTGGAAAAAGTATCAAAAAACAAATGATATCTTTGTTATCCATATTATTTCCACTTCTGAATCGATCAAAAATATATATCGAATGATGACTCTAAATAATAAGTAGACAAAACATGTCAAATTGTTTGATTTTTGAAAATTGTTATGTTGTAAAATTTATTGTACCGACTTCGAAATTCAATATGCAATAAATATACAGAATAATACTTTGATTTTACATCTATTGATGTTTTGAAGTATTGTATAGTTCCGAGACAGTATTGTCATAAAATATATAGTTCCAAGACATTTTAATCATAAATCGTATAGTTCCAAGACAATCGTGTCATAAAGTGTATCTATAGATAGAAACTAAGTTCCAGGTTGTCTCTGTAATCAAAAAGTTTGAGCAGGTAATTCAAATTTCATTTGCTTTTCACCAGCATACCGATAATTTTCTCTTTCAACTAATTCAAGATTTTAGATTGCGAAAATGATCTTTAAAAACTGTCTACTGATACTCACTGAGTAAGAATTGTTCCGGTTTTTGAGTTGATATGCGAATATATTTGTTTGGAAAAAGTATCAAAAAACAAATGATATCCTTGTTATCCATATTATTTCCACTTCTGAGTCGATCAAAAATATATATGGAATGATAACTCCAAATGATAAGTAGACAAAATATGTCAAATTGTTTGATTTTTGAAAATTGTTATGTTGTAAAATTTATTGTACCGAATTCGAAATTCGATATTCAATAAATATACAGAGTGATACTTTGATATTATATCTATTGATGTTTTGACGTATTGTATAGTTACGAGACATTATTGTCATAAAACATATAGTTCCAAGACATTTTAATCATAAATCGTATAGTTCCATGACAATCGTGTCATAAAGTGTATCTATAGATAGAAAGTCAGTTCCAGGTTTCCTCTGTAATAAAAATTATTGAGCAGGTAATTCAAATTTCATTTTCTTTTTACCAGCATACCGATAATTTTCTCTTTCAACTAATTCTAGATTTTAGTTGCGAAAATGATCTTCAAAAACTGTCTACTGATACTCACTGAGTAAGAATTGTCCCGGTTTTTGAGTTGATATGCGAATATATTTGTTTGGAAAAAGTATCAAAAAACAAATGATATCTTTGTTATCCATATTATTTCCACTACTGAGTCGATCAAAAATATATATAGAATGATGACTCTAAATAATAAGTAGACAAAATGTGTCAAATTATTTGATTTTTGAAAATTGTTATGTTGTAAAATTTATTGTACCGAATTCGAAATTCGATATTCAATAAATATACAGAATAATACTTTGATTTTACATCTATTGATGTTTTGACGTATTGTATAGTTCCGAGACATTATTGTCATAAAATATATAGTTCCAAGACATTTTAATCATAAATCGTATAGTTCCAAGGTAATCGTGTCATAAAGTGTATCTATAGATATAAACTCAGTTACAGGTTTTCTCTGTAATAGAAAAGTTTGAGCAGGTAATTCAAATTTTATTTGCTTTTCACCAGCATACCAATAATTTTCTCTTTCAACTAATTTTAGATTTTAGTTGCGAAAATCATCTCCAAAAATCTGTCTACTGATACTTACCGAATAAGAATTGTTTCGGTTTTTGAGTTGATATGCGAATATATTTGTTTGAAAAGAGTATCAAAAAACAAATGATATATTTGTTATCCATTTCATTTCCACTTTTGAATCGATCAAAAATATATATAGAATGATGACTCTAAATGATAGGTAGGCAAAATATGTCAAATTGTTGATTTTTGAAAATTGTTATGTTGTAAAATTTATTGTACCGAATTCGAAATTGGATATTCAATAAATATACAGGATGATACTTTAATTTTACATCTATTGTTGTTTTGACGTATTGTATAGTTCCGAGACATTATTGTCATAAAATATATAGTTCCAAGACATTTTAATCATAAAGCATATAGTTCCAAAACAATCGTGTCATATCTATAGATAGAAAGTCAGTTCCAGGTTTTCTCTGTAATAAAAATTATTGAGCAGGTAATTCAAATTTCATTTGCTTTTTACCAGCATACCGATAATTTTCTCTTTCAACTAATTCTAGATTTTAGATTGCGAAAATGATCTTCAAAAACTGTCTACTGATACTCACTGAATAAGAATTGTTCCGGTTTTTGAGTTGATATGCGAATATATTTGTTTGGAAAAAGTATCAAAAAACAAATGATATCTTTGTTGTTCATATTATTTCCACTTCTGAATCGATCAAAAATATATATCGAATGATGACTCTAAATAATAAGTAGACAAAACATGTCAAATTGTTTGATTTTTGAAAATTGTTATGTTGTAAAATTTATTGTACCGAATTCGAAATTCGATATTCAATAAATATACAGAATAATACTTTGATTTTACATCTATTGATGTTTTGACGTATTGTATAGTTCCGAGACATTATTGTCATAAAATATATAGTTCCAAGACATTTTAATCATAAATCGTATAGTTCCAAGACAATCGTGTCATAAAGTGTATCTATAGATATAAACTCAGTTACAGGTTTTCTCTGTAATAGAAAAGTTTGAGCAGGTAATTTAAATTTTATTTGCTTTTCACCAGCATACCAATAATTTTCTCTTTCAACTAATTTTAGATTTTAGTTGCGAAAATCATCTCCAAAAATCTGTCTACTGATACTTAACGAGTAAGAATTGTTTCGGTTTTTGAGTTGATATGCGAATATATTTGGTTGAAAAGAGTATCAAAAAACAAATGATATCTTTGTTATCCATTTCATTTCCACTTTTGAATCGATCAAAAAAATATATAGAATGATGACTCTAAATGATAGGTAGGCAAAATATGTCAAATTGTTGATTTTTGAAAATTGTTATGTTGTAAAATTTATTGTACCGAATTCGAAATTGGATATTCAATAAATATACAGGATGATACTTTAATTTTACATCTATTGATGTTTTGACGTATTGTATAGTTCCGAGACATTATTGTCATAAAATATATAGTTCCAAGACATTTTAATCATAAATCGTATAGTTCCAAGACAATCAGGTCATAAAGTGTACCTATCGATAAATACTTAGATGCAGGTTTTCTCTGTAATGCAAAAGTTTGAGCAGGTAATTTAAATTTTATTTGCTTTTCACCAGCATACCGATAATTTTCTCTTTCAACTAATTCTAGATTTTAGATTGCGAAAATGATGTTCAAAAACTGTCTACTGATACTCACTGAGTAAGAATTGTTCCGGTTTTTGAGTTGATATGCGAATATATTTGTTTGGAAAAAGTATCAAAAAACAATTGATATATTTGTTATCCATTTTATTTCCACTTTTAAATCAATTAAAAACATATACCGAATGATAGCTCTAAATGTAAAATAGAGAAAAATACGTTAAATTGTTTGATTTTCGCAAATTGTTACGTTGAAAAATTTATTATACCGAATTCGAAATTCGAGATTCTATAAATATACAGGATGATACTTTGGTTTTACATCTATTGATTTTTTGACGTATTGTATAGTTCCGAGACATTATTGTCATAAAATATATAGTTCCAAGGCATCATAAATCGTCTAGTTCTAAGACAATCGTGTCATAAAGTTTACCTGTAGATGGATACTTAGATCCAGGCTTTCTCTGTAACTGAAAAGTTTGAGCAGGTAATTCAAATTTTATTTGCTTTTCACCAACATACCGATAATTTTCTTTTTCAAATAATTCTGGATTTTAGATTGCAAAACTCACCTTCAATTTTTTAAAAACTGCCTTTATAATCACTGGGAATATATTTGTTTGGAAAAAGTATTAAAAAACAAATAATAGAGTTGTTATCCATATTATTTCCACTTCTGAATCGATTAAAAGTATATACAGAATAGCTCTAAATGAAAAGTATACAAAAATATGTCAATTTGTTTTATTTTCACAACTTGCTACGTTGTATAATTTGTTGTACCTAGTTAGAAGTTCGAGACCAATAATTATACAGGATGATACTTGCGGTTGGACATCTATTGAATTTTCGACGTATTGTATAGTTTCGAGACATTATTGTCATAAAATATATAGTTCCAAGACATTTTGATCATAAATCGTATAGTTCCAAGACAATCGTGTCATAAAGTGTACCTATAGATAAAAACTTAGATGCATGTTTTCTCTGTAATGGAAAAGTGTAAGAAGGTAATTCAAATTTCATTGCTTTTTACCAGCATACCGATAATTTTTGTTTCATTAAAAAAAATAACCAATAACCATTTAATGTCAGTATTTAATTACTAATCTTTGCAAAAATAATATCCAGTCCATTATTTATTAGGACAGTTTTTCGAGCACACCCTGTAGAGCTAATACCAAATCTTTTAATTACAGCAGGGACAGAAGTTGGAAAGGCTTTTCATAGTTCTCCCACCTCACACACAGAAATTGACAGTTTTGTGGCGGACATAACAGACGTGGACGGGATACATTGGCGTACAAAATTATTTTACAGTTGTTAATAACAATTTCGGGTAAATAGTTCCATAAACTGTTAGCTGTTGAAATTTTGTAGAATTATAATTTGGGATAATATAATACTTGTTTATTAATTATTTCTAGTCCGTAATTACATGCGATTTTGCGGTTCCGCCGGCAATAATTTAAAAGAACTTATTCTATGAAATGACACTGGCAGATAAACATAACCGCGACATTCTCGAAGGCGACCGACGTGGTATGACGTTTACCTCTCTACCTACCAAAAGCCTTTCTAACTTCTGCCCCTGCTATAAAAGATGTTTCTCTTGGTTTCAAGAATGATATATTTAAAAATTACGGAAATCGAGTCATATCCTCTATCCAGTACATATCTAATTAAGTCAGTTTTTCGAGCACACCCTGTATAGCAAACACCATATGTTGATTTCTGTTAATTTTTCAAAGTTCCGGACGTTGTCCGAGGTTGCAAATGTACCAGTTTGTTAAGAATAATAATATTAACATTTGCAACCAACTTTTAAAACTTTTGCATTTTTTTTTTGACAAAATAAGAGGAAAATAAAAAATTACTTTAGTATTTTCACAAAAAAATATTCCCATGCAAAATAAAATTGGAATAGCTGTTCCAAAAACTTGTCATCGGTTTGCAGCAATTTTGCAATTTTTTGTCTATAATATAAACAAAAAAAACATGTTCCAGACTTTCAAATCTGATATAATGTTGAAAATATTACAATAATATATTGCTTCAAGTTTTTAGCAGTTTTGCAATTTTTGTTCTCAACATTATAAACAAAAGCATCATTTTGCTATAAATTAACTAGTTCCGGACCTTGGAAATGGTTGCAAATTAAAACTTATTGTTATTTAGAGCAGCCGATTAATATTAAAAAATTGGAAAACTTTTGTAATTAATGTGAAATATTCAAAATAGGATGTCTTCATTGACTGGCCTATCCACCACCTACAGTATATCTTTCAAACTAGTTTATGGCGCGAAATAGTAAAAGGGCGCCAATAACATAAATATATACAAGATTTCAATTGTTCCAAGACACCCCTTCTGATGACTTCAGTAGTAATAAGTGCTCTAAAGTGAATATTTTTATTTTTATTATTCAGAAATGGAAATAAACTACATATCTCAAATTTTGATCCAATGTATGAATGTCGACAATAGGAATGACTTAAATAATCAGATTTATGTGAATGTATATGAACCACTGTTTATTTATATCGAAATGTCCTGGAACTGTATGGTTAATCGAAAAATCGAAACCTATTGAGAATGCGCGATTATTTTTTAAATTTTTGATTACCATTCAGAAGTTCATCTTATATATGGCCAATTTAACCTATATATAAGATAATCTTGCTGTTAACAAATCATTACTATGTTTGTCAATCTTCAAGTGATCATTCATAAATGGAAAAAAAACAACATATCTCGAAATTTTATCCAATTAATGCAAGACGACGTTATATATGATTCAAGTAATCAGATTTATGTGAATGTACATGATATTCTGTGTATTTATATCGAAATGTCCTGGAACTGCATGGTTAATCAAATATTCCAAATGTAATGAAAATGCGTAAATATTTTTAAAAATTTCGATTACCATTGGAGAGTACATCCTATATATGGCCGATTCAACCTATATATAAAGCAATGTTGCTGTTAATAAATCATTACTATTTTTCTCAATTTTTAAGTTACCATTCAAAAATGGAAATAAACAACATATATCTCGAATTTTGATCCAATTCATGAAAGACGACATTATATATGATTCAAATAATCAGATTTATGTGAATGTATAATATGATCTTCTGTGCATTTATATCAAAATGTCCTGGAACTGCATGGTTAATCAAATAAATGAATCCTATCGAGAATGCGTGCCTATTTTTGAAATTTTCTATTACCATTCGGAAGTGCATCTTATATATAGCCGATTTAACCTATATATATATATATATATATAAGAAAATATTGCTGTTAATTGATCATTACTATGTTTGTCAATCTTCAAGTGATTATTCAGAAATGGAAATAAACTACATATCTCAAATTTGGATCCAATGTATGAAAGACGACAATATGAATGACTTAAATAATTAGATTTATGTGAATGTGTATGAACCACTGTGTATTTATATCGAAATGTCCTGGAACTGTATGGTTAATCGAATAATCGAAACCTATCGAGAATGCGCGATTATTTTTTAAATTTTTGATTACCATTCAGAAGTTCATCTTATATATGGCCAATTTAACCTATATATAAGATAATCTTGCTGTTAACAAATCATTACTATGTTTGTCAATCTTCAAGTGATCATAAAGAAATGGAAAAAAACAACATATCTCGAAAGTTGATCCAATTAATACAAGACGACGTTATATATGATTCAAGTAATCAGATTTATGTGAATGTATACGATATTCTGTGTATTTATATCGAAATGTCCTGGAACTGCATGGTTAATCAAATATTCCAAATGTAATGAAAATGCGTAAATATTTTTAAAAATTTCGATTACCATTCGAGAGTACATCCTATATATGGCCGATTCAACCTATATATAAAGCAATGTTGCTGTTAATAAATCATTACTAGTTTTCTCAATTTTCAAGTTACCATTCAAAAATGGAAATAAACAACATATATCTCGAATTTTGATCCAATTCATAAAAGACGACATTATATATGATTCAAATAATCAGATTTATGTGAATGTATATGATCTGTTGTGTATTTATATTGAAATGTCCTGGAACTGCATGGTTAATCAAAAAATCGAAATTTAATGAGAATGCGTGAATATTTTTGAAAATTTCGATTACCATTTGAAAGTGCATTTTATATATGACCGATTTAACCTATATATAAGATAATCTTGCTGTTAACAAATCATTACTATGTTTGTCAATCTTCAAGTGATCATTCAGAAATGGAAAAAAACAACATATCTCGAAATTTTATCCAATTAATGCAAGACGACGTTATATATGATTCAAGTAATCAGATTTATGTGAATGTATATGATATTCTGTGTATTTATATTGAAATGTCCTGGAACTGCATGGTTAATCAAATATTCCAAATGTAATGAAAATGCGTAAATATTTTTAAAAATTTCGATTACCATTGGAGAGTACATCCTATATATGGCCGATTCAACTTATATATAAAGCAATGTTGCTGTTAATAAATCATTACTATTTTTCTCAATTTTCAAGTTACCATTCAAAAATGGAAATAAACAACATATATCTCGAATTTTGATCCAATTCATGAAAGACGACATTATATATGATTCAAATAATCAGATTTATGTGAATGTATATGATCTTTTGTGTATTTATATTGAAATGTCCTGGAACTGCATGGTTAATCAAACAATCGAAATTTAATGAGAATGCGTGAATATTTTTGAAAATTTCGATTACCATTTGAAAGTGCATTTTATATATGACCGATTTAACCTATATATAAGATAATCTTGCTGTTAACAAATCATTACTATGTTTGTCAATCTTCAAGTGATCATTCAGAAATGGAAAAAAACAACATATCTCGAAATTTGATCCAATTAATGCAAGACGACGTTATATATGATTCAAGTAATCAGATTTATGTGAATGTATATGATATTCTGTGTATTTATATCGAAATGTCCTGGAACTGCATGGTTAATCAAATATTCCAAATGTAATGAAAATGCGTAAATATTTTTAAAAATTTCGATTACCATTGGAGAGTACATCCTATATATGGCCGATTCAACCTATATATAAAGCAATGTTGCTGTTAATAAATCATTACTATTTTTCTCAATTTTTAAGTTACCATTCAAAAATGGAAATAAACAACATATATCTCGAATTTTGATCCAATTCATGAAAGACGACATTATATATGATTCAAATAATCAGATTTATGTGAATGTATATGATCTGTTGTGTATTTATATTGAAATGTCCTGGAACTGCATGGTTAATCAAAAAATCGAAATTTAATGAGAATGCGTGAATATTTTTGAAAATTTCGATTACCATTTGAAAGTGCATTTTATATATGACCGATTTAACCTATATATAAGACGAATAAAAAATGTCCCGGTACTGACCGTTGGATATATATATATATATATATATATATATATATATATATATGTCATTGGTAAAATGTAGATAGAAAGTCAAAATGTCCTACCTAAATTAATCATTTTTTATTTATCTCTTCCAATAGCTGACACCCCTGTCAGGTATTGGGTCATGCACTATAAGATATATGCTTAGTACCTACTTACTAGTTCATGGTTTCTAATAGAAGTAATATTTATTTTTTTTTTCAGAATCATAATGTCTAAGAATAAAAGCATGAAATATTCCCAAGAAAATGTTCAGAGTGCTTCGCAAGACATCTATAACGGTATGCCAATTGCTATAGCAAGTAAGCGTTATGGTGTTCCTAGAATAATATTTTTATAAAAAAAAAAACTTAAAAGTATCCAAAAGAATGTAAAAAGGGTCCCCCTACGAATCTAACGGATTTTAAAGAAGAATCGCTAATTAAATGGCTTTTCCATATTGCAGATCGGGGATTTCCCGCAACTAAATTACAATTGATTGAATCTGTTGAAATTATTTTTAAAGAAAATAGGAAGAAAAATAATTTTGTCAATGGAAGACCAGGAAAAAAGTGCTATGCGTCATTTATAAAGCGACACTTCGAAGTTAGCAATAGAGTATCTCAAAATTTGTCTTCTGGACGGACAGCTGTCAATAAAGAAACAATTCGTCATTGGTTTAAAAAAATAGGATCTCATTTTGTGGAAAACAATTATATGCCCATCCTAGAAGATTCAACTCTAGGGTTTTTAAGGCCGATGAGTCAGCGTTTTTTCTATCGCCGAATCAAAGCAAGGTCATAGTCAAGAAGAGGTCATCCACAGTGTATAGTTTCACAGCTAATAATGATAAAGAGTGCATGCCAGCCCTACTGAATGCTAATGATGCTGGAATAGTAGCACCTCCTATGATAATATTCCAGTATGAAAAAATCCCTCCACATGTAGCTAATAAAATGCCATGAGGATGGGCAATTGGTAAAAGTGAAACTGGCTGGATGACTGGCCAAACAGTCTAAGAATATTTAGGTAACGTTTTTTTATCATGGTTGTAACATGTGATGTTGGTTTTACTTACCGTGTTTTAGCTCAATTTTAATTAGGGCCGTGAGTAGCACTTAACCTTGACAAAACTTAACTATAGGAAAGGGAAGGAGGGCGCCACCAAACTTACATAAACATATCATTTAAGGTGAATTATAATAATGTTTAGACTGGGAAAGAAGTACACACTCAGTGGTTAAATGATTGGGTTGAATTGAGGAATTGAGTACTGTGTGTATATATAAAGGTTTAATACAATTTGGCTAGCGCTTTCGACAAAACATTGTCATCTTCAGGCCGTCGTCAATAGATATCTATCCAGAGTTAAAATTGAATAAAAATACATGGGTTAAAACACTGAATACATTTTTGAAAAAGGGGGTGTTGAAAATTAGCAAAACACCCCCTTATATTTCGTATTTTACAAATACATTATCAGTTAAAAAAATTTAAATTTTAACGGTACATCGTACCTATTAGGTACGATTGATTATAAAGGTACCCTGTTTAGGGAAATATTGCAACATCTCTACCCACAATAAAACTTGTTGCTATTAGTGAGTTATAGGTAATGTTACGTTTCTTTTGCTGCATAAAATAATAACAGTTATAAGTGCCTAGCTCAGCTCAGTATATGGGGTGGTTCATATACAAATTTAAAGAAAATGATTATTTAACCCGGCGCCAAGTAATTTGAGCGGCGATGGAAAATTTAAAGACAATACTAAATTACTAAACTTACTCTCTTTAGTGAGACTTCCCTTTGTAAGGGTAAAAATAAATAATAAGAGGTAGAATTTCAATAAAGCCAAAAAAAAAGATATATTAACTTTTCTTCAATATTTATAATAAAATTAAGATTGCCCTAAACTCTTGCAAGAGTAGCTGATTTTGGGAATCAAGACAAACTTAAACCCCAAAAAATAACTCTATCCCAAAACCAGTTGCACAGTTAATAATGTAGAATAACTAAACTTAACTACTATTTATAGAAAATAAATAATAATAAAATGATTCCCACAGCGGGGTACTTATTTAAAAAGGTTCGAATTCCCTTTCAGCCAAATCCACAATAAAAAGCCTCTTGGTATTTTGTTTCAATCACAAAATTCTGTTTTACAGTTCAATTGTTCTACCAGCAGTTGGAAACAATAATTTATCGTTCTTGAAATCAGAACCGGTACCCAAATAAACGTCTAAAAAAAATAGGAAAACCTTTATTTAGCATTAACGAAAACTTTCTATTTATTATTAGTAAATTTAAATAATTTTAAATTAATGGGTAACGCAAATTTTACTTTGTAATAATTGAGTACTAACCTCCTACACAGTTATTCCAAAAATAATTCCTTATTGTAGAGACGTTTTCATCAAAGTGTTCAAAACAGCTATCAAAGAAATCCGTCAATCGACGTAAAAAGTACAAATGCACAAAATAAATAATTTCAACCAGAAACACTTGTACTAAATTAATATTTGAGAAATTAAATCCGCCTACAGCGATTATTGGAAAATTTCCTCAAAATATATTATCACTGTTATTAACCAGAGCTTTGAAATCAAAATCCCATCGATTTATCTAGAAATTTGCGTTAGACCCACGAGAATTTAATTTCGCGAGCTAAACAAAAAACACCGCAGACTTTTTACCGATACTGTCGTATGGTACGAGGTACTTAAAATTGTTGAATACAGTGTGAGTCAATATGGATAATTTATTTGGGATAATTTATTTTAAAATAATAAAACTTTGGTAGAACCATTGAATGTAAACGTTATTTACGTTTCAGTAATAACTATTTTTAAATATGAAAGGGATAAACTATACAGCCTGACAACAGCGCACCAGGAAAAGCATGTCGGTTCATTTACGAAATAGTTACGCGCTACGTTTCTTTGCAATGAATGACCGGGTTTTAAATGTAAATAGAGGAGCTTTGTTTTATGGTCTCTGTTTCCTCAATTTTTATAGGCTGGTCTATAATGAGTAGTTCTAGATTTGGAAGACTATATAAAACTATATAAAAAAAATCTAAAACCAGCCACAACTTGATGAAACCTTTATAGCCAGATTTCCTAGTTTTATATTATTATTATTATTATTATTATTTTGTAGTCGTAGAAAAACCACTTGTGTGTATGAGATTTTTAACACTTGCGTGATTGTCGCTTTCGGCCTATGCATCGTGCGACAATATTTTCTACTCGTGTGAAAAATGTCACTTTCCACACTCGTAACTTAATATACCTACTATTATTTTATCTTAACAATAACTTTGCCGTAAATCATATAAATCTCTGAGTTGAATAAAATTGTAGATCAAGGATGGAAACGCCGCGTATTATATTTTAACGAACTCTCATATTGAATGTGTTGTAGATTTCCTACATCAAAGCGAAAAGAACCTGAATTTTTCTTTAAAATATGCATCTTTTAATAAAGTTCCGATGCAACTTCGTTTGTAGCTGGTAAAAAATACGACAAGAGTTGTGCATTGCGTAATTTCATTTGATCTAAAAACGTTAACAGATCATGACTTTACGAAAGTCTTTGCAAGAAACTTTTAAAACAAGAAATGGGAGATATTTAATAAGAAATTGTAGAGAAAACTCAAAGTCACGAGAATAATTATTATTTTTATCTGTCGTTATTATTTTTAAGATTTTTATATCAGATTCGGATATACTCTGGAATAGAAATTTAAAATCAATATTAAGAATTTTAAATTGTACAGTTTACTACAATTTATTATGGAAAATAATTTAGACATAACAAATGTAGGCAATAAACCGCCCTTTATAACAAAAAACAGAAAGGAGGTACTAGATGTAACAATAGCATCAACATACTTGAGCAATTTTGTTACAGACTGGTATGTATCTGACGAAGAGAGCTTATTAGATCACAGACACATAAACTTCAATACTAAAGGTAATATTGCAAAAGAAACTTATCGGAATCCCAGGAAAACAGCATACAATGCTTCCTTGGAATGTAATCTTCCGAAGATGAGAAAGACGATAATAACAAGAACCGACCTAGAAATGACTGTGGATGAGTTTAATTACACAGTCACTAGCGCTTTCAGATACCTGTCCCTTAATAGCAAGGAACTCTATCAGGAAACTTCCATGGTGGAATGATGACCTTGCTATACTAAGGAAACAGGTGAGACAAAAATGTAATAAGGCTAAAATAACCGGCGAATGGGAACTATATAGAACCATACGCACCTGTTACAACATAGCCTTATGAAAAGTCAAGAGAGAGTCTTGGAGAAGGCACTGTAAGGAGATTGCAAGCACTCAAGAATGTGCCAGGCTCCAAAAAATTCTCTTAAAAGACACACAATAAACACCCTTAAGAACGAACTGGGAGTACACAATAACAGGGAAAAAAACAGTAAGGAAACTCTTTAGGGTTCACTTCCCTGATGCTCAAATCATAGCACACACACCGGCTAAACGGAATCTAAACAGACTGGAAGCTCATAATAGAGCCAATAGGGAAGATTGAAGGATAGCCAAATAAGTGGTGAACTATGATAAACTGAAATGGGAAATTAACTCATATAAATCATATAAATCACCGGGCATGGACGGGAGTTATCCAATAATGTTACAAAGAGGTCCTGATATTTTATACAGCAGACTCTGTAACGTACTCAGAAGTAGCCTGGCCTTTGGACACATACCAAAAGGTAACTTTTATACCAAAACCTGGGAAGATAGGACGAAATGGCAAAGTCCCTAAGACCAATAAGTCTTATGTCCTTTGTACTTAAGACTTTGAAAAAAATGCTAGATAGGCATATTAGAGACGGGATATTGGTTCAGAGTGCAATATACTAAGACCAATACGCCTATAGTGCAGGGAAATCAACTGAAACAGCTCTCCATCAATTGTTAAAAGGGGTGGAGAACACACTGGAAAACAAGGAGTTAATGCTGGGAGCATTCTTGGATATCGAGGGTGCATTTGGCAATACCTCCGTTGAATCGATCATTAGATCTCTCAAACGGGGAATCGAGGACACGTGCGTGTCCTGGATCGACTTTATGAGGGGAGAACTATACACACAACCCTTATGGGAGAGACAATAGCGGCACGGGTAGCGATAGGATGTCTGCAGGGTGGAGTGCTGTCTTTACTCCTGTGGAACCTTGTAGTGGACGGGCTGCTTAGGGCTCTCAAAGATAAGGGACATAGAACCCTGGGATATGCCGATAATCTAGTGATCAAGGCACAGGGAAAATACAACACTAGTAAGAGATCGAATGCAAGAGGCTTTAAATATAGTAACAAATGAACAAAGGCAAAAGGACTAAACATTAGCCCAAAAAAATCTGACATACTTGCATTCACCCGCAGGAGGAAATTGGAGGGAATAGGGCCTCTAAATCTAAGAGGTGCAAGCGTCCAGCTTAAGAAAGAGGTAAAATACCTCGGGGTTATGATTGACTCGAGACTTACCTGGAACCAGCATCTAGAAATAACCACAAGGAGAGCGGACACCTCGTTAATGACGGCAAGGCGATCCTTTGAGAAAAAAAAAATTGAGGTTAAAACCAGTCATGGTATATTGGCTTTATAACATGGTGGTGAGACCGATAATAACATACGCAGCTTTGGTGTAGTGGCCAAAGACACAGCAAAGGAAAGCAATAACGAGGCTAAGCAAGGTACAAAAACTTGCCTGCCTCGGAATAACGGAGGCAATGAAAACAACCCCCACTGCTGCAATGGAAGCACTAATAGGACTCCCACCTCTTCACTATGTGATACAAAGGGAGGCAAGATTAAGTGCTTACAGATTAGGGAATATACTGGGAAATCTTAACATTAGGCCAGGTCACATGAGTATCTCAAGGTTAGTGACAGGAAACGTGCTAGGCATGAGATCAGACCACATAACTAAGAGGTACTCTTTTATTTGAGGTTTTAATACAGGAAAGAGCGGAGATCACCATAAGAGAGCCCAATGCCAAACGACAGGAACAAACCTGGTATATAGACTGCGGAAGGCACTGGGGCGGGAGTATTCTCCAAAAACCCTGATACTACCCATAGCTATGCTATAGGAATACATTCCTCGGTATTTCAGGCCGACGTACACGCAATTTTGTAATGTGCAAAAACGAACAATGAAAGAGCTGTCGAAAATCAGCATATTCAAATAATATCAGACACCCAAGCGGAAGTTAAGGCCATATCGAGTTAGAAAGTTACGTCGAGGCTAGTATGGGAATGAATCGAAGAACTAAGAACACTGACAGACCGAAATAGAGGAACTATTTTGGGTGCCAGAACACCAAAGGATCGAAGGCAACGAAAAGGCTGACGAATTTGCAAAAAGAAGGTCAGAAGAAACACCGGAACCAGACACAAACGCAGAAGTACCAAAAAGTACAGTCCGGGATTTCATAAACGACTGGATTCGGGAACAATATATCAACTATTGGGGAAGCACCCCAAAACAGGCACATGGAAAAGCCTCTATAGGCAGACTATGTCCCAAAAGAACTGGAGAACTAGTCTTTATAAACAGGAACCAGTTGAAAGTGATAACAGGGTTTATGACTGGGCACGCCCCAATAAAGGGACACTTGAACAAAATTGACATGTACAATGGGGAACTCATGTGCCGACTATGTCACAAGAAACCAGAAACGGCCACTGTGCGAATGCGAAGCTCTAGATCGCAAAAGACAGGCCCTTTTTGGAGAACCCCAGATTGATCCAACAACGTATAGAACCCACTCATCCAAGGATCTGTACAAACTTATACAAGGTGCAAAGGTAACAGAGTGGGTGCTATGAACTAACGTGGGGTAAAACACAATAAGCCAATAAGCTTCAGTGTTATTCGGAGACATAGTCAGACGAACCCAGGAGAAAAAAAAAAACATGACGTTATTGTCCATCAACATTTCAATAGTACTGTTCGAAGTCTAGTTTCTAAGTGTTCAAATATGACTTAAGTTGGAGAAGCAACCATTTATAGACATTTGAAGCAACGAAAGGATAGAAGTATTACAGTAGCACTCAAAACATCAACTAGGAAAAAATTCATTCAAATAGAAGGTACTATGAAACAACTGATCCGAAGAAACGTGCATTCGTATTATTTACAAAAAAGATACCTACTTTGGATAAATTTTTAGTAGATAATAATGATGACGAAATGTTAAGAGAGACAAATTATGGAAAACTTTACATGAATTAAACTTCGGTTGGGAGAAGAACGGTAGAAAATCTGCGCTCATAAAGGTAGATTAAATTATTTGTTAGTGGATGCAATATTTAAGATAAATTAGAAAATTAAGAAGAGAAGACAAAAATATTTTTTATTTGGATGAAACAAGGATAAATAAAGGACATTTTGTAAAAAACATTTGGCAATATAAACAGGCACAAATGCTCTTCAAGCATTTATTGGTTTATCTACTGGTTTAAAATGTTCACATGGTGAAGGTAGCCGTTTAATTATCACTTATATTGGGGGAGATAAAGGATTTGTTGATAGAGGCTTGTTAGAATTTGTTTCAAATTCTACAAAAGACTACCATAAAGAAATTACTGCTGATGTTTTTGAGGAATATTTCAGTCAAATGATGTATTACCGACCAATTCTGTAATAGCTATGAATAATGCCAGTTACATAACACTAAATGGAAAAAGCAACAACTCTCCGATTGGCTAATAACCAAAGAAATAGTAGCAAAAGAGGGATTACTTAAAAAAGAGCTATAGAAATTATGTAAACAACATTCACCAAAATTTAAGAAGTATATTGGAGATGAATTAAAGTGTTACGGTTACCACCTTATCACTGTGAAATTAATCCCATTGAACTAATCTGGGCTCAAATAAAGAGATATGTAGCGAGAAATAATACATTTAAACTTCAAGATGTTTGTCAACTATTATGTGACTCCATATCAAAAATTTCACCAGACAATTGGCAAAACGCTATAAGACATGTAATAGCAGAGGAAGAGAAATTCTGGAAACTTGATATGTTAATACATGAAATAGAACCAATTATTATCTATGAGGGAAGTGAAAAAACTGCTGATGATGACTCCTTATCGGGAGAAAACGACTTATTTATTTAGGTATGTAACTCTGTATTTATATTAATTATAATAAGTTTATATGACGTTAGTACCCGAAATATAAACAAATTTTTATGAAATGACTCCGTATTTCTAAAAACGAAGTATGAGTGTTTTATAAGAAAATATTTTTTTGCAGATTTTTTTTAATATAGGTATCATATACATTTGATATATAGAGAATTGGAAGATCTCCAACTTTTATAATATCTGTATCTGTGACGTGTGGAGGATGGGTTACCTCTACGGTACTTAGGCCTCACTAGGCCCATTGGGCATCTTTTATAATAGCTGTCAATTTCCTTTTTTGGAGTTATATAAACTAATGTATCTAAAAATGAGATTCCGCTACCTAGAACCTGAATAAACAAGCAAATCAGAGAATTAAAAAATAAAAAAAAAATTGTTCCAGATGCGTATAACCAGTAACTCTGTTATCGAGCCACTGGTGAAATTCTTCAAAAATTAGTTCATGTTAAAACATTACTTTCTTAAAGAGCATATTGTCCACCATATTTAAAACAAATATTTAAAAACGTTTTTAATTTATGGCAAATTTTTAATTTTCAGTTCAAACTTTTAACACCCTGTAATTCGGCAACTAAATCCTTAAGTCAAAATTCATTAATTAAAGAGATCTGTCTGGTGTAGATCGTTGTCGGTCGAATATACTAACACTCGGTATAATGCATCTTATGTAAGTATAGAACGTAACATAAATTTAAAATGATTTTTTATTTATAATTAGGGCAATGGCGCAGCTAATCAGATTTACGTCTGCATTATATCTAAGTTAAACAATACCGATACCATTATTAATTGGATGGATGATCGTTGGAGAAATTCAATAGATTATTTCGAACAAATAGGGCGTAGTAAACAATGGTTATAGCGAGGACTTTGTTTCGGAGTAAGGCATAGATCTCATACTCGTTAAAGGTTCCTCGGAAGGCAACTACAAACGGAGCAACATAACTTTTTTCACAACGAGTAACGTCAAGTTAAAACGAAGCTGATATAATATTGTTAAAAATAATAATATTTAATAGAAGAAGGGAATCTTTTAAATGTCTTCAACAATACCCGAAACCCACGTGATCAAAACGTCATGACAGCGATTGGTGAAAATAATAGTAAAAATCCCTAGATGTTGACCAGTGCTTAAGAACAAAATACAGTGAGATATAACAAAAAAAATCATATTATTAAATTAATGGTGCTTTACATTATTATATTTTTATGTTAGAATTCCATTTAGGACAATATAAAATCTTATCTTTAAATTTTTTTATGTATTGAATTTAATACATCTCTTATTAAAAGAGAAGAATAATTCAATACCTAACCTAAGATCACCATATCTTGAGATTCTTGAGTGTTTTTTTTTTGTTTTTAATGTTTATTTAGCCCTCCGTACTTTATCTCGATGCTCCGTCCGTACACTTCTTTATCTTCAAGTTTGGAAGTAATACCTAATAACCGCTGGTATAAATTCAGTTAGTTTCCACCACGTTGAATATGGTCGAGGTACTTCTGCAAGTGAAGTTCAGTCTATATCCATCAAAAGAATATGTCCCAGCGTGTGCTGTAACAGTTTAATATTTTTTTTTGCGATATGATCTTGAAGTAGTGGTATTTTTAAATTACATATGGTATTGTGTTGACATGGTATTTTATTTTTACATAGAAATGTTTCCATCTCTCGCCCTTTGAGCGAGATACAATTAGAATACTTTGTTCCTGAATCTTTAAAGGATAGAATAAACATGAATTATTTTGCGGTGAAAATTCTGATAAGGATTTTAATTATGTTGAAATTTAAACTGAAGCCGAAATTGAGCAAAGTAGCGAAGAGAAAACTAAAGAAAGACCTCCAAAGGTTGCCAGTCGTAAAAAGAAAAAGCGGATACAAGAGAAGTTGACCCGAAAATCTTGGATTTGTTTACCAATTTTGTATATAGTTTAACTAAATGATTAGGTTTATTTAGATTAAATTTAATATATTCCTTTGTGATACAAATTGTCTTTTAAGTCAATAAAATAGCATTTTAGCCATAAGTTTTTTTTGGTACATATGTTTATTGGGATCTAAGTTACCATAAAAAAATTGTTTTGAGTTTTAAGTTCAATTCTTGTGTATAAATAAGCATGGGGCATCATATATCCCAGTGCGTGTAGCGGAATGGGACAACTCCCAATTTTATTAAAAGAGCTGAATTTAGAATTATTATTCAACAATTGAAATTTTAAGGGACAAATTCTTGATAAAAATTAAGTGGGAACGGAGGATTAAAAAATGTTATGCATAAAGAACACAATTAAAAAAGTATTTATTTTATTTTCTTTCGAACAAAAATGAAGAAAATATAAATAACAATCCTGTATACATTTTAACACGCTATTAGAGAGTTATTGCAAGTTCACTTAAAGTCAGCCACTATTATTAGCGCCGTTCTTATTTTGAAATCTGAGCATGCGCAGATCGTTTACGTTCTAGAACTGACTTTATTAAAGATTGTGCCTGTCCTTTATTGTGGATGTTTAAGGACATCAGATAGTAGCGACTTTATAGCTTTATAATAATAAAATAATAATAATAAAGTGCCTTTAATTTGCATTGTAATATACAATACATGAAAATATATAGAGGCGAAGTCTAGCTAAGCTACTACACTTAACCTCTAAACAGTAATTTGTTTACAAACAAAATAATATTTAGAACACTTAAAAATTGATTTACAGAACTGATTTTATATAGAGAACAATAGCAATTTAATACAAAAAAATATTAAAAATGAATTTAAGACATAGTAATAAAAATAAAAGTATAAGGTAGTAATCATAATGCAATGCCCTCATTGATTAGCTAATAAACTAAATTTTAAGCATCTTTTAAAATGTTTCAAAGAATGCGACCTTATTTCTAATGGAACAGCATTTACAGCATTGTAAGTAAAACAACTGTGAAACATGGTAAGATTGAATCTGGGTAGTATTGGAGTGTTTGGATATCTTAAGTTTACATTATGTACATCTCCTCGATATAGTAATTTGTCCTTTAAATACGCAGGTTAAGAAGTAGACGAAATGCGAAAGATTAAAGCATACATTTGTAGTTTAAATGAATTTTTTATTTTGATCCATTCTAATTGTTTTATTTTAGAAGGAAACTCTAACGTACTTTTTTAATCTAAAAATAAATCAGCAACATGAGTTTATGATTTTTTGTAAGCTATAATTCGTAAATTGATCTAAATAAGGATAAAATAAAACCAAGCCATAATTTATAATCGATAAAACTAAACTCAAGAAGTTTCCGTAAGGAAAAAACTGAAAATTTCTCGGTTCCTATATACTTGACGAAGAACTAAATAAGATTTGTTTACCAACAATGAAATATGCTCTTCAAAACGTTATTTGCAATCAAAAATAATGCCAAGACTTTTGGCGCTACTAACAACTTTCAAATGTTGGTTTTCAATGAGCAGTTTGATATTTTTTAACCAACTTGTATTGGTAGTTTTTGGATAGAAGAATATTGCAGAGCGCTTATTTAGTTTTATATTGTGAGCTTTAGAATACTTGGCCACTTCGTTTAAGTATCTGTTTATGTAGTCAGAAATACTAGTGAAGTTTTCAAGATCAAATGAGCAGTATAGTTGAGTGTCATTGGCAAAAGTTTGAATTTTAATGTAATTTACAACTGAATTTATGATGGCAGTGTAAATTAGAAAAAGTAAGGGACCCAGTACAGAGCCTTGAGGAACTCCAGAGGTTACATATGAAAAATGTGATGATCTATTATCTAGAACTACTTTTTGATGTCGATTCCTTAAGTAAAATTTAAAGAATCCCAAGGAAGTATCATCAAAACCATAATAGTTTAGTTTAACGCACAATAAGTAGTGGTCAGGAGTATCAAATGCTTTGGAAAAGTCTAATTGTGTTAATGCTGTAGTCAGCCCTTCATCAAGGGATTTTATTATGTGGTCACTGACATTTAATAAAAGGGTAGTTGTACCAAATCCCTTTTTGAAGTATTACCAATAATACCATTTGTAAAAATATACTCGTACACTTGCTTACTAATAGTTTTTTCAAGAATTTTTAAGAAGTTTGGAAGAATACTTATAGGAAGTAGATTTTTAAAACTTTCAGGATTTCGAATTTTAGGTAAGGGTTTCACTAAAGCAAATTTTCAAATATTAGGGAAATAACCACGTTCTAAACAACAATTTAGGATATGTGTCAGAAAACGAGCGATTACATTTAGACAAAGTTGTAGCATTTTAGCGGATATACTATCACTACCAACTGCATTCGATTTGAGATTTATAAAAATTTGTCTTATTTCGTCAACAGTAGCAAGACGAAAAGAAAAAAGTATATCAGGTTTAAATTTAAATGAGTTATAATAATGAGTGGTTAATGGGCAGGCATTTATAGGGGTAGAAACCGATAAAAAATATTTGTTTATCTCAGTAGGATTTTTAAATGACTCAGAAATTTTAGTTATAGCTTTATTTTTAGCTTTTCAAGAATTTATTGTTCTCCAAAGTTGTTTAGAGCTACCCAATTTAAAATGGTGGGCGAGATACGCAGATTTTTCTTTTCTAATAGCCGAAGTAACAGTATTTCGAATATCTTTATAGTAAATGTAGTAAATATAGTAATATATTTTCAAAAGGCATACTTAATAGATCTCTATTTAAACTAGCATGTGAAAAATATTTGTAAGATACATATTTTATTACTTTAGGCAGAGTCGGAACATCTGGGGGGTACTTAATAGGTAATCAGTTTTATATTCTATAAAATAAATCTGTTATTTACGTTTGGAGAAGAAAATTCTTTAAATAAAAGTTACTTCTTATATTATTCTCTATAATTTTTGTTGCATACAAAATTTTTCTAAAATGGTCCGTATTCGAGAAATTTTTCAAAATATCAAAAAAATTCGGATTTTTAAGAAAATTGTTAAACTAAAAGATGTTTGCAATATCGATCTCTATAATTTTTGTTTTTTACATGATTTCTCTAAAATGGATCGTAATGGAAAAATTGGAGGAAAAGTATAAAATTTAAATTTTTCAGCATTTTCGTTGGCAATGAGTGTATATAGAAAAATGTTTTGAGTTAGATGTATGTGGAAAATGTATATATTAAGTTAACCTCTAAATATTTACAGAGGTGCTGCAATAGGTTGTACAAAATAACCGGAAAAAGCCTGTAATAACTAGATAGGAAAGTCATGTGTTGGACACATCAGATTTTTTAAATTCTTATTCATCCTCTAGGCATTGCGTTTTAAACAAGCAGAAGCGATTAAAATAAAAAACTCGAACCTAATCCTTTAAAATTCCATTGAAATTTAATGTTGAAATTCAGGGTTAGTTTCAAACCCGGAAATCTCCTTGTGGCAGTTAGTACAAAAAAAAACGACGAAACAGGCAAAATTCCAAACCGCCAATCAGATTATCGTATAGAGCGATAATTTTTGAGCTTACTATGTTGTTTAGTTTTGCTACTTTTTGGAGATTGGAGAAGCAACCATTTATAGACTTTTGAAGGAACGAAAGAATAGAGGTATTACAGTAGCACCTAAAACGTCAAAGGGGAGAAAATCAATTCAAATAGGCGGTACTATGAAACAACTGATCCAAAAAAAGATACCTACTTTAGATAAATTTTTAGTAGATATGAATGAAGACCAAACTTTGTCAAACATTAAAAGAGTCAAATTGTGGAAAATTTTACATGAATAAGACTTCGTTTGGGAGAAAGACGATAGAAAATCTATGCTCATAGAGAAAGATAAAATGTGTTGTAGTATTTAAGGGAAATTAGATAATTAAGAATAACAGACAACATATTTTTTGTTTGGATGAAACATGGATAAATGAAGCACAATTTGTAAAAATAGTTTGGCAAGAGAAACAGATTACAAATGCTCGTCATCCATTTATAGAAGGTTTGTCTACTGGCTTCAAATTTGCAAATGGTAAAGGTCGCCGTTTAAGTATCACTCACATTGAAGGAGATAAAGGATTTGTTGATAGATGCTTGTTAGAATTTGTTTCAAATTTTACAGAAGACTTCCATAAAGAAATGACTGCTAATATTTTTGAGGATTATTTTACGACAAATTTTGTAATAGTTATGGACAATGTCAGTTACCATTCAAGATTAAAGAAATCATTACCTTATACTAAATGGAAAAAGCAAGAACTCTCCGATTTGGTACTACCCAAAGAAATAATGGCACAAGAGAGAGTACCCAAAAAAGAGCTATAGCAGTTATATAAACAGCAATTACCAAAATTTAAGAAGTATAGTGTAAATGAAATATTAGCAAAAGAACATGGAGTTAAAGTATTGCGGTTACCACCTTATCACTGTGATAAGATACTCATCAGAAAATTACGAAATACAAAATAATGTTTTGTCTGGCCCTTTTTCTATAAAAGAACTTGATTCTGCGATTAAAATTTCACGATGTACTTCTCCGGGGAAAGATAGTTTCAGCTACAACATGATCAGGAACTTACCCGAAACAGCAAAAAAATATCTTTTAAAAATATATAATGAATGGTGGATAAATGGTAAATTTATTCAGGAATTCAAAGAAACCATACTAATATTCATATTAAAACCAAAAAAAGATCCTAATGATCCCACTTCATACCGGTTAATATCATTAATGTCATGCTTCGAAAGAATCATAAAATCTAGATTAGAATGGTTTCTAGAATCTAAAACACTACTTCCTCCCTCTCAATACGGTTTTAGAAAAGGCAAAGGAACTGCAGATGCCCTAATACATTTAGTGTCTGATATTCAAAATACCTTTTCAGATAATGGATATCTTGCTTGTTTTTTCGTAGACCTCAAGGCTGCCTATGATTCTGTTAATTTGAACATCCTAGAATCAAAATTAATTTCTTTAGGGTTACAATCAAATGCTTCCGCCAATATTGTACAATTATACAGAAACCGCAAAATTTTTTTCAGAGACCACGCTAATAACCTACATGGGCCAAGAATTGTAAACTGTGGAATTCCACAGGGAGCAGTTCTGAGCCCACTACTTTTTAATATCTATACCCTAGATTTGCATAAAATATTTCATCAAAATATTAGAGTTGTTCAATATGCTGATGATATCTGTATATATACAATCCACAAGTCTTATAACCAATGTATTAGTGATCTGCGTTATATAATGTACTGCCTCCAAGGATGGTTAAACGAGCATTCATTGGATTTATCCCCGAACAAATCGGCGGTGATGGTTTTTACACGTCATCGGCTGGTTATGGGGGATACAATCAAATTATGTGAGAATTACATTCCCGTTACAGATAATTACAAGTATTTGGGTGTCTTTCTTGATAAAAAACTAACTTGGAAAATACATATAGAACATATTAAAAGTAAATGTGAGAAAGGTATAAATGTTTTAAAATGTGTGGCTAAGAGGAATTGGGGCGCCGACCCCACAACCTCACTTTTGTTTTACAGATCCTATATACGATCTATATATGACTATGGACGTATTATTTACGGATCCGCATCCAACTCTAATTTATTAATTATAGACAGAATTCAATTAAAAGCAATAAAAATTTGTTTAGGTGCGTTTAAATCGTCGCCCTCGCCGGCAGTATTAGTAGAGGCTCAGGAACCTCCCCTTTCAATCCGCAGACAATTTTTGGCCCAAAAGAAAATAATAATGTTAAGGGTTTCATCCTGTGAATACATAACAGATTCTATATATAAACTATCTATCGATAACCTCATAAACAAGTATTGGACATTTAAAAACAGCCCTCCTTTGGCAGAAGCATTTGTTTCTACTAACCACCTAGTAACAAATATTAAAAAATACAACCCTTTAGTTAATACAAATTCTGAATAATATAAAAAAAATTTTAAACCAACGGTGATTACTAAAAAATTTTCAGATATTCCACTAATAAATAATTTAATTTTAAAAAATATACTTACTAGTTTTGAAAGATATAATACCATCTTTTGCGATGGTTCTAAGTCCCAAAATGGACGTGGTTGTGGGTTCTATGTTTTCAATCTTAATCAAACATCTAAATTTAAAATATCGGATATATGTTCTGTTTTTACGGCAGAAGCAAACGCAATTTTACATGCGCTGAAATGGGTAGAAAATATTAACGCTGGTAATTCCGTAATTCTAATAGACTCATTGTCGGTATTACAGTCTATCAAAAAACATCCTACAAACATAAATTCCAACCACTTAGTAAAACTAATAAGAGAAAAACTCATCAACCTTAAAAATAGTGATACAAATATAGTTTTTTGTTGGGTTAAAGCTCATGTGGGAATAGTTGGTAATGAAATAGCAGATCTCGCTGCAAAAGACTCCACAAACTTAGAGTATTGCGAGAAACTTTACACGGTTCCCGATATTATCAATTGCTTTAAAAAAGAAATAAAAATCAATTGGGAAACGATCTGGATTGATTTCAAACATAACAATAATTCAAACAATCATTACACACAAATTCAGCCTAATACATCTAATACTGTTACTCACATTTCTGAATTTCAAGTATCCAGACAGTATTTTATTTACATTACTAGGATGAGGTTGAACCATGGTGGGTTTCCGTCCCACCTATTTAAGATCGGTGTCCTAAGGACACCCTTCTGTTCTTGTGATAATAATTCAGTAGGAGATCTTAATCATTTGATATTTGCATGTAACAACCACAACAAATATAGAAAAAAATTTTTAACGAAGTTATTAGATATAGGGATTTCTTTTCCAACCAATATTACGTTGCTATTGATCTCAAACAATAAAAAAGTATTTAATACATTGATAACATTTATTAAAGAATCTAAAATTAACATATAAACCAATAAGAATTAACAATCAGTGGTAACAATTGTAATAAAAATAATAATGTCTGTGGCAAATGGGTTAATCCCGATGCCAGTCAACCACTGCACACACACACACTGTGATAAGTTCCCATTGAACTAATCTAGGCTCAAATAGAGGATCTGTTGCGAGAAACAATACAACATTTAAACTTTAAGATGTTTGTCAACTATTAAGTGAGTCCATAATAAAAATTTCACTGAACAATTGGCAAAACCCTATAAGACATATATCATAGCAGAGGAAGAGAAATTCTGGAAACTTGATTTGTTAATAGAGGAAACAATAGAACCATTTATTAATTCTGTCGGAAGTAAGGGAACTGATAATGATGACTCTTTATCGTGAGACAACGACTTATTTATTTAGCTATTTACCTCTATATTTATATTAATTATAATTAATAGGTTTATATCATGCTAGTTCCCGAAATACAAACAAATGTATATGGAATTACCTCGTAGATTTAAAAACGAGTGTTTAATGAGAAAATATTTTTTTTCCAAAGATGTTCTTAGTATATCATATAAATTTGGTTGTATGTATATTTATTATTAAATTTTAAGGAAATGTCCTAACCTAATATCTAGTATGCTATTTTTATAAAAATAAATAAGGATACTTAATATTGACAGTTTACTATTTTTTATATTAAAGTAATTTCATGTTTCCCGTCACTGAGGTATAGAATTATTGGTTAATCCCTAAGGGTTTGCTCATTTACGTTTTATTTTATTCTATTCGAGGGTTTCTAAGGTGATCGTACTAAAATCTAGTGAAAATTCAGATAAGAAGGTATCAATATCTATTTTTTCTCATTTGAACAATCCTGTATATAGACTTTTCCCATAAAAACTGTGCTATCATGCATTATCAAATAAACTATATTAAAAGTTCTGTGTTTAAAACTATTTTGTGGAATAAACTAAAAATTACATGCATCATAAATTAGAAATAAAAATGTAGACAATTAAGATTTCCTTAAGATCTTGAATTCGTAAATAAAGCTTTGATTTCTCATCTTCTTCGCAGTTTGCGTCAAATTACATTAATTTGTAAAAACTGTTTAATGCTATATCTATAAAAATATACGATCACTAAAATGTCAAAATGGATTGATAACGTCGTCAAAATATCTTCTTTTAAAAACACATTAACCACAAAGTACACACATTGAGTCCATATTATAGCGATTAATAAAAGCTTATCAAACTTTTATACTGATGGGATCAGTGTAAGTGCAAATTGCTATTCACTTTTAGTTGCAATTTAATGAAGCCGGGTTATGTGAAAATTTAATGACTACTGTTTGGAGCGATGTATTTTATGTTGGTACGTGGCAGATAACGTAATTTCAAAGTAACATTTTACGGCTCTGCTAAAACTTGACAAAATACACAAATTTCTAGTGTCCATCACTTTTATCTACATAGAAATGTAAACAAAATATCGTGGAGTCAAACAGCAACTTGATACTGAGAACATTTTTATTATGGAGGTAGTAGGGAGTTGCTCTAAGGAGTCGCTACTCGAAAACTGAAAAGGTATAACCTGCGACATATTGTTACCATCCTAATGTCATTTGTGACATTTACTTATAAGTTTTGCGGTGTTTTATATAACATTATTTATTAGTTATTTTCCATTAAGCGGACAAAACAAAAACAAAACTCAAACTCGTGTAGAGAAAAACAAAACTGCATTTTTTCGCAAACTTTTTGAAGACTGGCGTGTTTTGCAACAGTTGGAGTTTTGTTTCTCAAGTTCTGCTCGGAAGCTGTAAAACATCAAAAGGTTTTGACGTGTTTACTGGAAACGGTCTTATTGTGTAGTCTAAATTTTGAACCAACTTGGTGCCAATAGGTAAGTAAACATCGTATTTTGTTTATTGATAAATAATTAGTAATAAGTAATTTATTTTTAAAAGCTGGATAAATTTATATAAGTATATTTATTAGTAGAATATATATTTGAGTGTTAGAGCCAGACTAGGTTAAGTTCAAATATTGTCATTTTTAAGTTTTTATGAAACACCCTGTATTAGATGTCAACTACTAGACCAACTCAGTTTTGAATTTGGTTACAGAATAGAAAGAATGATATCCATATTGAAAACTTCAGAGATGCCGCCTATTAAAGGACAAATACTAAAATAGAGTGAAGACAAAATTAAAAATTACCTTGAAGATGTTTCACGAGGTGTTTCTGTAGCAACAGCAGCTAAAAACCACAACATGCCAAGAGTTGCCCTTAAAAAATGCCAGTAACGTCGAAAACATGGAAAGGGTACTGGAAGATAAACGGAACAAAAAAATAAAGGTAAAGAGGTTCAAACGTTGTAAAAAAAGAGAGACTTGAAATCGGCTGAGAAGGAAATAAAACGGAAAAACAGATAAGCTGAAAAAGAAAAGAAATCTAAATCCATAAAAATAAAATTTGATGTGTCCAACACATGACTTTCCTATCTAGTTATTACGGGCTTTTTTCGGTTATTTTGTACAACCTATTGCAGCACCTCTATAAATGTTTAGAGGATAAACTAAATATATACATTTTCCACATACATCTACCTCGATACATTTTTCTATGGATATTCATTAAAAACGAGAATACTCAAAAAATTTAATTAAGCACTTTTCCTACAATTTTTCCATTACGGTCCATTTTAGAAAAATCATGTATTAACAAATATTATAGAAATCGATATCGCACACAACTTTTAGTTCAACAATTTTCATAAATATCATAATTTTGCACATTTTGTCAAATTTCTCGAATACGGACCATTTCAGAAAATTTTGACAAAAAACAAAAATTATAGATAATAATATTAGAAATAACTTTTATTTGAATAATTTTCTTCTCCAAACATAAATAACAGATATATTCCATAAAATATAAAAACGGCCTCCCATAAAGAACTCCCCCCCAGATGTTCCGACTTTGTCCAAAATCTCATAATTTCACGTCAGGCCGAAATAAAACTTATATTTAAAATTTAATGTTTTTTCTTTATTCGTTTTTGAGTTTTCTTCAAAATTCTAAATTTACACATTTTCTCAAATATCTCGAATACGGTCCATTTTGGAGAAATTATGTATAGAATAAAAAATTACAGAGAATTATATTACAAACAACTTTTATTTGAACAATTTTTATAAAAAAATAATTTTTTACATTTTGTCAAAATTCTCAAATACGGACCATTTTAGAAAAATTTTGTATAAAACAAAAATTATAGATAATAATATTATAAGTAAATATTATTTGAAGAATTTTCTTCTTTAAACGTAAATAACAGATTTATTTCATAAAATATAAAAATTACCACCTACAAAGTACCCCCCAAATGTTCCGACTCTGCCCAAAATCTAATAAGTTCATTGTACGCTGAAAAAAAGCTTAAGTTTAAAATTTTTCTGTGTATCGGTTCATGAGTTATGGTAGATACAGACACACAGACACACAGACACACAGACACACAGACACACAGACACACAGACACACAGACACACAGACACACAGACACACAGACACACAGACACACATACACACAGACACACAGACACACAGACACACAGACACACAGACACACAGACACACAGACACACAGACACACAGACACACAGACACACAGACACACAGACACACAGACACACAGACACACAGACACACAGACACACAGACACACAGACACACAGACACACAGACACACAGACACACAGACACACAGACACACAGACACACAGACACACAGACACACAGACACACACTGACACACAGACACACACTGACACACTGACACACAGACACACACTGACACACCGACACACTGACACACCGACACACTGACACACTGACACACTGACACACTGACACACTGACACACTGACACACTGACACACTGACACACTGACACACTGACACACTGACACACTGACACACTGACACACTGACACACTGACACACAGACACACAGACACACAGACACACAGACACACAGACACACAGACACACAGACACACAGACACACAGACACAGACACACAGACACACAGACACACAGACACACAGACACACAGACACACAGACACACAGACACACAGACACACAGACACACAGACACACAGACACACAGACACACAGACACACAGACACACAGACACACAGACACACAGACACACAGACACACAGACACACAGACACACAGACACACAGACACACAGACACACAGACACACAGACACACAGACACACAGACACACAGACACACAGACACACAGACACACAGACACACAGACACACAGACACACAGACACACAGACACACAGACACACAGACACACAGACACACAGACACACAGACACACAGACACACAGACACACAGACACACAGACACACAGACACACAGACACACAGACACACAGACACACAGACACACAGACACACAGACACACAGACACACAGACACACAGACACACAGACACACAGACACATAGACACACAGACACACACTGACACACTGACACACAGACACACAGACACACAGACACACAGACACACAGACACACAGACACACACTGACACACCGACACACTGACACACTGACACACTGACACACTGACACACTGACACACTGACACACTGACACACAGACACACAGACACACAGACACACAGACACACAGACACACAGACACACAGACACACAGACACACAGACACACAGACACACAGACACACAGACACACAGACACACAGACACACACTGACACACTGACACACAGACACACAGACACACACTGACACACCGACACACTGACACACTGACACACTGACACACTGACACACTGACACACTGACACACTGACACACAGACACGCAGACACACAGACACACACTGACACACTGACACACTGACACTGACACACTGACACACTGACACACTGACACACTGACACACTGACACACTGACACACACACACACACACACACAGACACACAGACACACAGACACACAGACACACAGACACACAGACACACAGACACACAGACACACAGACACACAGACACACAGACACACAGACACACAGACACACAGACACACAGACACACAGACACACAGGCACACAGACACACAGACACACAGACACACAGACACACAGACACACAGACACAGACACACACATACACACACACACACACAGACACACACACACACACAGACACACACATACACACACACACACACACACACACACACACACACACACACACACACACACACACACACACACACACACACACACACACACACATAGACGCACACACACACACACGCACGCAAGCACGTACGCACGCACACACACACACACATACACACACACATATCATCGCGAAAATAGTCAAAACGAATTCAGGGGACCTCAAAACGTAAAAATCCGTCGAAAACTCAAGGTCGAAAAAAATCATGATTCCTATAATTTCCTTATATCTGTATACAGATAGGAAAGTAATAAGCAGACATGCATCAAGTAATAATACTGAATCTGAGGAGTGGGTAGAATCTGGTAGTAGCATAGATAATATTAGTTTCAATGACTCGGAGTCAGACAATTATGTAGAAAATTAAAGTGACTTCAAGTTTAAGAAAGAAGATTTCGTGTGTTTTATTTCCAGAAAACAAAGGTCACATCGGTATATGTGCAAAATTCAGAACAACATTAATCAGTTCGAAACTGAAGTAAGAGAATTAAATTAATGTAATAAAGCAAATAATATTGTTAGATTTAAAGAAAAGGATTAAGTGTTATAAAAACATGTTTGTAGATGGTTAATGTTTATTGAACCTTAGCAGATGAATGTGCACTACATATCTTTTTCATTTTCATTTCTTATGTATGTTACGCGATAATGCTTTACCACCTTGTCCGGTTTATATAATTCTTTTTTTGTTTGTAAGAGGGTACCTCAGGAGTGGTCCCACATAAATTTGGTTAAGATATAGTGATGGCATCTGCACGTTTTTGAAGTCGATTTTTTTAAATTTTCAATTTGTAATACTTGTTTGCTGTTTGAGAAGTACCTCTTGCTACAGAGCAGATCGAATAAATTAGGAGACTAGGAAAACTTTTACATGACTGTGGACACAACTGGAATGCCAACACACAAGATACAAAAACAGACGACATAACAGGGGTAAGCCTTCAGCAACGTCCTCTTTAAATGATGATAAGTCTACAAGCATATATTAGAGGGCCGTGGGGGGGGGGGGGGGGGGGGGGGTAGCGGCACAGTTATCCGTATTCAGAAATGGCGATCTCTTTAGTAAGATTGGTGTATTTTTTACACCAGCGCTTGTAGTTAAAGGTTAAACTGATAATAAATCATAAATGTAAACAATACTATATTTTTTCATGATTCCTTTTTCATAGCTCAATTATAAATCATAAAATGCATTTGAACATAATTTATTTTCATTGTTTAACTTGTTTGCTTTTCGTTTCTCCTAACTTCTTCATTTCAATTTTAATATTGCTACATTTACTTTGTAAAACAGGTTTAACTAAAACCTTTAGACAAATTTAGAATATAAAGAAAATCTGGAAGGTAGATGTAATTAAATATTACAATATTTTTAGCCATTTTCATAAAAAAATCAAAACTTTAACTTAGATAATATCCCAAGAACTGCAAATAATTTAATAAATCTATCAATTTTTGATATACAGAGTGGGTCACTCAAAACAGTTTCGTCCTGTTTTTCGGCATTAATGATTGGATTTTTAGAAAATGCTAAAACAGGTCGATTTTTATTCCAAATTAGACACATTTTTACAATACTGATATCTGTCATGTGTCAATCCCCTCCCTTCCACTTCTCCAACCCCATAATTTTAAATAAAAAATGTACCATGTACGGCACATCATTGAAAAGGTAATTTTATGTGAAAGTCAAAGTATGACTTTTTTTGCGACACTTTAATTTTAGCGCCCTCTATCGATGTTAAAGTTATTTAAATGTTTAAGTTATTGTATTACAGTTATTTTAATTTTTTTATAAAAAAAGAACATACAGTAAAAAGATGATTATGTCAGATTGATTAATAAAAAAAACTAAGAAAAGTCAGTCCTTTTAATTTTAATAAAATTTAATTGAAACCAAGACAAGACGGTTTTTACATTGGTCCTTCGAGAAAAACTAGAAAAACTACGCTATGGAGAATGAAAGTCACATAGAAAAATCTCTTCGATCCCGCAAAATTGTAATCGAGGCAAATGACAATGCCAGACAGGCACAAAAAAAGAGCCGAGATGAACAAGATGCTGGACAAGCAGAAGCTGCGGCAGAGATAGAGGATAGATCAGACCAAGAACCAAGAAGAACACAATCCGTAAATTCCAAAGAAAAAGAAAAAACATATTTGACAACGTCATTGAAAAGTAATACGAAATCGAAAACTACATCTTCAAGATCTCTTTTAGAAATACGATTGGAAGCAGCTAAAAAAATGGCTATGATTGAAGAGAAAATGGAAGCTGAAGAAAAATTAGCAAGAGAAAAACGATTCCAAAGAGAAAAAGAAATATTGGAACTTGAAATGAAAATGAAAATGAGTCAAGTGGGCAGTCAACTCGGAAGTGAATTTAATGATCAGGGTTTTTTGCCAGTTGAGGAAACTGATGGAAGAAGCAAGGTGGTTAATTGGTTAAATCAAGATAGAAAAGATAAGTCAGAAAATAATTTTATTCTAGAACATAAACATCCATTGGAATCATATTTTGTTAGACAAACTAATAAAGACTTACCTACATTTTCAGGGGATCCGGAGGAGTGGGTACTTTTTATATCTGAATTTAAGCGATCTACTGAAAAATGTAATTATACAGACGACGAAAATTTGGTAAGAATTCAAAAGTGTCTTAGAGGCAAAGCTAGAGATGTAGTCAAACCATTGTTAATCTCACCAAATAATTTAAGCGACATAATCAAGACATTAGAAATGACTTTTGGTAGGCCTGATATTATAATTTCAATGTTAGTGGAAAAGGCTAGAAGAACGCCACCAATCAGAGAGGGTAAGTCTGATGCTATGATTACATTTTCAAATGTAGTTCAAAATTTAACCTCAACTATGGAAGTTACTAACGCTATAGGTCACATGAATAACCCACAGTTACTTGAAGAGTTGGTGAGAAAGTTACCCATGTATCTGAAAATGGATTGGGGAGAAGTAGCCATGCAGCTAAATAATTATGCCAGTTTAAAAGATTTTTCAAATTGGTTGAAAACCAAAGCCAAAATTTCCTGTTTTATTGATAGTTCATGGACTAAAACAGAAGAGATGAGAACATACAATGGAAATTACTCCGGATTTAAGAAAAAAGAAACAGTTTTATCAATAAACAAGAAAATGGGCGAAACTGGACGAAAATGTAAGTTATGTAATCAATATTTGCATAGTCTAGATTATTGTAAATTGTTTTTGGAAATGCCCAGTGATGAAAGATGGAAAATAGTGACTGACAATAAACTTTGCATAACATGCTTAAGGTCCAATCATTTCAAATCAACTTGTTATAGGAAAAAACCATGTGGAGTCAACAGCTGCCCTAGACGACATCATCCACTCCTACATAAATCTAGTGAGAGTACAGAAAATATAAATTCGAAACCTCTAGGTGAGGTTCAAGAAGAAAATTATACAGAGGACAGACAGCGATACTCGGAAACAGAAATAAAGGTTAGACAAGAATCGCCGAGGGAGGTAAGAAAGGTTAATATCATTAAAAAAGAAAAAATGAACATTTTACTCAAAATTTTGCCAGTCAAATTAAAAGGGCCAAATGGTACAATTTCAACATTAGCTTTTTATGACGATGGTGCCACAATTTCACTAATAGATTCAGAATTAGCAGATCAGTTAGGTTTAAAAGGTAAGAAAGAGCCCATATGCTACCAATGGACAAATGGAATTGTCCATCAGGATAATGAGTCAACAATAGTTAGTCTAGATATTTCGGATACAGACAAGGACAAAACATACAAACTTACTGAAATCAGGACAATTAGGAACTTAATGTTGCCAAGTCAAACAGTCGATATCGAACAAATAATGAAAATATACCCTGACGTAGAACAACTAAAGAAAATTTCTCCTTATTTCGACGAGTGTCCCAAATTGTTAATAGGACAAGACAACTGCAACTTAATAGTAGGAAGGAAAATGATAGAGTTGGAAAATAATGGACCAATTTTGACAAAAACACTCCTGGGTTGGGTTATACATGGCAATATGAGAAATAGTTTTACAAAAAAAGATACTGAATTCTTATATCATATTTGTGAAAAGGTCGAGTTTGATGAGTTACATGACATGATAAAAAAATTCTTTTCTTTAGAATCCTTTGGAGTAAAGATAATAGAAAAGGCTGTCAAGACAAAAGACGATGAAAGGTGCGAAGAAATAATGAAAAAGACGACAAAACGAGTGGGAGAAAGATTTGAAACAGGACTGCTTTGGAGAACAGATAATCCACGTTTTCCAGTTAATAAAATATCTGCCCTAAGTAGATTGTATTGCATGGAAAGGAAAATGGATCGAGATGAAAAGTTTGCGGATCAGTATTGTAAGAAAGTGGAAGAATATTTACAGAAAGGTTATGCAAGAAAGCTATCTAAAGAGGAATTAAACGAGCCCGTTAACAGATTATGGTATCTACCTCATTTCGGGGTTGTAAACCCAAATAAACCTGATAAGTTAAGGCTAGTTTTTGACGCCGCCGCAAAAGTTAATGAAATAAGTCTGAATACAGAATTATTGTCAGGACCAGATCTACTTAGACCACTTACAGGAGTTTTAATGAAGTTCAGACAGAACAAAATTGCCTTTGCAGGGGACATCAAAGAAATGTTCCATCAAGTAAAAATTAGAAAAGAAGATAGAACAGCCCAAAGGTTCCTATGGAGAGGAAAAGACAGAGATAGGGATCCAGATGTCTTGGAAATGACTGCTATGATCTTTGGGGCTACTTGTTCGCCCTGTCTTGCGCAGTATGTGAAAAACAAGAACGCTCTAGAAAATGAAAAAGAATTTCCAGAAGCAAGCAGAGCGATCATTGAAAAACATTACGTGGACGACTACTTAGATAGTAAAAGCACAGAAGAAGAAGCTGTAAAATTAATAATGCAAGTAATAGAAGTTCATAAAAGAGGAGGATTTGAAATCTGTAATTTTATTTGCAATTCTTCGAATGTTTTAAATCAGATTCCGGAGAATTTAAGAGCGCAGTCAATGAAAAATATACAGGAATTTTCACAAAATAGAACTGAGAGAGTTTTAGGTTTAAAATGGGTACCAGACATGGATAAATTTATATTTACGACAAATTTAAAGAAAGTAAACAAAGATGTACTAACAGGCAAGAAAATTCCCACCAAAAGAGAGCTACTTAAATTTTGTATGTCAATTTTTGATCCACTGGGGTTTTTATGCAATATTATGATCACAATCAAAATAATCTTACAGGAAATTTGGAAGTTAAAAATAGGATGGGACGATGAAATACCTTCAACATTAAATCAATATTGGGAAATATGGATATCTGAAGTCCAAGAATTAATTCCTAAGTTAGCAATACCTAGAAGTTATGGCCTTTTCATAAATTTAAGCGAATCAGAATACACAGAACTGCACGGGTTTTGCGACGCTAGCGAAAAAGCTTACGCTGCCGTGGTGTATCTACGTTTTAGAAGAGAAAATATCTATGAGTCATCACTCGTGTTTGCTAAAACTAGGGTATGTCCATTGAAGCAAACTTCTATCCCTAGACTTGAACTTCAAGCAGCAGTAATGGTATCAAGGATGATAAAAGTTATAACTTCTGAAATCGAGGTAAAAATTGATAAAATCCATCTTTGGACCGATTCCAGAACAGTTTTAACATGGATAAAATCTGAAAATTTAAGATTTAAAATATTTGTCGCGCACCGTATTGGAGAAATTCTTGAAATTACAGAGAAAAATGATTGGCACTGGATTTCAACGAAAGAAAACGTTGCTGATGAAGCCACGCGCGCTGCAAAGCACATATTTTATTCAGAAAGATGGTTTTATGGACCAAAGTTTTTACAAATAAATAAAGAACTGCCAATAGAGGATCTTAAAAGAGAAAATATGCAAGAAATTTCCGAAGAAGAATTGGAAATTAGAAAATCGCCTCTTATGACCTTACAAGATATTCCGAATCACTCTGTATATCTACCGGATCCTAAAAGATTCTCTAAATTGGAGAGGTTAATTCGGAGTACTGCTTGGGTGTTCAGGTTCTCAAAAACATTAATGAAAACTATAGTGGACAGTAATAGAAAATATAGAAGTCAACGAGTTTTAAAAATTTAGAGGCCCTGACTGTTGATGAAATTGAAGACGCAGAGAATAAATGGTATAAGGAGGTACAAAAACAGTATTACGGGGAAGAAATTACAAAACTTGTTGATGGAAAGAATATAGAAAGATCTAGTAAAATTTACAAATTATCACCAGTTTTAGACCGTAAGGGAATACTCTGTTCCAAAGGAAGAATACACCATCAAGCAAAAGATATTTTAATTAGAAGAGACCCAATAATTTTAGACGCAAAACACGAATTTACAAAATTACTGATAGATGCGTTCCACAGAAGAAGTTTTCATAGTGGAACGGAATTGGTGCTAAACGAAATAAGACAAAAATTTTGGATTCCCAAGTTAAGAAATAATACCAAGAACATTTTAAGAAATTGTCAGTTGTGTAAAAATCGTAGAGTCAAGCCAGTGGTACCTGAAATGGGATTATTGCCTAATGCTCGATTAGCCGTATTCGAAAAACCGTTCTCACGAACTGGCATGGACTATTTTGGCCCCATAACAGTAACTGTGGGTAGAAGACACGAAAAAAGATATGGCGTAATTTTTACCTGTCTAACAACCAGAGCTGTCCATATCGAAGTTGCTCATAGTTTGAACACAGCATCAGTTATTATGGCATTGAAAAGGTTAGTTGGTAGACGAGGTACAGTAAATGAAATTTTTTCGGACAACGGGACCAACTTTCACGGAGCTAACAGAGAATTATTAGAAAATATTATGAACTTAGACGAAAATGACCTTAAAACACTCATGACACTTAATAGAATAAACTGGAAATTCAATTCACCAGCAGCCTCGCATATGGGGGGAAGCTGGGAAAGGATAATTCGATCAATAAGACGAAGTTTAGATTTTGTTCTTAGGGAAAATTTCCCAAAAGATGAAGTCCTAAGTACAATATTTGTGGAAATCGAACATATCATAAATTCTAGACCATTGACTTATGTTCCCGAAGATCCAGAGTTTCCTGAATGTTTAACTCCTAACCACTTTTTAATTGGTTCCTCCTCTGGAAAATTCCCTGATTACCCAGATACCGACATAAAACTAAATTTGAGACAACAATGGAAGACGGTTCAATGTTTATCAGATAAATTTTGGAAAAGATGGCTAAAGGAATATTTACCGGAGCTGAGAAGAAGAACGAAATGGCATGAAAAGGGGGAAGAACTAAAGAAAGGTGACGTAGTATACATAGTGGACAGTAATTTACCGAAGAAGACGTGGCCGATGGGCAGAATAATCAATACACATCCCGGACGAGACAAAATAGTTAGAGTAGTAGACGTAAAGACTAAAAATGGAGTTTTTAAAAGACCGGCGACGAAGATATGCAAGTTAGAAGTATAGAAGATGTGTGAAGAGAGTCTTCACAAAGGGGGGAGAAATGTTAAAGTTATTTAAATGTTTAAGTTATTGTATTACAGTTATTTTAATTTTTTTATAAAAAAAGAACATACAGTAAAAAGATGATTATGTCAGATTGATTAATAAAAAAAACTAAGAAAAGTCAGTCCTTTTAATTTTAATAAAATTTAATTGAAACCAAGACAAGACGGTTTTTACAATCGGGATAAAAAAAACCTGTAACGCATTATAAAGTGTGACACTTCATTTGAAAAATAATTTAATTACTAATTTATTGCACCACATAACATTAATATAAATATGTCCATTGCAACAAATTAAAGTTAGCAATAATGTTTAAAATAATTAGTTCATAAAACAAAATCTCCTTAAAAATGCATGTTTAACAAGATGAGCTACACAAGAAAGATTCTTCCATCGAAAAAAACTATTCAGCGCTGTGCCATCTACATATTGACCTATTTAGAATTAATTTATATCTAAAATTGAAGCTCTCTTAGTGTTTTTATTGGTACATCCTGTATACTTTTTGAATAAATATGATTTTAAATGTAAATATCATGTACTACTGCGCCTAATATGATATTATGTATAAGTTCAATAAGTGACTTGCCAATAATGTGTTTCTTTATCTATGGCTCGATATCCCGTTCTCGATATCCTCTTCTAATATGGTCATCAGTTACATTATATTGTTGCAATTATCTGGAAATTGAGGTATAGGACACACTAAATCTGCCAGCTATTCAAAGTTAACTTAAACCTTGATCAACCGCTTGTGCACATTCACGTGTCAAATTTCTGGTTTCGCGTTGGATTGTTGAGTGTTTGTTTGAGCTTAGTAATCCGAAATTGCTGAATAATTTAAATTTATTCCTAAAACTTTAGGGTATTTTATATTAGGGAACACCTCATTCGTTAACAAAAGAAAAACATTTCGAACACAGTGCTTTCATTTCAAAATCAGCCAGTCGAAATAACTTTTGATTTTATGCAAATTTAAGAAAAACAAAAGGGACGTCGACTTTTATTTCCAAGGCGACGAATTCATATCCGGAAATCCGACCCCCTGGATCCGGGAAGCAGACCCAATTTTTCTTAAATAGGTAGTATTGTCAAGTAAATTTATCGATAATTCTTTGCGTCACTTTTGATTTTCCGCCTTCTAAAGGGATAAAAACTATTGCGTAGAGTAAAGTGTGAAGTCCATGTCACAAAAACGTCAAATTTCCGTTTTCCTTCTGAACAACTACTCCTTTGGCTAATACCACAACTGGCACTGCTTTCTATAAAAGAGAAAATAAAGATATTTTCATTATATTTACTCCAAGCAAACAGTTTTAGGTTTAGGAGATTGAATTTCACAAGTGTGTGCCGCACTAACACCAGAAATGCCAGACAATATTAGAAGAGACATTTCTAATAGGCTTTTTTTGCCAAGAAGTTATGGGAGAACATTTTAGTCAGTTAATACGTTAAGTTGTTTTTAGATCACCTTTGATGTTCTTAATTTATTTATTTTAGTGAATATGAGTTTCTCTATTTTGTAAAAAAAAATCCATGGTAATAAACAGTAATAGTAAATACGACGGTTATCAGTAATGTACCGAACTTCATTTTATTTATTGTAGTTTCTGTAAAAACATAAAAAAACACTAAAACTGCATGAACGTAATGATAATGCAGCGATCTGCTGCGTGTCTATGAGCTGATACCGGTCGTAAATTGCAATAAAATCTATTTTAACAATATGACCTTCATATTTTTTATTTAACAAGTTGATATTTTTTCTCTTGGTATCTACAGCATGTTTAACATATTGAAACGTGAAAAAATAACAAGTATTAGAAATTAAAAAAAAACCGATTTCAAAAACGTGCCAAATTTATATGGGATCACCCCTGAGGTACCCCCTTACTACCAAAAAAAGAATCATATAAATCGGACAAGGTGGTAAAGCATTATCGCTAAAGATACATAAAAAATGAAGAGTTTGAGGATTTTCTCATGGACCCAATTATTAGATTTTGACCAAATATATATGGAACCACCCCTGAAGTACCCCCTTTCTAAGAAAAAAAGAATAATTCAAATCGAAAACCGTGTTAAAGAATTATCGCTGAACATACATAAAAAAAATATCGCGACGAATTGAGAACATTCTCTAATTTTGAAACAGGTCCACTAAAGGTACCATTAATAGTCTTAACGTACGCAACTCTGACTCTGGCGTCCTTTCCGGGAAAAACAGCCGTGACTATTCCTTTTAGTCACGTATTCCTTGGCGATCGATCGTCCATAACAATAATGACATCATTGACTTCAATGTTCTTTTTCTCTTGATGCCACTTGGATCGCAAACTAAGAATGGGTAAATATTTATTCGAAAATTTGTTAGCAAGGTCTTAGAAGTACATCCATTGTTTTCGCGAGATGGAGTTTTCTATGGTAAAATTTTTAAGGCATTAAACTTCGGCCCCAAAAGGAAATGATTTGAAGTGTTCGTCTTATTAATCTAAGGAAATACCAGTCAATGATCTGGAATTTATTGTATTCTCAACTTTCAACAGCAAGGTATGCAAAACTCCTTCATGGAAAACTTGTTCTTTTAATATAATTTTAAGAGTTCACTTAACGGGTTGTATTATCCGCTCCCAAAATCCACCCCTATGGCTTGCTGTTGGTGGATTAAAATTCCACTCGCTACCATTAACTGAAAGGTTGATAGATATTTATTGTTGGTCACATTCTTTTACAGCTAGCTGCAGTTCCTTATCAGCTCCTCTAAAATTAGTGCTATTGTCACTAAAAAACTCTAAACGAGTGGCTTCTTCATGAGCACATTCTCTGGATGGCCGTGATGGCGAAAAAGGTGGTAAGGGAATAAGCTATCTCAACATGAATTGCGCGAATAGTGAGATTACGTAAACAAAACCCTACCCAATTTTTAGTGTTGTAGACCTAGCTTTGTAGGGCCTGACGTATACTGCCTTCGATCATGGTGGACTGTATTTAAATTAGATTACCTGGGGTGGAGGCCTTCTGCTCTACCCTGTAGCCTCTGGAAGATATTCTTGAAGTTCTAGTTGAAGCACTGGGTGTATTAAAATAAAACCATCACCATACATTTGAATTTGATATATCCACTGCTTGATACGTTTATATTTAACACACTTACAAATTTTTGTTACATAGAAGTATTGACAAGTTACATATTTTATAAAATCAAATCGCATATGCTTGGAATAGTTACCGCGAATGCCGGCTTTTTACGTTAAAGTTTTTGCGACTTGTTGCTTGTTCGACTGAAAGATCGAAAGTGATTCTAGTCTGTTCCGCCGTGGCTTGTCAACCTGCACCGGCCTTCTACCTCCCTTCCAATTTTCCCTCTCTTCAATCGTATGTTCTTGCACACGAGACCATTGTTTTTAAGATCTGTCTAATGATTGGGTGAAAAACCTCGCGTGACTAGCTTAAAACTGCACTAGAGACAGTAGGTGTCTTTGAAGGTTACTTGAAAGTTAAAAGGGTGGTTATTGTACAACTTTGGATAATTGATTTATACAGGGAGTGTCTATTTAGTATTTTATTCTTTTTTATTTGTTAAGTGCGGAGGTTTATACAGGGAGTGTCTATTTAGTATTTTATTCTTTTTTGTTTGCTAAATGCTGATTTAGATTAATCTGCCTTGCAGATAGAACATGTTGAATGTGATTTCAACAAGTGTATAGGGTACACAATAGTCCACGCCATAAAATGTAAAAGGTTTTATATTAAAAATGGTTTCTTTAGTTGACAAATTTCCCATACAAGGAATTTCTTGAAATAATTTTAGAAATCTTTCTTACCAAACTATTTAGTCCTAGTATCCAATATAACTGTCTAATTTCATTAATTTGTGTTTTACGAACCCGATGTTTAAATTTTTTGTGATAGAAATCAACAAGTAGTTTAGTAAAGCGATTTTTTTATAGAAAGTATAACAGGATTATTTTCAAGTCCACGAAGATTCGTATAAATTCAACTTCTAAGTCTCATTTTCTTAAATTCGTCTAGGTGAGGACTTAATTTAAAATGTTTGCCGTTTCTACCTACAGAACCATTAGTTTTTAATGACTGAATTTCATCATAAAATAATATTGACTGCAACATTTTCCAACATACTTGTTCTGCAATACGCAATTGCTCCACAGTTAAGTTATGTATGTGGAAGTGATATTTGCGTCACCGATTAATAAATCTGAAAAACCATAGTTATAGTGATCAATTACGGATCCTTTTACCAAAACTGTATTTTTGACTTACTCGATTCGTTTTCGCATGCGAAATTGACGTCACTTGCGAATGTATGTTAAATAGCCCCCTTTTGCCATTCGATACGCGGATAGCGAATAGTGGAACGAAACATGACACTTTGAATTGAAGTTTATGTTTTATGTTTATGCGTTGACTGTTGTGTTTTTGAATTATACAGTGTGTCCGTAAAGTATGGAACAAATTCATTTTTAGCTAAACAGACCATTTTAAGAAATAATCCTGAAACACGTCGATTTTTGATTTTAATTTACCGTATTTTAAAATAATAATCTAATATACAGGGTAAATTACTTTCGAGTAATGACGTCACCGTCATTTTTTTTAAATGGAATACCCCGATTTTGTCTCAATTTTCGGATTATTCTAGCTGAGCTGATTCCAAAAATGTATCACATGTTGATTCCAATTGGCACAGGGTGGACTTGTGGTCTAGCAGACAGAATATGAAAGAAATTATTTCTTATCAATTTTGAAAAAACATAGTCGTCTAGTTTTTGTTGTCTCTTTTCAACGCTTTGTTCTTAAATTTCAGGGTATTGTTGATCTGCCTTAGTTTTTCCTTTCTTGGGCTTCGAAAAGTTAGTTCCTCTGATGTTTGGACCCGAGAATAACGATCAAGGAGAAGCGACAGCTTGGTGTTTTTAGTGTACCGTTTAGTAACGCGCATGTGCGAAAATAAGTTGTGTATCACTCAAAATGATGTTATCTGTCAAAGTCAGTCCAAGTTGTGTTTAGTACGTGAGCAATGTTAAGTGATATTTTTTGGTGTTTGTTTTGTGTAGTAATAAGATGAAGATTTTTACACACTTAGGTATTCTAATGCAGATATAAAATGTGCCAAAAAGTTACTAGGAAACTAAGAATTTTATCACATGCATAAATATTAAGCATAATGATTTAATCATTTTTGATATTTTATTTTTCATATGTAGGTATTGTATTTTGTGAAATATATGTTTTCTTCTTTTAAATAAATTTAATAAACAATGAACTGGAGATTTTGTTTATTTTATTTTGAAATTATATTTAAAAAAATATAATAAATCCGCGTGTTTCAATTAGGATTGATCAAAATGGGCGAAATCCCTTTATTATGACTAAATTGTAAGGTACAATTATGTCAATATAAAGATGTTTTGCCCTTTCATATTTACATTTATTGAATGAATCATACTGGAGTTGATTTTGGAAATATTGGTGCATACTTAAATAAGTACTATTTCAAAAAATTCGTCTATGCCCAGACAGCACACATAGTCCAATGTACGTCCCCTTTAGATCTATTTGAGGGTCCATATCCGGGCATCCAGTGTACGTCCGTTTATGAAAATTAAATTGACAGCTGAATATTGATACCCAGAGAACGTCTGTTTCTGGACTAAATTTTAAAATTAGTAGTATTTTGACGTCCAGTGGACGTCCATCTTAGGTCATTATTTATTAAGCCTACCAGATAATACTCATCTACAATATATTCTTCTTTTTTTAATATAACTAGTCATTAAAAATTGACAACTTGAATCTATTGCATTTCATTCTATCAGCGGAAGTTTGAAATCTTATTCAATTATAACTGTATCTAGTAAAAAGTTTTCAAATGGTTCCTTGGTCGAGCTCGTCTAGCGATTGAAAGGGTAAAACGATAATGGATGTGTCGTGAGTTCGATGCCTGCTCAGGTCAAGCAATTTTTAATAAAAAAAAAAAAAAATGGTGTATAGCCCCAACAAACATTTTGTATAGGGGAAGTAAAGGCCTAATAACTGTCACCCTCCAATTACATTGATGGCCATTTGACTTTTTTAATTAAAAGGCCGGCATATATAGGTCACTACGGCCGACAGTCGGGCCGAAGTCACTTTGCCATCATAACCAATTAATGGGCCTTTATTTCCCCTTTAATGTCTAGAAATATTTTGGCAATTAATGGCCTATTGATGGGAAGTTAACGGGAAATTGCTGGCCTTTTACCATATTAATAAAGGCCATGTGTCAGGAACATGATCACAGAATATTCGATAGTGTCCTTTGACTAGTAGTACACCGTTTGAACTATAATATCTATACAAAAACAGAAGGCATTTCAATATAAAATATTGTAGAAATATTATTTAATTCAGCTATATAATATGATAATACTGAAAAAATGTCTTCTTCAAAAAAAATATTAATAAAATATTCTAAATTAACATGTAAAAGTAAAAAATTACAATGAATACTGAATACCAGCAATACGAGACTGGCCCACATGTCCACTCGTTGAGTATGTAACAAGCGATCATCGGTGTCTCCATCTATGAACGCGGGACGGGGTTCTCCTGGACTGTTTGCGGCAGTTAAAAACCTTTTGACTTTTACCATGCTTTTACCCAATACAGTTACTTACTCTTCATAAGGCCATCATCAAGCAACATAATGCTGGGCCACTATCGAAAGGCCAAAAGTAGGCTTTTATCTTTTATTTGTCGCATTCATTTTTCCTTCAATAACAGCAAAAGGCCAGCAATATCCCGGCAATTTATTGTTTGTTGGGGCGGTTTGCGAAAATAATAAACAAATTATTAATAATATAAAATAGTGTGTGGTAAGTTGCGGTTCTGTAAAATAGTGGGGATGTGGTCTCAATGGAAATATAATTTTTTGAATGTTCAGTATTCGACGTCCAAATATATTACAGAATTGAAACGTCCTCTAAATGGTCAAAAGTGTTCCATTTGTATACTTCACTGGACGTCTATTGGATGTCGAAAGTCCAGAAAAAGCTCATTCTTGGACGTCTAGACATCCAAAATTGTATATCGAATGGACGTCCAATGGACATATTTGTATTGTCTGGGTGATAGCCAGGCCAGGTATTTAACTCTAAATACATAAACCTTAAATGACATCTGGCTTAACTTGGCGAGAAAACACTTGTTTATACAGAAATGAATGATAAACTTGAAAGTCCTTTTAATATAATATAAATCCAGAAATTCTAAAAATATGTAACTACTTTTTAAACCTAAAAGTTTTTGAAAATATAAGCACATTGCAAATATTTAGTTAAATATCTCAAACTTAATGTCTTTTTAATTGTTACCTAAATTTTTTTGGCACCCTTAATTTTATTTACCTTATTTTTACTAAAGGTAATTTAATTTAAATATGGGGCTTTTATTACATTTTTAACAATAAATAAACCAAATATTGAACAAATTTTATAGAAAAATTATAAAATAATAAACGTCTTATACTTTTAAAATAAATAATTAATTATTACATAATGAATTATATTTTGGTGCCGAAATTTTACCATTGCTGTTAACCCTAACTACTTCAATGTAATTAAATTACATTACAACATTTGTGCATGGACTATAACAATGATTTCAGATAATTTGCCAAACTATTTCGCTCAGTGTAGAAAATAAGCATGTTTTCTAAGCGTGCTAAGTTGTGTATCAATCAAAGTCATGCTGTGAAAAAGGTACATCCGATATCAAAGGCACCGACAGTTACTGTCGCTTCTCCTTGATCGTTTTTCTCGGGTTTGGACACTCCGTGAAGAAAAACGTATTGGAGACCGCTGAATCGAGTCTGCCTTATCGGAAGAGTTGCCAATGGTTGAAGCTGATGGTTCCAAAAGCTGATAAAAAAACACTCGTACATGGCAGTTGAGAGGTTTCAGTGCTAGAAGTCGATGTACTTGGAACTGCCTCGTCAATGATGCCACTTGAAACGAATTTAAGTGAAACAGGACTTTCCGCAGTATTTGTCTCTTTCCTTTTTAGGATATCCGTGGAGAAAAATGAACATCACAAATTCTATAGCTCTTGTGAAAAGTGTCTACTTTGTATGATAAATCTGGTCTATAACACGCTAAGAGCCAAGATTCCGCTCTGAAAAAATATTTACACTTATTTTTCATTTTATTTAACTTGATAGCTTCAGTCTTCCATTGTCTGGGATAGAGTATAAATTTTAGGATAACTAATAAAGCTCGGGAGATAAGCACTTAAAATACAAAATGTGGATGCAAATATACACAAAAAAAGTCAAGATATGCACTAAGAACATATATTTTTGAATTTAAATGTGAATTTAATAAGTAAAGTTAGACATTAAATTAACTAAAATTAACTACACTTTGAGATCGGAACCGGACATTTGGGCGCGATAATTATAATTTTTAAATTTTGTCTAATTGGCATTATCATTGCGTCGTTGTTCTTGCTAACCAGCATGTTAACATTATTTTCTACTCATGTACTATCATTTGTTAATTAAATGTTAATGTTTAGTTTCATAATAATATTCATTATAGCACTGGTTTTTCATTATAAAACTGAAAAATTGATAAATACAGTTTATCAAATTTCTAGAGGCTTTCGACGGCTAGACAAAGAAAGCACTACTGACAGGCATCCCGACGGATTTACGCAATGAAAGTACACTCTGCGCATCAAGTATTTCACTATTTCATTCAGACGTAAATGTCAGATGTAAATTTCGCTAAAACATTTCTTTTATTTTCGTTTGTGTTTTTTGCTCATTACAGTTTAATAGAACCTAAGTATGGAGTTTAATAGCAAATTAAGAGGCCGCGTGATTAACAGTCAATCTCGCGAAATAATAGCAAATGTTATAGAGTTTATGAGAAGAGAAGGAAACTTTAATTCACCTTCAATACCATTTAAAAATGTAAATGATCGTGTTGCTGCAGCCACAGGAGTATCTAAAAACACTGTCGTCCGCATTTCTGGAGAGAGAAAAAGAATCGATAACCGTGAGATATCGGAATTTTCATCACCAAGAAAAACCATTAAAAAACCAAAAACAGTTAATGATATAGATGAAGCTGCACAAGAATCAAATTTTATTTTTTTATTATTAGATAGCTATTTTTGTTTCTGAGTTGTATTCATTTACAGGCTCAATTTTTTTCCGTTTCTCCTTTTTGATTTTATATGGGGTTTCAAGTTGTTTTTGACTTATTTCGACGTAAATCACAACAACACACTTTTTTAATAAAGCAAACAAGTGTTAAGAGGTATATGTACGTGTAAACTACAATTACAAAAAATTGATATGAAACCCATGAAACCACCAACAAAAATGTAACTAGAACATGGTGTCATTCGTCGAGATAATTTATCGTTTTGTTTAATAGATCAAGAAATGTAAATATTCCCCTGTTATTTTTTATAAAATTATAAGAGAAATAAATTTTTTTCTAAATAGTATAGTTTATTATTTTGTAGAAAAACAAAATTTCGAAAATTTTAGTAATGTTTCAGAAACAACTGTTATTAATATTAGGTACCATTTTCCTTAATAAGGTAGAAATAAAATATAAACTATTTCCACGATTTACAAAGGCCTACAAAAAAATTATAGGTATTTTCCGCTATCCTATAAAATTTATATTTTCTGACTTAATTTCAAAAGGTTGAAGGAATTCCAAAACACCTTTTATGGCAAAATAATTATTTTCAATTCTACATACTATCTTTAGCTGCTTTTAAAAACGTTCTAAGAAAGTCCAATCAGACCAATTTAATCCCTAAACTATTCCACACTTTTAAAATTTAATTACCTAAAAATATTAAAAACTATTTAAAATAACTTGTTTAGCAGACTGTACAATAGCTATCTTAGACACACGTAGCGCGTTCTCTGTCTGGGCGTCGAACACCTCTAGAAATTTGATGAACTGTAGAAACTTATATTTTGTAATAATCATGTAAGTATCCAGTTATTTTCCCCAAATAGTTTTTGACAGTTTCTGGAAGATTTATATTCTGTGTCAGTTTAGATCTTCGATTTTGAAATATCTAGGTATTTTAAATTTTAAAAAAGATGTCCAGCAACGATAATGTTCCATATACACTATTCGAAATTGAAGGTATAAAATGTATAGTCAACATTTAGACTGAAAGCTAACAAAAGAAGTATCATCCTTTTCTAAAAATGGTTGCTCTGAACAACTCTCAACCAAATTGAAATACTCGTTACTACATTTTAAAAACACAACTGAATAATAAACATAAAACTGATATGTGAGAGAATACCCATATAAAAAGAGAAAGTCCAAGGGCTATAGCGGAAAAAAACCCGAAAAACTTTTGAGAAATAAAAAAAGATTTATTATTTAGTTGTCTTAAATTAATCTATTTTCGATTGAAAAACACGTTCTTGGTCGTAGAAAAAATAGGGTATGCAACTCTTATGTAATAGCTATTAATACATGATCGTTGCATAATATACTATTATTAGGATATACCCTAAGTACTGTGAGGCAACCCACCCTCCCTCAGAAAAAAGATACAGAAAATATCCCGAATTAACAGCTATTTTAAAACACCCTGTATTTGACTTATATATTATACTTTATTTATATTACATTTCAACATTTTAACGAAATCTGTAAAATGAATGTGCACCGATATAAGATTTATTTTTGCAGTCTTTATAACTACAAACAAATCCAGCTGTCAATAAAGCACAACAAAATCAGAAAATAGTCAACGATCAAAATATTTAAGCAAAATAACAGAAACAACAAAATAATAATAATAATAATTATAAACTCACGATTTCGATACCACCGCCCGTGCCGGTCGCTACTGTACTGAAAGTTTCGGTGTAGAATATCGGTGTAGGTGTGCTTAAAGGTCACAAGCCCTCGAAGATCACGTGATCGGAAATTTCCTTCTGGTTATTATTTATTCTTGTGTTGACGGTCTAACAATATGTAACATTTTGTTATAAGCTATTATGAAATTAATGAAACTGTTTAATTATACCGCATTTTAGATTTTAAAGGCAACTACCTTTGTTGAAACAAGTATTGATTAAATAATCAGGTGGGCTTGCAATTTCCAAAGCAATGTCTTTTAAAGTTTCTGATTTATTGCAAATGAATTTATAATTTTAAATAGTACTACTACCAGTAAACACTTGATCGACTTAGTTCCTAGCTTTACTTACGACCACACTCTATACTCGTATCTTATGACTCTTTATTTAACGACTAGCAGAAAAGTAAAGAATCTAAAATTCTCATTTCTACAAATGATATCCCAGAACCCAGAATTTTCAATTATCGTGTAGTCAGTTCTTATTTACAGTGTGCGCTACCATGCTCGTTAAATTGGAACAAACTATAATGATTACGGTGGGTTTAATAAAAGCAGGGGTATTAATCCCAAAGGACAATATTTGCTGTGTACTGTGATATAAACAATTTAGTTAGAATGCCTCCGATATCATTATTTCCACACCCATATGTTTCAGTTTATTTAGTAATTTAATCATTATTATGCATTTAATTATTTAAGCAATTATTTAGGCAAGTATCTATTAGGGATGTTCTCTTTCCGCTAAGCCTATCTAACAGGCAATTATAATTTTGCAATAAATTTTCACTGATATTTTAATCTAGTCGTTTACTAGTTTCGAGTGACAGTAGTTGTTTGTACGTAACATAAGTTTAAAGTAATCCTTTAAAGTAATCCTCCAATAAGTGATGAAAATGACCAAGGAACTTTATCAGGTCGTGAATTTTTATAATTACAAGCGTGTCTTAAACTGTAAGAAATGTTTTGAGGAAATTAATCAAGTGCTTGGTGACCAGTCGTGTTACCGTAAGGCTCCTTAATCCAAAATCGCAGTTACGGAATAAAATATATTAAATATATTATTTTTATTCGGAACATGAATAAAGAAGATCGACACATTACTATCAGAATCATTCAAGCAACATAAGATGTTGTTGTGAAAAAAATTAGCACTATTTTACACTGTAAGCATTGTTCTCCATGGATTTCCACAACTTGACTATAGCAAAAAATCTGATGTGTCCAACACATGACTTTCCTATCTAGTTAACCTATTGCAGCATCTCTAAAAATGTTTAGAGGATAAACTAAATATATACATTTTCCACATACATCTACCTCGAAACATTTTTCTATAGATATTCATTCAAAACGAAAATACTGAAAAATTTTAATTTAGCACTTTTCCTCCAATTTTTCCATTACGGTCCATTTTAGAAAAGTCATTTAAAAACAAAAATTATAGAGATCGATATCGCAAACAACTTTTAGATTAACAATCGGGCACGGTGGTGTAGCGGTCTATCGCGCTTATATTCATTTATAGGCAAGTTTATGAGTCTGAGACTGCTGGGTTTCGAATCCTAGACCAGACCATGTGGATTTTTAATTAAATTGCATGGTTCGGTTTAGGATTTGATGTGTGGCGTATTAATAGAAATTCAATTTCTGTTGATATGACATGCAGATTAAAAAAATTCGCCATACATTACCGTCTCGATGATGTTGGGTGAGGTTTTCCGGGTTTTCCTCACCTGTAAGTCAAATGGCACCATCAATCATCTTTAAGTCGCCCCGGAGCGCCACGGCAAATAATAATAATAGCCGTCCCTTTCCCCGGACAAGCTCAGCTTTTGGGGTTAAAATTCACTCGTAAGGGGGTGAATTAGGGAGAGTATTATTATTATTATATTATTATTATAATTTTCTTAAAAATCAGAATTTTGCACATTTTGTCAAATTTCTCGAATACGGACCATTTCAGGAAAATTTGACATAGAACAAAAATTATAGATAAGTAACTTTTATTTAAAGAATTTTCTTCCCCAAACGTAAATAACGAATATATTCCATAAAATATAAAAATGACCACCAATAAAGTACCCCCCCAAATGTTCCGACTCTGTCCAAAATCTAATCAGTTCACCTCAGGTCGAAATAAAACTTAAGTTTAAAATTTAATGTTTTTTCCATTATCCGTTTTTGAGTTTTCTTCAAAATTCGAAATTTACACATTTTCTCAAATATCTCGAATACGGTCCATTTTAGAGAAATTATTTATAGTATAAAAATTATAGAGAATTATATTACAAACAACTTTTATTTAAACAATTTTTATAAAAAATTATTTTTTTTACATTTTGTCAAATTTCTCGAATACGGACCATTTTAGGAAAATTTTGCATAAAACAAAAATTATAGATAATTATATAAGAAGTAACTTTTATTTGAAGAATTTTCTTCTCCAAACGTAAATAACAGATATATTCCATAAAATATAAAAATGACCACCTATAAAGTAAAAATTTGGTGTTTTTCTGTGTATCGGTTCATGAGTTATGCGACCTAGAGACACACACACACACACACAGACACACATAGACATCATCGCGAAAATAGTCAAAACGGATTCAGGGGACCTCAAAACGTAAAAATCCGTCGAAAACTCGAGGTCGAAAAAAATCATGATTCCTATACTTTCCTTATATCTGTATACTGTGTATACAGATAGGAAAGTAAAAAGAACAGAGTGTGAGATGGTGCAGATCTACAATAGACCGCTTTGACCGTGGATCTTCTAATTTGGTGATAAAACATGGATATACTGCTATTATCCAAAAAAAGCCGAAACAAAAAGATGGGCGCCATTTTTTTTTAGAATTACTGGGCACTGTAGTCCTGAGCGATAGACGTACTATAGTTTGTTTGCCTCAGCTCCAAAAAGTTCTAGAAAAACGTCCAAGAGGAAAGATCATCTTGCATCAAGATAACGCTCAGGCTTAAACTGCTGCTCGAACAAATAAGTATTTTAATGCCCAAAACATAAAAATATTGGGCCATTTAACGTATATGACAGACCTAGCATCTAACGACTTTTTATTTCTGGTTGACGCCTTTAATAATGAAATAGAAAAACTATAACTGAAAAATTAGACATTTTTTATTAATGTTTTTAATAATGCGAAAATGCATTGACTGTGGAGGTTAATATTATTAAAAATTTAAAATAAATGTTTTTTTTGTAAATGTTTCACTTTACTAGACTCAAAACAATTTTATCCGCCTCCTGTAGAAAAACCAATCCTCCCACATTCAGGTCTTAAACTCCCTCTGGTGAAATCATAAGAGTAACGTGCGACGATGATCTGACGTTGGAATGGCTAAAAACCTTAGATAAAAGAGACCAGAGATATAACATACACTGGTTTTAAACCTGCGCAAATATTGCCAATTTCTAAAGAAGGGTTAACGGAGTGGGGGAACTGGGCGGCGACACGCGGCGACCCGAACTCTGTGACAGGGACCGGACTTTGTTTATTAGCAACTTAATGAACTATTAGGTTTATTTAAAAGGTGTTTAATCGAATTTTGTATTATGAAATCAAATTATCGTGATTTTTTAATATCAAACAGATGCCACGACATTTTATGTAAAGAGAAGACGTTTTATAGAATATTTCGTTAGCGTTTATTTACTACGGACTTTTCTGCAAGAGATTACAGTAAAATGTTGAAATAGAATATATTGTTAATAGAGCAAAAAATGTTACTCATTGTCTACGAGTATTATAAAAATAGTATGTGCGCAGGGTAATACTGCAAATCTACCCTTATGAGTTGAACATTATATATTTTCTACGGCTATTACATATTATTAAAAATTAGTCAAAATGAGAAAATGCTGTTTTGTATTGTAACCTCAGAAAAAGTATATTAAGGCTTCTTTCTTTAAGAATATTAATTATTATAAAGGATGAGTCACATAAAACTCTAGAAATGCATATGTCTGAAACCAGATAACATTTTAAAATTTAAATCTATTAAACGTCATTTGGTCGCTAGGAATGAGTGATTATCGAAATAAATTGTCGATAATTAAAAATAATCGATTATTTTCGATCAATAGATTATTTTCAAACAATATATTTTTTGTCATTTCCTTTAAAATCGACTACTTGATTATCTTTGAAAAATCAAAAATAATCGATTAATTAAAAAGCCAATTAACCGATAAATCAGTGTTTACAAAATATAATATAAATAGAATTATCGTTTATTTTAAATAATCGATTATTTTCAAATAAACCATTTTTTTTTTCGTCCATGGAAACAGATTATTCGATGATCTTTGAAAAATCGAAAATAATCGATTAATCAAAAATAATCAATTAATTAAAAAGTCGATTAACTGATAAATCGATTTAAAAAAAACAGAATGATCGACTATTTTAAAAAATTGATTATTTTCGATCAATCGATTATTATCAATAATCTATTTTTATTGTATTTCCTTTAAAATCGGTAATTCGATTATCTTTGAAATACCGAAAATAATCGATAATTCCAAAATAATCGCCTAATCGAAAATAATCAATTAATTAAGAAGCCGATTCTATGATAAATCGATTATTACCAATAATCTATTTTATTGTATTTTAAAAATATTTGATTAATTAAAAAGTCGATTAACTGACAAATCGATTTTCAAAAAAAAACAGAATGATCGATTATTTTAAATAATTGATTATTTTTGATCAATCGATTATTATCAATAATCTATTTTTAATGTATTTCCTTTAAAATCGATAATTCGGTTATCTTTGAAATACCAAAAATAATCAATAATTCCAAAATAATCGCCTAATCGAAAATAACCAATTAATTAAGAAGCCAATTCTATGATAAATCGATTTTCCAAAAAATAAAACGAATTATCTATTATTTTCTAATAATCCTTTTTTCATATTTCCTTTGAAATTGATTATTCGATTATCGAAAATAATAATAATAATAAATCGATAATTTTAAAAAAATAACCAAAATATCGATTATGTAAAATAACCGATTATATTCAATCGATTATTTTCATATATCTTTGAAAAATCGAAAATAATCAAATAATTAAAAAACCGATTAAACGATAAATCGATAAATTTGAATAAATCTTCTTTTTCTGTATTTCCTTTAAAATCGATTAATGCATTATCTCAAAAAAAAACGAAAATAATTTATTAAAAACAGCGGATAAATCGATTTTCATTAAAAAATATCAGAATTATCGATAAATCGATTATTTTTGTAACCCCTATCGGTCGCTTGCTTTTATCTGAGCATTTAGCTCCAAAATTTAGAGATTCGGATTTTTTGATCCAGTTATCTTTGAAATCGCATTCGCTTGTATAATAAATAAATATTGCTAAATTTTGGATTTTTTTTAGTAAACGAAAATTATGTTCGAGTTGTTTAGGGGTTTGTAATGTAACATTTTATTAACGTGACTAAGGGCCGATTTCACCGTTGTGTTAAACGAAGTTTAAAATGACATTTTTACATTAACACTGTCATTTTAATCTCCGTTTAACACAACGGTGGAATCGGACCTAACTCCTGTAACTTTAGTATTTTTTTTTGCTTATACTAGATTACTTTGTTTTAAGACTGAAAATTCAATGTCACTTTCGATTTGACCTCAAATAAGATGAACCTTGAAATTTTAAGTAGGTCATCCTGTATTTCATCTAATATTCTTATAAAAATACCTTATAAAAATAAAATTTAGCTAGCAACTATAATTCTTTACCTTTTATTTTTCTACCAAAAAGGGCTAAAAACTACCTTTAGAAAACATTCTTATAAAACTACTTTTTAAATACAAAATTTCGTTAGCAATAATGCCTATTTACTATTTATTTAAATTAAATGTTCAAAATTTTACCCTTTTGTAAATTTATGTAAGTAATATGAAATTTGATTTCTGATTTCTGATTGAAACCCCTTAATGCGGATCTGAAGTATTCAGCCCAGAGAATCATGGCGCTTTATGTCAAAACGTTAATAAATATTTACCGCTGAAAACGAATATATTCATAACAGTAGTACTTGTATTATAAGTACATACAATTTTTCAAGATACATCGTGACATTTTGAACTTGAAATTGAATAACTAGAACACTTTAAATTGCTAAATTACCAACAAATAAATCAAAAAACAGCTGTCAATGGTGATTAAACTCAGGTGGAGGTGTGATCGCTGAATGGAAATCGGAGCAATTCGGGTGGCGTCGTGCAACAATAATTTTCAATTGGTGGGTTACTTTGGCTTAAAATAGACAGCATGCGCAGTGTGCAATGTTACATCTTCGGTCTCTTTAATCTAAGCTAAAAACCAAGGTACCAACCTTAAAAACGTAAGAAGGAACAACCCTCGTAGTTGTAAGGATGGAAGGATGGACGAGCTCCCCAAGCTCACCAAAGCCTCTCTCTGGATCACAGGGAAAGCGCAAGCTGACCTTGGCGAGAAAGAGTTTCTGCTCAGGCGACATTAGGGGCAAAACCCAAACTTGCATCTCGCGAAATGGTGCTCCTTCCACCATAAAATTAAAAATGACCCTAATGGCCATCTCTTCGTTTTCGGAATTGGAGACGAAGATATGGGAACCTTAAAGGCTAAATCAATGAGGATGAGCTATGCGTTCACCTTATTGGCTATGAGACCAAAGGTCGAAAAAGACTGGAGTGGGGCCTAGTGAAGACTTCTTGGCAAAGGACCCTCTTCCCCCCAATTTAAGCCAACAGTGAAGGATGCAGAGCCAGAAAAAATGGCAATCGATGACCTCCAGCAAGGAAACTCCGAGGAGCCACAAGATATCACCTACTCCTCACCTTCGGAGGAAGGGATGGTCGAATAAATAACCACCTTGCTGCCCAATTTTTAACGAGGGACCGGAAAGCAATAAAATAGATAACGATTATGCAATGTAACTTGCAGCACAAAAGGGTGGCTACGGCAACATTATGCCAACCTCGAAGATAGCATTAGACTTCTGCTGTTAACACACTTCCCTGACTCGGTCATCACAGGCATAGCCGACTGGGTAGAGGAAGAATACAACCCATCTGTCTATGATTGGCAAACTGCCAAACACATTGTAAACGATGAAAAAAGTAGATGGGCAATATCCAGCTTCTCTCCATTTAAATCGCCAGGACTTGACCGTATTTATCCAGCCCTATTTTAATGGCGTCTGAAAGAACTCACACATCACCTGGTGGGTATATTCAGAGTTGGCTCTGAAGTATATCCACAAAAAATGGAGAAAGATAAAAGTGGTATTTATATACCCAAAAAGAGAAAAAATATAAATATTTATATTAGTAACCCAGTAAACAAGGGGAGACAACAAAATCGACAAAAGAAATATAAATTTTGTTTACAGGAAGCCAATTGTAGTGCTTTAGACTACAAAAAGTAGCATGTCATCTTTTTGCTCGCTATTTGTAGTTTGATAAGTGCTAACCCTTGAAGATGATATAAGTCCGAGTCGCTCAACAATAATTTCTCTAGAGTCATTAGGTTTGTTTATAGAGCAATCCTAATTCATTGTGAACCTAGCTTTTAAAATTTATTTATTAATATTTTTACCTACGTTTTATTTTTTGGAAATCTTTTAAGGGCAATAAAAATAGCGCTTTCGTGCCTTATGTGATACAAATCCAAGTTGTGCAATGTATAAACTGGAACATTGAGATCAAAAGTGCCAAAGCAGAGTGAGCGAGCTGATTATTTAGCTATAAACTGTGGTTTGGCGTTCATAGAAACAAATAAACTGATTGCCAACTGATTGAAGACGGTTAAAAAAATCTTTGATTTTATATCCGAGACTTACGCACATGAAATATTTATAATAACCTACAATTTGACATTTGTTTGGCTTGAAATGTATGTCTGGTTATGTGTTTATCATTCGTCCATTTAAATAATTGTTTTTTAGCCCAATCGGATTAGGTGAAGAACAGGCTTGAGATTCTGAAAAATTCGAAGCAGCAATTTTCCTTCGGAATTCGTTGGAGGGGGTCTGTGGTAGTCTAAATTCAAAAAGTTGGGATTCCAAAGTTGTCGTTACCTCCGCCAGCTTGATTTAAAGGGTTATTTTTTGTATCTTGAATAACTCATTTATTTTCAATTTTACACGGAAAATAGTTTTTACAAAAGTTATTTAAAATTAAATTTCCTACAATTCTGCTTTTTTTTTGTACAATCGATTTTTTTTGATTTATACCCGAAAAGAGGGGGTGAATTTTTGGTTATAGAATAACTCGTTTATTTTCAATTTTACGAGAAAAATTGTTATAAACAAAGTTGTTTAAAATTAAATTTCCTACAATTCTGATTTTTTGTACGCTCGATTTTTTTGTATTTATCCCTGAGAAGAGTGGGGGTAAACTCTTATCATTGTATTATCACGAAAACTTGGCCGAGCCATCGGCTAAACGTTCCAAACAGACGTCATTGACGTTTCGATAGACTTTTAAAAGTGTACTGAAAAGAAAATAAATTTCATTTTTTCAATTGTAAAAATTATACTGTTCGATAAACTGATTATTTACACCCCTCTTTTCCTTTACCGTGAACGTGCGACCCAACAATATAAACTTTAGAAAAAATCGGAATCATAATTGTACCAAATAACATTTTTGAAAATCAGCAAAAAAAAACAAACAGAAAAAATAATGGTACAACATCAATAATAAACGTGACAATACAATACTTAGGTTCACCCCCACTCTTCTCAGGGATAAATACAAAAAAATCGATCGTACAAAAAAAACAGAATTGTAGGAAATTCGGATATTTTGAACAAGACACAACATTTTTTGGCTCAAAAATGGTGAAAATTGTAGCCAGAAAAAAGCTCTTTCCAAATTGAAAAATATTAATTTTGCCATTATATATGAGCAGAGCCACAAAATATATACTCATACTCGCTTTGCTTAAAAAGCAGATTTTATTCAAAAATGCTAAATATCCGACGTTCCGTTGGGTTGAGAATGTCCAGAAACTGTCCCTTGGGTCTCAAAAAAGTTTTTAAGGGATGAAATAAGGGAGCTAAAGGTTATGAAATACTTAGATCAGTGAATAGCATTGTTAGAAATGACAACATATTTATTTCATTACAACACATGATTATTATTGCATATTTATTCAATTGATACAACTCAGTGAAGATATTATGAAATAACAGTCTGGTCGAATATATTCCAAAAGTGTGTATTTGATACAATTCATTCTTTTTCTGTGGAAATTCAAATATGTTTTGACGAGAAATCAACAACAGCTGCTTTCAATCTAAGCAGGTAATCTGAATCATCTAGATTATTAATTTTACGTCTATTCCAAACCTTTAGGAATTCTCTATGTATCGATTCGCCAGCCTGCTTGGAGCATAAACCAAAACCTTCATCATCGTTCAAGAATTCAAGACTTTCTTCAGTGTGGCATAGAGTAATGTGAATTTTAAGAGTTTCAGTTACGTCTATTGCGAGAAGAGCTGTCTTCAAATCTTTAATATGATGACTCAATTCAGATTGAACCCTCCTGACCGCAAAGAATGAGTGCACAATTTTATCCATAGCTCTAAAAGCCGCGATGAATGGTTGAAGAGCTAGAGATCCGCCCAAGTGTTCACTGATTTCTGGTTCCAATAGCACATTTTCTCGCTTAAGTAAAGTTCTGCAGGCATTCCTTTCGAAAGCCTCTCCATGATAGTTTTTTGATACCAATTTTAATTTCTGTGGCCAGAGCAGAGCTTTTTCCTTGCCGAGAAGAGGTACGAGAACTATCCAAAACAAATTATTCACAAACCCTTGGAGAATGTGCAATTCGGGGATAATGCACTTCTGCAGTACTGGAACATTACCATCCTTGACGAATAGAGGTGTATATATGGTACTCCTGGACTTGTTCGCAACTTTTTTATCGCAACCCAAAGATACGAATTCTTGATAATCTTTGCGCAGATCACCGTAAGTTTTCTTCGCCAGAAGTTCTTCATCGGGAAAATATCCGTTGTTCTCGTCATTTGTGGGGAAATCAACTCTATTAATGTCTTAAATCTTGCAGCTTCACGAAGCAATAAGGGCAAGGGAACGAGGCGGTAGCTGTTTGTTGGCCGTTGACAATTATCAAGAGTTTCAGGTCAGACACAAATTTGAACGCAATGTCGTTTATTTTCATCAAATCAAATAATATCTTCACATTCTCATAACTCTCCTTGATCGCAGGTACTGTTGCCAACATAATTAGTTTATGGACACTTGTTACTTTGTCTACTTTGTGTTTTTTCGCCGACGAATGATCTTCATTTGAATCTGCGATGGATTCGGACAAATAATCCTCTGGAATGATGGTCATACATACTTTGAAGAAACCTTGACCACCATCAGCCATTATTTTGATAAGGTAATTCCCAATAAGATTGCGTTTACTTATTACCGTATCCAAGATTTCTTCAGCATTATCCCAAATGACAGGTCTTTTCTGTTTGACAGGGTTTTTTTCTATATCAAATTCAAAAATTCCAGAATAATACACATTTTCCAAGAGCTTAGCTCTCTCTGAAGCCTGCTTTGTATAATAGGCTGGTATAGATTTTCGCCTTGCTGTACTGCGAATAAAGGTCGCTAAATTCTTCATATGTTTACCTGATGCTCCGGATTCAACTTGGTTGGTAGGTATTTAATTTTTCGATCGAAAATATAGGTGATTCATCCGGTTTCTTGAGCCAAATATTTTTATTGCGACCAGTCGTGCTCAAACTAATCGTTGAAATTTCGATCCCCAGCCTGCACACTTTTTCTGCATCTGAGATAAGAGATGAACAAATCTGCTCCTTCTGTTTCACTGGTAGAGTACTAGTCAGTTTTAAAATATTTTTCCGCGCTTTCGCCTTAGATCATATTTTTTTGACACAAATATGACCCTTGCCCCGTCCCACTTCTTGGAAACAAAGTCTGCAAAACTTTGTGATATTCTTTTCTTTTGAATCCTTCTTTTGCCCTTTTTTTGGGGCTTGACTTACTTTTGATTGTTGAGATGCATGTACTCCATAATCACGATGAATAACTATGCGCGGATCGAGTATTTCACCGATAGCCAATTTTTTCCCTGTCTTTGCTCGACCTTTGTGACTGGCTGTCAAACAAATGTAACAATTACACGATGGGTCACACAGTGCAGAACTACTTCTTGTGGATTTCTGAAGAATAATATCTTCCCAATTCGGCATACTTTTGAATGGATGCGTACTTTCATTTTTCTTGTGATTTTGCAGAATGAGTCGGCAAGTAACGCATACCCCTGTGGGATAACGATGATCCTGTAAATTGAAACTCTTATTCAGGAACTTTTTTATCGCCAATTCATGCAAGCAAAGCGAGTATGAGTTTATATTTTGTAGCTCTGCTCATATATAATGGCAAAATTAATATTTTTCAATGTGTTATTCAAAAAGAGAATTTTTCTGGCTACAATTTTCACCATTTTTGAGCCAAAAAATGTTGTGTCTTGTTCAAAATATCCGAATTTGAGCCACGAAGAAAAATTTTCACTGTGTTCATTCAACCATAAAATTTATATTTACGGATTCACGAAAAAATCACGTTTAGGAACAGGTATGATTTGGAGGTAAGTTTTTTTCTATTTCCTGGGACTTTGTTAACGATTTCCCGTCAATATGGCAGATCGTGTTCGTGCGAAAACTTTCTCTGCCTTCCAGAAACTTGTGCAGAGTAGGTACAGAAGAATCCATAACCATACAAAATGCGTTCGCAGAACATACATATGATAATAAATCCCAAACCGTTGGAAATCGCAAATGCGCATCATAAAAGAATTACCAACCGTTAGAAACTCTCTCTACGAACAAACCTATTTCCTCCTAAATTCATGCTTACTCTTTACAGCCTCTGATATCATGGCACTTTGTTGTTTTGTGTGTTTTTTATTCCTATTTATGTCTCTCTCTCTCTCTAACCAAAAGTACGCTTGTTGAGCGACTTTGAACTTTTAGGACTGATCATCAGATTCACCTTTAAGGACTGCGAGTTCTGTTATGCCTTCGTTAGCTCTCTGACAAACGTTATGTAGAGCCCGGGTTGGCGCATGAGAATCACGAGAGTAATATTATTGTTTTGTATTGACATTGAATTTAACTTTTTGGATTTCTTCAAAAATAAAAGAATAAAAAATGAAAATAAGACAAATGCTTTTCAAAATTAATCAATCTTCAAATATAGCCTCCTCTTCGTTCTTTAAATGCAGCTAGGCCTAAACAACTACACCTCACGCAAGGCTCTCTCAGTGCAGTTTTTGTTTCTTCCCTGGAACTAACGATGGCAGAACGGGATCTACTTAGCCCTCTCGCCAATGGGAAAATTAATTTCAATACATAAAACATTTTATCATATAAATAAATGTCTAAACTCACATTTGACTTTCTTAAACCCTATGATATACCTAAATAACTTTTTAATCCTTCAGACTAATACAAAAAGTAGAACAAATTAAATCTCTCCATCTTATTTTCTTAGAACCATTTCCACTCTCACTCGAATTATACCTGGAGTAGCTTGATTAACACCAGCGAGAAAACGCACCTTCTAATTTGACATCTGTCATATATGCGTCGACAGATGTCACCTGTCACCGTTGGTACTTTAACCGCCTAAATATGAGAGAAACAGTAAAAAAATTGAAATATAAAAACAAAAATTAAATAACAGATATATAATATAATACAACCTATTATGTAATCAAAAAACAAATTTGAAAATTTATGAGGAATGAAGATGACTATTAACTTTTTGGATAATCATTATGGTGACAGTACGTGTTTTTAATTAATAATTTCACTCATCACATGTTTTCTTCTTTTAATTTTATTTTGTGTTTTAACTGTAAACACATTTCAATTTGGACAATTATCTTTATCTCTATACTGTTCGCATCTATTGTGCCAGTGTTCGGCCATTAATGTGTTTTGTACATTTTTACTTTCCTATCTGTATACAGATATAAGGAAAGTATAGGAATCATGATTTTTTTCAACCTCGAGTTTTCGACGGATTTTTACGTTTTGAGGTCTCCTGAATCCGTTTTGACTATTTTCGCGATGATGTCTGTGTGTGTGTCTGTGTGTGTGTCTGTGTGTGTCTGTATGTCGCATAACTCATGAACCGATACACAGAAAATCACCAAATTTTAAACTTAAGCTTTGTTCTAGCGTCTAACGAACTGATTAGATTTTGAGCAGAGTCAGAACATCTGGGGGGGTACTTTATAAGTGGTCATTTTTATATTTTGTGGAATATATATGTTATTTACGTTTGCGGAAGAAAATTCTTTAAATAAAAATTACTTCTTATATTATTATCTATAATTTTTGTTTTTTACAAAATTTTCCTAAAATGGTCCGTATTAGAGAAATTTGACAAAATGTAAAAAAATATTTTTTTATAAAAATTGTTTAAGTAATAGTTGTTTGTAATATAATTCTCTATAATTTTTATCTTATACATAATTTCTCTAAAATGAATCGTATTCGAGATATTTGAGAAAATGTGTTTTCGAAATTTGGAGAAAACTCAAAAATGGATAAAGAAAGAAACATTAAATTTTAAACTTAAGTTTTATTTTGGCCTGACGTGAAATGATTAGATTTTGAACAAAGTCGGAACATCTGGGGGGTACTTTATGGGAGGCCGTTTTCATATTTTATGGAATATATCTGTTATTTATGTTTGGAGCAAAAAATTGTTCAAATAAAAGTTACTTTTAATATTATTATCTATAATTTTAGTTTTTTGTAAAAATTTCCTGAAATGGTCCGTATTCGAGAAATTTGACAAAATGTGCAAAATTCTGATTTTTATGAAAGTTTTTGAAATAAAAGTTGTTTGCGATATCGATCTCTATAATTTTTGTTTATACATGATTTTTCTAAAATGGACCGTAAAGAAAAAATTATAAGAAATTTAAATTTTTCAGTATTTTCGTTTTCCATGAATCTATAGAAAAATGTTTCGAGGTAGATGTATGTGGACAATGTATATATTTAGGTTATCCTCTAAAAATTTATAGAGATGCTGCAATAGGTTGTACAAAATAACCGGAAAAAGCCTATAATAACTAGATAGGAAAGTCATGTGTTGGACACATCAGATTTTTATAATACATTTTTGACAAATTTGACACAAAAGTTCAGTCTTAATGTCAAGGTTAAAATGTTATTCTGCGAAAATTGCTAAAGTATCGTCCTAACACATATTCCAATTATGATTTTTCTCCATGGCTTGTCACTAAAAATACGTGTAAAAGTTTTAGAAGTTATTTATTTTTAAATAGGCATTTAAATATAAAAAAAATATTTTACGAAAATTACCTACCCTTGGAGTACTCTACTATGGCAAAGTAATGTATTCGCAAAAATTGTCATTTTGAGTTTGTACCATATTCTAACATAGCTTTCATAGCTCTATTGATAGATCTTTCCACCGACGCAGTATAATTTTTGGTTCTCGAGTTATGATCCTGGAAACTGTGTTATCACTTCTTTGCAAGTTTTGCAAAAATTCTCAAAATCAATAGGGTTCTAAGTTAGAAGAAACTTTTTAAGAAAATCACAAGTGCAACTCAAAATAGCCTTGCGTTCTAGAGCTATAGGGCCAGCATACATATGCACAGATCTATTAATAACAACAAATAGCGGCAAACTCGACTGATTCTGACAAGTAAAGATATATTAGAAAAGAAGAAAATGTACTTTTTTGACACCTTTTAATTCTTTTTCAAGATCTTTTGTCTATTTCGTTTTCTGCATCTCATCTTCTAATTTTTTAATATTTATTTAGTTTTTAAAATTATTACACTTACTATAAAATTAAAATAGACGTGAAATATTTCTACTGTATATTTCTTGTTACTTTCCATTTCACATACAATCTGGTTTAATATTCGAGCCTCTATGTCCAATTATTAAAAAATCAATACGAAATATTAATGGAGTTCATAAAGCCCAGTGAGATAATTTGCCTGGACTGGAGGCTTTTGCAGTGACAATATTTTCGCAATCATTTTCCGAGTAACTCGAAATAGCTCGGCGTTACGCGAACCCAAAAGGACATATGAAGAGTAAATCTCAATTTCTATCAATGAAAATACGAAACTGCCGTCGTATAAACCGCCTGAAATAAGCTTCCAAGCTCCCACGTTATGTGCCATAAATGCGGTGAATCGTTCAGGAGTAAAATAATCATAAATTGAAGTTGCGGATGAATTCTAAAACAGAAAATTGATTTTTCTTTTTAACCGTCAAAAGAATACTAATAATTTATTTATAAATAAAAAAAAGACTGGTATAATTTTAATTCAAAAATTTGATAAAACTAATAATATTAGGGTAGTTTAGCCAGTATACATCGACTAGCTAATAGTGTGCAAGCGTTTTGAATTCGCTCCTACAAAATTTAAAGTGCAAGTTACAGAAAATGAGATATTTTTTATCTTTGCAAGTGTAGTGTGATGTATCTACTTAGGTTCTTGTAAGAACTGTGTATGATCTGAAAAACCTTTAGTTTTCAACAATATTATTAATAATAATTATAATCTACGGGCTAATAAATAATTAACAAAAATGGGATCTGAAAATGAACTATTACAAAATATTTAAAGAGAGACAAAAAAGTAAAAATAAAATAAGAAGCTCCGTTGAATCTTGTGAAACTCGAATTTTGTTGAACATCGAAATACTAAAAAATCGAATAAGCGAAGTAGAGAAAGAAAACGAATTTCTTAAAGATAAAATAGAAATCCTGGAGCAAAACAGTAAAAAGAAAAATCTAGTTTTATTTGGTTTGAATACGACAAAAAGTGAAAGGACTGTTTCGTACTTCTGTGAACTAATGAAAGACAAACTAGGTATTTCAATTAGAGAGGAATACGTAAGTGACATATTCCTTGGGTAACTACAAAAATGTTCCGTTAAAGGTTGGACCATTGTCAGTGGTGAAAAAGAGAAACATACTGAAGAACTGTACAAAATTTAAAAACACTGGAATTGTAATAACTGACGATCTAACTCAAAAACAAAGGAGAGAAAATAAAATTTTATGTGAAAGTTTAAAACACTGCAGAAGTACAACAACTGGAAAGAGCTATATAAAGGGAAACAAACTGCACGTTGGAAGCAAACAATATACAGTGGAAGATTTAAAAGAAAACGAATATAGCAAGAAAGAAGAAAAATCAAATAGTGCTCCACCAACCCCTATTGCTGATTTAAAGATTGATAAAGAATTGACAATCACTCAGCCAACACTCACAGAAACACCCAAAAATAAAAATATATTATTGCAGAAATCTGTAGAGCCTTGTAATAAAAAAGACGAGAAGCCAAGAGAAGGAATCAAAGTTGATAAACCACTCAACAAATCTTCTGTTAGTGGACAAGTCTAAGAGAAAAATATAAAACTCGATTAAATTCAAATTCTAATAATTCTAAATAATTTTTACGAAGCCCACATACTATTTTTTAAATTTCTTTGGGCCAGATTGTATTGATTTTAGTTGCTATTGTATACAGTGAGCATCATAAGTTTTACCCCCCTAACTAACTCGTTACTGGAGTATTGTTAGGAAAATCGCCGAGACAGGTCGATTTTTGTTTTCTACAATGTACATTTTTGTATGATTAGTTTACCCTTAATTTCATCCCTTACTGGAGGAGAACAACACTTTTGAAAAATTTAAATGGCATGAGGTGGTGAGTAATAGCTCATTTGAAAGGGGGTTTTATTCTCTATTCCCGTGCAAAAAAATTTAAATTTGCTTCATTACGTGTTGATTTATTAATGTTTAAAAATAACAAAACCTCACAAAATAGGAAAGCAACTAAACTAATAGTGACCTTCTAATGGCAAAAGTCTTACTTCACATCTGAACCAAAACCGAAATCATGCAGGGCCGAATTTTAATTCTAAGGATGAGTGCGCTACGTTAATTTCCGTTGTTCTGAAACAACAATTAGTCGAGAATTAATGAAGCAAATTTCAAATTTTTTTACATGGTTGAATAGAGAATAAAACCCTCTTTCAAATGAGCAATCACTCACCACCACATGCCATTTAAATTTTTTGAAAGGGTTGCTCCCCTCCAGTAAGGGATGAAATTAAGGGTAAACTATTCATACAAAAATGTACACTGTAGAAATCAAAAATCGACATGTCTCGGCGATTTTTCTAACAAGACTCCAGTAACGAGTTAAGACTTATGGTGCTCACGGTATATATTTTTATGGTATCATTTATCATAAAATCAGATCATATTTTTGTGTATTTTAAAAAGGAAAAATGGATTCATATTTGCGTGACTCTGAGATAGATACTATTGATACTTTTATATTAGAAAAATATCATGAATGTAAAACATTTTTAGAAGTGAATAAGGTAAATCATAATTTCACGATTTTTCATAACAATAATGATGTTTTTGCAATTTTAGGGGTGGTTCAACTATTGCTGTAAGTTTTAACCCCGATTTTCTAAATCAACGCTCCAAAAAACATATGAGATGAGTTAGTTTGCAAAACAAGTACATTTGAAAAACACCCCTATTTAGGGATGTATTTTGCAATTTTAGGGGTGGTTCAACCATTGCTGCAAGATTTAACCCCGATTTTCTTAATCAGCGCCCCAAAACACATATAAGATGGCTTAGTCTGCAAAACAACAAGTACATTCGAAAAACACTTGTTTCTGTTAAAATACAAAATAAATAAATAATATGATATAAATCCACGATACACATACACCGGTATGCTCCTACGCATGTTAGCTCTATCCTTGTCACACGATATGACGTCACTAGGCATATCAATCCGAGGCATCTGCATAAATAAATACAAGTAACGAGACGTTTTCGATAACAAAAAACTGTAATATTACTTTATTAATAAAGTTTGTGGATTGTATGGAGTAAAAGTAGAAAAGTTGTTGTATTAGTATAAATATTGCATACATTTTATGAATATTCTGTTTATTTATTGCGATTAAAACAAGACTTTTTGTGATAAGACACAATGAGCAAAGACACTTTATTTTAAAGAAATGCAGGCATCTTACAAAAATCTATAATAAAGAACGCCAAACAATAGTACACAATTAGAACGAACAAGATTCGAGTAAAACCAGTGTACAGGGTGATTAAGCTCTTTTGACCGGATTTATCTCAGATAATTTTGGAGGAGATTTTTCCAAAAAAATGCAAATACAGGTCGATTTTATTCCAAGGTGTACATCTTCCTATCACATCAGATACCCTGTACAGTGGAGCACAGTAAACATACATACAGTGTGTGCAGAAAGTAACGTAACTGGCTAATATTTTACAACAGTATTGGATACTGCCAAATAATTAGAACAAGGAAGACACTAAAAGCATTTAATTAAATAAAATTAATAAAATATTTGTTTGGGTGAATATTTTGGTAATAAAAATGTTTCTGTAATATACCCTTTTTAAATGAATATAACTTTTGAACTAATAAAATTAACATTATACAGTTTTAACGGTTATTATTGAATTTTTTAGAGTTTGAAATACTCAAAAAATATTCAGGGTGTACCATTTAAAAAACATATCTGTGCATTACTTTAAACTAATGGTGAAACCAGTATATTTCTGATGGACGTTTTCTGATAACTTTCATAAAACTTTTGTTTAAAACTTTTTTGTAAACCTATCAAAAATTAAAATATTATTTATATTAACGTATTACGTTACTTTTTGTATGAACAATCTTATTATTTGCTTTTTGAAATTTGAGAATGCTAAGTGTGGGCACAGCATCAAGTTTCAAATGTCGGCTACGTATGGGCTTGTATCCCAACAATCTCTGTTGCAGCGACACTTCGAAACAGGAGACTTCAAAGTGTATAGAGCAAACACGAGCTGCAAAAAAACATCTATTTATAATATATGAACATGAAATTTATGTTTATGCAACCGAATCAGCCTTTTACATAACCATTGACATTGAATATTAATAAATATAAATCAAATTTTTTTATTATTAAAATAAAAGCTTCTACACTTACCATTTTTTAAGTTCATTGTCCCTTCTCGGCGACATGCTACAATCCATTGCTTAGCTAGATCATCATTCTTGGGAAATCTAAAATATTTTATGTCCGTTCCCTTTGTAATTTTGCTGTAGTTTTTACACGTAGCCACGGCACAATTAGACATTTTATAGTTCTTTAATTGTAATAAAATTTCTGAAGAACACACAACACTTTACTTCAAACTAATCTCTTCAAAAATGAACACCACACAAGAAAAATACTCTTAATTCTTATTCAAATTTCCAAACGTACACTCGAATCAATATTTCGTCTCATTATATCTTTATAATTTGAAATAAACTGTATTAAAAAATTATTTTCATTTAAACGTCAAAGTTTACTTCATGCCTGTTTACGTCATGCGCGGAAAGTGCGAAATTTGGTCCGAAATAGTAGCATACCGGTGTTTGTGTATCGTGATATAAATCTTATAATTTACCACTATATAAAATTTACAACATATATAAAAATAGTAAAATTTACAAATACATATACAAATCTAATAATTATTATTTAAAAATAGAAAAAAAAAGACTACGTAACACTAAATTGTTATCAATCAGTAAATAATAATGTATTGTAAAAAACAAACGAAATACAGGTATGTAGGTAATATGAGTATAATAGGTACCAAGATTAGTTATATTTGGCAATTTCTGGACATTCGGAGCGTCTTAGTTTTTCAAAATCGGTGATACAATTTCTTCCATAATCTGATTTTTTTGGTACCAGATTTGATCTTCTGGATTCAGCCATTTAAAAATTGGAACCAAGTAAAGTTATAGTCTTAACCTAGTATTTATTCTGTACTATATATAAGACTATTCCGGGAAAATATTATTTTTGGTATATGACTATTACGTAAGAATCTATGTTAATCTGTCCATTTTCTTTTTCTGATGTTATAGATACACCAGATGTTATAGTGACAGTTAATTTATTCTTTTTTTAAAAGTTGTTTTTGTTTTTAGAATAATAATGGTAAGTCTCTATGGATGCGATCAAATTTTTCAGGACCACTTGGATTTTGTAAAAATATGGGTAATTTTTCGGACCCAACACTTTAACAATTTTTAGACAAGTCTGCAGCTCTGTCTCATCTGCACTAAAAATTCTACTTGGATCATTTAGTATGTCTGTGTAACTTTTACCCTGTAAATAGTTATGTTATTCCTGAAACCAACCTCCAATTGCTGCTTCCGTAACGGATGCACGAGACTTTGTTATGATTTCAGTATTTCGAATGATTATTTTTGTGTGTCTTTGTTAAAATAATTTTAACCACTTTCAACCAGGCCTGTCATCAACAAATCGATTGTTTCGTTGGACTGTCTTCAAAACGCATTCGACATAATCTTTTTCTTTATTAGCATGCATGGGAAATTCTAGAAATGCTTCTGAAAGAATTCAATTTTCTAAAAGAATTTCTTCATCTATCGTTAAATTTGGGGTGGGGCCCACTTTTCGGACCAATGAAACTCTCCGTTTTACCTGGTGAAAGAGCGTGCTTTTCGGTATTTTATACCTTCTACTTGCACCAATAATCGAAAGTTCATTCTGTTTTACCTTTACCTCTTGAAGTCTTTCATCAGAATACTGAAATCTTCTATAATTCTTTCTATCATCCTTCGAGCTGCCAAGGAATTCAAGAAAAATATACTAATACCTGCGTTAAGTACCTAATAGGTAGCTAGGTAGGTCACTAAAAGCTCAAAATTATAAACATATTTTATATTTAAGTTCGCAAGTTCATTCACTGAAACAGCCTGATCTAATGAATGAACGGCAACTTAAAGGCCGTTCATTTACTGAACACGGTCATTTAATAAACATACCAAGTAGAAAACATTAATCTGCACTTAATGCTGTTGTTCTTTTTAAGGTATATAATGCTATAATACGTGTAATCCTAGCCTGATTCGGTGAATGCACAATTTGTTCATTTACGTTTATTTACGTTTCCCGTCAATTAACACAGTTCTGAGGTTATATAGACTCGTAAATACGTGTAGTGTAGTAATCTTATTAAGTGCTATTTTTACATACATGGTTTCTTATTAGGCCTGTACCTCCACGAAGAATCAACAAATCTGTTGCTACGCACACGATTATACCAATTATTTTCTCGAACTTAACCAATTGGTGGATAGAAGACATTTTACGCGGACGGCAAGTACAGGCACAAATGTTTAGTGAAACCATGCAGGTGAATATTCACAGGAGATGCCCACAGGGTAAAGTCCTTTCTCCTTTACTGTGGAACCCAGTGGCAGATAAACTTCTATAAACACTGAACAATCAAGGGCTATACGCCCAAGGATATGTCGATGACATAGTCATCCTTATCCGAGGGAAACACCATACCACAGTCTTTGAACTCATGCAAAAAGCTCTAAGGCTGACAGATGTGGTGCGTTAGGGAAAACCTCTTGGTAAACCCTGACAAAACACAACTCATTACCTTCACTAGGAAGACAAGGTTGGAGGTTTTAGAAACTCCGACTCTGTTTGGAGGAAGGCTAAACAAAACGAACCAAGTAAAAAATATGGGTCTAATCCTAGATAGTAAACCTACAAAAAGTGACCAACAAATGTAAAATGTCTCTTATTGTAGGAAGACGGGCATTTGGAAAAACATGGGGATTAAAACCAAAAATGGTCCACTGGCTATATTTAATAATAAAATGATAACTTGTAGAGCGATTGTTTGGTGGCCAAAAGTAAACCATAAAACCGCTCTTATTACCTTCTCAGGAGTTCAGAGGCTGGCATGCCTTTGTATTACAGGAGCATTGAGAATTACACCGACAGCCTTTATGGAAATAATTCTAAACCTCTCATCCCTTGACTTAGTCATAAAGGGTGAGGCCAGAATGAGTGCAAACAGACTGAAAATCTTTAACAACTGGAACCCACTGGGACATATAAAACATATCAGAATAACACATGAAGTAAATAATTCTATATTAAACATGGGATCAGATCGCGTGACACTCCTTCTAACCTTCAACAGACTCTTCCAGGTCAACTGCAACTGGAACGAGGTAAATAAAGAGATAGATAAATACTAGCTTAGCGGTCTCGTATGGTATACGGATGGATCTAAAACTAACAAGGGAACAGGCTCTGGCGTACATGGAGCTAATCCCAAATGCGACATCATCGTCTCACTGGGAAAACATACCACTGTATTTCAGGCTGACATACATGCAATCGAATTGTGTTCACGAGATATTTAGTTTAGAATCATATAGTAAATCTCTGTAAGGTAGGGAGATGCGACAAAATCCTAATAATCGTAAATTAGTTCGAAATTGTTCATTTAACGGTGCCGTTCATTTAGTGGTGCTTCTACCCTATGTAAAACAGCGTCCGTAACTTATCTATATTTTACTTGTTTATATGGGGCCTAAACACACTTGTTTCAGTTATGCACTTGCATCTTTGACTGTACTAAATAACTGCTAGATTGGCTCAACTTCCAAGTAGGTAGTTTTTAACAGAGACGCAAGAGGGAGAATGCTTTGATTTTTCGGTAAAAGAAAGATGAAAGTTTACCGATAAAAGAGAAATCTGTTTCAAATTGACGGTAAACTCAAGTTATTATAAAAAAGTGGCCGACTACTAGTGGGAATGAACATTTATCCGCAGTGTTGCCAAGTTATACAAAATGGTATGCACAATAAGACATTAGTCGTCATGATTCCTTAAATAAAAACATGAAATGTACATACAAACTTTTATGCACAGTGATAAATTAATTATTTAAATTAGTATTGACTAAAATTACCATTCTCAATGTTATTACGTTATCAATTTATCCATAATTATTACTGATGTTAATTAATTATTAATCTAGTAGAGATTGGAATTAATGATCATGTTATTAATATCCCTATTACCCCTACAGAGCATAAAAAACGAACATGAAAGTTATTAAGAAATGAATGTAACGTATTTAAAGTGTGTAGGTAGTTTTATTAATATTAATAAAACTCAGTAAAATTAGTCTTAGCGCTTTCAGCCGGTTAGGCCATCATCAGAGACTTTGTCAGTAAATATAGAAGGTGCATGAAAATTAATTATTTAAAATTTTATTTATTAGATTCAAAGGGCTGCCACAATACGGTCCCTGGTTCTCAACCATAACTTGAGGCTTGAAACGAAGCAAAACCAATCCTAACAGGTGGTTGAAAATTGATAAGAAACGTGGGGGCTCATCCCAACACGTGTAAATAAACTGTCTCAACCTTTCCAAGGAAGAGAGATGGAAAAAACTGAACTTCAGCTTGAAGCCAGCTGCCCTTTCAAAATAGCTACCGTGAGGCGGAGGCAAGTTGGGGCACAGGTAATCGTAAAACGTAATACGTTACATTCATTTCTTATTACCCAGTATGTACACACCACTCAACCTCTTCATGAAAGTTATTAGTCTAAGCCCGTCAGATTTGGGAAAAAGATTCATTTTTTATAAGTTTATTGAATGAATATAAAATCAATATTAATGGACATGTAGAAAATTATATTAAAGGAATAAGTATATTTATTTTTTTGTATAAATCTATCTGAACGTGGACATGTTGATCTCGCATCTCGCAAATTCCTAAATAATGTGTCAGAAAGAAACCTCAAAATTATGCGATAAATGTGTGACGACGATAATCTTTTTAGTTTATTTTGTTCTCTCTTCGCATATGTCAAAGACATTGAAATCCTTTGAGTTTGTGTTGAGGCAAATGTTTGTGTATAAGGTATGATATTTAAATTTAATGAGATATACTTACTCACAGAAACCGGAGAAGCAAACCTGAAAAAAAAAAATATGTTTAACAATTGACAAAATACAAAGTTTTTGTACAGAAAAAATGTAAAGTAAGCAATGTTTACCCACTCTACTAACGTTAGTATGTTCAAGAAACTGCTTAGTTAGGTGTAGTTTTAGTTTTGATGGCGCAAAGGAGGGAGCACGATCAGTGGCGTAGCCAGGTGGGGGCCGGGGGGGAGAATAACAAATCTTTGTTTGATTTATGTATTTTTTATAAATCTTCTATCCAACCGGAAATAGTTGATACAGATCCTTTTATAGTCTATTAACTGAAATAAATGAAAAATATGGGTTTAAAACTGAAGAAATATATCCTTTCTTAATTTCCAAAAACTGGAATCAGTTTTTCCTAATTTATGCAAAATATACCAAATTTCGTCAACAATTGCTATAAACACTGCAACAGGCGAAATATTTTTAATAGACTAAGAAATATCGAGATAGCACACGCGACGTCTGAAAGACGTCTTTTTTGTGTCTTGGTTTGGTCTCAATATTCTAGGACGTTATTAAGACGTCTTATAAGACGTCTGTCAAAAGCCATAATTTAGACGTATTAATGCGAGAGCTCAAAGACGTTTTTAAGACGTCTTAAAGACGTCTTTCCAAATCCATATAATTATGTAAAAGCTCAAAGACGGCTTTAAGATGTCTTACAAACGTCTTTCAGTCGATCGGTAACTAAAAAATAATTCAAATTTAAAAGAAGAATCAAATGAAGTGAAGTTTGACGTTTGACTTAACACTACATTAAAAGCCCAAGCCAAGAATGTCTATGGCCCAAGCTTATTGTGGATTGATTATTTTATTGCGTACGCGATTATAGCCACCAAAAGTGTGTTTGGGCTATTTTGTGCATTTGTGTTTGTGTTTAATCTCTTTTTACTTTAATAATATGGGACTAAAACCAGAGAAGAAAGAATAACGGAGTTTTTGTTTCAGCTGTAGCACGTTCCTGGAATACTTTCAACAGGTAATAAATGAATATTTGTTTATATACATAGAATATTAATATCCTGTTTCCTCTAAATAAGAATAATTAAATGAATTAAAAATTAAACATTTTAATATAAGATTTAATTCAGATATGTATTCGTCAATTTCCTTTTTTCTTTGTTTTTATGGGGAGTTCGAGAACTATTGATATCTAAGGGCCCATGTTAGATAGCCATTTTGAATGAAGTTAAAGTAACATTGTCAAAATAGGCGATTTAGCATAATAGCTCATCTTGTCTTAAATGATTTGTTATAAAAATTAATTGATTTAAAATTCTAAGAAATTTATTTTTTGTTTTGTTTCATAATTGTTCTCTCGGTTCTTACTAACTTTTGCAAAGTATAACTTCCTGTGATTATAATGCTTTTACCTAAATTTCTCTTTAGGAGCAACTATACAAAGGCAACTGCAAATCAAAAAGAAAGAGAAAAATCAATCCAGTTATGGCTAAAGAGGAATGATCGAATGCGCTACAAAGGAAGTAGCTCTTAGTGACCTGTGATTAATAGATATTTTATCAATAAATATTTTTAATTCTATTTTTTGCATTCTTTATAATCTGTTAGGTTATTCTACTAATTTTAGTAACCAAGATGCACGATGATACCCATTTTTAAATTATTTTATATTAATATAGACAGGTTATAGAATTAGCAGAATAAAAATAATGAACGTGTTATTATTGGCTTATTTAATTGTAAGTCTAACCAGACCATTATAAGCCATTAATAAGACATATAATTTATGGCTTTACAAGACTAATATAAGCTATTAATAAGTCGTCTTATTTATGGCTTATTTAAAGCTTCAGAAGACCATTATAAACCATTAATAAGACGTCTTAAAGACGTTTTATTTATGGCTTATTTAAGGCCTCACAGGACCATTGTAAAAGACGTCTTATTTATGGCTTATTTAAGGCTTCACAAGACTATTATAAGCTATTAATAAGTCGTCTTAAAGACGTCTTATTTATGGCTTATTTAAGGATTCACAAGACCATTATAATATTAATAAGTCATCCTAAAGACGTCTTATTTATGGCTTATTTTAAGCTCTACAGACCAATAAAAGCCATTAATATGACGTATTAAAGACGTCACCCTTTGTAACATCATACGTCTTCTAAGACGTCTTAAAGACGCTTTTTAGGAAATACCAGACGTTTTAAAGACTTCCTATGTCTTATGCTATGTGAGTATTAAATCTTATAATAGGTCGACCATGTATTGTCTGAGGACAGATTGACAAAATAGCATCACTGTGTATTGAAAGGGACTATGCGTCTAATATTGCTTTTCAATCGTAATAGACAAATAGGGTATTTAGTATTATATGTAATTTTATTTACGAAAGTGACTGGGTTTTTTCTTCTTTTAAATGTTATAAATTTTATTTATTTTTGTTTATTATTTAGAATATTATGACCTGTCTTAACTCGATTATTCTTATTTTTTGTTTGTTTTTTTTTAATACATTTTATACTACAAAATACCGTATTTTTAATATTAATAACAGTTTCTTTTAAAAAATTATAAAGGGCCCCTTTAAATGTTGCCCCCCACCTCCCTGCAAGGCTGGCTACGTTACTGGGTACGATCCAAATGTAAAATAGCCTTCGGTCAGAATTTGACGAAATTTTAATGTTGTTGAACTTATATAAGTTATATTTCCGTGGTGTCAAAGCTCTAAGTTTAACAGTTTTTGATTTACAGGATGTCCAAAATCACTTTCATAATTTCACATTATCATAAAATGCATGTTATTATCAATATTAGCACAAAAATCAGTGAAATTTTTTTTTTGTTTTGATAGAACTGACTACAATTCTCTATTTGCTTTCGAAATTTTTGTACATACAACTGATATACAGGGTGAGACCATATATAGGTTTTTGAAAAAAAAATGTTATGTGGAATTGTTTTGATATTTTGGTAAAAGGAAGCTAATACATATACATTTCTATTTAAATTGTTATTATAAGTAAGTTTCATTTCTTTATCATCCTTTCTAGTTTATTTTCTGAGCATTAACTAATATGCCTATGTAAAAATCAACTAATTGCTATCTCTATATGCCAACATACTATTCACCTTGTGTTTATATTTATACTGGGTGTTCAAATACAAAGAACCAAAGACATATCTCGAATACTTCATAAAGAAAAAGTTGTTAACATAAAATCCTTTACAATTGGACCTTCTAGTTTTGAAAAGTAAAGTTTTTATAGATTTATGGGCAAAAATGTTTTATTTAATGTGCCGAATATTTTCAAATATAACTCGGCCAAGTGCAAGTCGTACTTGCGCAATATAATGTTCAGTACCGTTGTTATTTAAAATAAGTATAGTTGATATATTGTGACGGAAGTCTAATTTATTTAAACTTTATTTATTTAAAAACACACTATTTACAATTTATTTCAGACGTACTATTTAATTTATATAAGATTTAAACACTAACTAACAATTCTATTTCTTACACTTTTACTTTTCAATACAACGTTCTATATTAAAACTAAACTCGGCGCTGATACGTCGTCTATTTATATTAGTCTAACTCCGCTACTGGAAAATGCTAAAAACTTCGCGAAAATGACTAAACGGCACTCCCCCGCCATTCCAGATGTTTCGAGTGAATCAGCGGCAGACGTTCAAGAGCGGTCCGGCTGTTTCCACACGTCAGCGTTGCTTCGGTCACTAGTTGATTGCGTGCGTATACAGGGTCGGCCTAGGAATTCATGACAATATTGATGCAATTAATTATCAGTATAGTGAACTTTCTTTTTTTTTTTTGTATAAAAATAACTGAATACAATATGTAATCTAGATAATTTTATTTTCATCTGCACTTTGTTCTCAACGCTAATAATTTTTTCGATTAAAAGTTAGGCGATAGTAATTTTTAAGTGTATTTTCAAAAAAGTGTTAAAGAAAAGTAACGCAAACAAAACTTTCATAGATTTTTGAAATCGTGCTTCAATGAGCTTTCATTTGATACCCCACACCATGCCATCAAAAACACATTTTAATCCTTCCTAAAAACTGACCCTATATAACGGAATTCAATATTAATAATTTTCGTTCAATGTACACCTTATTTTCAAGGTTTGTGATTTTTCTTAGATTTTGCTGAACGTTTCTTTTGGAAATAACTCGAGTGGACAGCCATTTTTAAGCGTTTTTTTTTTAAATGGCAAATAAAAATTAACTTAGGTCAACATTTTTAAAATCGTAGTTGCAAAAGCTTTCATTTGATACCTCACAAGGTAGCATCAAAAATATTTTTTCTTCTAATCTTGAAATTAACCCCCCCATAACTAACCCCCAGATTAAAAAAATCTACTTTTTTTGTTTACGTCTGTATTTAGGCCACTGCTTTCTATAACTGTTTATTTCAATAATATAGGACAAATAATAGTCTCTGAGTAAAATGCCTGGTAATAAACGGACGGACAAACGGACGAACGGACGAACGGACGAACGGACGAACGAACGGACGAACGGACGAACGGACGAACGGACGAACGGACGAACGGACGAACGGACGAACGGACGAACGGACGAACGGACGAACGGACGAACGAACGAACGAACGGACGGACGAACGGACGAACGGATGAACGAACGAACGAACGAACGGACGAACGGACGAACGGACGAACGGACGAACGGACGAACGGACGAACGGACGAACGGAAGAACGGGCAAACGGACGAACGGACTCAAAGCACTCAAGGGTTGCTTCGAAAAAAAAAAAAAAAAAAAAAAAAAAAAAAAAACCTAATTAAGTTACCTAACTTGTGTGGCCTGGAACAATTTAATTTTAACTGATTGCTCTCGCACAGTTTAAGTAAGTTAGTTTAATTTGTTATAAACAAAGGTTGCTTGCCTGTGCGGTGTGGAGCAGTCGCAGTTTGCCACGCAAAAAAATAAGAAGTTAGGTAGATTATTTAAGTTTAATTTATTTTTTTTATTTTTTGTATATTTGTTGTTGCGAAGTAACAAGCGATGACTTTTTTATTTGTTCTAATTTTATATATATTTGGTTTTTCGATCAATTGCTTTTTCTATCAAATCTATTATTTGCGATCAATTTTCTTTTTCGTCATTGTTCTTTTCGGTCATTTTTCTGTTCTATCATTTTTCTTTTCGATCAATTGTTATTCGATAAAATGTATTTGATCAAATGTTTTTGTTCAATTTTATGCCATTATTAGATCTGATACATTTAAAGGTTTACCACCCATCAAGTTACTAACCACAGTCAGCTTAGCTGCAGATATCGAAATAACGAAATAATCCTGATAAGCTGGGCCGTTGCACAAAAGTTTTAGTTTTCTGAAATTTATTTTTGTTAAAGGATCCTAACCACTTTGTTGTATTTTCCTTTAAAACTAAAGTAATTGTTTAGATAAATTGATATCTTACATTTTTCGTCCAACATTCAGTGTTGACCACGTCATATCGTTGCCAAGAAAACTTTTAAAGTTATGAAATATTGAATTAAAAGTTTCGAGTTTCATGCTTATTTTTCTTTGAAAATGTTTGTTTTTGTCAACTGCAATATAAGAATGAAGATGTAATAACTAGATATATATTAAATTATAAATAATAAATTAATAATTGCAATAAAAAAACTTTATGTCGCCGCAATGACATTTTAATGTGTTTAGAGCAGAATGTGATAGTTTGCATCTTGACATAGAAAGATTTCCGAGTGACGCATAGCAACATAATTATTTCTCTAGAAAAGAGTCAGTGGTGCAATTTAATTATAAACTTCAGGATATTACGCTATCAAGGCTTGAGATGACAAAAGATAGCTGTGTCTATTACGCTATTAACTTTCGGTGCATATATTGATATGGTATTATCTTCTTTTCGCGAGATTTTAGGGTTTCTGATCAAAAACATGAAAGAGTTTAGAAAATTGCATAAAATTTGCTATTCTCAGCTCTTGTTCAATGTAAAATTGAATACGGATGTATTATTTAATTACCGATGAGTAAGGTCGTGTCAAATAGCCAATCTCCGAAAGTACCAAGTTCAAGTTAAGTGTATCGTGTCTCGTCTATCGCGAATCGCGACAATCAATAAAAACAATGATTGTTTTATAGTTTAGTAATCTGTAACAATGTTTAGTTTTAAATCAGGTGACAAAATTCATTTAAAAATATTACCTCAGGATAAAATGGAAAATCAGGCCACTGCGGTGTTTAATTCACCAAATTTAGCAACTTAGAGGAAAATAAAATGCTAGCTCATAAACACGAAAAGAACAAGCATTATTTAGCGCACGGACAAAATCAGAATTTGATAAATAATGCTTGGTTAATCAAATAAATGCAATGCAAATACAACTAGAAGAAATGCAAAAGCATTTAACGAACTGCATAACAAATATATAGTAAGTGAAAAAAGTGTGGCCCAGATTCATCAACAAAATAGATTGAACATACGCCAGACGGATATTTCACCAAAGAAGAAGACTTGGCCGCAGATACCGAGTGGGTTCGAGTAAAGAACTGTACGAAGAGACGAATGGATACATCACTTTCTCTCCCACAATTCAGGCCAAAGGTCCAAGGAAATGAGCAACAAGAAACTAAAAAGTACACCAGCCGCCTCCAATAATTATAGATAGAGTTGAAAACTTTAATAATAATTATATTTAACACAACGATTAATTTTCAAATAATAATCATTGATGACAAAAATATTTAGGTAAATTTTCCGGATGGAGAATATTACCAAGCTCTCACGAAGGCATTAAGGATGAAAATTATTCATGGTGCTTCTTCGAAAATAAACAAAATAGACCTATTAAGCTAATAACTACTAAATTGCACCACTCCTGTGGGCCTCAACAAATAACTAATGAACTGAATAACAGAGATTATAAAATAATTAAAGCAACGAGAAAGTTAAAAAATAAAATCAAACACCCGCTGAATATGTTCATGCTATCGTTCAGTAATGATGATGTTAATAAAATATTTAGTATAAAAGATATCATGGGTATAAAAAATTGACATTTAGCCTATTGGATAAACTAAACTCATTCCCCATTGTAAATATTGTTAGGATTATGAACATACATAAAAATATTGTTCAAAAGAACCAAGGTGCGTTAGATGTACAGGGAAACATTTATAAGTGGAGCGTGACAAACAAAGACATTACAACTAAGAAACCAAATTGTTTACATTTTTATGTAGCAAATCATTATTCTCATCAGATTCTCGTTTATTGCGTCTTTGCCGGTTTTATCAGCCTGTAAAAATTATTTGGAAGAAATTACTTTCGAAAAATAAAATTTGATGTATCCTATAACTATAATTTTAAATTATATAAATAAAAATATGTTTTTAATCAAATTATTCTTTAAAGTTTTAATATAAGCTAAATTTTTTATTAAAAATCAATATTAATCTAAACAAAATATTAGGGTTGCAAAGAACGTAAATACGGCAACGCTGAATATCTTATATTACGAATTTACTATTTTTATGAATGAAATGTAGTTACCGCAACATTGCTAATCATGTCTAACAGCTATTTTGTATTTCTGACAGTTTCTGTGTAACTTATTGATTTATTTATTTATAAAATACTATTTTTGTGAATTTTTGTGAGAAATATAAAGAATTATGGTACATGCATGTGTAGTATTTAATAAGGTAGATCATTTAAATAAAAATTTATCCTTTTATCGGTAAGTATTTTTAGGTTAAGGTTCATTTGAACCAGTGGAGTAGGTCACTCACCCGTCTTAAGACTGTTTTGACTATACAATTTCTTGTACAAGATTTGATACAATTTCTTATAGAATTTAAACTGTATAGGATCACATAGTAAATTGTTTGATAATATACAATTTAAATTGTACAAGAAATTGTATTAAAAACTTATGTAGTCTAAAACAGTTTTAAAACAGTTTTTAAAGTGATATTCCTTTTATAAATAGTAAATTATTCTAATACCAATAAATAATTATTGAATAATGGCAAATAAAATTTAACGTAAAATGTAGAATACCTTAAAAATGATTTACCTATTAGACACCTAGACATATTTTTTAATATTCTATTTAGGTTTCCGCAAGATCTTGAGAAAAGAAAGCTTTGGTTTTCTCTAGTAGGGGTCCTTTAAAATAAGCCCCTTCGTAAAAACCCAGAGTAGTGTTCAGAACACTTTTTTCCTGAAGATGTTTTGGTACGTGCAAATGGTGCTAAATATAACAGAAAAGATGCAAACCCCAGACGGTGTGAGGGCTTTCTATTTTTGGATGACTTATCCAACAGGTAAAAATACAAAATATGAATTTTTTGTTTACCTATAAACATTATTTATTACCTATATGTATGTATATCTAATGTTCTGATTCAACTGTTTTTGGAACACCACCTGCTGCAAAAAAAAAACATTGCAGTAGGTAATAACACTAATAACTAAGCATAAAAAAATTAAATTAAATTGTAGTTAATAAAATTAAGGTATTTAATATATTTAAAAGGTTATTTTAAAAAATTTTACATTTTTTTACGATATTTTTTGCCATACCGTGTTTTTTTGTAATTATTAATTAAATAATTATATATTTTTTGGACAGTGTTTTATTTAGATACCCCTACCTACTTAATGTTAATTTAAATTTTTAATTATTTTGTTTAACATCATACCAGGCAAATAGTAAAAGAACCGATAATTGGATCAATGTCTTGGGGCTGAGACAGGCCAACATACTTATGGGTGAATATAACCAGAAAAGATCTGAAGCCTGCATCAGCCTGAGCAAGAACAGGCTACGTATTGTAACAGGGATCCTTACCGGGCATTGCAGACTGAAAGGACACCTAAGTAAACTGAAAGTAGTAGATAGTGAGTGCAAATTCTGTGAGGAGGAGGACGAAACCTCCATTCATGTGTAGCACTCCAGAATCTAAGGGCACTATATCTAAGAGGATATCAAATAGAAGAGGGAGATTTACCTAACTTGAAGCCACTTCAAATCCTACACTTCCTTGAGAAAATAGGATTGGAAAGGTCGTTATAGGCATTGAGACATTTCCTTGGTGCATTAGCGATAGAAGGCGGTACAATAGATCTTTTAGGTCGCAGTGTATTAACACCCCATTCCCAGCATAGCATAACCAGGCAAATATGTAGTAAATCCCAACAAACTATAAACCAATAAATATTAAAATTCGGAAGGTAACTTGAATTTTCTTGTATTTTAATTTACTTGTACTTGAATTTACCTACATGAAAAAATCATCATAATTATATTACTAAAAAAAATATACCTACTTATTTACGTATTTTCTTAACATACTACTCTGACAATAGTAGTAAGTTTAAAACTCTACGCCACTGGCGAGCATATTATGGACACTATTTACAACGTTGTCAGCCGGTCCTAAGAGATCTGTCTTTCTCTCTTCCACTCACTAACAATTTTAAAACAATAACAGTCCGCAATTGTATGGGATTTAAGAATGAAACATTTTGTCTCTATGTTGTAATGTCTTTGGGGACAAACCAAAAAATGCTCTATCAAACCATTGTGGAGAAGGCCACCCGGAAAAATTACCGCGGATGCATTATAACCAAAGCATTTTAAAGAATAAAAATAAGCGAATGTAGAAGCCACCTTCAACTCCGCAACCCCATCGGGATAACAGGCAATATATTAATAATAAAAATGAGACATCAAATATTAATAGAAAAGAAATACAAAAAACAACTAAAATGGATAACTAAAACAAAACATATAGCCAAGTGGCTGAAGGAAACGCGAGGAAACAACCATAGACTCATCAGCCAGTTCAACATAACGATTTAATGATCCAAAGAATTTTAGATAGACTGGACAAGATGGATGAGCGTATTTCAAATTTGGAACATCGTGCTCAAGTGGGAGATCTACAGCTAAAAATCGCCCTAATCATCTCAGAATTTTTAAATGGAACGCAAACGGACTGTTGCAGCATCAATAAGAGCTGCAAACAGTTCCAGAATTAGAAAAAAATGATGTCTGTCTGATTGCTGAGACACATTTTACAAAATAGTCGTTAATAAATACAATCTACCCAGATATTGCGGCAAAAGTGTAGTTATAATTATGGAATACGTTTTACACTTTTAAGAAATTGGTTACCAAATAATAGAAATACAGGCCACATCTGTTAATATTGAAACAAAAACTTATGAAATTGTGATAACTTTATATAGCCCACCAAGAAGCAACAATACCCTGACTATCTGGATAGCCAAGGATAAAGATTCATAGTGGGAGGAGACTTTAATACAAAACATCCTCACTAGGGATCTAGACCGACAACAACCATAGATAAGAAACTATTAGCATCATGCAACCAGCACAAATGTCAAACAATGTCAAGTAGAAAGCCTACATACTGGCCCACAGATTCGAATAAAATTCCTAATCTCATAGATTTTTTTATAATCAAGGGTGATATACCAAGACCTTGATAATAGTCAGCTATTTTTGTTGAATCTAAATTTCGAGAATATTTTAATATCAATTTGATCACACATAACATTTATTTTAGGCATTAATAAATTGATTATTAATGCTAAAATTACGTAGAATCAAATTGTAAAATGTTTAAGAAATTTAGCAACAAAAAAAAATAGCAGAATATTAATCAAGGACGTGTTAAATTTGGAACGACTATTTCACTAGACTAAATATTGACTGTTTCTCTAGAGAAATAATCGCTGATATTTGGTCTAGGGAGATAGTCAAGGGTAATATACCAAGACCTTGATAAATAGTCGGCTATTTTTGTTGCGTCTAAATTTCGAGAATATTTTAATATCAATTTGATGAGACATAATTGCGGCATTAATAATCTGATTAAAGCCCGAGAGCTTTAGCTCGAGGGCTTTAGTCAATTGATTATTAATGCCAAAATGATGTCGAATCAAATTGTAAAATATTCAAGAAATTTAGCAACAACAAAAATAGCAGAGTATTAATCAAGGTCGTGTTATATTTGGGAAGATTATTTCCCGCGAAAATAAATTTTGGATAAGTAAATTAGAAAAACTTTATTAACAAAACACAAACATCAGGAATACAACTAAAGTAATCGAACATTAAATCAAATATTAATTAAAGTTGAAAACACAATTATTATAGGTCGCGCCTGTTTGATTGTTTAAATATTGACTTTTCTGCAGTCGTTCTTCTTTTGATCCTGAAGGTGCGGAATTTGCTTGATTCATAACATAATTAGATGATGTTGCTACATTTACAGTATTTTCATCAGAACTTCTCATTTTATTTATAATATTTTGGTGGTGCTGTGCATCCATTTGTAAATAAGGCTTGATTGACGAAGAACTTCCGTGTCCCGTGATTTTGATTAATTCTTGTTCAGAAACTCCAGATTTGGCTAATTGTGAAACGGCAGTTGAGCGGCACGAAATTTATTTGTTGTTAAAAATAATCGGTTGGACGTAATGTTTGGGCCTCGTTTAGATAATTATGTTTTGTATAACCTTACTGGACACCTGCGAGGATTATTGGTATTAGTAACAAGCCACTTGCTTTCGGCACATTTTTTGCTGCCACCTTGACATGTTTTCGTAAAAACTGGATTGTACTCTATTCTTCCAGATTCAGTTCCATCCGTTTTTAATTCTATTTTGAAATGATCCGTTAAACACATTGCTCCTTCACCTCCTCGCCATGCCAACTCTACAGATGCTATAAAGTAAAACTTTTTTTGTAAGCCGTTGGGTGTTTCTTCATCAAATTTATCAATTATTGAGTAAAATTCGGCCATGTCTAAAGCTGTTGAGCTCTGTTTTCGTTTTTCGGGGAGCTTTTGTAATTCGCGCCTTTTGGCGTTACGGGCGTCTCTTGCGCTTTTAAACGTAATACCTTGAAAGGGATCGATAGAAATACCATGTTCATTAAAATATAATTCTTGCAAACTTTTAGCTGTGGAATTCCACATACATTTTAATGTGTATTCTTTATATTCTCCATTGGTTTTCTTCATGTTCCACGCCCAGTCTTTCAAAATATTGTTTAACTCACCTTCTGATGTATGTGCATCTAATGTATAGTTACGCACCGTACAAAATTGGGTAAATTGAGCCCAGATACTATTTTTACTTCGTACCGTATTCGTAGGTACCAAAGATTTTACAGCTTTTTCTATAGAGTTTTTATCAAAAACACCGAATCTTTCCATTTTATTATAATTTATTAAATTGTGACAGAACTGCATGAGCAAAAACTGACAGAAGCATTTGACATTTTTAAGTGACGTTTCAATGACTATTTCTCTAGGGAAATAGTCGCTGATATTTGGTCTAGTGAAATAGTCGCTGATAATTGAATCCGATTGGTCTGAATTTTAAAAATAGTGCCATTTTATTGGTTAATATAAAACAAGGGAAATAATCAAGAATATCGCCTCAAATTATATGCACATAGAAGAGTCATGGGGCATCATTCCTTCATATTTCTTACATTGAGTGATACTGTAATTAAAAAAGGTCAACAAAGGCATAGACTGAAAAAGCTTCAAAATCAACCCAGAAGAACTAATTGATCTCTCGAACCATTAAGAAGTAGGAACAATTAGACCAAGAAGTTAAACTTTTTGTCAAAAATATTCAACAAGCAACGTAGAAAAACACTCCTTAAATTAAATGCAGAGTGCAGGGTAATAATTATCCAAAAGAAATCAGAAATCTTATCTCAGAAAAAAGGAAAATTAAAAGAAAATGGCAACAGTTTAGAGCACCTGATAGAACAACTTTAAACAACGAAACACAACAGCTAAAACGTGGAATAAGGTACATTAAAAATAGGTCGATTGGCAAATACTTAAGTGAATTAACTAACGATAAAAGTACCAGTTATTCACTCTGGAAAGCTATCAAATGGTTAAAAATCCCTACTATGCATAACCCAACACCAATCAGAAATAGAGATGGAAGCGACCCGAAATAATTTGTGTAAGGCAAACAAATTTGCGAAACATTTAGAGAGTACTTTACAACCCTATTAATGGTGAAGATCTTCAAGATTGAATGGTACTAGCCCAAGAAGTTTATATGGAAGTCCAAACAAATATAAATTCTAAAAAAGTCCCTGGATTTGACCTCATTACTGAGGATATTTTAAAAATGCTTTAACGGAAAGGTATTGTCAAAATGGCCAATTTCGTCAATGCGTCCTTTAGACCAAAGTACGTACCAAAGATGTGAAAGGTGGAAACAGTTTTAATGATACCTAAGGCATGCAAACTTCCTTATGAAGTAGAGACCCATCTCCTTGTTACCTGTTTTCTCGAAACGTTATAAAAAATTGCTTTTTAAGAGATTGAAACCTGTAATAGAAGAAAAAGACCTAATACCCTTCCACCAGTTTGGCTTCAGAGAAAAACACTCGACTCTCATAAAATCACAGATAGTATTGAAAAGTCCCTAAAAGAAATAAAATGGTTGCTTCAATTTTTTTTTTGTATGTGGCTCAGGCTTTCGACAAAGTATGGCATGAAGAAATAATTCAAAACATGTTCGTGTCATGTCAATACTCTGAGCTATTAAAATCCTATTTATCAAAAAGGTATTTTAGAATTAAACAGGGAGAAGCCTATTTCGATATGAGAGAAATTAAGGCAGGTAGTGTACTAGGTACAGTACTTTACTTGTTGTATACTAGAGATATTCATAATCTTGAGCTCAATACTATCACATTTGCTGATGATACCGCAATCCTTGCTGTTGGAACAATCATAAAGACGCTAATAGAAAATTGCAAAAATTTATAGACCAGATTAATACCTGGACGAAAAGATGCCGAATAAAATTAAATAAAGGCAAATCTGTCCATATCAACTTCATTCATAAACAAAATAAATATATTTCTTTTAGAATAAACAACACTTAGATCCCTTTTTCCAATTCATCAAAATATCTGGGTATGATAATGACACTTGATGCTAGACTTCGCTGGAATGTCCATATTAAAAAGAAATGCGAAGAGCTTGGTATAAAATACAAAATAGTGTATTAGTTTCTAGGAAAAAATCCTAAATTATCTACATTCGAAAATCTGCTTCTTTAAAGGTAGATATTGAAATCCGTATGGACGTATGGTATCCAGCTTTAGGGATGTGCCCGTAAAAGCAATATCAAAGTTATGTAACGTTTCCAGAATACAATATTAAGGAACATCTTCGATCCACCCTATGTGCCGCAATATTGATCTCTATAGAGACCTTAAAGTAAAGACTGTTAAAATGCAATGTAAAACTTTGCAAATACTCACCCACGACTACTCCAACATGAAAACGTTGAGGTTATCCAGCTCCTTAATAATGCCAATCCGATAAAAAGACTTAAGAGAATCAAGTCTTCTATGTTAGTTCAGTGATGTTAGATAATAGCAGATTATAGTGCGGTTTAGTGTTATACGTTAACGGTAGTGTAACTTGTTAGACTCTAAGGTACACTAGTGAGTAGTATCTTAATTTATGAAGTTTTTCATTCCTAGATAAGTCAGGTTAGAATAAAATTATTAATTGATCTTAATGATCAGATTGAAATAGTCGTAAATGCTTCTCTACTTGGAGCATTTATTATTAAAAAAAAAGAGGATGTATTATTTGAAGCTCAACGAATTGGTCATTTTAAAAGTCAACTTTTGGCAAAATTAGATTTATGCCATGAAAAGATTTGTGAGGAGTACCTACACATTATGTGCAAAAATTACACAAATCGCATTACCCGTTAGATAAATAAACCTTTCTAAATTTTGGTATTCATTGCAAATACCATATAAGATGACGACTTATTATCAACTTATTTTTCCAAGTTAATGTTACCTTCTACTTACCTATTATAAATTTATTTTTATTAATAGTTTTAACTATGTAGATTTTTGCTCTTATTTCCTTTCAAAACAAATGAAAAACTGTTTCGTTCAAAAACCCCATAACAAAATAAAATATTTTTTTTCTTTAAGGTCTTTATAAAAACATACCACATATTCCTTAGACCAAAATAAGTCGATTTAAGTAAAATTACCTTAGTACAAAGTTGCTTCGTTTGGGCTCCAGAGGGCCTTGAAGTTACAATTTTTAAATCGTTTTTCCCATATAAATTTAAAACGGCATATGCGATTTTGCTGAAATTTGGTATATTGGTAGAGTTTTATGTGGCAAAAAAAATGGTATTAAAATTTTGTCCGATAATAATACATAGGCGTAGAACTTGATTTTTTAAATAATTGCACCTTTAAAAATTCGACGCCAATGGAAGAAAAGGGTATGAGTATGAAATTTAGATTGCGCAACTCATTTACTTTAAAAAATCTACTCTTGATAAGACTCGATACTCTCATGGTTTTGACGAAATTTGCATTTTAGTAATTTTAGAACATAAACAATAATTATTAAAATACAAACTTTGTCAAAACCATGAGAGTAAATCGAGTGTTATCAAGGGTACTTTTTTGTAGTAAATGAGTACCCAATCCAAATTTCATACTCAAACACCTTTTTTGCCATTGGCGTAGAATTTTTAAAGGTGCAATTATTTAAAAAATCAAGTTCTACGCCTGTGTATTATTATCGGACAAAATTTTGTACGATGAAAAACATCAAAATGTACTTTTTTCATATCTTCTTCAACACCTCTAATCGAGACTTTTAACAAAACTACTCGATTCTTGCCATGTACGATTTTTTGAGGAATATTACTTATTTTCCTGCAATACGTATACAAAAACATTTATTGTTGGTTTCCATAGTTTCATCTAAATAAAAATATTGTCAAGTTTTAACACCTAATCTCTTGTTAACGATTGAAAGTGTTCTATCTGACTCAATAATTAAAAAAACAAATGCGTGGCTGTACAATATACCAATGCAGAATATACCGATATATTACTGACATTAGGATTTTGTGAAGGAAATGCTCGAGAGAGTGTCAGGGTGTACTCTGAAAGGTTTTCAAATCGTCGTGTACCTAGCCACCCAACTTTTGCTGCTGTTGAGTGACGTCTTCGGGAGACCGGTTTCTTTGCTCCCAACACTGTCGATAATGGAAGAGAACGATTTGTAAGGATTCCTGAAGTTGAAGAAGACATTTTAGAACGTGTTAAAAAAGATCCAGAATTAAGCACCAGACGAATTGGAAGAGAACTAGGAGTAAGTAAAGATGTCGTTCATAAAGTGCTTAGAGAACAATTGCTATATCCATACCATAAGAAGCCATTACAAGAATTATTAGTCCATGATCCTCAAATTCGTTTGGGTTTTTACTTTTTATGGGGATATCTGAAATCCACAGTTTACAGGGAACCTGTAGAAAATGAGGAACAACTCTGGCAACGTATTAAAGATGCAATAAACAATCTTAGAGTTGATGAAGAAGTTATGGAAAGGATACATTTTAATTTTCTTCGACGTATAAATCTTTGTATGCGTGAAAATGGTGAACATTTTGAACAATTTTTGTAAAATCTCTATTTTGATTATGTTGTAAATAAATATTTTTGTGAAACCTATACACTCTAAATTATTAAAACAGGAATTTAGCGAAAACCATAAGAGTAATCGAGTCTTATCAAGAATACCTTCTTTAAAGTAACTGAGTTGCGCAATCTAAATTTTATACTTAAACTCCTTTTCTTCCATTGGCGTAGAATTTTTAAAGGTGCAATTATTTAAAAAAATCAAGTTCTACGCCTATGTATTATTATCGGACAAAATTTATATAAAATTTATATATAGTTATATCTATAATCTAATTATTTAAATACCTTATTAAAAAATATAATTGTTTTTTAAATGAAATGTAATTTTTGTATGAAACAGTTTATTGTGTTTACTAAAAATTGAGTTTTTTGACCGATTTTATTATTAGATAACTCAACTAAAAAGAGTTCAGCTGAGATTTTTTAAAACAGCCACTTTTATTTTAGATATTATTACACTCGTATTTCCCGCTACTGCCATAAGACAAGAATATTTTTATGACCAATTCGAATCCTGCAGCCTTGTAAAATGCAAAATAAAACTTTTCGTCACATTTTCATACAAAGTTGTAATGTGATTTATTAAATAAAATTGAAACCGTAAACTTGGATAATAATACACTGCTCAACAATTAAATTGGATAATTTTAATGGGCGGGTTTAGTAAAATTTAAAAATATTTTTTCTAAAAGCAAGCACAAAATCTAAACTAAAAATATTTCTTTGAATTTTTTTCTTTTTAAATTTTCATACCAGAGTTTTTTTTTAATTCTTAAAACTTTAAGCAAATTTGAAACGCACGCCACAATGTTGTTTAAACATCGCCATAATGAAGCATAGATATCTAATTGGCTAATTCATAACTTCCAAGCTAGTAGTCGATATGTTTTTACCGTGTTGTCGTTTCTTGCAAAGAATTATTGATATTTCGGATAACCGACAATCATATAAGTTTAGGATCGTATAATATAACATAAAACCATACCATATTAAAAATAAAACAATATTTGTATAAATTCAGTATTTATTTATTTCTTCTTAATTGAAATGTTATTCAAATCATAATCGCGATGTCGTGAAAAAACTTTCATGGCAACGTGGTTTCATCTGTCCATCTAAAACCTAACCTCGTTTTCGATTGTCAGATTATTTTGATTTATTTTAAATTTAATATTTTAAAAATGGCCAAAGTACAAACAGGATTAAAAGAAGAATCTTTAGATAACTTATCTTAGGTAAATTAATGATTAATGATTTTGTATATAAATAATATAAAGTTTATTGGCTCCGAAATTCGTAACGCAAAGACGAAAACAGTAAGTACACTGTCTGAGCTCCAAATTTTTCTAGAATTATTGTATTCAAAGAGATTTGTGTTTAAACAAGAAATATTTTTTTCATTAAACAAACTCACTACTCAATATTGTTGACATTTTATTTTGGGTATACCTATTTATTAAGTAAAAATTATTTTATTAAAGGTCTACCAAATAAGTGGACTATCATGTTCGGTTACCATTTGTGACATTAAAGCTAGAATTACCCTAGAACCCAAAACGTTTATAGCGTAATTCAGTAATAAATGAATAAAAGGAAAAGGTCTTATCTTGTAAATTCACAGACTATTTTTCTTTCGAAAGTAATTTCAATTCTTGTCAATATTAAAGAGCTCCAAATACTGTATTAAATGATTTTCCATGGTTTTATTTTTTAAGGTAAGTGCAAACATAGTGTTGGTTTCCTGTTGTGGCTTCTGAACACTATCGAAATGAATAATCTTTCATCACATCCATATTGTGTTATTAGTAAAGGCCAATGTTGTCAAATGTTTGAAGTTCCAATCAGCCCCGGATCTAGGGGGGGAGGGGGGGAAGGGGGCACGCCGGAGCCCGTACCCCGGGCGCCAAATTCAGAGGGCAGCAAATAGTAAAATAAATTTTTTCATAAATAGGGTTTTGAAAACAATTCATAGATAATTGATAATCAAAATTTATTTGAATTCTATCTGTGCAGAACAGGTCAAGTGTTTATTTTGTCTTATTACCTGCTTAATCCATATTTGGATAAGTTTTTCAATTGCCCAAAACTTTGAGTGATTTTAAAATGGTATTAGCTTTTATAAATTCCCAAAATTAAATACCTGTTAAGCATATTAGGCACCTTTTGTACTACCTGTCATAATCCATAATTCTTTAGTAAGTAATCCTTCTAATGACTTATGAATGATTCTTGCTTTGGGAAAAACAAATATCTTATTTGTGGAAAACAGTTAACTACCTGCAATTGGGAGAATATATAAAGGAATAAAGCTACAATCTAAATTTATTATGCTTTTCATTTTTGAAAAAGTTTGTTCTTGAAATTATTATTGGTACTTTGTGTTTACTGAAAGTGTTTATATTACCTATACATTTTTGTGTTCACTGTTACTATATATCATACATAGTGGGAAATAAAAAAAAGTAAGAAAAAAGAAAAAATTAATAGACTCTGGGTGTATGTGCAGTAATAAAAAAAATTATAGAAGTATGATTTCCTAACAATCAGATTATTTCGATTTTTTCTCTTAAAGTTATTTGTTTTTTAAAAAACTATAAAATGACTGACATTTAACACTGTTAAAATGTTACTTTTCAAGACAACCTAAATATCAAATTAAGGAGAAAAAAAAATTCATTTTCCTTTATAGATCAAAATAATAAAAAAATTAAATTTTGTCATGAAAATTGATATATGAGGGTGGGTTAGGAAAAACAAGTATTGTGCACCGAATGCAATTTTGTGGAACAAAACGCGTATCGTTGAGTTTTGCAAAGAATGAGGTTTACAAAGTCATTACAATACATATTTTTTACACTGTGTTCAACAAATCAAATTTATGTTTTATAGGTTAAAATTATGAGCGCACCAAAAACTATCGGGAGCAGCATATAGAAAAAAGGACAAAGATAGAGTACTTCAGGGAAAACAATATGCGGAAAAGATAAAAAAGTGGCTCATCGGAGGCGATGGCCCGTCAGTATCTGCCACAGCTTGCGAAGATGTTCAACTAGAGGATATTTCTTGCACTTTGCACGATCCTGATGACCCAAATTTATCACCTGCATCGTCTAGCCAAACTGCGAGAGTACATGAACAATTTGAAAGAATTGAGACAAAATACAAAGAGTCTAAATCGCTTCACTCGGATTCGAATGAATGGAAAACCGAAATTGATTTGACAGACCCGGGCAATTGGCCAGACATTGAAAAAAAAAATGACCGACCAGGATCGATCTTTCTTTACCTCTTAAACTGTGTTATTAGCAGAAAGTCATCCAGAAAACATTGAATTCAAATCAACTGAACGCGATGGTAAACATTTAACATCTGCTATGTGGTACAAAACATTGACCAATGACGAAAAGCTTAAAAGATCTTGGCTTGTATATTCTAAAAAAAAAAAATGCAATTTTTTGTGCATGTTGCAAGATTTTTCAGAAATCCTTTTCTTCCGGTACATTTGCATTGTGTACTACACGATTTATTAATTGGAAAAAGGCTTATGAGAGATTAACCGAGTACGAGGCATCTCAAATGTATGATTAAGTGGAAAACTCGAGTTCAACAAATTAAATCATGCCAGAGTATTAATTAAGACATTGGGCAAGTAATTAAAACCGAAAAAGAAAAATAGAGACAGATCCTGCATATGGTTATGGATGCTGAATTATATCTAGCAACAAACTGTCTTTCATTTCGTGGTCTCATCACGCAATGTTTTCGGCCTGGTCAAGGAAATTTCTTGAGTTTAATTTTGCTTCTCTCCAAACATAATTCAACTCTTAAGTTTCAATTAGAAAACTTAAAAAACGGGACAAGTATCATATTTGTCAAAACAATATAGAATGAAATTATTGACATAATGGCAAATACAGTCAGAAATAGCATTCTAAATACATCAAAGAAGCCAAATACTATACAATAATGTTTGATTGCACTCCAAATGTATCGCATACAGAAAAAATGAGCCAGGTCATTCGCTATGTAAAAAAAACTGGTGATGTGTGTGAAATAAAAGAAAGTTTCATTGACTAGAAGTTGCTGGAAAGACAGAAGAGCTTATTTGTCAACAGATAATGGAATAGTTGACAGTTGATGGTTTACATATCAGAGAATGTCGTGGCCAATTTTATGATAATAGATCAAATATGGCTGGCACCTTCAACGGAGTGCAAGCCAGGATTACAGAAAGCTGGCCGAGTTCGTACCGTGTTTGGCTCACTCCTTAAATCTTTTCGATGTCCATTCTGCCTCATCATGCCCGGAAGCAATAAATCTATTTGAATTATTTTAAAAAGTATTTTGCTTTTTTGTCGGCTCTACTGCTCCATGGAATACTATGAAAAAATTTGTTTAAACCAATTTAAAAGGAAGCAGTCAGGCGAGATGGTCGGAAAAACATATTGTTGTGAAAGCCCTCTTAGATAATTTGCCGGAGGTGAAAGTGAAATCCTTGGAAGAACTAAGGCAAACTTCTCATGCTCCGAAAGCAAAGTACGAGGCAGGTAGTCTCTTAAATGCAATAAATAATTTAAAATTTATGTTGAACTTGACGATTTGGGCAAATAGTCTCCGCGAAATCAATCGAGTGAATATTAAAATTCAAAATTAAAATATAATCCTTGCGCATTCCGTCCCTTTAATGGATGGCCTGATGAAAACTTTACAAAAAATGAGGGAACATTCAATTGAATATTGGATAGAAGAGGCTAAAAAAGTGGCTGAAAAAATTGGCGTCGAACCTATTCTGCCAAATAAACGAATTCCGAGGTGCAAAAAACAATTTGACGAGATGTGTGATGACGAATCACGAACAATTCAACCAGTTCAACTTTTTTCTCAAGCAACAATGATGGTATTTGATAGAATCTTATCAAAAATAAAAACAGAGTTGATAGTGCTACCACGTTGAATTTCAATTTCGCATTTCTGAATGGTACTGAAATTTTGAATATATCAAATGAAGAACTGCAAAAGCATGGAGCAGATTTGGAACGAAAATACGAGCGAGATTTAAACGCTGTTGAATTCTGCCAGGACCTCTACGTTTTTAAAGAGCAAGGTCCACTTTTATTTGGAGATATAAAAAATGCTAGCGCTTTCAATCTCTTGCAACAGATTTATACACATGATTTTCATGATGCCTTTTCCAATATTTGTATTGCTCTAAGAATTTACTGTACGTTTCCTACTACATCCCCAAGCAGCGAGCGAAGTTTTAGCAAACTAAAACTTATTAAAAATTATCTGCGATCTTCGATGAGCCAGAGAAACGTTTATCAAGTCTTGCCATATTAGCAATAGAAAATCAAATTGTTTATCAATTAATTATCATAAGGCCATAGATTTGTTTTCAGAAAAAAAGGCTCAAAGAGTAAAATTATAATTTTAATGTGTAATATAATGATAATTTTAACCTCATGTTTTATTCAGACCCTATCCTGTCCTAACCTATTTAAAATATATGTCAGAGTCTGACACATCCTGGTATTTTTCGAAAAAATATTGGCTTAACAGAGGAAGAGCAGCGGTATACCCGTAGTTTTGGGGTTCTTTGGGGGAGGCCTATGTCCATCAGTGGCGAGTGGGGGCGGCATTCTTCAGTTTTTGACCCGCCTCAAAAAAATTCAAGAACCGGGGCTGGTTCCATTTATTTGAGGGTGTCAATTCTTCTTCGCATTAACAACAATAAATGTGTGCCTTTTATAAATCATAAGAGTGAATAGATATATGTCGAGTGCAAACTGACCAGAAAGTTATATTTTCATATTCAACTGCAAATGTAGCTTTGTCGGAAACATAATGGGATTTTTTGTGTGGAATCTCCAAATTTTGAAATAAATAAGAAAGTTGAAATACTAGAAGTCCATATCCACTCCTGTTGCACAAACTACTAAACCCATTCGACTTTGAATTTCGCAGCGTTGTTATAACGTCTCGCAAACAAATGCATCTACTGAATGTAGTTTGTAGATAAGGCGTCGACTTTTCAATCTAGAAGTAGTGTGTATTATACCTACTTTTTTATTTTATTATAATAATATTTACATTAATCTTCTATTCTAGTTTGTCTGAGTTTTATATTCACATTTGTCTTATGTTCACAATGTTTCTTGTATTTACAATTGACAATGAATTGTAAAAGAAAAAACAATGCCATAAAATTTAGTTTTAACTAATTATCTTATTATGGGGAACCAATAAGGCCGTAAACATACCTGCTAGGATTAGGACCCAACTCTAACAGTGCTACCAATTCTTTCAAAAGATGTCTAGAGTACCAGAAAGCCCACGTTTGTATATAAATAGGACTGTTTGCCATTTGAGTGACGTTCAAGTTAATAGATCCTTCAGTCATAAATCTTTTCCATCTAAATTAGTAAATAAGTAAATGTCTATATAAATTAATAGTATTAAGTTTAAATAAATTAGCGTCTTAATGTAAATAAATTAAATAAATACAGTAATAATATACCCAAAAATTTATATAAAAAATATTTAATGAAGTATGCCTCAAAAGGTGTGCACACTTTGGAAAACTTTTTAATTTCGTTAGGAAATAATTCCATCTCAAGAATATAAATCTTATAATTAATCAAATATCAGAAAAATGTTTTCCTCAGAACTTTTCAGATATTATAGAAAAACTTATCCTTTAGCTTTTATTATTTTGTGACCATATTTTTAAGATTTTCATCGTTAAAAATTTTATACTCGAATTCACTTTACTTGTTTATTTATCCCTTATAAAATTTTAGAAAGCGGTATGAATTTTCTTTCATCTTGAACGTAGATACATATAAAAGGCATATTAGAATCAAACATATCTATTTCCCACTGGTTGAATGTCTATTAAAGCTTTACTCGTATGTGAGTTCGTTTTCTGGTAAACTGAACAGACTTTTTTTATAAAAGATCCTTGAAAATAAGTTAAGACATTTTTATTTAATTTTATAAATTGAAAAATACTCGTACTTACACCCACTCATTTTCCTTGTATTATAGTCTATTTTTATGTATAAGAGAGTATTAAAATAATAAAGCGTTCGTAATCCATAGGCGTATCACTTCTTTTAGTAGACAGTTAAAATATTTTTTGAAGTTATTCCTCGAGTATACACTTATATTTTCACCTAATTAACCTGCTTATAACTTCTAAATAGCTGGAGGTAAAAAAGTGCAATTTTTTTCTAAAATGTTTTATTTTTCCACAAGATATGTTAAGAACATTGTGTCAAACGAGTTATGTAGGTATAAGGGTTTAAACTTTGACTTTTAAACAACGTTACGTTCATAAATAATAATTTTAATATAAAAACTACTTCTTACCTACAAATCCAAATCAGAATCGAAATCAGAAGATGAACTGTCGCAACCAATATTTACAATGAGTGGCTCGATCATTTCATCGGTAATATTGTCCAACTTCCACATTTTCTCTTCTTCTTTAATCGTATGATTTACTGCCTTTTCCCAGTTTTCAGACTTCACATTATTTACAGCCTCAAAAAACAATTGTTTAACATCACTCATTTTAAAAGAATTATTTTTTCTTGAAACTTCTCCCTTTATCTGTGCCCATATCAGTTCAATCGAGTTTACTTCGCAATGATATGGTGGTGATCTAACCACCGTCATCCCACGATTTTTTGCAATTTCATATTTTTTGAATTTCTCTTTATGAAGGGAACACAAATGATACAGTTCTTTTCTCACAGAACCGGGATGGAACTTAATATTCTTTGAATTTAGCCAATTCTGTAAATCTTTTTTTAACCACTTGGTTGTGGGCATTTTTTCTATAAGTCTCGAGTGATAACTTGCATTATCCATTACTATTATACAGTTCTGAGGAAGAAGATCTATATTTGTTGAAATCACTCTTTAAAGACATTAGCATTCATGTCCTCGTGGTAGTCACCGGTACGAGTAGATTCAAAAGTCAATAAACCGTTTGAACTACCGATGTGTACTATTATTAGTCTACGCCCCTTTTCTGATGGTGGATTTTAACCAGTAGATAAATTATTTAAAAAAGCCTGTCTTCGACTTGTAACAGTTTCATCTTGCCAAAATCTATTTGGTTTATGTACCTCGTTGATCCATGTTTCATCTAAATAAAATATATTTCTTCTTTGGTTTCTCATTTCTTTTATAGTCCTTAGGTAATTTCTTCTCCATACTACAATATCGCTTCTTTCTATTAAAATAGACTTTCTGGAATGCCTTTTCCATAGAAAACCTATTTCTTTTAAAAGTTTCCATAGTGTGCTTCGACTCATTTCAGGGTAATCCTTATCATCTCGAACCGTGGCAAAAACTTTGTCTACTGTCGGAAATTCTTTTCTAAAGAAGAATGCATGCTCTTTCCTTCGAAGTCTTTCTTTCAAAATATTTTCTAATTGAAATTTTGGTTTTCCTGGAGCTTTACGTGCTGTTTGAAACTCGCCACATTTCTCTTCTTTAACAACTCTGTAAATCGTAGATTTCCCAACACCAATTGTACTACTAACTAATTCCACTGTGTCATCAACACTTTTACATAAATGTTTCTCTGTAAATGGTTTAAAACAATTAAATATTAATATTTTTTCATTAACGGTTAAAGGACCGATTTTTTGTCGTTTGCGCGGCCTACCAAATTTTCCATGATCACACTAGAATTCACACTGCACCTTGCAAGTTGCAACTAAACGACATTTGGTAAACTGTCAAGAATACACAACTTGGACCTCCTTACTAAATGGAAAACCTATAATCGCATTTTCGGTGAAATTTGTTGGGAAGGTATTTATCTACTTATAATTCGATAACTGTAAGAAATTCTTGGAATTAAAATAAAACAAAATTGGCAAATAGGTACTTATTGAAAATAATCTTAAGATACGGCTATGTAATCTTTAATACACAGGGCTTTTGGCCTGTCTAAACCTTTTTCTATTGTTCTGTACAGCTTATGTTTATAAAGGACCAATAAAAGACCCAAAACTTGTAATAGCTCAGGTACATTTATTACAATTTTAGGAAATATTTAGATTATTCTGTAAAAATATTTAAAATGACCGTACTAAGTTTTGCATTAGAAATGCTGTTTTATTACTCTCTCATACATAAAAATAGACATTTTTTTTATAGAATACATTATTATGTGAGACATAAGAGACTGGGATTATATGAAACTCTGTTTATGTTGGTCAACATTAAAATTCTTTTATTTTATAAATGGTTTTGACCCATTGACGTTTTATGAGGTATGACCGTACTTCAGTGCTACAATAAAACCGGGATCGTTTTTATTGAGCACGAAAAATGGAATAAAGGGGGATCTTCGTTAAAATTGCCCATAATTTTAAAGAAATGTAGGTAATTACTATGAAATTGCCAGCCGTTTTGGAACCATTTAATTTTAGTTGAAAAACAGGATATTTTTATCTTTGGTTTCTAGAAGCTGTGTTTTAAAATAATATAAAAAGAAATAGGAACATTTTTAAAATTTGTTTTTAAAATTATGACGGCTTGTAGCCAAGTATAATCTACGTTTAAAATGCATTTGTAATAAGTAAAATTTATTAGAACCTAGCAAAGCACTTTAGACGATCTTTGTGCTACCACTTTTGGTGAAAATTATGGATCGTATGTGCTAGTAATAATTTTGTCACATTTTCTTATTCCTTTATTATACACTTGATTTGAAAACCCAGGAGCAAGGCGGAAAGTTTCGTAGCTATATTGCATGTAAAAATTCCGAATCTGAGATCATTGAGCTACAAAATTTAACAGAACTAGGCAGAACATCGGCCAACGGAAAACATATTGAACGGCAGGGACGGCTTTCCAGATCGTGAATAGAAAAATAAAACAATGGGATATATTTTTTTATTAAAAATAGTAAAGATAACTCATAACATTTTTATTCTACAGGGTGTCCCATAAGTGCGTGATTGTTAAATATTTAATTTGGTGTTATAGACACGCAAACAGGTTTTAAATAAAAGTTATATGAAATTAGAAAAATTTTTAAAAATATTTTGATATATGTGGTGTTCCGTTTTTGCCTCGCAAATAAAAATTATTGTTTTTTGAATTAAACACCCTTTTATTTCAGTTTTAGAATGATTTGGTAATATTGTATTTAACCCTAGAATTTTTTTTTTCAAAATATTACAGATTTGTCAACCAATTAATTTTTTTTATGAAATTAGAGAACGATGCAGTCCCCAAAATAAATTATCCTAATTTAAGTAGGTTTACATTGATTTCAAAATTGTTGAGCATACAGACTTATAAGAAACCAGACTAACGAATAGTGGTGGTAGAACTGGTTTGTTTTATACAGAGTGTTTTGAAACATGTGTTATAGTCTATTTTTTTGTATGAGAGAGTAATAAAACAGCATTTCTAATGCAAAACTTAGTACGGTCATTTTAATAATTTTTACAGAATAATCTAAATATTTCCTAAAATTGTAATAAATGTACCTGAGCTATTACAAGTTTTGGGTCTTTTATTGGTCCTTTATAAACATAAGCTGTACAGAACAATAGAAAAAGGTTTGGACACGCCAAAAGCCCTGTGTATTAAAGATTACATAGCCGTATCTTAAGATTATTTTCAATAAGTACCTATTTGCCAATTTTGTTTTATTTTAATTCCAAGAATTTCTTACAGTAATCGAATTATAAGTAGATAAATACCTTCCCAACAAATTTCACCGAAAATGCGATTATAGGTTTTCCATTTAGTAAGGAGGTCCAAGTTGTGTATTCTTGACAGTTTACTAAATATCATTTAGTTGCAACTTGCAAGGTGCAGTGTGAATTCTAGTGTGATAATGGAAAATTTAGAAGGGCCGCGTAAACGACAAAAAATCGGTCCTTTAACAGTTAATGAAAAAACATTAATATTTAATTGTTTTAAATCATTTACAGACAAACATTTATGTAAAAGTGTTGATGACACAGTGGAATTAGTTAGTAGTACGCTTGGTGTTGGGAAATCTACGATTTAGAGAGTTGCTAAAAAAGAGAAATGTGGCGAGTTTCAAACAGCACGTAAAGCTCCAGGAAAACCAAAATTTCAATTAGAAAATCTTTTGAAAGAAAGACTTCGAAGGAAAGTGCATGCGTTTTCCTTTAGAAAAGAATTTCCGACAGTAGACAAAGTTCTTGCCACGGTTCGAGATGATAAGGATTACCCTGAAATGACTCGAAGCACATTATGGAAACTTTTAAAAGAAATAGGTTTTCTATGGAAAAAGCATTCCAGAAAGTCTATTTTAATAGAAAGAAGCGATATTGTAGTATGGAGAAGAAATTACCTAAAAACTATAAAAGAAATGAGAAACCAAAGAAGAAATATATTTTATTTAGATGAAACATGGATCAACGAGGAAAATAAACCAAATAAATTTTGGCAAGATGAAACTGTTACAAGTCGAAGACAGGCTTTTTTAAATAATTTATCTACTGGTATAAATCCACCATCAGGAAAGGGGCGTAGACTAATAATAGTACACATCGGTAGTTCAAACGGTTTTGTTAAAGGTGGTTTATTGACTTTTGAATCTACTCGTACCGGTGACTACCATGAGGACATGAATGCTGATGTCTTTAAAGAGTGGTTCGAACAAATTATAGATCTTCTTCCTCAGAACTGTATAATAGTAATGGATAATGCGAGTTATCACTCGAGACTTATAGAAAAAATGCCCACAACCAAGTGGTTAAAAAAAGATTTACAGAATTGGCTAAATTCAAAGAATATTACGTTACATCCTGGTTCTGTGAGAATAGAACTGTATCATTTGTGTTCCCTTCATAAAGAGAAATTCAAAAAATATGAAATTGATGAAATTGCAAAAAATCGTGGGATGACGGTGGTTAGATCACCACCATATCATTGCGAACTAAACCCGATTGAACTGATATGGGCACAGATAAAAGGAGAACTTTCAAGAAAAAATATTTCTTTTAAAATGAGTGATGTTAAACAGTTGTTTTTGGAGGCTGTAAATAATGTAAAGCCTGAAAACTGGAGAATGCAGTAAATCATACGATTAAAGAAGAAGAGAAAATGTGGAAGTTGGACAATATTACTGATGAAATGATCGAGCCACTCATTGTAAATATTGGTTGCGACAGTTCATCTTCTGATTTCGATTCTGATTTGGATTTGTAGGTAAGAAGTAGTTTTTATAATAAAATTATTATTTATGAACGTAACGTTGTTTAAAAGTCAAAGTTTAAACCCTTATACCTACATAACCCGTTTGACACAATGTTCTTAACATACCATGTGGAAAAATAAAACATTTTAGAAAAAATTGCACTTTTTTACCTTCAGCTGTTTAGAAGTGATAAGCAGGTTAATTAGGTGAAAATATAAGTGTATACTCGAAGAATAACTTCAAAAAATATTTTAACTGTCTACTAAAAGAAGTGATACGCCTATAGATTACGAACGCTTTATTATTTTAATACTCTCTCATACTTAAAAATAGACTATAAATATGGCTAGTATTAAGTTTAATTTACTCAAATTTTTCAAATACAACACCCTGTATATTATTTTAGCATAAACTTCATATGAAGTAACCTATTCAATGGTAACAATATGTTAGCCAGTAACACATATACAGGGTGTACCATCAGTACGTAATTGATCTATAACTGTTTTATTATTGGAAAAGTTAATGTTAAAATTATATGATCATATTAAACAATTATTCCTAAATATACAGGGTTGTCCATAAATGAGGCAGTTATACATAATTAATTATTTTCACATTGTAAAACAATTTTAATTGATTTTACTTATTTGTTATGTTGTATATAGGCTGTGTCAAAACGCGATGTTACATTTTTCTCAATTTTTTATATGGTATTTATTATTGGTGGTATAACATAGAGGATATTCCTTTTAAAAAATTGACAAAATCGTAACCTCGCATTTTGTCAACCCTATATATAATATAGTAAATAATTGTAGTTTATTAAAATTTCTCTACCACCCTCTTAGAAATTTTATATAGAAAAAGAAATTTACCCTCGCAATGACAAAATTGAAATTCCGTTTATTAGTAGAATTGAAACTTAACTATTTTCCTATATAAAAGCGCACCCTTACATATAAATATTACCTACTTTTTAAACATTATATCTTCTCAACGTCAAATTACCTAAAATTGTAATCTATTTAAACAGATAAAAACAACACAAGACCTGTTAATTATTAGAATTCGCAATTTGCATTTGTCGAAGCAAGATTTAACACGTTTTCGGTAGGGTTGCCAGACGTCACGCTTTTTGACTTGCCTGCACGCTGCACGCTTTAGTATGCAAATGCCACGCTTTCTAAAAGCCGCAAAGGAATCGGATCTATACATAAAAATAGACCTGGTAAAAGATCCTCGTTTGTACGAAAAATAAGTGGAGGACCTTGTTTTTTTTTAGAAATTTCAGAAAAAATAAGCTGAGGACCCTTTTTTTGTACTAGAATGTCACGAAGCTTTGGCCGAAGTATCCATCAACAACGTGATCATTTATAAATATTAAAAATAAAAAGTGTGAACACAAACACTAAAATGTAACTTTTAGAAGGTATTGTATATCAAAATTTTAAACTTTACCTTTTCAACCCTAAAGAGGGCGGTAGAGGGCTGAAAATGTGGATTTAGAAATTTTAAAAAAATTACGAAAGTAAACACAACAAAACGCAAGTTTTGATAGGCATTAGAAACCTAATTTTTATATTTTTTTAAACTATGCCTATTTCGGCACAGCATACTGGACATACAGTAACGAAAATTTGGCAAGATACCTCCATCAAAACTAAAAAACAAGCCTTTATGGAAGGGTTCGCTAGTAGAATAAAAAATCCAACAGGAAAACAAAATTATTTAATAATAACCCACGTTGGAAGCACCGATTGATTTTTGCCAGATGGTTTATTAATGTTCGAGTCAACGAAAACAAAAGACTACAATGAAGAAATGGATGGCCCTATGTTCAAAAATTGGTTTTAAGAACATTATAAAAAAATATCCAGCCAACTCCGTTATTGTTTTGGATAATGCATATTATTGCAGTAAATTAAAGGAGTCACTACTTACAACAAGATGGAAAAAGGAGATATGTCAAAATGGCTTCGTTCTAAAAATATTATCAGTCCTCCTAAATCCTTAAGAGTTATTGCTCTGGACACTTGAATTTCGTTTCAGGGGAAATTTGCAGTAGGCATCTCCTCCAATACTCCCACCTCAAAAGATAGAAACCTTTGTCAGAGACATTCATTCTATTGCATCCGTAACTACCGTATAGGACACGGATAGACAAATATTGTTTTGGGATAGACTTAGTATAATTTGAAAGATTCGATACGCGGTGTATTGTGTTAGTGTTGTTAAAAATTTGTATTTTAAATATTGTGGAGATATTAAAAGCATGGGAAGAAGAAAGGATTCTTATGTTAAGAGACCACGGGCCTAATTTAAATAGGGCTAAAGTAAAAATTTTTGTTCGGTCTATTTTAGATGGTATCTTAGGTAAGAAACTAAATTAAGTACATGTAAAATATTTTTCCGAAGTTCCTATTACTTTCGTATTAATGAGAATTGATTTTTAAAATATTTAAAAGACTAAATTTGGGTTCGAAATAATTATTTTCAATTCTTGAGTAATTTGGATCATGAATTTTTGTTAAATTACTAAGTGTTCCTTTTTTCTTTTCTTTAAGATCGTAATGAATATTACCAGAACTGGTAGATCCAAGACACGTAAGAGGGATGCCATTAAGGGAACCAGCTTATATTTTAGAAGCAATCGAAAACAAAAACAAAAAAACAGGATTTAAAAATAAAACAAAACTAGTGTGTTTTTAATTTATAAACGTCGGTTTAAAATATGGTGTAACTCTTTTTCTTCCTTATATCATTTCCAAAAGTATTTTAAGTTTGGACAAGCCCTTGATAGATTTGTTATTTCTTATTAAAATTTGATAAAGATTTCTTAAGTTTTTTTAAATAAACATTCATGAAGTACCCTTTATCTTTTTATTAAAAACGTTTACATGCTGGTTCCATCGTTTTAAAAAAAAAGTTAATAAAATATATTTATTTTTGTGACTTCTACAATTAAAAGAATTTTCTCGAAATTCACACATTTTTATTGTAATAGTAAACAGTGCAACAGTTCTTAACTAATTAACAATATTTTCTTTTAACAAACTGTGTAGGCATTTAGGAATATACCTAATAATTATTATTTTTTTTACCTAAACGAATGTAAAGAACCATTAATGGCATTGTTAATGATGGGTGAGTCCAGCACTGATAAAAATTGAAATACGCCAAACAAACCTCGGGCAGTGCTTTGCACTAGTCGATTGAGAACGAGTCACGCCGAGCGATGCGTCGATGAAAATGCAATCGTGGAGAGAAGAAAGTCAAAATATTCAGTTTTATAGGTATTTCTGGGAATAACAACTTTCCGTATTTATATGATTTCATCTTTATTTTAAATACAATTTTAATTATTATTTTTTTATTCTCTTGAGAAAAGATGAAACTACATTTACATCGTTGTATTTGAAAAACAATGTACCAGGTCTTCAACAATACCCGAAACCCACGTGATCTGATAACCATCAAAAACCCATCGAAAGGGCCTGATTTGACGTAAAAGGAACCAAACTGAACTGTCAGTCCTGTCAGAAATGTCACGCGTTCATTTGGGGACTGACAATATTTATATTATATTTGTTTACATTTTATAAACAACTATATTCCAGTTTTAAATTAATATTAATAAAGCAATTAGTTATTTTTAGAGATTATTTTTGGCTTAATTCTTTTTTGTTGGTAAGTACAAATTTGTTTACTGTAAACCGTAAAAGTTAATGACTATATAATTTATTTCAGGTGTTACACAGGAACAACAAAATTATTTTATATTCGTAATTGTATTCGAAAATTTGAGGAACGTTTTCCAGGTGAATAAATGGAATGTGATTCTTTTTTGTCTTCATAAACAAATACATGTTCAAAATTATAAAAAAGGAAAAAGCTCTAAACGGCCGACAGTATAATAAAAGCTGTTGAAGATGTGCGAATTAACATGGTCCAAATTCCCAATAAATTAGTAAAAAAAAACAGCACCTCAAACAGGTATGAACACTGTTTCATAGAATGACTCTGACGAATGAAATTCAAAACATATTTTTTTTAGGTTTGTCGCCACGAACTAGCCATAAAATATTGAAAATATTTCTGATAATTCACCCCCAAGAAAGTTTTGGTACTGCAACAATCATTTTACATTAATTTTGTTAAACCTACCCATGGAATATTACAGATCACTCAATTCAAAATCGTTTGTGTGACGTTTATGAACTGAAGCACCTATATTAAATAAAATACAAAATATAACTGAGGAGACACTACATAATGTGTTCAAAAAAGAACGATTAATGCTTGCATTAAAGCTGGTGGTAAAGATTTTGAACAAATAGGTACTGTGAATTAGTATCGTTTGTGCACCACCGATTACTATTCGATATCCTTTTAAATAAAATAGTTGTCAATAGGTATGCCTTTATAATTTAAAGTGAGAAGTGAGAGCTATAAGGTAAAACAAATATGTGCTTGTTACATAAATAATAATATTTTTTTGTATACATATAAGTAACAATGTATTTTGTAAATGTAACAAATAATAGAACAAACTTAAAAAAATATTTGTTTATTACTTTCCATTGCCCAGGTACAATCCCAGTAAGTTTTAAATTCGTTTACTTAAACTGCAATAATTGTCAAATACTGCCATTATCTTCTGCCTGTCGTATTAAAGTTTCAGCTGTAGCTAAATATCTTAGAGTCAATCTAAAGTAAATTTTTAATTTTATTCATATTTTTATCCATAACTTTCTGCAAAAGGTTTTTTTTTGTAATACTGGCAATAACCATATTACAGTTTATAAGGTTAAATTTAAAAAATTAGATTATTGCATTTGACTAAATCTAATTAAAATATCGAATTCTAACGTGAAAATACAATAATGTAAAATACCTCTAATTAATATTATGATATTGTGTTGTAATTCTAATAGTTACCTAACTAAATTTTGTTCTCGTAGTTGCAGACCATAAAAAAAAGAAGAAGATCTATTTTGTAATAAAACACCTACGGCACTGGCTCAAATCTAGGGATTTTTACTTTTATTTTCACCAATCGCTGTCATGACGTTTTGGTCACGTGGGTTTTCGGTATTGTTGAAGACCCAGTATTTTTAACATAATAATTTGTCTGGTAAACTTAGGTTCTTTTTAAGAATTTTATTGAACTTATAGATTTTTTTCTGGTTGAACCGTTTATATTTTAATCAAAAGCGTCTGTAGGATAATAGTCCAAGCTTTTATCTTTTTGCAAAAAAAAAATTAATAAAATATATTCATTATTGTGCCGTCTAGAATAAAAACCAAATACTCGAAATTCACACATTTTGATTGCATTTGTGAGCAGTGCAAAAGCTCTTAAAGGCAGAATTATTCAAAATAGCTAACAACAAATTTAAAAATATACTGCAGACGAGATGGCCAGAGAAAAAGGAATTGAAATTTTTAGGGTTAAATCCCATTGAACTGCTCTGGTCACAATTTAAAGGTTATGTTTCTCGAAACAATACAACATTTAAATTACCTAATGTGCGAAATTTGTTTTTGGAGGCAGTTTCAGATGCAAATAGAGAACATTGTAGAAAATGAATTAATTATGTTAAAAAGGTGGAAAATTCATTTTGGAAAGTGGATATAGCAATGGAAAACTTATTATACCCTATAATAATAAACCTCAGAGAAGACAATAATAATAATACCAGTAGTTATAGAGAAGACAGTGACTATGAAAGATAGTTCTGAAACTTTTTATTTTTTTTAAATATTAATTTAAAAAACTGAAGTGTTACTTTACTGCCAAGAGATTAAAAAAAGTTTAATTCCATTAACATGTTATATAATGGTTAAATTTAATTCAGTCAATATTAAAGGGCAACAATTTTGTCAGATGCATAAGATGTATTTTTATTCCCACTTCCGATGGCGTGCTCAAACTGCGTCTTACCATTTGATCCATCATATTCACTCTCATTTTCAATTTTAATTTTATTCTGTTGTATGTTTGGAAAATACCATACGAAAATTATATGTTCGAAAATCTCATGACCGATAAAGTCTGTGTTGACCAAACTTTACATTTACAAAAAAAAAACTGATGAATATAAAGTAATATGATCAAACCCCTTATTACCTATTATTATGGAACTATTGGTTTTCCATTTTTGGAACGTTTTCCCGCTTGCTCTTTTTATAACATAATATTTACTTTATTTCCAACAATAAAAAAAAAGATAGATGCATATGGGGATTTATAATATCACTGCTATGACTTTCAGAAACAGAAACATCTGGCGAATTCGGAGAAAATAGTTCTGAGTAAAATATTTTATTAAATATTAATGAACGCTGGTTGAAATCTAGGATATAACGGCCTCTGAGCTCTAACTGGGTCGTTTCAAACTGCTAACTGAACAATATAATAGCCACAAAAAAGGGTACTTAGAATAAACGGTTTTTTAAAATGTAAGAAAATAGTAAAATATTACATTGCTTGTATTTTAATTACTGTAAATTAATTTGTACATGAAAGTCACGACAATCAGTCAAATAATGTTTCAAAGTAGCAGAACTGCAAAACATTTATATCGTAATATTACCGTTATTCTCAGCACAAATCGTGTTATTAAAACAACATAACCCGCTCACTTATCTGCTTAGTAGAATTCACTCAACGCAATTTATTATCATAAACTAGAACCTATTTAAATTTACGAGTTGCAATTGTACTCGTAAGGATTACTTGAAATTATCTACAACAACAAAGCATCCAGGATTCCCTCGGGGGTCTCAAATCTCTCAGCGCCGTTTCTGATACGGATTTTCGCTTTTGTTATGTGTCCAGATGATGTTTACTCGTATTCGTAGCGTATAATGGTACAAATTCTAACTGTGGCCTCCAATTTGCAACTTGTAGAAGTTTCTATTTTGACGAAGTTTCGATTCAGAATGGATTTAGTGGTACTGGTTTCGGAAAGGCTATTCAATATTATTAGAAATTGTAGAAATACGATTAAATTGGGGCCAACAGTTGATTCAAGACTCAATATTATTTGAATTTTTTATGAAGTTTGAATATTTAAAACTATAATAAAGTGAT